>CP120500.1:2400000-3000000 GCA_029489945.1 Nigrospora osmanthi
TCTCAGTGCCGGGCCAGAACGACTCGGGCACCGGAACACCGAGACGCGCCAGATGCTGTTAATCTGCATGGAGCCCACCCGATTTGCTGGCGAAGCGGCTGCCATGGTCTCGACCGAGGGTACTCGTAGACTGGTCGCCGTGATTGGTTGATTCAACCTACTGTGTACTGTCCCGGATCATCAGACCTCACCCCGCCCACTGCACAAGCCCTCGCTCGCGAGGAAGAACAGGGAAGCTTTCCGAACCGGCCGGAAGGCGAACATACGAGGCTCCTTTGGGCATCGTGTCAGCGCAAGACGTAGCCAAGACGGAAACCGAACTCTCGTCGCCGTGCATCTGTCCGCCCCCAGCAGAGACGCGGTGCATACTATACCAATGGGTTGGTTCTGTGCTCGATCGATAGAGAACTTCTTCGCTTTACTGCATAGAGGCTACCTGCTGCGCAACCCGTGGGCCACTTCAACCGCCATCAACGCCCGGCTACTCATCAACAGCCTGCTGCGAAGGAACACTGTTCTCGCTGTTGGCTCGAGGGGCGGGCTTCTTATTAGCCGCGGAGCGTTTTTTACGCCTTCCGCCTCCGGCGCCGGAGCCTGCGGGAGCCTCACGCACCCATCTTGCCACGGCTTCAGCCCGCTCCGTGAGAATGGGGTACTCGCGTCCATCGTCGACGGCCCACCGCTTCTGGGAACCCATGCTGGAGGAGACCGACGGTCCACCACTCCCATGGGGCTTGCCGTTGGCATTGCTGGCATGCTCCGCCTCGGCTCTACGCTGGCGTGCGAGTATGGCTGCCTTAAAGCTAGCTTCGTCGTTGACCCGCTCATCCTCCAGCGCCTCGAGTATGGCTTGATGCTGTTGCCGCTCTTTGCGCTGTTCATCTGTCTCGGCCGGGCTCGCTCCCCCGGTGATGGCGAGGGCGTTCGCGTTCGCCGTCGCCGCCGACAGGGCCCCGTTCGGCAGGATCTGGGTGGGGAGAGGCGCGGGGGCGCAGAGCGACTCCCAGGAAGAGACCAACTCAACCCAGTTCTCGGCGCGACGCAGCACCTCGATCCAGTCGGCTCGGGCAGGTGAACGGCTGGCCTGGAAAATGGGATAGCCGTCGGCCAGCCGGGCCAAACGGGCCACCATATAGGCATGGCGCTGAAGCTCTTTGGCCGAGGTCTGGATAAGGGCATGGCAGAGCAGCAGCGAATGCAGCGCATCCGTTAGCAAAGGGTGGTAGCTGACGGATTCGGTTACGGCCGGCGCTGGTTCGTCGGCCGAAGCCGGGGATACCAAGTCCATGGATGGGTACGGAGGGAGATCGGCAGGCGGCGTAGCCGAAAAAAGCTCCGTCAGTCGGTGGACTTTGTGGGCTCGCAACCCCTCCGTCGGCGTCGTGGGGTCCTGCGACGAGCCCCGGGCCCCGTTCGGAAACCGGCGGCCCCGGTTGTTTGCTTGGTTAACCTGTCTCGTGAAGTCATCGGAAAGCTCGACGGGCAGGTCGGGCGAGTAGTGCAAGTGGTCGAAATAGGCCATGTAATCGCGCAGGGCACGCTTTGCATACAGCCTCACGGCCTTGCGGTTGTCCAGCTGCTTCTTGGTGGGGGTCTTGTCTTCGCCTGTAGCTAGTTCTTGAGGAGCCGATGCAGCATCACCATCGGGACTCCCAGGGATCACTTGGCGCTCAATGTCGGGCACGGCGTCCTCAGACGTCCCATTGCTGGCGGCGCGCTCGGGAAGGGACGCATCAACATGGTCACAGGCCAAGGTCAGGTAGCAACCGGCTCTTTGGAATAACAGTTGGACCTCGGTACTGCTGGGCTGGTCGCGCTCATCGAGTGTCGGCACATCTCGCCGCCGGCCCATTCTTCGCTCCAACTGCATACTCTCAAACGGGTGCATGTGGGGTGGCTGGTGCAACCGGTAGACGTTCAGCGCCGCCGTTAGATCGTGGGCCGCCCCTTCAAAATCGTCTTTGAACATGCGCACGATAGCCCTGGTCCTCAATGGCTCACATTCGGCGGGCCGCTGGCTGATGATGGAATCCAAGGCGCCGAGCTCGGTGCTCTCGGCGAGCTGCCTGCTAGGGATTTTCTCGTGGAAGAAGTGCACGTAGTTGGCATCCGGATCACCGGGTAGCCTCTGCAGCACGATGGACGCCACGTTCTCCAGCGTCGAGGTCGACTGCATGGTGGCCACGCTCGAAGCGATCTCGTCGATGTGGTAGGCTCGGGACAGTTTCTGGGTGGCCTGCTCGCGCAGCCGGTGCCTGCGTTCCGGACTCAGTTTCATGCCGCCCGTCCCATAGCCCAGCCCCAGGGCTTGCATATGGTGCGCCGTGCCGCCGGCCAGCGAATTGGGTATGTTGGCCACGCCGTTCGCGGCGCGAACGGCCAGGTCGGTGGCATTGTCGACGAGCTTGCGGATCTTCACCAGGTCGTAGAAGACGGCGGGGTCGACAGGGCGCGGCAAGGGCATGTAGTAGTTCGCATTCGCGAGGGTCTCGAGGACCTCCAGGGGCAGCTGCAGCCACGGGCCATGGAAGGACGAGATGTAGCGCCAGTGTCTGGAGGGAATTCAGGTGTTAGCCGGAGGCTCCGTCTTGCGCGCGCGCGCGCGCGCAAGGCCGGCGCAATGCGGCGTGGCCCGGGCGGACGCACTTATTTCTGCAGATGACCAGCGCCGGAGACGGAGGGGCAGAGGCGGGCTTCGCAGGCTTCGCAGGCTTGGTCGAGGTCGTCGTTGCGGGCTCGGTCGCCTGGTCGGCTGCTTCGCCGGGCGCTGTTTTCTTGTGCTTTTTGGGCATCGTGGGCGCGGGACCCGGAGGCACGACTTTGCGCCGACAAAGCTGGAAGGTACAGCGGGGTGTGGGGGAGGGGAGGGGGGAGTTGGTAATATCGCTCTCAAGTCATATCGAGGGTCTGGACAAGGCAGCGTCGAAGCAATTCCGGTGACGGGAATGCCAGATTCGCTCAGCGGCTGGCGTTTTTCCTTGTCGCAAGTCTTCCGCCCACCGGGGCAGCCTCATGGAATGTAGAGGAGCACAGTGATGGGATGGGATGGGATGGGATGGGATCCCGTCGCCAAGATCGACGTCTTCTCCAGGCGCAGGTGCAGGTGCAAGTACAGTTTCTAGTGCCGATAAGGCCCTGTAACCAGGGCTGGCAAGTGCTACGGGGATGGGATGGGATCCCATTGGAACCTGCTGCATCGCACCAATATGGGAGGAATCCCGTCCCGAAGGAAATTTGCATCTGCTGCGACTACAGTATGTCATGTATGTACATGTAGGGATGTACCACACCCACGTGATCTGCAGGTACCTACCCTTCCATACGGGAAGGACCTATTGAAGTCGGAACCTCGTTCATTCATTCATTCCACTTACACACCTACAGCCATTACCGGACCAACACCAACTTCAAGTCCCGGCTTGCAGCATCGAGCCATGGGATATGCTTAGATCTAGATCTATTCTTCATTTCCAAATCTCACACAGAATGGCAGCCCGGGCCCCCCACCCCCTTCATACCCTTGCCGGAGCGGACCTTTGGGGATGGGACTGCCAACCCGTCTTCCCAATCCACCCTTGCAAGGAACAGGCCACGGCAGCGCCGGCACCCAGGCTGAGAATGCCGAAAACACAACCCATGGCCGTCCAGCTGACCGCCGCATTGATGACACCAGCCATGATAGGTCCCAGGAGGTTCCCAGCTGCAAACGCGGCGTTGTGTACCCCGTACGCCCTCGCCGTGGCCCCTTTCGTGCCGTAGGCCCCTGGCGCTGCCTGCTCGGCCTCCTCGACCACCTCGCCCACCTCCTTGAGGAGTGGAGGCCCGGAGAAGCCGGTTCCAACCCCGATGAGGGCAAGCAATACGCACAGAAACACCTGCTTGCCCACAGCAGGCCCCTCAGTGAGCCCCAGCAACAAGAAGCTCGGTCCGGTGAGAGCAAGAAAACCGCCTGCGCCGAGGATACGGCCCGCATTAGGAATCCTGTCCATTAAATACCCACAAACCGGACTCGTGATGATTCCCGGGAGATAGAAGGCGATGAAGATCAGGCCAGCCCCCAGTACCGACCAGTTGTAGGTCTTTTCGACGAAAAGGGGCAGAACACTGTCGAAAGCCGTCTCGAAAATCCCAATCGCCAGCCAACCCGAGAATGCAACAAGCAGGCGGGGGTGGAGCATGAGACGCCAGAAGGAAGTTTGCGGGACCACTGGTGCTTTGCCGTCCTGGTTACGGCCACCCCCCTTGCTCGGTTTCTCTATCAAGCTTGCTGTGGATGCGATGTACTCGTCCCCCCTCGTTCCCTCGACGGGAGAGTCTGCTTTCGCGGCGGAAGGGAGGATGACAGCCAGTCCCAGACATATGTCGAAGGCGATGAAAGCATAGGCGAAGATGAATACGGCTGTTTCTCCACCAGCCTGATAGAGGATCCCGGCAATGGCAGGCCCAACAAAGCCCCCGGCATCGAGTGCAGCTGCGGTCCAGCCCATGGCGGATCCGGCTTCTTCGTTGCCAAATGCATCGTAAAGAATCGCAAAGCCGACACTCGAGACAGCTCCCGAGGAGAATCCTTGAAGAATACGGCCCAATACCAAGAGACTGATGGACGGCCCGAGGTGAAGTAAGACGGTTGAGGCCGCCAGCGAAAAGTACCCAACCAGCAGGGTGTTTTTCCGCGACTCCGCTCGGTCCGCGAGCCAACCGAAGATTGCTGCTGTTCCGTCAGCGAATTCTCTTTTTGCAGATGGACTCTGAACTGACGTGAGCTAACGAACACAGCTCCGCCGTAGATGCCGACCAAGACGGAGTTCCAAAACTGAACTGCGGAACGAACACGTTAGCTCACATCCGTTACTGCTTTCAGTTTGTCTGACCTTGTTCCTCATCAAGAGTCGCACGCTCCTCCAACATTTGAGGTACGAAAGGGACGATCTGTTCACCGCGGTCAGCCGGGGCGCGGACGAGGTAATCTTTGGTTGGAAACTTACCAGTCCGAAGAACATGCTATCCTACACCGAGTTAGTGGTCAGGTCTTCTATCAAGTCACAAAAGGGTACGGACGGAAGGCTCTTTGACTCACCGTCATGGCAGCCATATTAACGACCAAGAAAATAAACCAGCGGGCAGAGCGTATATCTTCTAGGACCCGTTCACCGGCCGGCTTCGAAGGGTCTCCATTTTGCATGGTGAAGGACTGGGTGGCAGGTGGTGTATGAAAACGAGATTACTATGAGGGGAGTGGTATGTCGAGACGAGCATCAAGGAGCAATTCGTCGAAGAGACCTTAACTGCTGTTCGCAGCTCGAAACCTGGGTGCTCCTGAGAAGTGTCCTGAGAAGTGGAACGAATCGGAGAGGCAGCTGACGGCAATAACTCCAGACCTGTGGATTTCGCGCATGCACTAACGAAAGCACTGACTGGCCAGCGAAAGGGGGAGAAAAGAGGCAAAACCAAACAGAGCTTCGGTTTGGTTTTCAATAGCCAGACGAAGTTAACCCCAATAGTATGCGACAGACGCAGCTGGCTATATTCCACCGCGATGTGCTGCCCCTTGTATAAAGCGCAAAACCTCACTGTTTGCTTGAACAGGCGGATCCCGGAATTTTCCGTTTACGCCGTCGGATCGTCTGGCAGGTATCCCCCGGTTCGACGCCGCTTGGTGAGCGGCCCAAGGTTCACACGCCTGTCGCCCTGTCCATGGTATCGCCAAGCTGAGATGCCGAGAGTTTGATCGGCCTCGGCGGGCGGTCTCGATTCCGGACGATCTGGGACGGGAGACTTCCAGGCTCGCCAGGCCAGCCTCGCCAGCTCGCAGAGTGGCGCGGCTTTTGAGAACCGTTCCGCCTTGGGCCTTTCGACAAGTGCATGTCGCTCGCCACGTCGTCTGAGTGTGATGCGGCCAATAATCGTCGAGCGGTCTACTCTATAACGCGGGGAGCGCGATGAGTGGTGGGCTCTACGAAGTGTCACCGTAACTGTCAGCTCCCAATACGCAGTCGTCTGGCGAGTCTGGATTCCACTCAAAGTTTATAGCGGCTATATAAACTTTCGGGCAGGAGCGGTTGCGAGGCTGAGTAGTCAGCTCGAGCGGCTGAGGCTTCTAGTCTCACTAGGTACTTACTCAAAGGCAACATAAGATATAATTCGTCTCGTCTCATGACACTACTTGCGACGGGACAATAGGATAGTGCAAAATCTGTGCGAAGGGAAAGCATTCGCGAGTCAAGAGATCCCTGCGTCTCCGTCCTCTGTCCGGACGGCCCGGGGCTTGCGCGGCTCTGTTGCTGATCTATGGCCCTCCTTGTCTCCAAACACGCTACTTGACCAGGAAGGGTCGTGTTTGGTGACTTGGGTCTATCTGGCCAATGTCCCGCTGCGAATGTCGATGGAGGGGCTATGAAACTATTGAGCCCTCTCGGTGCCGCGTTTTGTTCATGCCAAATAGACCACCTCCCGCCAGAGTGCCTCAAACCTCCCCACGAGCGCTGGCCCATTTGCTGCTCTGTGAAAGGCGACGTGGTTGCCGCTCTGACGGAGCTTCTCTCACCAGGGCCTGGTTTAGATAGTAGGCCTACGAGTAGGAGGTGTTTATGACCGGTTGCTGGATAGGTAGGTGGTGGGGATCAGCTCTCTGGGTATTTTTTGGGCCATACCCTGTAGTAGAAGTTTGACGGGCACATAAGAACCAGATATTTACTTCATGGTGCTTACTAAAGAAGTAGGTAGAAGTAGATAATTCCCGATCGTAGCCCTCCCAGTGGCTCCTAGTTTCTTTTTGTCAGACCTTGCCGTCCTGCCGTCAGGCGAGTGACATGGAACCTTCACCTGCCTCGGGGAATCTGGAAGCCACTTTCAGTCCAAGCAGTCGAGAAACTGCTTCTTGTTCTAATTTCCGGTATCACTTTCCAAAAAGCCATCTGCAACTTCTAAGGCGAGGGATTTGCCACCGAGGCACCAAGGCTTTTCGCCCAAGCCATAAGAATGTGTACTTGCAGCTACAGGCATATAACGTCCGCCGGCAGTTCAAATCTATATAATAAACTGCCATTTCTGTGAATATAATAAAAAGAATAAAAACTAAGAAAAGAAGGAAAGAAGAGAAAAGGAAGAAAAAGAAAAGAATGTAAGATTGAAAGTTAAACGTTATCTTTAAACAAACTTTAGTTATATATAACCCTCAAGTTCTTATCTTAGTGCACAATAAGAGTGTCGGACGAAGATGGTCAAAAAAATCTTGTATTTCTACGTTCGTGCTACGTGTGAGGCTAGCGATACTATTCGTAGTAAGGGACGAGGCTGGTTGCACAAGGCTTGTCCATCCTTCCTTGTGTCTACCCTTGTCGCCTTCCAATAATACTTCGTCGAAATAGCTATCCGCTTAGTCTCGTATTAGGATTTGCACCGTGCCGTAGCAAGGCACCGACGATGTTTTCCTGCTCTGCCTCGACGGCAACTGAAAGAGCGTTTCGTCCTTGATCGTCCACAACATCTACCTTTGCTCCATATCTAAGTAGTAACCGCAGACCTTCAAAATGGCCTGCTTCGGCACAGTAGTGCAGAGAAGTGCGGCGACGGTCGTCGATACTGTCTACTTTGGCACCAGCATTCAGGAGCTGCCGCATGATGGAAGCATTGCCTAGCGAAGCTGCAATATGCAATGGCGTCTTGCCCGCCTGTACGACCGCAACATTGGCTGCTGGTGACTCCTAGTAGCTTCCTCGTTAACCAGACATGGTAACAAATCCTATCAGCGAATACTTACCCATATTCGGCTCGGGTGTATGACGTTAGTTGACGTTCCACTTCTTGTTTCGGTTACGTGCTGGACTGACCCCGCCGGAGTTATCGGGACTGGTGCATATAATTCCAACTCATCGAGGTTGAAGCATGACATGTCTTCCAAAGTCACATCGGACAAGGCCACGTCACCCTCTGTGGTTCCGTCAAGGATGTCGCACGGATCGAATTCGACAGCATTTGGTGTAGGTTGATTAGAGGTATACAGTTCGGAAGGAAATAAATCGCATGGCCCGTCGGGGGCGAAGTAAGTCATACAGTCTGAACTGTCGACCGGGGGAGTGAGATCCATGATTCTTTGGCTTTCCCGAGCCGCGTTCGCTCGTCTCTGGCCTGTACACCCTACATGAGTAACCACACTGAACAATAGCCGATTCAAAGTTTTGCGTGCTTGTACATACGCATTCGGCGCTGCGCTTCGCGGTTCTGCATCTTCCTCCGTTCCCGGGCATCGCGAACAGCTTCTTGGGATTCTTGCGTTGCTGACATGGGTTGATCTTGGATACGTCGGGCGCGCGGATGACTCGGGGTTTTCGAGGACACGGGAGGGTCTATTGACGGCGAGCCTACTCTATAAGCAAAATATACTTTTTGATATGGTCCCTTGCGAGTTTGGATCCGGAACCAGTCTGTCGGGACGCCAAGACGTAATGTTCAGAATCTAGCTGGACGCGAAAGAGCATGTACTGGTCACACTATCTATCCAAATAAGGGTAGGAGGCTGGGCACGACGAGTCAAGCTGCCGTTTTCAACGAAGTTCATTGGTTTCAAGCCGGGCCGCCTTATCTTACCTTCCTAATAAAATCGAAGCTGCAGAAGCCATGCAGGTTGTGTTACATGCGTCCCTTTCTATAACGAACCTTCCTTTACATCACTGCCTAAGGCCAAGCCAATATTTATCCTGATGGACCGACAATGGAGGGGAAGCCTGGATAAATTGTTTTTGCCATGTAACCTGGCACTTGGCACTGCTGTGCCTCCTTGCCGTCCTCGTCAGTGCCTCTGAATACTCTCGTGCCAGCCGCACAAATCCCTCTTCCATAGGCGAGGCGCAGCTTTTCGGCTAAATGGCCTCTAATTTCCGGCTTGGGAGGATGCCTTGTCCTTTTTGTAGATGGCCTTGGAGCCTCCCCATCCTCCATACAGCGCCAAGGAAATCGAATCCACTGTCACGCCATCGTTGGTGGTCTTGTCCTTGGTCGTCTCTGTCGCTTTTAATGTGCAAGAGGTTAGGGAAAGTCTTCGTTTTGGTTCGTGAATGACGGTACTCACTCGGCGCCTCGTCCTTTTTGTATATGGCCTTGGAGCCTCCCCACCCACCATAGAGTGCTTGAGAAATAGCATCGACCGAAACGCCACTGGCAGCCACAGGCTTTTCCGTAGCTATTTAAAACGGTCAGTTTGTGTCAGCACCATCAGGGTCGGGAGAGTCTCACGTAAAGGAGCGGCGGCCGCTACGGCCAAGTACACGACGAATGCGGAGAAAGTCTTCATGTTGTCGGCGACCTTTGTTGATCAGCAGCTGTTCTCTAGGTGCAGTAGTTTCTAGTCGGTGCTCGTAATTTGGTGGTTCTTCTTCAAGTGTGTTTATAGTTAAGTACATATACTTAAGCAGGTAGTAAAGCACACGCCGCTCTGCCACTCGCACTGAAGGTTTTGATTACTAGTGTAACGCCTCCTCGCTGATGGTCATCATGCATGTCATCAATGCGGAGCTGCCAGTCATCAGTCATCCTGCCTTTGTGCAATCAACCGAGGACGACACGCAGTCGCAGCTACCCAGCAGCGATCAATGTTAGACCTTCTTCATTAACACATGATCTCACTAACTAACGTGAGATCCTGCTGCCTAGAACGAAACTCGTCCCAAGAACCTTTGCTGCAACACCAACTTCTTGAAATATTTGGCCATGGGAAACGCGATACCGCCGAAAGACCCAAGGAACTGGTTCCAAACTCCGAGCTACAACGAAGAGCACGAAGGGCTTTTGGAAACTGGAACCGAGCGAGGGCTCAGCCCCTCATTCAAACCATTCTTCTATGCCCCGATGTATCTCGTTGCTTTGCATCTATGCAACCTAGCACTTCTCGTTCTGGTGGCAGTATTGGTGGGCCAGTTGTCGTACTCGAGCAGAGATCCCACACTGAAGGTCTGGTGTAAGTCAAGACAGTCCCTACTAGCTGGAGCAAGAGATATCCGTCTGACTCTCGGCACAAGCGCCCGCAAATGATGCCGTCGAGTATATTGACTCCCAACTATTTCGCGCGGCCTTGTTCAACCAGACCGAGTATATGGGATATCCTAAAGATGATAACTCAACAGACAAGCTGTGGAGCGACCTTTACAATTGTTTGTACCCCCCGAACGATACGATAAGAGGAAGAGTCGCTAACATCGACGGTCTTGCAGTCGGTATCTCTAAAATAACTAGAGAGGAATCTTTGAAGCTTTCCATTCCTACCCTCTCCATTCCGGGAACAGAGGATTACCTGGTCGAACTGGACGTCTGGCATCAGTTGCATTGCCTTAACGACATCAGGGAGGTCCTGTACCCTGAGGTCTATGGGGGGCTCGACGCAATCAAGTTTCCGAATGGGACGATCAACCGAGACACTGACATGTTCCGCCATTGGGATCACTGCGTTGATGCTCTCCGCCAAACCCTCATGTGCCACGCGGATGTTTCCCCAAATTCCTTCCACATCAATACTCCTCAAAGCTCCGGCATATTCCCACGCCTTGCAACATCACATACATGTAGAAACTTCACAAAGTTACAAGAGTGGTCACGGGAGCACTGGGCCGGGGACTGGGACTTCCATGTCGACCCTGCGCAGGCGGAAGATATCATGCGAGAATCCGGGTTTGACCATAGCCCCTTGGAAGATATACAGTTTCTCTGGAGGCTGTTTCCTGGAAATAAGTTCTTTGACTATTGGAAAACCCACAAGGCAGAGGAAGTGCAGATAGATACACCTTGAAATAGCCAGTACAATGGTATTAAGGATGGAGCTCTTGTTCGTGCTACCCTGCAACATGCTGCTACTCAATGAGGATGAATTTAGAGAGCGCGCGTGAGACCTCCGGACGTCTGGAAGGTTCCGAGACGAAGGGGGCTTGGTGTACTGTAAGACTAGATATTCGAGGGGGCGGCGGGGACCACTAACAAACCATTGTATTGAGCCCCATCTATCGAAGAGAAGTCCCATTGCCCTTCCGCACCACCTTTCCTTCCCATCTAATAATAAGATAGTAGTACTAGGCACGCTAAGCGGGCAAAAAATACTGCATAAGGGTAATTCATGCAGTGTTCGCGATGATGAGGTTTTTTTTTTTTTTTTTTTTTTTTTTTTTTTTTGAGGTATCAGATTCTTCAATCCTATTTAGCTATCCAATTTCGTTGCCGTGATCTCCACTGTCTTCGTGGTTCTCGAAGTATCCCAAAACCTTTTTGAACTCCCGCGACATTCTGTGTATCTTTGCTCCAGATGGTGCCCGTAGGTTATCAAACGACTTCAGATCCACCGCATTTTTCTCATGCCACGATTTGAGGGCATCGAAATCACGACATTGGGCGTTGACGTTGAAATCGGGCCAAGCGGTTGCCTGCGCATCTGTCCAGATGTGGGTGTATATGTCGGTATTGGCCTGGCAGAGAATGTTTTGAAGAAGGTAGTGAATGCAGTGCGAGAGATGTAGGCGATGCATCCCCGTCGTATCGTTGACACCGTCGGGATAGTAGTGCTGCGCATAGGCCTCTCGACGGACGGCATCCAAGCAATGAATCTGGTGAAATACGGACAAGCGCCCGGCGTAGGCTTCGCCCCCGAGACCGAAGCTAGCTGGGAATTTCACAGCATCTTCTGGCGCTTTTCCAGCCGCGGTGACCTCATCCAGCGTCACGGGTATCAACCTCAGATCACCAAGTTGTTCCCAAGCCTTGTCCACGATCGGGCTGGGGCTTAGACGAAATACACTTGGTTGGTTTGAAGGGAGTAAGTTCCCATCGGTTCGCCTGGTGATTAATGGGACATGAAGATCTCGGAGCACCGAGTCTGAACTCAGTCAGTTAGGGGGTCTACGAGGAGGGGAGTGAACTTACGTACTATATTTCGTGTCCAGCGCCGAGGACCCCGAGTCGCATTTGGCGGCCGTGAGCGAAACGACCAAAAGGATAGTAGAGATGACGGACATCAGAAGGTTGACCAAGGTCCAGCATCGCGTGGCCGTTGGCAACGAGCTCCCGTAGGGGGGCTGTGCCGCCGAGGATTCGCTATACCTGCGAAGCATGTCAAGAGAGTTGCTGCACTGTAAGAGCGCTCATAACGCTCGCCTCGAGGCAGCCCGGCGCCAAAGCATTGTTGTGTGACATTTTGGACACCACGAATATCTCAGCATCAGCTCCCATTGGCGGATGTCCCATGCTCGCTGACAGTCATCGTGCCTTATCTGTGCGTTTGCCAAGAAGAGATGCGATTCGCTTTCCGGTGCCGCTGGGAGGACGGGTATCTCGGCAGGCATTGCTGCCTAGAATCGTGCTTGCCCAGCCTCTGAGTGTCTCGAGGCCAATAGCAGTTAGTTGCCCGGGCAACGGGATGGACTCACATAAGAACGATACAACCATTGACTTGGTCAACAGCAACTCCGTATCCGCAAAATCTCCTACATACACTCATCAACTCGTGGATTATCTTTTAACTCATGATGGCTTCGACTACTGCGCCAGCGGCACAAGTTTGGGAGACCAACGAAGTCCCCGTCCATGGGACAGCCTTCTGGAGCAGTCTTCCGGATTCCTCCCCTGCTCGCAATGTGGAGCGCATCTTCACCGACGCCGAGGTTCAGGCCCTCAGATTAGACGACCACGCCAGCAAACCGACCGACGAGAAGCTTCGACTTCTACTTCAGCTTATCGAGCAGAAGCTTGAGACTGCAGAAGCAGCTGCGGCTACCCCCAATGGCCTTCGACAGACGGACTGGCCTTTGTGGGTCAACGTCACGTCGGCCATCTTCGAGCTACAGCAGACGCTCGGAATGCCCGAGGCCGATACCACCCTTGACCAACTCGTGAGCAACGGGAAAGACGGGGGCAAGAACTACGCCTTCGTGTACCAGCTCGCCAGGGTAAAGTTACAACGTGGCCAATACAGCGAGGCCGAGGAACTCGCAAAGGAGACGTTGCCTTGGATGCAGAACCACGAAGCTCTTGGCAAGGACTCCCCCCAGGCTCTCGGGACGCACAGAATCATTCTCGAGGCCACGGCTAAGCAGGGTCGTACCGATGAGGCACGAGCGATAGCTGATGCTACGAAGGCGCTGATCGATGGGATGGACAATGGACGCTACTCCAAGTACCAGGAGGAGGAGAGGTTGGAGCTGGAGAATACGGTGAAGGAACTTGGCTTGTAGGGCTTGGTGAATGGTTTGGTCATGTTCATCTCCGTTACAGATATGACCGACTGCTTTTCGATCCTTTTGTCCATTGAATACAGAATCCATGGCTCCCATTCAAGGCTTTTGCCAATTGATTACAGAATGCATGTTCCTCCACTCGATAAGATCGTCCCATGACTGGCAGATGTGCTGGACTCCCCAACCTCGCAGTGGGCTTTCATTCTGCTCTGCCACCATGTCAGGACCCTCCAGTGTCCTGTCGGCCGCACACATGATGCCTTGTCGTAAGTAGTCGACACAGTGTGATACGTGGTAGGCAGTTGCAAGTTTTTCGTCTCGCGGCACAGTTCGCTGAAGAAGCGAAGTTACCAGAAGCTGCAGCTTACTTAAGCAGTGCAGTTGATGGAACGAAGATATCATGTATACATTCTCCAGGCCCGCAAACACATCAGAATTGTTCCGCAACCCATGAGCTTCAGGGTTTTCCAAGTGCACAAGGCCCGACCGTGCTAACATGGACTCAGCGTAAGGCAAGGGACATAGAGTCCGGCAAAAACTCACGAAGATCATACGAATCCCAAGCTGCACGAACTTGTTCCACGGTGAGAAGATGGGCGAATACAGGCTCTTCCTCGAAGGTAAACTCGGTGAGGGGAACCTGACTGGTCTTGAAGTACCGAGCTTCAGTAAACGTAAAAGCAAATGTGGATGTTATAATGTAGTACTTACATAAGGGGGCTGTTGCAAATGGAGAGGCATAAGGTGAGCCGCAGCGAACACCATGAGGATGATTGTCTCGATGACACATATGACAGCAAGGAAGGCTACCAGACCCCTCTGGCATGCGAAGCCACTGGTTTTCTTTTTGGCCGCTTTCGGTTGTTCTACCTCGCAGCCATTGGGAACAGCTTGGTATGTGTGCTGCATGGTGGTATAGGCCGTCATGGGTGTCCTGGGTCATAGAATAGGATGCGTCCGGGTAAGTGTGTAAGTTAGGAGTAGTTCGGTGTGCTCCGGCTTCATTCAATACATCGGTGAGTGTTATGACCAATTCCCATTCACTCTCTTTCTGAAACGGGGTGGCGTCCGTTGGGTCGAATATCACACAGTACATGACAGCCCGCATGTCAGCAGCCCGAATGTCAGCATGCATTTGGTGATAACGTCGCATCCGATAAGAATGGGTAAAAGGGGGCTCATCCATGTTGTATTGGTGGCCTTGGCAGTACCGGAGAAAGAAAGATACCAGCCCATAGATGCTAATGGACGTATTCGGCTCGACCTCCCCACCAGGAATTGTTCATCCGCACGGAACCGGATGCATTCTGCTCCATCCATTCCGTGATTGCGCCCATGTCTCGGCACTTGTGCCGGGTGGAAAAGTCCAAACCGAAATGCGCGTGTTCGCCGCTCTCCATTTCCACGCCGCCATCGACGGCGCCCATTTGGGGGCGCAGCATCGAGCCCAGGTCTGACCAGCACATCAGCGTCGTGCGAAGTCTTTCTATGCACAGATATAATCGCTCCGCCACCACCTCGTCAGACCCTTGAAATGATGGCATGTCGCCAGGTTCACCGAAACCCCTTGTTCTGTCAATGTGCTGGCGGACTAGATTGAGGCACTCAAGCTGCACAAAGACCTCAGGGATCGCCAGCACTCTGGTCTCATCTCTGGGCAGATGAACGTACTCGTGGTCTTCTGCTGCCAGTCCCAGCTCAGGTAACCGGTCTGCTGGGACGGCGATTGGGTGCACTGGATAAAGCTGCAATCAGCAAAGACCTAGGAAGTGGAGTGACGTGCGCCGTTCCGAGGCCTACCGGGAAGCAGCTCATTCCATTTCTGTGATGCTTCGGCAACAGTGCCGGTGTCTCTGCCGAAGAAAGGTGACATTGTCACGAGCTTCAGCTGAGGGAGCATTTGCCAGGTCCGATGAGCTGGCGATACAGGCGTCCATGGTTCATTGCGCTGGGCACACGCCTGGTCAGAGGGCAGCTGGAAACAGGCATCGTAAATGTTGAAAACAGTGCATGCCGCAAGAATAACAGTGAATGCAATGCTGAAAAGATACCTCGGAGTCCAAGTGCCCCAAGAATTCATTGTCCGTTGCTCTGTGGGGGGATATAGTGCGTGCTGATGGATTGTCTAGCAAGTCGACGTAGAGTGACTGAAGCAGCATCGATTTCAATAGCGGATTTTCGAAACTTTGCACGCATGGAACTTTAGAGTCCAACCGTCTTGGACGGCCCGGCGACATGAAAAAGCTGACATGATGCTTGACAGGGATCGAGTCATCACGCATCCGCGCTCGGGACTGTGGCTGCACTCGACGACCCCCACATCTTATCAGTGCTAGCACAGCGGACATGAGAGACTCTGTTCCATGAACAGGCGGTTATATCCATCTATCCGGACCTAGGCCTCTCTAACGTGCTTTGGATGAGCCCTGGTCGACCTGTTCACTCTTGAACAGAATGGTGCTTCCAAATCTGAGCAGTATTTGGCGCTGGGGATGGTACCAGGCGTCTGGCCATTATCACTCGCTGTCACAGTCGAGAAGCGACGACCAAGTCAGCGAACCGACGACCAGTCCGCATTTTGACCTGAAAGAGACTTTAACGACTCCGAATCCAGCATCTTGGTCCGTTCGAGAGACTTTTCCCCTCCTTGTCGCTGCCCCAATCTTCCTCATGTCCCTTGGTGTCAATATACGTATCAGACACATGCGAGAGGCTGGTTGTACAGCTCTCATCGAACCATGGAGTAAGAGGCAGATGAATAACGCACCTCATGACAAGATTGATAGCTGATGCGAGGCCCAGGCCCATTGACCGACCAAGTTCACTCCGAGTGGACCCGGTTCGACGCGGACAGCTGTCCCCCTGGATATTGTGGTAGCCCAAGCCATGAAAGAGAACTGAACTGGAAAGAGCTTGTGCCGCGTGAGTTTTTCCAACTCCCTCTTGATTTATTCGGTCAAGCTAAACGGCATAGGTGACTGGATCGCGTTCCCGATGGAAAGATTCGAAACCTTGAACAAATCGTCCCCTGAAGGTTTTCTACACGCTCCCCAGCCAAGAGAGAACCTGATAATCTCTCTACCCGAAGGTTTAAGCAAAACCTACGAAGAGCGAAATTTCAAGGCTGACAATTGGAAGCATTTCACCAACTGCACTGTCTTCGTGTAGTGCGCGCTGCACTCTTCGCTAACGAATTCGACATGACAGCGTATCTGGACATGAACACGACCGGGACACGTTTTGACCTTCACGTCAATCACTGCCTTCTTGCTCTCAAGCTTATCATAGAGTGCAAGGCAGATGTAACGCCTGTTTTCCTGGAAGAACGGAAGGGGTCGCAAGAGGGGGAACACACCAGCAAGTGGAAGCTACTCGATCCACCGAGGCGATGTAGGGACTACCATTCTCTATCGAGACGGGCAAGGGAAACGAGCATTTGCAGTGAGGGTTGTGTAGATATTATAGAAGGCAACTAGGTCTAAGAGTGATATTATCGACGCGACGCTTCAGTCGCCGTTATCGGAGTTGGAGAGGAGCGTCTCTACTCGACAGATAAGTCTCAACAACGCCTCCCGGAAGTGAATCTGCTTTCGCCTATCAGTCCCGCAAACACCGCGATATAGGTTCCGCTCCGACCCTCGCGAGTATCGAGCCGACCTGCCTCCGCCTTGGTAGAGTGCGAGCGGAGGAGGCTCCGAACGTTGAGCTGTCGGGGTGGGCTTCGGAGAGCTGAGATATCCGCGCGGGATGTCTGTTAGCGTACCTAGGTAACCACGCTTCGAAGTAAGTGGGCCTTCATTGCCGCGAAATAACAACATGATCGACTGCGGGCGTGCTGCCGGGATTTCATGGGAGCAAATGCCACCGCGGTTCCTAGAGGGTATGGGTACTCCGTAATCGGGAACAAACAAGGGGCGCTAGTTGAGCAACTACCACTATTTCGAGCCTCCCCTAAAACACTGACTAATAGAGAATCACGACAACCCCCGGAGGGCGAGTATGGCACACAGAGAGTACCATTGACAGACTCATGCGTATACATACTAAGTGAATGAATACCAGAAACCTACTAGTGAGGAATACGAAAAATGTCATTATTGGAGATAAAACTCCATCAAAGCAGTAACCAACGGAACAACATGATACCTTGGAAACCAAGCAGGATCAACCAGCTTGGGTTCGTATCGCCACACTGGGCATGAGTTATCAAGGCTCATATCCAGATCCGCGACACCGAGTGCATGCCCGAGTGCAATCATCGGCGGACTGTGGTGCCGCCGGTGCAGAGCCGGGATTCGACTTTTCATCTGGAATCGGCTCATCGTCGTTGTTCATGCCAAGGCATGTCCCCTGCGGCACACCCACGGGGCCCGAGGTCTTTTTCGACCCACCAGCTCCGGATATCCCTTTGCCCTGAGCCACAGGGACGAGCGACACTTCCTGACCACCGTAACGGCCAGGCCCGGCCTCGGGAGTTTCCTCCTGGGCTTTGGGGGTGCCAAGGGAGTGCTGAGCGGGCACCGACACGGGGGACGGAGGTGGCGAGGCCAGAACAGGCGCTGTCAGCAGACTCTCTAGCACGCCGTGTCGCCGAGCCTCGACTCTATCAAGGGTATCCTTTAGGTCCGTTGCGAGTTTTGCTCGCTCTTCAAGATCCTCCGGGTCGACCAGCGTTGTCCCAGAGGTTGAAGAGGCGTCATCATCGACTGATGGAGTGGGGGAATGGCATCTTCTCTTGGGAGGCTGCACTTGGACATCAGTTGCACGCTTGCGCTTGTCTCCGATGGCCTCGAGTGAGAGGTGGATCACCGGATCGACCAGACGATCGACAGAGTTGCCCAGGCTCTTAGGATCTTGTGTAGGGGCTGAGGCCGGCATCTGTTTCCGCTGTGAAGCGAGACAAAGCTCACAGGCCAAGAACTCCTGCTGGTTTTCCTGGCGTTCGATATCCCATGTGATGTCGCGATGGCACGACGCGAAATGACCGTTGGCGTCGGAGCACAGCTCATACCGGACCATGGCATAGGTTCCGTCGTCGGGAATCCGTTGATGATGTCCGCACGCTTTATAGCGGACGAGAGCGATTTTCTTGCACATATTTAAAGGTCCGTTTGCTTGTAAGCTTGCAGAGATGTGTGGAATGGTCCAGTCCGAAGTGTTTACAGTGATGCTGGTCGCGTTGATAGGTAGAAGTAAATTATTGTAAGGTAGGCTCAACACCTCGCTTATATAAGTTGGCATGCTACGCTCATTTTGAGGCCTAGTTCGTTTTTTTTTTTTTTCATGTTTCATTCAGAAACCACGTCCAATCTCAAACGGGAACAAGACGCAGGACAAAGGATCAATGAAACGCGGAAACAATGCTTGCTATACAACGAAGAGAGACACGGCGTTCTTCTGTTTCGACTAATTCAAAGCGTCCTTTGTTCCTTTATGCCCAATAGCAACTCCCACGAGAAACGAAACAGGGACTGCCAACAGCGCTGCTATTGAGGTGTGAACCCGGGTGTTTCTGAGAATACCAACGTCCAATTTTGGTCTGTCTGGAGGTTTAGCAGTGTACTGGATCAGAAGTGGCAAACCGTCAAAACTATTGCAAAAGGGTGGCGTCTTGAGCTCAAGCATGCTGATAAGACTCCGGCCCTGGGGCTGCTGATGAAGGATTACAAGGTTTGTACTGAAAACGAACTTGAACGTAGAATAACAGATATCGCAAAGATCTTTAATAGTACCTAATGTGTAAGCGCCTAAATAATGCTTCGTCAATGCACTCTCACATTCCAAACCGTGATGCCCGCCGTGCTCATACTACCAATTTCACACTTCACCCGGGGGGTGGGAGGCTGAAGTCAAGAGGCTGGTACCTTTCAACAAGCTGGTCTGTCTTATTTTCTCCGGCAGAATTACCAATTCCGTGAGATTGACTTCCAGGCGACGAGAATCTTCGGATTCCCGACAACGAAAAGAACAGGTCCCACGCGCCGTGCCATTCGGTTCTGGCAGGGTAGACCATCATGGCCTCGGTTCCTATCTTTAGCACCCAGAGAAGCTGTAGTCGAAGCTGTAGCCTTCTTTTGTCACTCTCGCTCGTAGCAATTGAAATGGCAGCATCAATGAGCTTGGCCTTCAGGACCTGCGTAAGCGGAGCGCGCTCCAGCGTCTCAACGTTTGCCAACACGTCGTGTAGGGATTGTCTGGTCAAGATTGGTCAACAGAGATGTCCCTCAGTAAGGCTCTCCATCAACGCTTCTATGAATCAAACTCGCAAACTGTCTTCTGATTGGGTGCATGGTTCGCAGAAAGGGGCGTTGAAGTCCGGCTCGTGCTTGGTGGGCACCTCGTCGCAAGCTTTACGGTCGTAGCAGCTAGGGCCGTGGATATATTGGCCAACTTAAGCACACGCAGCGTAGCGCTTCTCTCAACTGCACGTTTTATCTGACGGGGTTTGTGGTTGAAAGGGGGGTGGGTGGACTCGCAAGAGTTGAGTTATGCCTGTATAAGTGAGATATACAGAGGGGACAGAGAGGCAGGTGATTCGGGTATTCGAGGCAAAGTCATTTGCGCGCTGGTTTCAGAAGCCCAAGCCAGACAAAGACATTCTATTTCAAGACGACTTGGATTCGGATGCTCGCATTTGCACACACAAAGAAAAACGCGAGGTCTGCGCTGCCTTGGTGGCATCGCGCGGCCAACAATCGTTAAGCTGACATGCCCCATGAGCGAACTTCCATCCCATCCTCCACAGCGTTGGAAGCCACCACGCGTTCAACCCACGCGGGCGGAGACGAGGCAATTTACGTTTCAGGGCCCTCGGCCGCACAGTAAGCGAGGCTGCAGAGTGTCTCTAGGCACACCTGGGATGGCGGGCTATAGGTACAGGTGGCCAGGTTAGCTGCTGCAGGCGCCTGGGTGTCTCGTGACGAGCTTGTGAGAGACACAGCCCTGGTCATCGGACGAGGACAATTCGATGTTCGGCAAGCAAGCGATCCGAAAGCTGCCGGTGCACCGTATATTGCGGGTGGCATGATACCTAACCCTCGCTCTTTTAATGCTCTTGCGAGGAACAGTTACACGCTCTAGAGGAACAGATTACACGCTCTACCTTATAGAACCGAATCCCTTAGCGCTGCCTGGGCCCTTTGCCGGACCCGTAAGCCACACGCCGACCAGTGACCGAGCCACAGTTGGACCCCCCCAATTGCCAAGGCGCAGTGCCGATAACGATAGTCGATCGACATCTTGGAACACGCCCCAAACACTCAACACTTCATCCCACCAGCAACCAGCAGACGGGCTGTTCCTGCCCTGTTATGCCTCCTCCCGAGCAGTCGCCGACTTCTATCCCAGACCCGAATCCTGTCGTTCGGCCCGCGGTCCCGCAGGAGACTGATCATGACGCCAACATGAGCGACCAAAGCCCGGCGAAGCAGCCTGATGTAGGACCCATCCCGCCGACCGAGACGCACCAGGCCTCGCCATCGCCGGCGTCTCCTGTCCCGGATGCCGCGCCAACGACCGACCATGGAACCGAGAAGACGAACCCGGAGCCTTCGCCCGCGCCCGCGCCCGCGCCCGCGCCTGCAGCTCCGGAAGCCGACGCCGAGCAGGGGCAGCTGAAGGACGCCCGAGGCCAGGGGCAGGTGGACGATGTGCCACCTCCGCCTCCGGCCAAGGACGAGCCTGCCGTGTTGCCGAGACCAGGCAACCCAAAGGCGCCCGAAGTCCCACTGCAAGCCCGCGAGGCCGCGACGGAGCACGAGCCGATGGACTCCTCGGTTGCAACGTTGAAGCCGCATAAACCCCAGTACCTGACCATCAAGACGCCTCCTTATGTGGATCCTACGCCTCCCACCCCGACGGGCTCGCAGCCGCCCTCGCGGACCAACTCGGCCCACAGGTCCAAAGCACCCGGCCCTGCGCCATCGCCCACACGATCCGACGCCGGCTACGACGAGCGGCGATACGGTAGCGAGGATGAACAGGAGGGCGAAGGGACCTCGAGGTCCGAAATACAAACCATCATGGGGCAGTTCCCCGAAGAAGGAGGGGGGCCCAACATGGATGAAGTGATGAGCCCCCGCTTGGAGATTGCATCGCCCTTTCTGGGAAGTGTGCCCGCTCAGCACCCGCCGCGGAAGTCCAGCCTCGAGCCGCTCGCACCCAGCCTTGCGCACCAGATCCAGGAGATGCAGGGCCTCCGGCTTGCGTCGGAGTCGCCGGCCAGCGTGCGATCGCGGCCAAAGGAGCGGGAGGGGGAGGAGTACGGGCCCCCCGTACCACCCAAGGACGGGCCTTCGGAAGACAAGTTGCCTTCTGAAGGGCCTATGTCACCCACGTCCTCAGCGGTGCACCGACCTCCTCCGCCCGACCCCGAACCCGAGCCTTCGCTGCCATTTGACTTCCATCGCTTCTTGGAACAGCTGCAAAAGAAGAAGGCCGACCCCGTGGCCCGGTACCTCAAGTCCTTCCTGCAAGAATTCGCAAAACGGCAGTGGATGGTGCACGAGCAAGTCAAGATTATTGGCGATTTCCTCGCCTTCATAGCCAACAAGATGGCCCAGTGCGATGTGTGGCGCGACGTGTCGGACGCCGAGTTCGATAACGCGAGAGAAGGCATGGAGAAGTTGGTCATGAACCGCTTGTATACGCAGACCTTTTCGCCGGCGATACCCCCTCCCCAGCCCATACCCGGAGCCAAGCCGAGGCGACGAGGGGGTGATCGTCCTATGGGTCCCGGGAGACGAGGGCAGCATCAAGAGGACGTGGAAAGGGACGAGGTCCTCGCCCAAAAAATCAACATCTACGGATGGGTGCGAGAAGAACATCTGGACATACGGCCCGTCAACGAGGGTGGCAAGCGCTTCCTTACCCTGGCACAGCAAGGTGAGTTTCCCAAGCCACTCGGACAACGAGAGGGAGCTAATGGGCAGCAGAACTCCTCAAGATTAAATCATACCGGGCACCCAGAGACAAGATCATCTGCGTGCTCAATTGCTGCAAGGTCATTTTTGGTATGGTGCTTCCCTGAAGCCGGGCTTCGCCGTGCTGACCGATTTAGGACTCCTCAAGAACCAGAAGTCAGACGAGTCGGCAGACTCTTTCATGCCCCTTCTAATCTATGTAGTGCTGCAATGCAACCCAGACCACTTGGTGTCGAACGTACAGTATATCCTGCGGTTCCGGAACCAGGAGAAGCTGGGCGGCGAGGCCGGCTACTATCTCTCATCCCTGGTCAGTCATCTATCCCGCCCTCGCTCCAGGAAACCGAGCTCATAGTTGTGCAGATGGGCGCCGTGCAGTTTATTGAGAACATGGACCGAACTTCCCTCACCATCACGGACGAAGATTTCGAGAAGAACGTGGAGGCGGCCGTCTCGGCCATTGCGGAAAGGCACCGTGCGGAGGAGAGCCACGAGAGGCCAGAAGAGCAGTCGGAAAAAGGCGGGATGCACCAGGCAGGGCCGTCGTCCTCTACACGGCCGTCGATGGATCTGGATTCGCCGGGAACGCCACGGCGGTCCATGTCGTCCGATCAGTCGGATGACGGTGCTCCCATGGCCGGACTTTTGCGGACAATCCAGCGGCCTTTGTCTACTATTGGTCGAATGTTCTCCGACGAGCCCAGTGCGGCTGGGCCCAGCTCGCCCGCATATAGCCCTCAGCCGGATGCGACGCCGTCTCGAGGCAGTCCCCGGCCCAGCATGGACAGGGCAGCAACGGCGGCGGCGGCAGGGGCGGCACCGGCACGACTGCAGCTCACGGCGCAAGAGGCGGCGGCTAGACAAGCGAGTGCCGAGGCGGCTGAAGCACAACGAGTGTCGAGAGCCGAGCACAACAACGTGGTGGAGACGTTGGCAGGCATGTTCCCGGATCTCGATAGGGATATTATTAGCGACGTGGTCTACCAGAAGGAGGGCAGGTAAGTTTAGGCTCGCAGCGCTTGTGCCGGGCCGAGTCATTTGCTAACCGGACGTGCGTACAGGGTTGGCCTCGCAGTGGACGCGTGCCTAGCATTGAACTCATAGTAGCCCCATATCTTACGAAGCATGTAAGTTGGATGGCACGCATGGGTAGTTCCGCTGCTGCAATGCCCGGCCGGCATAGAGCCAGGCGTGGGCGAGCGACCCTTTGCAATGGTTAAGCCATCTAATACGCCACGGATGGACCGTTCTGCCTGTTCACCCTACGAGGAGGTACAAGTAACCCTCACGGTGCTTATTTGGGGCACCTTTTCCCGTGGCGTCCCGCGGTGGTTCAGGTATCCAGGCGGGTACTCCAGTAGATGGGTACCTACATACTTGTCTTTATTCTATGTACTTTAGGCGGTCAGGTACAATACACTCGGGTCGTAAAGAAAAAGTCGAGAGTCAAGAGTCGAGAGTGGAGAGTCGAGACTTTTCCCTGCCTCTGCCGAAAATACCCTTTGTGTAGGACTATCGATGTGAGGCTTCCATGATAGGGCCGGAGAGAATTCGATATGGAGGGGGAAGAGTGGGATGGGAAATGAGCGAGCATGGGGTAGCGTGGTTACGCCGCCTGTCGCTGGGGTGTCAACGGTTGGGGATGCCTGTACAAGGTTCTGATCCGGATCGGAAGCGAGATCTCCCCCAGATACTCGAGGCTATCGGCACTGGCAGCCTCAGTTAAGTACATAGTAACCAGGGGCATGCTGCATTGAAGTCGTAGTAGCCATATGGCATTTTGTGCAGACGGCAGTTGTTCTCTGACCGGAATTCCATTAAGAGCCCGTGATGCGACTTGGGCTGTAAGTCACCTTCCTCCCCCCGGAACACTATGATTACTTACTTAGTCAGGACACACACATTATGTATAGTGACAGCTGACGACGACGACGACGACGACGGGACCTGGGCCTGGACTTTTTGTGTGCATGAGCGCACAAGGAACCGGGGGGGGATGGCGCCTTTCCGGTGCCAATACGAGCCGAGAGCACCTGCGCGCGCGCCAACACGAGTACCGGGATTGCCGACAAGTGGCTTGGCGGTCGACGCGTCGCTGTCACTGTCATCCATGGGAATGAATACACGTGCAGTTGGGATGTAATGTGTCTTGTCCAATCACCCAACCCCTGCCGTCCTACCGTGATGGGATTCGTCTGGCCTTCCCACTCCCTCTGGATCAATGTCAACATAAGTACATAAAGTATGTAGTATTCGTAGAACAGGTCTCGGGCCCGCTTTCCTTGGCCCGCCTGTCCGCCCGCTCCACGCCGATGATGGATGCATGCAAGACCGTCCATCAGAACCTTGGAAGACAAGCCCATCCCGCCAAGCCGGTCCATGTGGGCGACAGGGGGAGATAGCCTAGGCAGCTAAAGGAAAAAGGCCGGAGGCTGCTGCCAATGTCATGTCATCACCGCACCGCGGAGTCCTGCTTGGTCGCCGTTTCCGCCGCGCAGATCAAATGCTGATGCCGCCCCGGCGTGAGTCGCCGAGCAGAAGGCAGGAACTGGCGCAGGCCTTTTCCCTTCTCTCCTCCAGCTCCTTCTGTCTTCTCCCCCCTGTCGTCCGTCATCCTCATCTAATTGCCCGTGTACATACCACCATGAATCCCCTTCTGCTCTAGTAACCCAAGTACCTACTTACTTATCTACCTACCTTAGGTAGCTGGCTGTTGACCGTCGCATCGACACCCGCCGCTCGTTCCTCCTGCGCATCCTAGCCAGACTGAGAGAGAAAGAAAGCCCTTGAAGGCGCTTCCGTCCGCTCGTTTCCCTGGCCTTGCTCCCTGCGCTGGCCCCCTCCCGACGCCCGTTGTTTCTCGTGACGCGGCCTCTGCTCAAGCGGCTCGTTCGCTCGCTTTGCACCACTGAAACGGGAGATTGCCGGCGACCCGAACTTCCCGATCGCCTCCCGCGCTTCGCCTTATTGCTTCATCATCAGTCGGTCGAGCCCCACTGAGGCCCGCGCGTTGCCCTTGGCCGTGCCGACCCGACGTCTGCCAGAAAGAACCTCCCCTTCTCCGCCGCAACCCGCGTTGCGCGATGCTCGCTGTGGGAGCATGTGCGACGACGAATGAGAGCATGTCCGCTGGCCCATCGTTATAATGGCTGCATCTGCCGAGAGCTCGCTGCAAGACGGCACCAAGCCGAGCCTCCCTGCCACCGTTGCGCTCGCCGCCCGAAAGACACGGCGGCGCCTGGGCCGAATCTGCGCTGTCACCTCGGACCACTCGCAGACCTGGTACTCCAAGGTCATCGTACAGGGGCTGCTGCGCCAGAAGCCCCTGAAGCCCTCCCAGGATGGCCGCCATATCCCCTTGCGCATCGAGCACGCCAGCCCGCTCCTCGACGAGCGCCGGGGCCGCGACTTCATTTCCAACACGATCCGGACCTCGCGATACACCCCCTGGGACTTTATACCTAAGCAGTTGTACTTCCAGTTCACCCGACTGGCCAACTTCTACTTCCTGTGCGTCGGTATCCCGCAGACCCTACCCGGCCTCAGTACCACAGGAAGCTTTACTACCATTCTGCCTCTGCTGTTCTTCGTCCTCCTCACCATTCTGAAGGAAGGATACGACGATTTCAAAAGAAGCCGGCTGGACGCCTTCGAAAACGCCAACATCGCCACGGTCCTCGGGAAACCGAAACCGCCTGAATACCCCCGGTCGAAATCCAGTAGACCTTTCTGGCAAATATGGGCAAAAAAGAACGAGCCCGGGGTTTCCGCGGTCGAGGAAGAGGTGGAGGAAGATCTGGACGACACATACCAGTGGAATAAGGTCCAGTGGCGGAACATCAAAGTAGGCGACATGATCCGGCTTTCCAGGGACGAGGATGTACCTGCCGATATTGTGCTCCTCTACGCGACGGGCGAAGACGGGGTGGCCTACATCGATACAATGGCTCTGGATGGTGAAACCAATCTAAAGAGCAAGACGCCACTGCCAGCCTTCAAAGAATGCAGCTCCATCGCCGCCATTCGTTCTCTCGACGCCGAGTTCATCGTTGAAGACCCGAACCCCGACCTCTACAGCTTTGATGGGAAGGTCGTCACGGATGGAAAGACCATGCCGCTTACATCCAACGAGGTTGTCTACAGGGGCTGCACGCTGCGGAATACCAAGTACGCTGTCGGTATCGTGATCAACACAGGGGAGGAATGCAAGATCCGATTGAACGCCAACCAGCACCCCGAAGCTAAAAAGCCCGCCCTCGAAAAGGTCTCCAACCGCATCGTCGTCTTTCTGGCCCTATACGTCATCGCCCTTACTGTGGGCTTGTCGATGGCCTACTTCCAGTGGCAGCGAGAGGTGGAAAACGGCCTGGGTTACCTCGCGGGTGAAACCGTCTTGACCAAAGAAGTCGTGATCGGTTATGCCATCCAGTTCAACAACGTGATTCCGCTGGCTCTTTATATCAGCTTGGAGATTGTCAAGCTCGGACAGATGTTCATGCTCGACAGCGATACCGAGATGTACCATGCTCCCACCGACACGCCGGCGAAGTGCAACACCAACACTATCCTCGAGAATCTGGGGCAAGTGACGCACATCTTCTCGGACAAAACGGGCACTCTCACCGAAAACGAGATGAAGTTTCGCAAGATGAGCATCGCGGGGACGGCATGGCTACACGACAAGGACCTCGAGGGCGAGACGACGCCTTCCCAGGGCGAAACGACTACACTTCGTCGCGAGCCTACTCGCCAGTCGGCAAAGACGGCCCCCCGAAAATCGCGAGAAGTCACGCGAGTCGTGGAGGAAGTGGATGCTGAAGAGGATTCTGTGGCCTCGCCCGTTGCCATCACGCTGACGTCGCCGGCATTGCCCCGCATGTCCTCGCAGCTGCACCCGAGGCCGTCATCGCAACTGAACCGAAGGTCGTCCTCGCAGTGGCGATCCACCGGCCGGCCTGACCATGTGCAGCCCGATGTCACTACGACCGACTTGCTCGAGTACATCCGAATGCGCCCGGCATCGCCGTTTGCGAGGAAGGCACGTGACTACATCCTCTGCATGGCTATATGTCACACGTGCTTGCCCGAGGTCAGGGATGGCAAAGTCGATTTTCAGGCCGCCTCTCCCGATGAACTGGCGCTCGTTCGCGCCGCTATGGAGCTGGGATACCTCGTCGCGAATCGATCGTCGCGCCAAATAACGCTGAAGATCGACATAGGCGACGGCGATGAGCGGACGGAAACGTACGAGGTTCTCGACGTCATAGAGTTCAGCAGTGCACGGAAACGCATGTCGGTTGTTGTTCGCTACCCAGATGGCCGAATCTACGCCATCTGCAAAGGTGCAGACTCGACCATTCTACCACGCCTCAAGCTTGCCAATTTAGCTCGTCAGAAGGCCGAGGAGGTGCGTAAGAGCGCTGACCGGGAACACGAGATGATACGCAGAAGCGAGCAATTGGAACCGCGCAACAGTTTTGGCGGGCGGCCCAGCCTCAGCATCTCTCGCAAAAGCATGGCGTTACAAGGGCAGCCAGGGCCTTCCCGGCTGAGGCCAGCCATCGAGCGCAGCAAGTCGGTCGAAGCCCCGCATATACGCAATTCCGACGACAGATCCAGGCCGTCCCTGGGCGTTCGGACCGTTTCGCTTGATATCTCCAAGGCCTTGTCCCCCTACAGTCCCATGGCTGCTCCAGTTGAGGACGAACGGTTCGGCTTTCTCAGCGACCCTCTGATCAACGACGAAGCCGAGGTCTTCACCCGCTGCTTCAAACATCTGGACGAGTTTGCCTCGGAGGGTCTTCGCACACTTTTGTACGCGCGCAAGTTCATCCCCGAACAAGAGTATAAGGCATGGAAGAAAATTTACGACGAAGCGACAACTAGCTTGACGAATCGCCAAGACAAGATCGAGGCGGCCGGCGAGCTCATCGAGCAGTCGCTGGATCTGGTCGGCGCAACAGCTATCGAGGACAAGCTCCAGGACGGCGTTCCGGAAACGATAGAGAAACTGGGCCGCGCCAATATCAAAATCTGGATGCTGACGGGCGACAAGAGGGAAACAGCCATCAACATTGCCCACTCGGCCCGTCTGTGTCGCCCGGCCTCGGATATTTTCATCCTGGACTCGACCAAAGACGACCTCGAGGGCCAGATGATGAACATTGTCGAGGAGCTTCAAACCGGTTGCGTTCACAGCGTCCTCGTTGTCGATGGCCATACGCTGGGCGTAATCGAGCAGAAGGCGGCTCTTAAAGAATTGTTCTTTGCCCTCGTCCCCACCATCGACAGTGTCATTTGTTGCCGTGCTTCGCCTGCTCAGAAGGCGACGATCGTCCAGGCGCTTCGCTCACTCGTCCGCGGCGCGCTTACACTGGCCATAGGTGACGGGGCCAACGACCTGGCCATGATATCGGCCGCCCATGTGGGCGTTGGCATCTCGGGCAAGGAAGGCTTGCAGGCGGCGCGTGTTGCCGACTACGCCATTGCTCAGTTCCGGTTCTTGCAGCGGCTGCTCCTCGTTCACGGACGTTGGAACTACGTTCGCACGGCCAAATTTATCCTCGCGACCTTCTGGAAGGAAATGTTTTTCTATGTTCCCACGGCCGTGTACCAGCGCTACAACGGGTACACGGGCACGTCGCTGTACGAATCAACCAGCCTGACGGTCTTCAACACGCTTTTCACCAGCTTGGCCGTCATCCTTCCCGGCATCTTTGAAAAAGATCTCGAGGCAACGACGCTGCTGGCCGTCCCCGAGCTGTATGTCTACGGACAGCGCAACAGTGGCCTCAATGCGCCCAAATTCCTCGCGTGGATGGTGGCCGGAGCCGCCCAGGGTGTATGTGTGTGGTTCGCCGTGTGGGCTGGCTACGGCGGCAAGCTAAGCGTGGTGGCCGACGATAACCTATACGCCTTGGGCTCACTGGCTTTCACCATAGGGGTGGTATGGATCAACATCAAGCTCCTGTAAGTAGTCCTGGGACTCTCCGGTGGCACCAATGTACTGACGAATGACGGACAGTATCCTTGAAACCCATGACATCACCAACATTATCTTGGGGGGCTTCGCAATCACCTTCATCGGCTGGTGGGTGTGGTTGATCTTTCTGTCGGTAACGGAGTTGAACCCTGGCGCGAAGCTCTTGTACGCGATGAAGGACACATTCCTACATACCTTTGGGGCAGACCCTGGATGGTGGGCCACGGTCATCAGTGTTGTGGTCAGCCTCATCGTGGTGGATGTGGCGTTCAGGACGTTCAAGCACAAAATGATAGTGGCGGGGGCGTGGAAATGGCCGCCTTGGGCCAAGACAGCGGCGGGGAACAATGCCGAAGAATTCCACGTCGAGGTGTGGCAAAACCTGGAGAAGGACCCGGTCATGCAAGCGAGGATGAGAAGGACGCTCGAAGCGGAGAAGAGCCTGTCTGACGAGGAACGAGCCAAGATCATCCTGGAGGAGGAGCAGGCCAACATCATTCTGGAGCAGGAAGGCGTCGCCATGGACCGGCTTCGCTGATGTAGATGGGGCTGTGCTGGCATTGTGGGCATTTGCGGGCGTTTTACGGATACCCCCCTGGACTGTTTTCTTGGAATATAGTTTCCTCCTGGCATTCATGCGTGCCGTTGGGTGTTGCGAAGCAGCCCAATCACTATGGCCTCGGGATTGGAGTCTCGGTCGCCGAGTCTGTTTAGGTATCTAAACACGCAGTTTTTGCCTGCCTTCGCACCCAAATTCTCATTGTTGACACACTTGTGTGTAACTGCTTTTCTCGTGTCGGCGTCGATCTGCCCACCCACCTCCCTCTGTGACGGACTCCCTAGCACGTCGCGTGGCTCCCTGTTCCCCGCACGCCGTCCTGACCAGAGTGCCCAGCGGCTCCCGCAGGCCCGAAACACGAGGGAAACCTCCCCGGTCTGCGGCAAAGTAGCGCGCGCGCACCGGGCAGGGGAATCGGTGTCGCGACGGGCGGAAAATCAGGCCGGCACGGGGGCGTCGTTGGGCACCCCGGTGCGTATCCGGCCGACGTCAACGGGGGTTCCGGTACCGGATGCCGCGTTCCTATGGGAGTGACGGCGTATCCTGCCGGGCGCGACTCGGTGGTGGCTGGGCCGAGTTCCGCGGGGGCTTGAAAAACGCAAACCCGCTCCCCTCTTCTTCTTCTTCCTCCTCCTCTTCTTCTGCCTGGCTCTCGTCCCCCGTGGTGGGTGAGAGTCAAAGTGCCGCACGGCGACCGGCGAAAAAGAAAGGATCTAGCCCGAAAGGAGTCCTTCGATAAGGCTGTGTGTGGTATGGTGGTCATGGATTGTCTACAGCTTATGGCGGACAAGATGCCTCCTCCCCTCCCCGAAGCCCCCCATAAGAAGAAAGCGTTCGTAGATGGTAACCGGAGCTGTCAGTTGTGGTGTAACGTCCGGGAATATGCAAATACCCTGGGATCAGCCGCCGTGTCACGTACGTCGGAATGATCACAGGCTGGGCGGCCCCGGTCAAGCATGCGGGACACGTGCAACTATCTATGGCAAGCCGCATAGCTAGCAGCCTGGGAACACCCAGCTTGGCAGAACTTCAGCTTGGCATTGAAACACTTTGGACGTTACTGGGGTGCGCGGCTGTGACAAAATCACAAGCGAATCCCACAGGGGCAAATGTGAGAGAGCACACGGTGTGAAAGGGATGGACGGTCAGAACGAGAAACTCGGGTATGCAGTATTGAAACGCGCTGTGTGCGACTATACAAGGAGACTTTCGCATCGTGAGTCCCACGTGTTGGGGGCACGTGCAGTCCTGGTGCAGGGCTGATGTCGGCAGCCAAAAGAGCCCAATATTCGCCCTGGTAAATCCGTATAAACGCCGAGCGATGCAAGTGGGGGTCGGCACAATAGCAGTAGCCCCTATAAACACATGAAAGTGTCCCGCGAGAGGACTAAGAATCAAGCAACACCTTGGCCGCGCCCGAGATGATTCTGGCCGTCTTGTCTGCAATGTCTTGGGCCAACGTGAGGTTGCCCGAGTCGACAGCGTCCCGGATCGCGGGGAAGTAGGCCTCATCATAGCCGGACCAGAGCTGGGGCCCGAAGACAACATGGACGAACTGAGTCCGGTTGGGTATCTGGTCGCCGGTTAGAACTCACTTCCTCATTATCGAGCGCAGGTCATGGATGAACTCACCCCTCCACCGAATTCGACATCCAGCAGCGCCGTCTCGAAAGCGGCCATCTTCGAGTTGTAGTCGCACCTGCTCTTGCCCAGTCCGGACGGCTCCCAGCCGCCCGAGCCCGTGACACTCTGTTCCCAGTTGATGGCCCACATCTGGAACTCCATGACCGCGTTCTCGACTTCCTTGATTGCGTCTCGAATGGGGTTCAGCTTGAGCTCGGCGCCCTTGCTCTCACACCATTTGAACAAGTCCCCAAGGTACCGCCCAAGAGCCCGTGCGTACGCACCCACATCAAAAGGCAAAATGGGCCGGTCTGAAAGGTCCAGTGTCAGGAGCGCCACGACCTGGCCTAGAAGAGTGTGGTAGACGAAGTCGGGGTCGCCAACCCGGGACATCCAGTCAAAGTTGTCGTAGCTCGAATGGTAAGGAAACCTGTCCCCCTCGAATCGCAGATCGATGGAGCTCGTTCCGGCGATGTCCTGGAAGGCGACATAGTCACTCCCGGCTCCCAGCCCCTCGAGCTCGCCCCCCCGTTCGTTCCACAAGGCGAGAAGCGACGTGTTTTGGTTGGGGTCCCGGACGCGGTCCAAGACTCTCGGCAAAATAGCATGGAACATGGGCGAACCGGCGGCGTGGAACTCGGTGCCGGTGACGGCCGTGTCGAGATTAATGTAAGCGAACGCGTCTTTGCGGAGGTAGTCGAGGTTGTTTTCCACAAACTCGGTGCTTCCGATCAGGTTGTATTCTTCGGCGTCCCAGCTCATGAACTGAATGGTGCGTAGAGGTCGCCAACCCTGGGCAAGAAGATCGCCAAAGACACGCGCCACCTCAAGGAAAACAGCCTGGCCTGTTCCGGGGTCCGCCGCGCCGAATCCCCAGGCGTCCCGGTGGCTGCCGATGATGATGCTCTTCTCGTTTTGTTCGATACCGGCGATTCTGCCATAAACGTTCCAGATGGTCTGTTGTTCGATTTCGTCCTGCTCGTTCTTCAGCCGCACGATGGGAGACGACGAGTTGCCTGTCCAGAACTCGACGTCGGGTACGCCGCCTCGCCATTCCTCGGCCACAGGCGCACCCATGCCCTGTATGTGCTGCAGCAAGACCTGGGCATCTCGCCACGACAGAGGGAGACTGGGAATCTTCACCAAGCCCTTGGTCTGGTCAACCTTCTCGCGCGGCTGGCCCTTTTTGCTGGCCCATCCGGGGGTAAGGACATCACCAACAACCCAACTCATCAAACTGACGCCGCCCCGCTGGACGCCGTCGGCCGGCATGAAGCGCCCCTTGGGAGCGGTCTCGCCTTTGAGGAATCCGTCGTCAGCAGGATCGCTGTAGATGAGGCAGCCCGCGAAGCCAGCAAGTTCGGCAGCCTTGATTTTCAAGGCGCGGTCTCCCTGGGTCCCGTAGTACCGAACCAAGGCGATGGCACCCTTGGTTTCGATGCCCTGGTCGGCCAATTTCTGGAAATCCTCCCTCGAACCGTAGTTGGCATAGATCAGAGGCCCCCTGACGTCGCCGGACTTGGAGTGGCCATGGAAAGCGAGGGTTTCCCTCCCAACCGTTTCGCCGCCGACATCGTCCTCCTCGAGCTTGGCGCTCCAGATTGCCTTCTTTCCATCCTCGGCCATGATCTCCACGGCCCGGCCGTCTGGCGTCGGGTAGTTTAGGTAGACGTAATACTCGTCGGAGCTAACGTCTTCGAGGCCGCTTTTGAGGAAGGCGTTGTGCACGTCCATGGCCAGGGCGAAGTCGCCCTCGCTGCCCGCAACGTGGGCGTAATCGGTGAAGTGTTCGAGGGTTTCGCGCATCTGTCGGGGGTCGATGCTGTTCTGGACGTAGAGCCGAACGCGTTCGGGGTCGAGCATCTGGCTGCCGATGCGGCGAGAGAAGGTGGTGAACATATCGCTCACGAAGAGCACGTAGAGAAAGCCCATGACCAGGACGACGGCGAGCAGCCGGGCGACCACAATGAGCGTGGCGGTACTGTTGACGCTGATCTTGGGAAGCCGCCACCTCCGCGGACTCGGGCTGTCGGAGCCGGTCTGGTTGTTGGTGTTGCTTGCTGCGCCATCGCTCTGGCGCGGGAGACGCACGGTCAGACGCGGGAGACGCCATCGCCATTTCCACTGGGGCAGGGAGGAGGTTATCCGCTTGCGCCATTGGGAGCTTGCGCTGGGGCCGGTCCCGTTCAGAGGATCCTCGACCTCCAGCTCCTGCATCTCGCGGCGCACTCGGCCATCTTCACCGTCGTCGTCAGAGTCGCTGGCCAGGCTCCAATTGGATTCCTCGTCGTCGGTTTCGACATGCGGCGGTCGATAGCCCGGGGGGAGCCGGCGGTCACTCGGGCGCTGGCTGGATGATGATGTTAGCAGGGATTGGGCCTCCCTCTCGGAGTCGGGCCTGTTGTCGATGGACGAGCGCGGCGGCTGCCAGTCGGCTTGCGTGGACGATCCGTGGATGGCTTCGTCGTACGTCGGGATCGGCGGGGCCGGCGTGTACTGCGACCTGTCGGGCGGCATCGTGGCGGTTCAATTATTACGGGGGGCGGCGGCGGCGCCGGGCGGGATCATGGGCGACGAGGCCGCGGGATGGGAAATGTGTCTTTCGAGGGAATGCGACGGGAAGTGGGTAGCGAGCGAGCAGGCGATTACGAATCGATAAAGGAGCGACGTGACGTCTCGAGGACCAGATGGAAAGCAGCTTAAAGCAACAAGGACAACACAGCCGGTAGGTCCAGCACCAGTGCAGAGGACGTCGACCGAAAGAGCACAAGAAGGAATGCTATAGCATAGGATCGGAACTGGCGATTCCAGATAGAGCCGGGTGGTCCATCGATGGAGACGGGCTACGGGCTGGTAGGTATGGATGTATGGGGGGGGGGGGGGGGGGAGAGATGACTTGTGACTGACGGCCGGCCCGTCGGGTCTGCGAGGATCGTTACGTTGGTCGTCTCCAGTGCTAGTGTCTGCCGGTGGACGCGGCCTCCCAGGTCAGTCAAGTCAAGTCTCCTCGCTGGCCCTTTCGATTTGGGGGGGAGGGAACGGGGGCGAGCAGGGACAGGACCAGGACGTACCTCTGTACAGCAGCAGGCGAAATCTCCCGCCTTAGTCATCGGTTGCACTGCCACCCAGCCGGCTCCTCGGCTCCTTGGCCGCTTGGCTTTGCTTGGGACGACGAGAGTGTGTCTTGCACCGTCTCGAGCGAGCTCTCCGGCCTGCCAAACTGCGCGTCAGGACGGCTGGCTGTGTGCTGCCTGCATGGTCGGATGCATTAGTGGCAGAGTGTAGGTAGTTCGTTGGCCCCCCTCCCCTTACATCGTAGTACTGGCAGACAAGAGCAGCGGCCCTCGCTGTTTTGGAGAGTCAAAAAACGAGGACAGGCCAACGGGTGTTCAGGACCGCGAATACGTACGTGTCGGGGTGCCGGGCTTTACAGGGGCCACACACACATCCCGCGGGGCTGCGACAGTGCTTTGATCTATTGCCGTCTACCCAATACGCTGCTGGTTGTGAGGGTGGTGAGCAAAAGCCTCCATCATTCTCTGCTTGGTCTGCCTGCCGGTAAGGGCTGGCTGTCTGGTCTCCAGAGTCAGGTACCTGGTATTCTCGGATGACGAGCCTCGACAGCCAAGTGCCGTCGACACCATTAGGAAAGTAAGTACCTCTCCCATACTTACATGGACATAGGTATGTATGTACGGGTAATAGGGAGCCCTCTAGCCCTCAAAGAGTTCTCAAAGACCTCCAGCGCGTTAGTATGCAGAATGGACCGTGAACCGAGAGCGGGTTCACGGTTGTTCTGGTGGGCTCCGCCTGTCAATCGCCATCAATCCATCTCCATCCGCGCCAGGATGATGATGAATTGGGCTTAGCTCAATCGGATGGGGGTTAGCAGCTGGAGCGCAGGTCCCCTGAACGCGCAGGCGGGCCTGGAATGGGAGGTCTTCTCCAGCCACAGGACACGAGCGCACGTCCGCATGGAGCCGGGCCAGTGCGTGAGGCGCAGGCCCTGTCGTGCGCCACGCCCCAAACCGCAGGAGTACGTACCTCAGCCGCGGTACCCTAAGAAAGTACCAAAGCCCGGGCGGGAGCGCACAACTTGGGCCCCGCCGGCGAAATTTTGTCGAATACCGGGGCAATTTGGCCTGCAGCTGGAAAATCTAACCTCTTGCCTTTCGCGATCTTGAGATAATTCCACACGACCAACTAACCCCCCCCAGCCCAACCACATCACAGCCGGCCCGTCCACGACATCAAAATGGTGCAGGTCAAGATCGTCAAGAAGCGTATGGCCTCCAACTCCGCCGCTGGCTCCGTTGCAGGGCGCTGAAGGAAACTGACATTGGGGGCCTGCAGACAAGGGTGCCTTCAACCGCCACCAGAGCGACCGCTTCAAGTGCGTCGACAGCGCCTGGCGCAAGCCCAAGGGTATCGACAATGCCGTCCGCCGTCGCTTCCGCGGCCGCGCCGCCATGCCCAAGATCGGCTACGGCTCCAACCAGAAGACCCGCCACATGGTACGCCCGTCCTGCCGACCCGGGGATCGCGCCGCTGCAGAGATACTGATGGTCCGCCGGAAAACAGATGCCCAACGGCCTCAAGCGCTTCCTCGTCCACAACGAGAAGGACGTCGAGATCCTCATGATGCACAACAAGACCTACGCCGCCGAGATCGGCCACGCCGTCTCGTCACGAAAGCGCATCAGCATCATCGAGAAGGCCCGCCAGCTGGGCGTCAAGGTCACCAACCCCAACGCCAAGATCACCACCGAGGTTTAAGGGATTTGCGGTCTAGCGAGCGGGGAGTCTACTTGGGTTTCGGAACACGGGGTATTGCAGACAACGCCTTGAGAATCAGGGCCGACGGACACACAAAAAGATGCCTTCCGGAAGACGAAGGTCGGCTTGAGGGGAAGTGGAATTCTGCGATACCACCACACGGACACACAAAGGTTGTCTTGTTGGGAACCGAGGTTGACATGATGAATGAACACATTTCTACCCAACACCAACCCTTGACTTCCGTGAGACTTCTGGATGTGGCTCCTGAAGACAGCATTGCGCGACGACTACCGACCCGACGACGCGACTCATCGCCAGGGAAAACATGTCGCGTGGCGACGGGACTTGAGGAGGGAAAACAGTCACGCAGTGCATGCTCGCCTTGTCCGGAGCTCCAAGCTCCCGAGCCGTGGTTGCAGAAAACCCCCGATCTTCCATGGGGCCAATCAATACGCGATTTGTTCTGCTCACGGTCCGCCCACGCTTGGCCCGATTTTGAGCCAACCCGCACTTGCTCATGGGAACAACACTCTGTAGTACTAATCGACACTGACATTAATGACCAACAGAACCATCGTCCAGGTTCCACCCAACCCGGGCGTATACAAGTAGAAAGAAGAAGAAAAAGCCAGCAGAGAGGGCAAAAGTCCCACCCCCCCCCCCCCCCCCCCAAATCCCAAAACACCTACTACATCGACTGCAGGAATAGATCGGCGACCAGCTCCCAGGGACGCATGTCCGGGAGGACGACGGCCACGTACCAGTTGCGGTTGACATACATGGCGCGGCTGACGTCGTTGGCCACGGCCCAGCGGTGGTAGCGGTGGCCCTCGGCGAGGATCACGACCAGCAGCGCGAAGACGGCGACGTAGAGGGCGGCGAGCACGACGCGGGGCTGGGCCACGACGGTGCGCAGCTGCAGGACGCCCCGCGCCGTCAGGAGGGCGCGCACGTCGCGCAGCGCCGCCGCCACGGCGGCGCGGACCCCCCGGTTCCGCGTCCGCACCGCGTCCGGCACGCCGGCCCGCAGCCCGCCCAGGACGTCGCCGTCGTCGTCGTCGTCGTCGCCGTCGCCGGGCGGCGGGCCCGCGGGCTGCGGCCGCGCCGCCACCAGGCTCTGCAGGTCCCCGATCTGCCGCGTCTTCTCGTCGAGGGCCGTCAGCTCCCCCCGCACCGCCGTCTCGAGGGTCCGGTTCTCCCGCTCCAGCTGGCGGATCTGCCGCCCCAAGTCCTGGTTCGCCTGCCGGAGCCGCCGCTTCCGGTCCGGGCCCGACGGCTCGCCGCCGCCGTCCTCGCCCGACTCGCTCTCGTCCAGGATCGGCTGGAGCGGCTCGCCCGCCCGGCCTTTGCCCTTCTCCCGCCGCCTCTTCTCCTTCCGCCGCGCCAGCTCCGCTTCCTGCCGCGCCTGCGTCTCCATCCCCTCGGCGAGCTGGCGCTCCAGCTGCTCGGCTATCGGGTTGGCCCCCTCCTCCTCCTCCTCCTCCTCCTCCTCCTCCTCCTGCCTTCTCGCTTCCGCGGGCTCCCCAATCCGGGCCTCCCTTCCTCCGGCGTCGTCGCGCTCCTGCCGGGCCGCGTCCAGCCGGGCATTGAGGGCCGCGATTTTCTCCCGCAGGGCGTCGGCGGGGTCGAGGTCGCCGTCCGTCCGTGGCGTATTCGCCGCGGCGCGGAGTTTGCCCAGGTCCAGCTCGGCGGCGCGCTCGTCGTCCCGCAGCTCCTGGTAGCGCTTCTGGTAGTCGTCCTGCCGCGCCTTGCTGGCGTCCAGCTGGGCGCGGAGCTCGTCGATGTCGGTCCTGGCGGCGTCGAGCTGCGCCCGCAGGTCCCGGGCCTGCCGCGCCTGGGCCTCCCGGTCCTCCTGGGCCCCCGCGAGCGCCTGCAGCTTCGCCTCGACGCCCAGCTTCGCGCCCGTGACCTCGGCGAGCCGGCCCATCTGGGCGTCGCGCTCCGTCTCGGCCCTGGTGCGGGCCTCGTTCGCCCGCGCGATCTCCTGCCGGAGCTCCTGCAGGTACTCGTCGCTCGGCCGCGCGTCGCGCTCCGCGAGCCGCTCCTCGACGGCGCCCTTCTCCTGCTCGAGGCGCGCCATGTCCGCCACGAGCTGCTCCCGCTCCTTCTGCAGCTCCTGCAGCCGGTCGCGGAGCTTTTGGACCTCCTCGCTCGACGGCGCCGCCGCCAGTTGCTGCTTGACGGCTTCGAGCTCGTCAAGAATCGCCTTCCGGTTCTCCTCCATGCTTCCCATCCGGCCAACGAGGTCGGCCTTGGACTGGAGCAAGTCGGACACCACTTTTTCGTAGGAGTCGCTGTCCCCCTCAGGCGACGACCCCTGGTCTTGCGCCTTTGCGACCTGATCCAGGGCCTTTTTCTTGGCGTCTAGCTCGTTCTGCAGCTCGCGCTGCAGCTTGTCCCGTTCTTCCTGGAGGGCTCCGATATGGTTATCCATTTCCTGGGAGTTGGCCATCTGCGCTTGCAGGTCACGCTTCTCGGCTTCTAATTCGGCGATAGTCGCTTGGTGCTGATTTGCGTCTTGACGGGCTTGCTCCAGCTCGGCTTCCAGTTGAGTGTTGGCTGCCACCAGCTCCTTGTTGGCCTCGTTTCTTTGGTCTTGCAACTGTTGAAAGCGGTCTTGGTCCTCTTTGGCCGTCTTGAGCGCCTCGATGGTCTCTGCCAGGTCGTCTTGGAGTTTGCTGGTGCCGCTGGTCAGACCGGAAGCCTTCGCCTGGAGCTCCTCGTTCTGTTGTTGCAGTGCCGACACGTCTTCCCAAAGCTTCTCCTTCTCCGCCTTCGACTCGGCATGGAGCTTGCTCGCGTCGTCGGCCAATTCGGCAGCGCTGTTGCGGAGTTTGTCGTTCTCCGCTTGCAGGTCAGTGACCTGCTTTTGGAGCACGTCGTTCCCGGCTTTCAGTTCGCCTTCGAGTTTGCCGGCTTCGCTGCCCAGCTCAGAGGCTCTCTTCTGAAGCGCGGCATTCTCCTCTTGCAATTGAGAAATCTGCTCCTGGAGTCGGTCCTTCTCTGCATGCAGCTCAGACTCGAGTTTACCGGCGTCGTTGGTCAATTCGGAGGCCTTCTTCTGAAGCCCGTCCTTCTCGGCGTTCAGATCGATGGCCTCCTTCTTCAGATCGGCCACCTCGTCCTGGAGCTTGCTGTTGCGTTGCTCCAGACCCGAAGTCTTCGTCTGGAGCCCGTCTCTCTCCCCGATCAGGTCCTCGTTCCGCTTCTCAAGTCCGTCGTTCTCCTCTTGGAGGGCGGAAAGCTTCTTCTGCAGCCCGTCCCTCTCCTCTTTCAGGACAGAGACCTCCTTCTGCAGACCGGCCACTTCACCCCGGAGCTTTGTGTTGTCGGCTTCCAGGCTGGAGGCCTTTTGTTGGAGCTCCTCGAGTGCCTTGGCCGCGAAGTCTTGGGCTTGGTCTTCAATGCTGACTACCGAGCCCATGCTGGAAGCGGCATCGTTCAGTTCGGCTTGCAGACTTTGCCCCAATCCTCCTCCTCCTCCTCCACCACCACCAGCATCTCCTCCCCCAGTGCTCGAGGGGCTGGACTCGCGCGTCGACTGGGCCTTCTCGATGATGTCAAGAACATCCCTTTGGTTCTGCTCGACCTTCACCTCCGCCTCCTTCAGGTTGCCTGCGAGTGTCTCCACCTGCGTCTCGAGGTTGGCGTTGAGAATCTCGGCCTGCTTCTTCTCTGCATCAAGCGTCTTAATCTGCTCGACCTGAACATCGTACTTTCGCTGCAGGGCCTTGATTCTCTTCTCAAACTGCTTCTCCTTGTTGTCGAAGTCCTCCTCCCGCTGATCGGATAAGTTGGCGAGGCTATCGTATTTCCTCTCCAGCTCGGCTGTTTTCTTGTTTGCCACAGACAGCATTTTCTGGTAGTCCCTGCTGGTCTTTTGTTCGTGCAAGACCTTCTCTTTTTGATCTTCGATCTCTTCCTTCGCCTTGTCCAGCTGGATTTCGAGGTGCTTGACTTGGCCTTCGAGCTTGATCGACTTCACAAGCGTTGCCTCATGTCCAGCGGCTTGGGATTCCAGATGTTCCACGGTCCTTTCCAGATAATGGAAACGGTCTTTTTCTCTAGGGGTCATTGTGGGCTTCGAAGAGATGACGTCCTTGGTTTCCTTTATGGCCGCCTCCTTTTCTCGGTGCGCCCGGGCCAGCTCGCCCTTCAACTCGTGGTTCCGAACCTCCTCTGCATCGAGCCGCCGGGTTTTCGTCTGAAGCGTGGTCTGCAATTGCCTCTTTTCTTCTCGGGCGTGCTTTTCGAGCTGTTTGAGGCGCTCGCTCACGGGACTGCCAGGGCCCGAGCCAGTACCCTCGTCCTTCGGCGGCGAGGAGCCGCTGGCGTCAGACATGGTACCTGTTTCGCCGAAGACAGCTGAAGTAGAAAGGGGATGGACGAGATAGGGTCAAGAATATAAAGAGCTTCTAGGCCGATACTGTCAGAGATGGACTTGAGTGGTCACGCAGGCCGAGGCGCAGAGGTGTGCACGTAGAAGACAATGTAGATTCCGTTGGAAAAGGAAGGAAAGAGGCAACTTCTTCTCCTCGGCCTGGCACAGGGGAAGCGATTCGATCTTATCCCCCAGACAGGACACCGAAGCGGCCGCAATGGGTTACAGCGAGGATTTTCAGCCGCTCAAAGGGCTCCGGATTCCTGCCCACTCGCCTTTGTCCACCCACCGGCCGCCGAAACCAGCGGGTGAGTCTTTTGTCATGGCGACAGAGGCAAGAGAGGGCGGACGCGGAGGGCTAAAGCAAACCTGGTGCGCGAAGCTGGAAAATAGGGAGCGCGTGCGTGCAAGCCACAAGGAGAGAGGGTGGACGGTTGGTGGCTGTTAGACGTGTATATAATTAATTACTGGATCCATGATTTGTATGCATTGGGAGGTGAGACTATCCACCCCTCGAGGCCCAAGACCAGCGCCCATCTCCCGGGCGGATAGCCCATCGTCTGCCATACTTGAGACCATCGGGGATAGCAAATGCTCTTTCCGAATGGCGTCGCAGGGGCCTCCCATTTCACATCTTCACGTCATGACCCAACCTCATATTCGGGATCCTTTGCAGGAGGAGGCTTCACTGCTAGCTATTCCTGCCGTGGCGTGCGCTTTTCCGCTCTCGGTGCAAGACGACAAAGGAAAAGGCGGACTTGACCCCGTTGTCGCATCTGGACAGGCAAGTACGTTCTCGGGCGTTACAAAGACGACGCCGAAGGTGCCAGATCAAAAATGCACGATAAAGCAGCCCAAGACATCCCGGTCCCGGTGCTGAAAGCGGAAGACTTAGACGAAGTGCCGAGGAGAGAAAACTGCCTGCTCGTGTACTCAATAGATGGCACGGACATCACATAGTGGCAGAATCGGTGGGGAAAAAAAGAACCCCCCCCCCGGGCGAGCGCCCGTACTGGTTTCGAGGCTGGAGTGATGGACGAAAACCTCACCCCCCGCGATTAGAGGCTACTCCCACACCCAGAAAGAAACCGCTTCATGCTGTCATTCCTCGATAATCTTGGCTACATATATGTACAAGAGAACCATATGCTTGCGACCGCCCGCTCTTTACCAGCCTGGGCGCATTAGGCATTGTGATTCCTCTCGGGCACGTGGGCGAGATCTGGGCATCCAAGACCGCCACCTTTCCGTCCTACCCGTCTCATTTCTGGGGGGAGAGCACCACGCCCTCGTATCCCCTGCTGGCAATGTTGTCGAGAGTCTGCTTGAAATGCTTCTTGCTGCTCTCTATACTCGCCGACTCTTGCTGGTTCGTGCTGAGGTTCGAGTGGATGAGCTCAATGAGGCCGTTAAGGTACTTGGTTGTGACCTGTTCCGCGTGTCAGCATGTAATTGCAAGAGAGATTGGCCCGATGGGAGAAGGACCACTTACAGACTCATTCTGCTGGTCGAAGTAGTACACATAGCGATCCAGAATCTCGACAAACAGCTCAATCGAGGTCGCTTGCTCCATACAACTGTCGGCGACGCGCAGTGCGCGTTGGAGACACTCGAGCACCCTCTTCCCGTCGCGGTAGAGACCTTCCTCCGACTCCTCTATGGCAGCATTGGGCACCGCCCACCAGAGGTGGCTCGCCAAGTACACGGCGCGGCACTGGTCAGGCTTGCGCAGAAGTTTGCTGCCGTGCAGCGCGCACTTGGTGATGAGCGTGTCGTAGTTCTCCTTGCCAAAGTTGCGCGTTTGGTGTAACGCAGTGGCGATGACACACACGGCTTGGAATTGAGCCTTGGAGTCGCTGACGGCCTCCTCGTAGACGGTAAAAGCCTGGGCAAAGAACTCGTATGCCACCTCCTCGAAGCCCGTCGTGTCGGCCGTCTGGCCGCAGGCACAAAACAGGCGCAAAGCGAGCTCGGCGGCACCAGCGCCGTTAACCCGCGCATACACGGCGGTGATGGCAGAGTGCATGAACTTGTACAGCGCCGAAAGCTGCGTCTCCCAGTTGTCCTCGTAGTGCTCCCGGGCCTTGAATTTCCTCGCGAGCTTCATGCCGGCCGTGATCAGCGGCGGCGTCGTGGTCCGGATCCGCTCGTTGCCTTCGGCGAAGGCCTTGCGTGCCATCTGCAGCAGCTTGAACTGCGTGTCGTTGTTTTCGCCTTGCAGCAGGTGGACAATGCGCGCCAACCACCCTTGCTCCTCCATCGTCTCGTCTGTTTCCACCACGCGTCTTTGCGGACCACCAGGGTAACCTGCGGGAGGCTGGGAGCCCTCTTTAATCAAGACCTTGAGCACTTCCAGCACATTCTCGAGTTGTTCTGTGGTAGTGATCTTGGTCTGATTTCGCAGAATGCTCCTGGCCACCTCGCCAGCCACAGCTCTCCTCGTGGGATAGGTTTGCGACTGGAACAACGGGACATAGGTGGGTAGTGAGAGGGCGGTGAAGAGCGAGACGTATCGTTTCAGAGGCGCTTGGAGCAGTGCCAGAAGACTGGCTTGCGCAGGAGGCGAGTGAAGATCCGCACTGTTGGCATGCTCTCGCACCTTGCGGTTGGCGTACTCCAGGACCTGATCCACATAGTCCAGTCGGTCGGGGTAAATGTTGAGCGCCAGGTTCGTGAGTGACACCAGCAATGCGATGGTATCTTGGATAGGGAGATGTTGGGCGGTGACCAGGTTGTTCACTTGGTCGAAAAAGATCTCGTAGAGCTTGACGTTCTGCGGGATGCCGCGCTCTTTCTTCGGGGGCTCTTCGGCGGGCTCGTCGGGCTGCTCGGCTTGGCCCGGTTGCTCGGACTGGGCCCCGTCGACGGCTGTGGTTTCTGTATCGGCGACTGAAGGGGCCCTCTCGTCTTCCGGCTCGGCGGGCTTGTCCGCCGGCTCGCTGGGTTCCCCGTTGGTATGCTCGTCCCCGTTCGCCTCGGCGGGCGGCTCCGAGGGCTCAGGCTTGGCCTCCTGCTCCTCTTTGCCGAGCCGGATCTTCTCCAGCAGGCGGGCCAGGGCCTCCTCCTCCATCTTGCCTTTGTCCGTCTCGCCATCTCCCTGCGATTCCCGCTCGGCATAGGCGGATAGCCGGTCCATGAGGCCGATAACGATGGCCTTGACGTTTACGTGGGGATTGAGTCGCGACACGGCAGCAAGGAACTGGTCGAGGGTATGCAGGTGGAACTCGTCGGGGAAAACCTGGGTGATTATCTCAAGCAGGTATTCTTGCGCCAGGACGTCCCGGCACTGAACGACCTGCTCGAGCAAAGGGCCCAGGATGCCGTTGCTGTAGGTCTCGAGGTCGACGAGCTGGCTCAAGCGCACGATGTTGCTTCCGACCAGCAGTTGCAGTTCCTTGCGTTCGCGCGTTCGCTGCTCGCGCTCCCTCGAGTGGCCCTGGTGCTGCAGGCGCACCCAGAGCTTGTTCATCTCGACGAAGTTGGTGAGGATGAAGTTGATGGAGTCCTGGAGATTGCCTTCGGGGCCGTCGCCGTCGCCGGTGGGCAGATGGTCCCTGGCCTGGCCGGAGAGGTAGTATCGCAGGAACAAGCCGCGGATGGGATGCTGGACGCCGCGGCTCATATCCATCATGTCCTTCATGAGCTCCTTGACAGGGGCCTCGGGTATTGACATGTAGGCGGTGCCGACGGTGATCATGAGGTACAGCCGCGGAACGATATTGCCGGCATACTGGACGAGCTCGTAGAGATCGGCAAGGTGGTTGTGGGGGTGGTTCTCCCGGAGGTGGTCCGAGAGGTATCGCAGCGCATCGAAGACGGACATGTAGAGCTCGTAGTATTGCTTCGGACTGAGACTGCTCGTCCGCAGTTCAGAGACGAGCGTGGAGCTGCGGGTGCCGGGTCAGCCACGGGGTCGGGGGAGCGAGACGGAGGCGCTGGAGGGGCGGCCCATCCGCCGCGCGGGCGGGGGTCGGGGGGAGGGTCGGGGATGTTGTCTTGGAGGGAGGAGGGAGGGTATCGCGGGACGTACCAACACTTAAGTGCATCCATGAGCTTCGCGGGGTTGTCGAGGCATTTGCGCATGAGCACCGTCTGCTGGCGCACGGCAATGAGGGCATCCTCGAGCAGACGCGCCTGGTCCTCGGGCGGCGCCGGCGTGGTCGACATGGTGGTGTTGCGGCGACAGCAGTCGGATGGGGGAGGGACGGGGCGGGAGAGGCGACGATAAGTAGCGTGTAGATGTAGGTATGTAGTATGTACCTTGACGTGAGTAGGGAAGTAGGCAATGGCTGTGGAAGGACTCTCGTTCGCTCTCTACACCAGCATTGCCGGGGCGTCTCGCATGCGGTCAGCGTCTGGGTCTGCTGCTGCTGCTGCCGCTTGCAACGGAGTGGTCGAGTGGATTACAAGCAGCTTAAGTTTCGAGGTGCTATGGAAGATATGGATTACGATGCTGCCTTGTTGCTCAGACGGGGGGAGCTCCCCAGCTCGGGCTCCTCTCCATGGCAGTTCCCTTGGAATCCATCCATCCATGCATGCTCACGCACGCAACGTAACCGCCTGGCCAAACATAAGTACGCTAAGCGCAGGCGAGCCAGGCCTTGGCTTTTGCACAAGCCACACACACACACACACACACACACACACACACACACACAGAGAGAGAGAGAGAGAGAGAGAGGGACCGACATTACATCAGCCATACGCACGGGCCATTTGTCCCGCGATAGGGGATGTGCCCGTCGTCGTCGGGTATGTCCCATGGAAGTCACGTACTGGAGCGACGAGGAAACAATGGATGTCTAAAGAAGTAGGTAGTGGACCTGAGGTAATTACATAAGTACGTAGAGAGGACATTGCACTTGATACTGGCCGATTTTGGCCTTCATAGGGCTATCATCAATCAGTCCGTCCGTACATTCCATGCTAGAAGCCGGCCCAGTCTAGCAGCTGGTAAGTAAAGCTGGAAGTACTTTACGCACCCAAACGGCTCTCCTTGTGTGACCGGAGGCGCCCCTCCTGGATCCCGGGCGCGTACGCATTCCCACGCAATTGCGAGGAACGGAAGAAAGTGCCAGACATGGTCATCGCGAGACACAAGCCCGTGAGAAGGAAGAAAAAAACCAGTTGGTATTCGGCAGAAGAAGAAGAAGAAACGCAAGCGCGTCGGCAAACCGAGCTCCAATAAACTCCTGAACTCCTGGCACCTCCCCCCCCAAAAACTCCACCGGCATAGAAATCATTTCGTCATCCGTCGTCGACGCCCTGCGAACCAGGACGGCTTGCCCAGAATAGAATGGCCAGACCGGGGCCCGGACGTCGGCGGCCGCCTCCACCACCACACGAGCCCAACCGTCCCATGTCTGGCGACCCGGGTCCCGCCATCAGGCCAGCCGCAGCTGGGACCTCAGGAACTCGGTCAGCCCCTTCTCCACGCTGGCCGTCAGGGCGGCGAAGACCATCATGCTCGGGCTCGCCGGGGGCGGGCAGGCGACGACGTCGGGCACGAGCTCGACGTCCTCGATGCCGTCGACCTGGGCCAGCTCCGTGACCCAGTCCATGCTCTCGTGCTTGAGGTCGGCCAGCAGCTTGAACTCGGCCGCCGACATCTCGCGGGGGCCCTCCCACGCCCGCGCGGGCCGGCCGCACTGCACGACGAGGCGGAGCTTCCTGACGCAGCACGCGCGCTGGAGGAACCGACACACGCGGCTCCACTCGGCCCGGTCGCCCTCGTACGACGTGAAGGGCCCCCGCTTGAGCAGCCCCATCTCGCCGATGAGGGCCCGGCTGCCCAGCGTCAGGTCCGACAGGAACGGCTCGACCGCGGCGTAGTTGGCACCAAAGTCGAACGCGTGCCGCGCGTAGACGAGCGCCGACGTCTCCTCGTAGACGGTCCGGTTCACGCGCATCAGCGCCGCGCAGAACTCGACGCCCTTGGTCTGCAGGTAGTACGTCGTCTCGTGCGCGCGCCGCTGCATCGGTCGGTTCTCCATGACGTGGAACCGGCTGCGGATGCGACGGTCCGTCTTGGGGAACTGGTCGGGCCCGGCGATCCCCAGGGACAGGCAGTGGTTCCCGCCGTCGTCGAAGAGGTACGAGTAGATGAGCATGCGCACCTCGGCGGGCGCCCGCATGAAGGCCGACTCGGAGTTCATAGCGACGGTGGGAGAAACTTCAGGATGGCAGGGCTCTCTGTACAACACAATAGGGCCGGGTCTAGTGAAGAGCGAGAACAAGACGTCTCGCAAAGTATTGTGAGTGTGGGCGAATAACGAGACAGTCAAGGGGTAGGTGGATGGATGAGGTCGAAGCGGCACCGCACGCGAGAGAGGTTTCCCCTCCCGTCTTATAGCTGAGCCGTATCAGTCGGCCGGCAAGTTGGATTGCAAGGGCGAGGGGGCCGCCGTAAGCCAATCCATGCAGCCAAGGGTCCAGGAATGTACGTACTAAGTATCGACGGCACTCGGGTCAGAGACCCTTGGCCAATGGGGCCGAGGGGGTCAGCATCTAGGCACGCGTACGAGGGGGGGTTTCTTGACGGCGAGGTACACAGCCCATGAATCCATCCCAACCGCCGCGCCGGCTTCGCAGAGCCCTTGGCCTCGGTATCGCGGCCGCCATGGTCCGCAGGAGGGCCGATGTGCCCGCAGGGAATCTCCGAGGGCAACGGCATCGGCCCTCGCGTGCAGCCCTACCCAAGCACCAGCAGCAGCCAGGGCGAGCAAAGCTTGTCGTCTGATTCACCGTCACATATCGGGCATCGTGGTGAGATGGAGGAAGCCATGCACCTTGGGGTCCAGGTGGAGCCGACGAAACGACCCCGCCCGGCCGGGGAAGCAGGGAAAAAAGGACGGTGAAGCGGAGCGCCCCAACCAGCTCGCTAACTGAAGGCGGAAACACGATGGACAGGCAGTGTTGCTGACGGCCGCGAGTGGCACCACCAACAAGGGACTCGCTCCCTCATCCTGTCTTGCCTGCCTGTGTCCACAGCGGTACACAGTAGAAACCAGCCCTGACTCATGAGATCTAATTTACTGTGTAACTGACCACCAAAAGACCAACAACGCATTCGAAGCTTCCCCTGGCCAGGGTTGAGAGGAATTGCGGAGATGCGCAGGCGGAGGGGAAACTCTTGCGTACCGAGTCATGGCCGCCGAGACGATGTCTCCTCTATCGCTCCGTCCTCTACTTATTGCCTGAAGCACCCGGGTTGGTGAAGGGGATCCAGAGACCACCAGAATGGGGGGGGGGGGGGGGGGGGGGGGGGGGGCCTACACGCACACGGCTTAAAGGAAAGCCCCATCACGAGACAATTCTGGGGCGCCCCGCCCACGCCCGCCGCCGCGTCGTGTGGTGATGGCCATCGGCCGGGCGGGTTTGTGCGCGCCCCTCTGGCATTTTTCTCTGTTGATCCTCGGCCGACCGGAACACCTTCGCCAACGTCTTTTGTTTCCCTGTGGACGCTACCCGGCCCTCTCCCCTCTCTCCCGGGGCGCGCGCCCCCTGGAGAAAGTCGAGCCGAAAAAAGGCCCCCCCTCCCCCGGGGATCGTACGTACGTACGCCCGCCCTCTCTCTCACTTGCTCGGGTGGCTCGGGGGGGAAGCCGCGCAGGTCGTCGTTGACGTCAAAGTCTCGCCCACAACGTACGAGCGGGAGCTCCGACCCGCGACTCTCGCTTTGCGGACTGGCGGGTACTCCCCCGCCAAATCCAACCCCCCTCCTCCTCTTCCCTCTCATCCCGGGCCGGGCCTTTTGCGCCAACGGTCGGCTGTTGTAGCCCGGGTGACGCCGAGGCTCCATGGGCATTCGGGGGGAAAAGGCGGCATGCGCCGGGAGTCGGGTCCGTCCGGGGGAGGGTCAGGAAACGGCGATTCGTCCAGGCCCGCCCCCGGCACTTGGCGGCCGAGACGGAGCACGGAGGTCAACATCCGGACAGCGTCAGTCGGTAAAACTACCGGAGGCCGAGGCCCGGCCCGAAAAGGGACGGGGCATGTCAAAGGGGTCGGCCGTGGCGCCTTTTCGGCCTGCACGTGATGGGGCCTTTCACAGCCTCTGACATCCGCGCCCTGCAATTCCTGACACAGAAACCGCATCTATCTACATGGCGCCACATCCTTACTCCCATCGAGCTCCCCGCCGATGGACACTGCATGCACCATACAATAGCATGTCGTCGAAACGAGCACGTGCCGGGAAGGCTAGTTTCTTCAGACCTGTTCGATATGTGTACGAAAGTATCCAGTAACCCGCCGAAACTCCTCGCAGGGCCCCGAAGACCGGCAACCCCGCGGCGGCCTTGCCCGGGAGCATGGGTGCAATGCCAGCTGGGGACCCAATGGGGGGATCATGGACGAAAAGACGGGACCTGCGAAAGCGGCGTCACTATAGCTTGGAGGACCGGGCTCCCCTCCTGGCCATCTCTCGCAAATCCTTTCGCAGAATCTTCCCCGAGGGACTCTTCGGAATGGCGGGGATGAAAACGACCCCCCCGCGGAGCTGCTTGTACGGGGCCACCTGTTTGGCCACAAAATCCTTGATCTCCTGTTCCGAGATTTGCTTGGGGTCGGCCACCACGTACGCGCTATACTGTGTCAGCATGGGGTCCGATCAGGGGCCGAATGGGTGCTCACCGGGGCAGTTCGGTGCCCTCGCCCGCGACGCCGATGACGGCGGCGTCCTGGATTTTGGGGTGGGAGAGCAGGACAGCCTCGAGCTCGGCGGGAGCCACCTGTGTGGCCTTGTATTTGATGAGCTCCTGCTTTTCCGTCAGCCTGGCGCACCTTTGGCCCCCCCCCCTCCTCCTCCCCCTCCGACCGCGGCAGGGGCCTCTCACCTTCTTCCTGTCGACGATGTACAGCCACCCGTCCCGGAACGCGCCGATGTCGCCCGTGTAGAACCAGCCGTTTCGGAAAGCCTCGGCGTCGGCTTGGGGATTGTTCCAGTAGCCCTTGATCACGATGGGGCCCTTGACGATGATTTCGCCCGCCTGCCCCGGCGCGACGTCGTTGCCGTCGTCGTCGACGACGCGGGCGTAGTTGTGCGGGAGGATGGTGCCCACGGTGCCCCCGGGCGCCGCGTCGTCCAGGTCGTTGGGCAGCATGGTGAAGCTGCCCGTGGTTTCGCTGAGCCCCCACGTCTGGCGCACCTTGGTCCGCCCCCCGCCCAGCTTCTTGCTGACGGCGCCCTGCAGGTCCTCGCCCATGGGCGCCGCCCCGGAAATGGCGTCGACCCAGTGGTCGAACTGGTCCGTCACGTTGGGCATCTTGCTGATCAGCAGGTAAATGGGCGGCACGCTGAACATGGAGTTGGCCTTGTACTTCTTGCTGTACTCGCAGAACTGGAGAAAGTCGAAGCGTGGCATCCAGTACACCACGCCGCCCATGTACAGGACCGAGACGAAGTAGCTCATCACGCCCGCAATGTGGGCCACGGGCAGATGGGCGATGTTCGTGTACACAAAATCCTTACTGCGATGGGCCGCGTTGAATTCTTTGAGAGGCTCCAGGAGGAGGGCGGCCTCGGCGACCAGATTCTGATGAGACAGCTTCATGGCTTTCGGCAGACCCGTGGTGCCGCTCGAGTAGAGCAGACAGACGACGCTGTCGGCCAGCTCGCCGGGGTCGGTGACGCGACGCCAGTCCAGCTCCTGGTTCGAGATGGGGACCTTGGCGCCACTGACGGCCTCGTATAGCTCCATGCGCTTCTCCCCCCGGTAGACCAGGACCTTGCGGGGCGGGAAGCCCACCTTCGCGGCGGCCGCCACCGCATTCGCCTTGGTGTCGGCGTTGCAGACGATGAGGTTCGGGCTCGTCTGCCGGAGCTGGTGCGCCAGCTCGTCGGGCGTCGCCGCCGGGCTCGTCGACGAGAAGACGCCCTCGGCCACCAGGGTCCCGTAGAAAAGCAGCGGGAGCAGCACATTGCCCGTCGAGACGTTGAAGACGACGTCCTTGGACGGCCCCCGGGCACCGACGCCGTACTGGTCCCGCAGGACGCGGCCGATTTGCCTGGACTGGCGTCGCAGCTGTGCCTTGGTCAGGGAGATGGAGGGGTCTGCGGCATCCGCATGGATGACTTTGTCTTCTGAGCCACGGCAGTATTCGGAATCTGGAACCCACGGTGAGCTTCCTGTCGGGGACATGGTTCCAAGAGACATAATACGTCGTATGAAAAAAGCCACCTACCGAACAACAGCGTTAGGGTATCGAGATTCGGTACGATGCCCGTCCGCGGCGACCGGTATATCGTGCCCTCGGGCGTCTTTTCCACGACGGCAGCCATGGCAGAGGGGCCGAGGCACACAGAAGGCGCTGTACTTTCGACAGGTCCGGACGTGTATGAAAACGTGGGGTTGCGAGACTGGGCGTTAAGAGGCGCGGAACTTTTCCTGTGCCTCGGGTCCGCGTGTGATAGCTGAAGTCCACGAGGTATACAGAGGGGGGGAGGGATGCTGCGCAAAACGAAAGACTGTACGAGGGCGACGGTGGACAAACAAAAAGAAAAGGAAAGAGAGGGACGGGGTCCAAGGTATATCTAATGGGCCAGCAAGGGGTTGTTTAGAGCGCTGCTACCCCAGAACCAGCCACGGCGCGCAGGGAAAACGAGCCGTGTGGTTTGGGCGCTAGAATCCGGGGGTCAGTTCTGCGACATGACGGGGGCTTCATCAAATCACCCACGGTGCGCCAAGTTCAATGCTGCCGCGGGGTGTTTACCACGTTCTTGCGCAGCCGGACAGTAAGTGATGTGATGTGCCGAGTCTCACAATCCGAGTCGCTGATTTCAGCAATATTGACGGACTCTCTCACCGTTCGAATCGCAAAGGACGGCGCGTCTGACTGCCCTCCCCCCGAGCCTACATACCCCTGCTCAAGTGGCCAGGATGTGTTCCCCGCATCTTGATCATCGACGAACTAGTTGAGATCGCATCGCGAGGCGCCGAGGTGCCGAGGCGAGACTTGGCCCAGCTGCCCAGACAGAATCCATTGCGGGGGTATTGCGACTGGGCTCATGCGGGTGTACTCTGTGCACATGGCCGCACGGGATGCTACGTAACCTTGTCCTAGAATGGAGGAGATACGGCTAATACATCGATCACGCCACGTCAAGTACACCGAAAGGCAGTAGGGCACGAATGTTCGTACTTGACAATATCTACCACCTTTTCAGACCCAAGGCTCGTCCTGTTTACTGTCCGAGAGCTGGCTCAGACTTGCCTTTACGACGTCATTGCTGGTGGGCACATGGGCTCTGCCAATCCAAGGGTTACTGTGGACAGAAACGCACGAGGAACGACGCCCTTATGTGAGCGTTCACTCAGCTCGGAAGTATCTGATGCATCATCACTGCCAGCTCCCCCGCAGCACTGGCTGTGCGGGTTGAAACCGTCATCCCTCCGAGTTGATGGATGCCGTTCCCTTGAGACGACCCGTTGTACTGCCCAGCTTCGCGGTGCGCGATCCGAATTGTATCTGCCCACGTCAGTCCATGCGTAGCCTGGTATGGACATGCTGCTATCACTTACCGCCCTTTTCCTTTCTCTCGCTATGGTGGGGAGGTGCAACTGGTCCGCCACAAGCCGCAGGACACGCTTCGCCGGCTCGATGGCGGCAGGGTGTGATGGATTGCCAAAGTCGCACTTTTCCCACACTGGAGTGGCGATCGCAAAGCGGACCAAGTCCTCATCCAGGTACGGGAAGCGGACTTCTTTGCCCCAGCGCGCCAAGACGCGGTCGTCGCGTCCCAGGTTGCGATGTCCAATACGAGCAATGTCCAGCTTCAGCTCATCCACGAGACCTTTGTACCCCCGCATCTCGAAAGCCTTGATATGGCGCGAGTACCCCCCGAACAATTCGTCGGCGCCCAGTCCAGACAAGAGAACACGCGCTGGTGTGCTTGCAACGGGGGCCGAATCATCAAAATCGGTGGATGTTGTATAGCAGCTGCCTACGCCCCGCCCGGCGAAGTAGAGAGCCAGGGCGATGGACAGATCCATCTCTGTGTCATGGGGGTAGATGAGAGATACAACCTGAGCCTTGTGAGCCATGGCTTCCTCAAACGGCACATTGACCTGTCGAGCGCTAGTTAGATGTATCCAAGAGAGTCGCCAAGTTGCAAAAGCAGGCTTACTCACGGCAATAAAGCGCCAGAACCGCGAGGGGCATGCTGTTCTGAGCTCCGCAAAAGCTTTCCGTCCAGTCTGCCGGTCCGGGCACTTTTCGTAGCTGTCGTCGATCCCGTTATCACTTTTGTGTTGCGCCGCAACACGGGGGTTCTGAAAGGCAACGTTGATGAGGTCTATTCCTTGCGAGCCAGGCAGCAGTTGGTCTGCAATTCTTGCCAAAACAGCGCAGTCCAGTCCGCCAGAAAACAGTATGGCCACGCGAATATCAAGGGAAGCGGGCGTGTCGGTGGAAGTAGGAGGCTTGGGGATATCCAGCACCCGTAGCTTCATGGCTTCCATCATATGCTGGCGTAGCAGTTTCACGGAAGGCGTCTCGAAATCGAGCCTTTCATCATCCTCCGGGAGTGCCATGTTGAACATACCAATACCCGAGACCTACCGTAATGAGCTTCTAGACATGTTGCTGAAGAATGGGTGGGAGCCTTCTGGTACTTACCAGATCTGCTCCCGGGGACGGCATCCAATCGTCCCTGGAGGTCTGCACTTCCAGGGCCGGCCCGCCTACAGCTGTAGGCGTTGACGAGAACGCCATGGTGTAGATGCCATCGGCTTGGACTTCATTCCAGCCGTGGTTAGGCACGCCGGCGATGCTGGAAAAGACCACGGATTTGCCATCCGGTGCGTGGTTCAGAAGCAAGGACCGTCGACCAAGCCGGTCGCGACCGAAATACAGGCACTGGCCTGGAGCATCGAAATACAAAAAGGCGAAGGGCCCTTGTATGCTTCGCAAGACGCTAAGAACATGGTTCTTCCTGGCGGTAGGCTCGGTATCCTGGGTGTGTACAAGCCTGCTGAAAATGGCCTCTCCGTCGTTGCCCTTGACGCGATGGCCGTCGAGTTTCCAGGCCTCGCCATTCCAGCAGAAGACAGACCCGGATTGGGCGTCCTCAAACGGCTGCTGGGCGACGAGATCGCCGCGCAGTGCCAGCACGGTCGACGTGAATACGAGGGTGGTATGCGGCAGTTGCCGTTCGGCTACGCCGAGATGATCCGGCCCGCGGTCAATCAACGACTGCCGGAGGTTCCCGGACAACCCAGCAGCATCGTTAACTGAAATGGTCGCGTGAATGCCGCACATTGATACAGGGTGGGAGGTGTAGTAGATAGGTATGCGACGAGTACGACGAGCGCCAAATGCCCAATTGTGGTGGGCCAAAGCAAATGCATAGCGCGCCAAAGAGGCGCCAGCTGTCAGCGTGAGAGCGAATAGTTTTCGAACAACTGCCCACGGCTGGCGATTGCATAGTGGTCGGGTCGCACCACTATTATTGTGACCCATTGCCTGCGAACTTTCGTGCTACTCAATGGAGAGTTCAAGGACCACGTGAATGGGGAGTACGGAAGCAAGTTAAGGCGGTGCAACCAACTCAAGGGCATCCATTTATGTCCTAGCCGAAGCATGTCTATTTGCTAGAACAATGACAAACCATTTTTAGCATGGCGATAAATCGCGGCCGCTACGCCCTGCGTGTGTTTTCCTCATCCACAGCGACCTCGCCAGCCCGCGTACGCTCCCGGCTCTTCTCAATCTTGCCCACGATGCCGGTCCCGCGGAAGGTGAATCCGACGAGGATGACACAAAAGAACGCAATAGCCACGTTGAACCAGTTGCCGACCCTCAGTCCCGTCAATGAAGGCCCATCCCACGGCTCCACCTTGCCAGCATGTTCCACGGGCACGCCGCGCTCCCGCGCCATAATGGACGTTTGGAGGGCAGTGGTGATGGCGAGACCGATCGAGCGACCGACCTGGCCTGCGGCGTTGATCAAAGCCCCTCCCAGCGCTTGGTCTTCGGGCGGGAGAGACTTGGAGGTGAACAGCGTCAGGCAGGGCCACGTGATGTCGGCCCCCGTCACTGCTAGGAGCATGGCGGGGAGGCCGAACGCAAAGTACGACGTGTTGGAGGGTATGGGCACGGCGAAGAGCAAGCAGGCCAACCCCATGGCCACGTTTCCAATCATGAGAAGGATGTAAGTCGGCACCTTGGATATGAGGTGGGACACCACGAAGGCGACAACCACGCCGAAGACGCCGGTGGCTATGAAGCGCAAGGTCGTTTGCAACGGACTCAGACCCTGGTAGTCCTGGAAGAAGAAGGTGACGAATATGATCCAGTCGTTGAAGGCGGCAAAGAACAAGGCCATCAAGACCATGGCCGTGCTGAAGATGCCACTGCGGAAGACACTGACCTTCATCAGCGGCGGCCGTGTCGTGTGTTTTTCCTGGTACCACTGCCAGGTCGCAAACATGCCGATCAGCAGCAGCGCGATCACCATGAGCATGTATATCCAGACCGTGTGCCAGCCGACCACGTTGCCCTCCGTCAGGGCGAAGAGGAGGGCCAAGAGACCGGCCGTGATCAGGAAGCCGCCGAGCCAGTCGACGGAACGGGCGAGGGTTACGTTCTGCTTGCGAATCGCCACCTCCGACGGCGGCGGCGGGGGGATGAAAAAGACGCCGGCCGCCGTGACGGCGATGGCGACTCCGGCGCACGCCCCGAAAACCCACTTCCAGCTTGCGTACGAGGCGATGAAGCCGCCGAGCAGGTTTCCGAAAACGGCACCGAGGGGCGCGCCCGCAGCTAATACACAGCGTCGGGGTCAGCCATCCGAAACCGCTCGGACCAGACACCCACTTACCATAAGTACTAAAGGCATAGTTCTTGGACTTGCCGGGCGGGAATGTCACGCCCAGGATGCCAATGGCCGTGGGCACGTTGGCAGCGGCGCCCTGCTCCGGTCAGCTTGCGCGCAACCGCAGGGGGGGCACGGAAGGCACCCACCATCCCTTGCAGGCCCCGGAAGATGTCGAAGGCGATTTCGTTGGGCAGGAAAGGGTTGACGATCATGGTCACGGCCACGAACGCGCTGCCGAGGACGAAGATGATGCGCTTGCCAAACAGGTCGGCGATGCGGCCCCACAGCAGCAGGAAGCAGGCGAAGGTGAGCGAATACGCCGAGACGATCCACTGGAGCCGGCTCTCGGGGATGTCGAGCTCGCGGCCGATGGTGGGCAGGATGATCACCATGGCCTGGATCGATAACGTCTACGCGGAGGAATCAGCCGAGCGAGAAAAAAAAAGAAACCCCCCCGTCTCGTCGTCGCGACCTGACTAACGTTGAGGAAACTCGCGCCGGTCACGGTCGCCACCAGTGCTATGCACCGCGCTTTGGAGAACGGCAGCGTCCCCTCGCCGTCGTTGTTCCCGGTCGAACCCCCGCCCGTGGAGATGGAGGCTGCCGCCTCGGCGGGCCTCGCAGCGTCGCCGCCTGGGTAGCCGGGGCCCTCTGTCTTTTCCTTGTCGACGGCCCCGGGGTCGGGGCGTCGGGGCTGTTGTTCGGTCATTTTTTGGGGCCGTTTCGCCAAGGGTCGTTTCGTCGTCGCGGCTTCGGGGAGGGAGAAAGGTGCGCGCACACTTTATAAGCGGCGAGAACACAAGGGGGGGGGGGAGGTGGATTTTCCCAAGCAGTTGCCGCGGCCCCAGATCCGCCTTCGACGATAGATAGCATAAACGGACGCCAAGAGAGATCACCTCCTTTCGGCTCCAGGGTCCCGCCCGACCCCAGGCAAGGGGCCTCGTAAATGAGCGCAGCCGCTTTTCGGCGTCGGGTCCTCACATGCCGACCGAGCATCGGATCAAAATGGCCCTTGGTGACTACCAGGCAATGCTTGACTGGTTTACCGGGCGGGACCCGCACCGCTTCTACGAATCCGGCGTTGGGGGGCTTCCCGCCAGGGGGCTATTAGTTGGGTGCTGACCGGGAGCGGAGCCTCGAGAGCGGGGGTTCTTTCGGCTATTCCCATGGCGAGGGGGAAATGTTAGCCCTCCCAAGACTCCCTTGCCGTTGCGGCGGCATGGGAGACACGCACAGGGGACAAGCGTGCAGCCGTATTCGCCCTCTACGGAAACCTCTTAGGCAAACTGCAGCCGTTGATTGTTACATAATGTTTAAACCCCCAGTCGCCGCCAAAATATTCGGCCAGGGTTCCTACCATGGGATGCAACGGAAGGAAATACTTCGAGGCAGGCGGGTACAGCTCAAAAGAAACACATAATGAATCATGAATTTTCACGTAGAGTATATATATGTAGAAGTATGCAATCCTGTACCTGCAGAGGTGATTCCCACACCAAGCACTTACGAAGTACTTACCTCACCAACCCGTCATCACTTAACCCCCAACTTGTAGGTTTCGCGACTTCGTCGAGTTAACGGTCTCCCTCCGAGTTACCTCGAGGAAGAACCTTGCCATGCCTTCCTCTCTCAAGCCGGGTCTCTGTTGAGGGGAGGGGAGGGGAGGGGGGACTCGAGCGCGCTTAGCGACCTAACTAACGGCCGGGGGCCACGACGCCGAGCAGGACCAGCGAGATCTCGTAGCTCGGCTTCTCGAAGAAAAGGCCGGGGCCGGGCCCCTCGCTCGCAAGGAGGGTCCGGATCGACTTGACGACGCTGGCCATCTCGTCGGGGCCGTGGATCGGCACGCACCGGCACCGCGGCCCCCCGTGCTTCATGCCGCTCGGGCTGGCGGTGGCGTCCAAGTAGACGGCGCAGCCCGTGTCCGCGGACCGCACCACCGTCTTCACCACGGGGAGAGACGTGCAGGCGAGTTCAGACATGGCGACCCGGGGGGGGTGGGTGGGTAGTTAGTTGGGGCGAGTTGGGTTCCAGGCCGGCCCGGGGAGCGATACTTTGCAATAGACAGAAGAGGAAGCACCGGATATGTTGGCTTGGTGTTTGGTGGTTATGATGTTGGTGATGAGGACCGCTGATCCAGGTGTATGTGTTGATGGCGTCGCAGGACGCGAGGCCGCATTTATACCCTTGGGTACACCCCGACGCACAACAGGACGCATTATACTGGCATTTCTTTGATGTGACAATGCATTTTGACAGGCGTCATTTACTTGGGCTTGAGGCTGTCAGGAAGAGCGAGATCACAACTCTCTTTGTTTCCCCTTTTAGCCATTGTGAGGCCGGCCCCCGCGAAACTCGGCGGAACAATGGCAGGTACCCCAAGGTTCCCAGGTGCTTGGAATAGGCAGCTACTCCCTAAGGAAATCCAGCAGGGTACTTCTGCCTTTGAAGAAGAAAAACAAACGCGGGATTGTATGCCGGGTGTGTCCTGTTAGATGGAGCAGAGGCCGCCTGGGTTGATCAATGTCGCTTTACGCACCACACCATTCATACCCCTCATCCGGACCCCAAGCACAACCAGCCAGGATGGCCCCCCCCACACAGTTGGCGGCCGCGAGACGCGAACCCGTGGGATCTGGAGACTGCGTGTTCGGGCGAAAGCCGAGCCCACCAACTTGGCATGCGTAAGCCTGGCCAACACCGTTCCCACAGGGCCGTTCAGGGGAAAGCACAACCGGAGAATCCGAAGCCAGGGCGTGGTGGCGCACATTGGAGCGGAGATGAATAGTATTATTTCGTATTATGTACGCACCCCTACAGAGTCACCGGGGCCCATCATTGCTTCAGCGAGTCGACGTATTCCTTGACGAGGTTCTCGGCGTTCCGGTCCCGCACCAGGCCCAGGCGGTCGGGCGTGGTCGGGTCGAAGTCGCGCGGCCAGCTGCGCAGGATGCGCTCCAGCTCGGGGTCGGTCTCCTCGCGCAGCAGGGCGAGCTTGTCGGCGCCGCCGATCTTGGCGAGGCCGTCCATGAGCTCCTGGACGCTGGCCGAGAGGCCGGGGAAGTTGATGTGGCGGACGTGGCGCGGCAGGGCGTCGCTCGGCAGCTGCAGCACGCGCGCGAGGTTCTCGATGGTGCCGCTGGGCGAGCAGATGTAGGAGCGGAAGGCGCGGTCCCGCAGCGGCAGCACGCAGACCTCGCCCTTCATGGGCTCGCGGATCATGCCCGACAGGAAGGACGAGGCGGCGTGCGAGGGCGCGCCCGGCCGCACCACCAGCGTCGGGAAGCGCACGATGAAGGCGTCGATGAAGCCCTTGCGGTGCATGTCGTTGATCATGACCTCGGTCAGGTACTTGTGCGCGCCGTACGTGCCCTCGGGCGTCGGGGTCACGTTGTCCGTGACCACGGGCGGCAGCGGCTGCCCGTACACGGCCTGCGAGCTCGAGTAGACGACGCGCACGCCGGGGTTGCTTTGCCGCAGGGCGAGCAGGAGGCCCCGGACGCTCTCGACGTTGACCTTCATCGACAAATCGTAGTTGGCCTCGGAGCCGGCCGACATGATGCCGTGGAAGATGAAGATGGCGTGCAGCGGTTGCGCCGCCTCGAGGAGCGACTTGACAAAGGCCGGGTCGCAAATGTCACCCTTCATGCAGACGGCGTTCTCGGGGTGCTTCGCGCGCTTGGGCACTGTGGGCTCAACAATGTCCGTCATGATCACGCGGTATCCATCGTTCAGTAGTCTCTCGGCCAGCATGGGCCCTATGAGACCACCGGCACCGGTGACGATGATGTTCTTGGGGTCGGACGACATGTTTTCGTATTTGCCTTTTCTTCGTGCTTGGTGTATGCCGGCCCAGACCGGAACAAGGCCAGAAGGGGGCCCGGGCAATTTATACCACGGGAATCGTCCATCTCGAGAGCAAGTTGACCTTGTTGCCCCTCTCGTGACACGCCGGTACTGCGACTATGGGGTCGTCCGAGTGTGGAGGAGGCTAGTCGCGTCTCGCGCCTAGTGCGTGCGGGGAGATGTGCGACTCCAGATTCGAGTTATCTCATCACCACATTCGCGCTCCCATTCACGTTCCGGACGGGGGACTTGGGGTACGAGCAAGCATGCAGCAGCACCTTGGATCCCCGTTCGTGGTCTGATCATTTTGATCGGAAACCGTCCGCAGGAGGGGGCGTATCCCAGCAGGTCCAGGTGCTTGCGTCACTCAAGATGTACTCATGTAATATAGGTGCACCCCAAATCCCCAGTGGTATTGGATATATGGCTGGCTACTTGAGCACCTGGTGTCGGTATGTGTGGGCTTTCGGAACGTAAACTTTTGGTCGCGGGCGGCCTTGCGATCAACGTCATTTGGAAGTCCTGTACCTCTTTGGTCCGCATGAGCTGGCGAGAACGGGTCAGCAGCCAATGTATGGCTTAGTTGCATATCATCATAACCCCATGCATTTACGCTCTTTGCAGCCCGGCTGTTGAGCTCCAGGCAAACAAAAAAAAAAGTTCCAATGGGCAAGCCCGCGTTGATCGAGCGCAACTCAAGGACGAGCGCGCACCTTCGAACACCCTCTTCGCTGCCAAGCCGTAGATCACGGATCGCATGTCCGTTCCTAGAAGAATCGTGCAATTGATTCGAACCTGAAGAGAAGACACGGGTGGCCGCAGTTGGTCGGGCCGCGCTGGACGGCGTCTTGATTGCGCCAAGCTTCCGTACTGCGGGTGGGGGGGAGAGAGAGAGGGCCCTGTCAAAGAGGGCTCGATTTGCCCGGGGGAGCCACTCACGGCGCCCGATCAACGACGTCGGGTTGAATTCGGAGTAGGCGATGGCATCCGTCGCTCGGTCAGCCCGGGCCACAAGCCGGGCAGCATCGCTCGGTCCGGCGAAAAGGATACTGCTGGGCTTGCCCGTCTCGAGAAGCTGCAGCGCAAGAACCTGCCGGCCACCCCCCGCTCCGTCGCCAGCGACTGCTTGCCGCGTATCACCAGGGCGTGGCTTTGCTACGAGTGGACTTCGGCAGCAGGAGGAGCCGGGAGGCCAGCCCGCCGCGTCCTCCCCAGAATCCCAGAGGAAGTCTGTAAAGGGTAAACCCGAGCCGCTGCGAATCCTGTATTGCGGCTCGGACGATTTCTCCATCCCCCCCCTCGAGGCACTGTGGAGCGAGCATCGGCGCAGCCCCGAGGGGATCGAGAAGATCCAGGTCTTGGTACGGCCCGGAAAGCCAACGGGGAGGGGGTACAAGACCATTCGCGAGCGTGAGTCTGGCGCCCTGATACCGGGCAGGAATAGGCAAGACCCAGGGCGTCGGTCCCGCTGACGATTGCGCAGCACCCCTCAAGGCCGTGGCGGCGAAACTAGGCCTGGAAGTCATCGAGAGAGATACCTTCACCGGCTGGCAGGTACGTTGTTTCAGACCACCCACCCCCCCCGAGGTGCTTCTTTGGCCCCGGTGCCCGCCATCCATGGCAAGGCAAAGGCTCAGATTTGCTTGCAGATGCCCCCCGACGTCAACCTGATCGTCGCCGTTTCTTTCGGACTCAAAGTGCCCGAGAGGCTGCTCGCCCAGGCCCGGTACGGCGGGCTCAACCTGCACCCGTCGATGCTGCCGGACCTGCGCGGGCCAGCGCCGCTTCACCACGCGTTGCTGCTCCGCCGCGAGAAGACGGGCGTCACGCTGCAGACGCTGCACCCGACCGAGTTCGACCGCGGCGAGATCCTGGCCCAGACGCCCCTCGACGCCCAGTGGGACATACCGCGGGACGCCACGGTGCCGGTCCTGGTCCGGGCCCTGTCCAGGATGGGGGCGGACCTGCTCGTCGACGGCCTGCGAAGGGGCCTGCACGCGGGGCAGGCCGCCGGCCCCCCGGGCCGCCGCGGCTGGCTGGACCAGACGGCCCCGGCGGAGCCGCCCCCCCTCGCCGTCGCCCCGAAAATCACGACCGCCGACCGCGGGCTGGTCCCGCTGGACGGGCGGTTCCCCGAGGTCGACGTGGACGACGTCGCCGTGCGGCAGCGCGCCATCGGGCCCCTCTGGTTCGTGACCAAGGCCGGCTCGCAGCGCGTCATCATCGAAGAGGCCGCCCCCGAGCCGATGCCGGCGTTCGTGGTTCGGGCGCCGCGCGCGGGCGACGCCCAGCGGCCCTGGGAGCCCGTACCCGACGACGAAGCCGCCGCCGCCGCCGCCACCGCCGCTCCTCCTCCAGAGGAGCTAGAGGCAGCATGGCCGCCCCGTAGGGTTTGGTTCCATCGCTGTACGGCGCTCGCCAAGACAGACGACCAGACTCGGGAATACGACGTGCGGTTTTTCACCACGCAGAGCGGGCACTTGTATCTCATGGAAAAGCCGATCCCGGCGAGCGTCGGCTCTCTCGTCGTGGGCCTCAGGATCCATAGGCTGAAGATTGCCGGTTCCCCGTCAGGGAGGGCCCATACCATCTTCAAGCAGCTCCCTGTCTCCGACGGAGGGGTCTGGGAGACAATCCCAGACAACGCTCATATATTCGAGCGCCGGCAACTGCCTACAGAAAGAGCTGTCAGTCCGGTCAGACCCAAGTACGAATACGTACCGGTGAAAGATGATTCTTGATCGAGCTGTGGAGTACCGACTAGAAGCCATCATGTACTAGTACAACACGGCCATAGTGCATCCCAGAAGGGAGCATCAACTTTCAGCGGAACAGCAGCACGTAGCACTCTACATAAGTCGCAAAATTTGGAGCCCAACAGGAGTCACCGATCACACGGAAAAACACATCTAGGCAATGCAGAGTACAAGGCCAATTGGTTCTCTTTCGTGTCGAGCCAAGGCTTTTTTGGCGTATTGTAATGTTACATTGGTGAATTTCCTAATCACCATACACAGGGTGAGCTTGCCGCCACGTGCTCGACCCCAGAAGAGAGCTTGCTCATATCTCGTAATCATGTATCTCGACCGGCATGGGCCCACTCATCACGATCCAGGAACCCACAGGCGAATGGCGCTTCCTTTGTCGCTGCGGCGGACAGTGGGTGGCGGGGAAGGGGGCTACGAGCCGTGTGCCGACTTGGACGGTTTACATGTTCTTGTGGTCCTTGTCATCGACCGAACTACCGGCGCTCGAGGAGCTCTCCGTCTTGGTGAGAATGTCGTCCTCCTCAAGCTCGGGGCCGTGGAGGCTCTCCTCAAAGACGGGCTCAGGCTCGTTGATCTCGAACTTGGTCTTGAAGTCATGGAGGTGGTTAGAGTAGCCGCTGCTGTTGGATCGGCGACGGGCGTTGGTGAACTTGAACTGCTCGTCGACGATCTCCTCGCCGGGCGGGCCCCTGGGAACGGTGAGCAGCTCGTCGCGTAGCCAGATGGGTGGAACTGCATGCCAGGCGGGGGAAGACAAGTCGACCGCGGAAGCAAAGCAGCGAAAGAGCAAAGCAATGACTTACCAGTTGCCACGGCCACCTCCGTTCTTCTTGGTCTTCTTGGGGTCAACACCGTCGAAGCCGCTCTTGGCGAAGAACTTGGGGAGGTTTTCATGAGGGACAGCCGTGCCCTCGGCCAGGCCGGCGTGGTCCTTCTCGTTGTACTTGTGAGATCGAGTCACTGGAGGAAGTGGCATCGTGTCAGTCTATCCGTACACACGCACGTGACCAGGCCAGAAAGGGGCGGGGTTAGCACCCGTCGACATGATGGGATATTGTCATGCCACGGACACAACGCTGTGAGCAGGACGAAGGGATATCGACAGTGTCGTAATCAGGATGGGGTGAATGCGAGGTTAGGGTATCGGAGGTTCAAGGGGGAACGAGAGGACTCTTGGGATGATCAGGCGGGGCAGAGCCAAACGAGGGTGACGCAACAGGATCGTCAGGACTTACTGTTGGATGGCTGGCCGAATGGCTTGATGGGCAAGATGCGGAGTGGGTGTCAGAGTAGTATTGGTTGGAGAAGATGGCAACGAGAGATGAGAGAGGGCTGTTTGGCCGGGAGGAAGATAGATGAGAAGAAGTGATGCTTGAAGTTGGGAGTGTCGGGGTGAGGAGAGGGGGGGGAAGATGGAAACGGAAGGTCAGAACAGAGTCGAGTTCCGTTTGGGGGTCGGGTGATTGATATGGGGGAGCCCCCAGGGAGAACGAGACGAAGAAGGTGGGGGGTGTTGGCTTTGCTTTCTTGGGACGGAGGGGACGGATGGAGGGGGATGATGGGATGGGCGGGATGAGAGGTCGTCCCTATTAGTCTCCAATCTAGGCTGCCAAGAGCGGGAGGCAGGCAGATATGTGGGCGGGGAGGTCCTGCAGCTACGGGTGTAGGCAGGAAGTAGGTTGAGGTGACGGGATGCACACGGCGATGATTAGTGGTGTAAGTCGACCTGGGGGGGAGAGAGTTGGGGTCGGCGGCACTAGCAGATGGAGGAATGATGATGGTGTGTGTGGTGGTGGTGGGTGTGGTTGGTGGTCTTGAAAGAGGTGAGGTCTTGTGGTGGAAGCTGATGCTGAGGCCGACAGGTTGGTGATGACTGGCGGGAAGCCCCCTCTCTTTTATCGGCATTGGTCAATGGGGGAGGGGGAAGGAATTGGAAGAAGCATGGAGCCTGGATGACAAGGGGGATCTCTGCTTGCTTCCCTCTCCATCCAAGGGAGGTTGTACCAGCCCTGTGTTCGGTTGCCATTGACCTGGCTCAACCTATGGATCGAGGGCATTGGAATCCATGATGGAAGCAGCTCTGCCGTCCCGGCTCCATATGGGGAGAACCCGCAACGGCGGGGGCGGCGGCGCTTGGATGGGGCAATTTGGGGGGGTTGCCAGGGAGTCGCGTGACCAGTCGCGCAACCTCATCTGATGATGGCGCGGGAGGCTGCGAAGAGGTACCTACCCATGGATCCCCATGGATCCATCCCAAATGGATAGATGTTTGCAGGGTCTCCCGGCTGGACTACTGCACCTCCAGCTCTCCCTCCCCCCAGCACCGGCTCTTACAATGCTACTTACTTACCTACGATCCCATGTATTAGCCTCCCTCCCCTTCTCCCCACGGTTGGGCCCGCCGCAAGCCCCGGCACTCCGATCCATCCATTTCCACGGACGTTGGCCCTTGATCGTACCAGGTGTGCCCGTTGTCTGCGGCCTGGGCCCTGGTTGCATCCGTCTCCCCTACGCCCGCCGGGAGGGTTTAATAACTAAGGTGGGATGGGACGGCATCGGGGCCTCGTGACTCGTCGGGGAGCGGGGGTCTCGGTGCATGGCGCAAGGGGAAGGAAGGGGAAAGAGCTAGGTATCTTTTGCCTACGTATCTATACCTACGTAATCCCCAAGCTGGCAAACCAAGCTTGCGCCGCAAGTCCATCTCATAGTAGTCCCTGTTTACTTAGGTACACTTGCCAACGATGAGCTAAAGTTCAGTAACCTCCTCCAGCTCAGCAATACCTTCCCCCGCGGCGGGGGCATCCGGCCGTTACGGATTCCCACCGGTGCCCATTCCGGTTATGAGGATGGGCACCGCCGCGTGCTTTTGCTGGCTCCCGCTGCGATGAGGCCAATGGCAGGTTTCCTATTGACCACCTAGCAACAGTACGTCTCCTGTCACCACAACGTCCGAGCGCACGATGCCGTCTAGGTTTCCTCGTGCCTCCGGGCATTGCGTGTGTGATGCAGTCCTGGGCGCGAGACCCGAAGCTTCTCAGGCACCCTCGAACGTCAGCTTCGCGGGGAAGTGGGCCGCGCTAGTACTGTACGATGTTCCACGATACGGTACCTACACCATGTACTTACATGTAACAACCCCTGCTCCCGACGCTCCCCTGCAAACTGCGATGGCACCCGTTTTGTTTTTTGTTGGTCCCTGCCTGCTTGTTGCCTGTCTCTATGCGGGCTGTAAGGACTGCTTTCTCTGCAATTCTGCTTGGCGGCTGGAAAGGACGAGATTTCACCATTAGTCAGGAGCTAAGGCACAACCACCCCCCGCGGCGGCAATGCTACATAGTAGGCTGGGCCCAGCCCGGCCGCGATCTACGAGGCGGAGCGCGCGGAGGCAAACAGCGCATTGGCGGACGCTCCCCGTAACTCGCTCATCGTGCAGGTCGCACCAGATGGCCGTGGGCATGAAATGCTGACGGCGTGCCCCATTCTCGAGACCGACTGACTCGCTCGCCGAAACAGACCGAATGGGACCTATCGTTGACGAGCCATTTCTGCCGTGTACTCCGTACTGGACATTGTATCACATCGTCGAGATCCATCATTCCAAGGGCCCAATCACGCGACCGCAGGCGTGGCCAGAGTTCAATGATTCCCTGCGGCTGGGTAGCTTCCAACTTCCAGCCCTCCCGAACCCCTCCAAAAAGAAAAGGGGAGAGAAAGTAAGAGGGGTCCTGGGCAGCTGGGGAGGGGTTCCAGCGCCTGAGCGTCGGGTGGTTCTCATGGCTGAGGCATGAATCCATTAGTTTGGAAGTTTGCTGCTTAGTCACTCACCCCGCGGGCCGTGGACTCTTTTTCCGCCGTGCGCCAATCAGGACAATGTGAACGGTATGACCTTACATAGTACCTATTGCACGTCTTTCGCTCTCCCCCCCGTCGCACCGATATCGGATCTGATAAGGAATTCCGGAGATGCGTCCCTTGGGGCCAAATTTTCGCATCTGGTCAGAAAGCTGGAGGGTCGCGGCACCAAAAACTGCTCCGCTCCTCCTCTGGCTTAGTATTTGTAAGCAATCTGATTCGCTGCCCTAAGTCCTGCTGTGACGTTTGTAAGTACTTCCTTTGGATCATTTTGCCCCGTCGGCGTTGACGCCCGCTCGCTATCGTGAACACTTGAAAATACGAGACCCCTCCATTTCACCTTGCTGCCCCTCCATTTCCCGACAAGACCCAAAACCGTGCCCCGCCGTCCTCGCAACATATTGTCGGCCGTTGCCATCCCACCCCCCCCGGTCTAGTCGCTTCAACACCACGACGACGACGACGACGACGACGACGACGACGAAGGCCGCCCCACGAAAGTGCCAGAATCTTCCGCCGCCATCTCGTGCGCCTTCGGCCCCCGCCCTTCCTCCCCCTCCCTCCTCCCTCTCCCCAAACCGACCGCCCACCATGTCGCCGGCCACGGTCACCATAGACGCCACCGACGACTTCGTCGCCCCCGCGCCCTCGAACCCCCCGAACGGCGCGCCGGGCGCCCGCACGCTGCTGCTGGCGCCGCCGTCCCTCGCGGGCCACGAGGAGAAGCTGCGCGCCGTCCTCGCGGCGCACGACCGGGCCGCCACCGACCTGCAGATGCTCGACCGCCTCGCGGCCGGCCTCGTGGCGCTGCCCGCCGCCGCCTACGACCTGGTCCTGGTCCTGACCGACGCCGACGGCACCCGGGCCGAGTCGGCGCGGCTGCTCGACCGCCACGTCTTCGCCCGCGTCGTGCCCGCCCTGCGCGTGGGCGGCCGCCTGCGCGCCCAGGACGGCTCCCTGGCCCCCGGCAGCTCCGGCCCCGACGCCCGCGAGGCCGTCCTCGCCGGCCTCGTCGCCGCCCCCGCCCCCGCCGACGGCTTCGCCAAGGCCCCCGACGCCGACGAGGCCGTCCCCCTGAAGCTCGGCCTCGGCCGGAACAAGAAGAAGAGCGCCGCCGGCCCCGCCGTCGACAGCGTCACCGTCCGCCACGCCAACGGCGCCGACGAGACCCTCGACATGAAACCGCCCGCCGCGAAGCCGGCCGGCGTCGGCTTCGTGGACTTCAGCGACGACTTCGACGTGCCCGACGACGACGACCTGATTGACGAGGACACCCTGTTGACCGAGGAGGACCTGAACAAACCCCTGGCCATCCGTAAGTTCCCAACCAACTACCCCCTTCTTTTTCTTTGGGCGTGGGGGGAGGGGGACCGCGTTTGCTAACATTGCCCAGCCGCCGAGTGCGTACCGAGAGTGGGCAAGCGCCGTCGCGCTTGCAAGGACTGCACCTGTGGCCTGGCCGAGAAGATAGCGGCCGAGGACGCCAAGACGCGGGCGCAGGCCGACTCCCAGCTGCAGGCCATGAAACTGGACGCCGACGACCTCAACGAGGTCGACTTCACCGTCCAGGGCAAAGTGGGCTCTTGCGGGAACTGCTCGCTAGGGGACGCCTTCCGCTGCGATGGGTGCCCCTACATAGGCATGCCTGCCTTCAAGCCTGGCGAGGAGGTCCGGCTGCTGAACAACGATGTTCAGCTGTAGACGGGGCGTGGGTTGGTGTTGTACGGCGAGACCGGGCCCTCCCGTGGGCCCGGATGTTTGGGTTTGGAGTTTTCTTCGCCATCATGACTACTTTGTAGAACAGCATACGAAAAGCATATGATATCCCGGGACATTGATACCCCCAACCAATCCAACATACCGTTGATTATGGCCTGCTTTGGACTACAAGCGAGCGAGCGGGCACATCGTCGTTTCTCTCAAGAGTGAATATTTGTATCGCTATAGGCAGTATGTGACCTCATTGCGCAATTTCGGCGCCTACGCAAACATCAAACGCTTGCTTCCACGCCCTGCGAGGCGGCAAGCCAAGTAATTCTGCTGTCCATGGAGAACCAGCGACCAACCTCCTCGGCCACCAACATATCTCAAGTCAGCTAATGCAAACTCGCTGGTCGATGATCATCGGGTTACCGATGTCGTGTGACGTATCGGTGGATTTCGCAGGCCCCGGGCATCATGCTTCGCCTGCGTGCCCGACATATGCCAGCCGTCTTCTTGCCCTTTGCCTCCCAGATGGCATAGTTCCCTCAGGAAAGACCCTGCATGCACATTCCCCCAAACAACAGAACTTTTCTCTTGTAATGGCAAAGTAGTTGCTGGACGGAAGCACTCTGCCAGAGCAAGCTTAAAAATGCTTAAGGTGCTCCTTCATGGCGTCGCTGCACTTTTTCAGGGACTCGCAGCCCAAGTCGATGTGCCCTGTTAGCTCGAGGCTCAGGCACTTCGCCCTGTCCAGTTTCCGTTGCAGGTCCAAGAGATCAGCACTATGCTGCTCACAGCTTAACCAGGAGCGATCCTCAAGTTGGTCGCGCAGGCGCTGGACCTCGGCCTCCTTGGCCGTCAGGAGCTGGACTTGTTCCGCATTCTAGGCTTTTTGGGCCTCGATCTTCGCCTCCAGCAACTTGTAGTCCTTCTTATCGCTCATGAGCTTCCGCAGCAGCTTGAGCTCCTTCTCGGTCGAGACCTCGAGACGCCGGAGTTGACGGGCGAAGGTCGGCTCTTGGTTCCGAGCCTTGGCCGAGCCGCCGGGTAGGGATGGCGATTTCGCTCTAGAGAGACACGTGGAGGGATTGGAGGCCACGTCGAACTCGGCGACAGTCCCCGGTGCAGCTTCCACGGCCGGTTTCGTGGCAGACTTGTTCTCCGCGGCAATGATCTCCATCTCCTTAGCATCGATCTGCTTCTTGAAGACATTGAACTGCTCATCCCATCTGGCAAGCTGTTCGCGCGCTCTCCCAAGCTGCTTCTCCTTGGATTCGACCTCTTTGTGCAAATCCCCAAGCTGACGATTCTTGTGTGCGAGCTCGCCGTGCAAGTCCCGAAGCTGCTTATCCATTTGTGCGATCGTTTCGTCCCTGGCTGCAAGGTCCTCAAGAGCCTTGGTGAGTTTCTTTTTGTCCTCGCTGACGACATCATGGTGTTCCGCGATCTTCGTCTTGGAGTACTCCGAATCATTAGCCTCGAGCATGATTAGTTTCTGTGCTTCTTGGTAGCAGTGCTGTCCCTTGTCCAGCTGTTCTTGCAGGTTTTTTGTCTTTTCCTTCTCGACGAGCAGCTGAGACTGGATACTCGCAATCTCCTGCATCAGCGGATCCCGTAGTCCTACGTCTTCTGGAGCATCCACCTTGCTTCCATTCTCGTGCGCCGAGTCCTTGTTTGACTGTATCTTGCAAAGCCTGTCGGTGAGTTCGTGGGCTCGCTCGCTGGACTGCTTCAAGGCCTCTACCAACTTGTCGTTCTTGGCCTTCTCCTCCTGCAGCTTGATGTATAGTGACCCCTTTTCAATCACCAGGCTAGAGCGGCTCTCCTGCAGTTTTCGCTTCTCGTTGGTAACGTGGTTGTATCGCTCGCAGGCGTCGTCGCGTGCCTTTTCAAGCATCCTTTGCCGGTTGTTGCACAATGCATGGGTGTCATCAGGGGATCGTGTAGCCTGAGCGGCGAGCTCCTGAGCCTGAATACGTTGATCCCTCTCAAAGCGGACGTCGACATCGTACATCTTCCTCAGCTGTCCACGGTAGGTCTCGTAGAGCTTTTGAGCTCTATCATCGTGCTGGGATTTCAGGCCTGCGTTCTCCTGCTTCAGGTTGCTGATCTCGTGGAGAAGGGCATCGGCCAAATTTTCCAGAGAGCGAAGACGGCCCGTGCTGGTCGTACTCTTGCCGCTGTCCTCACTAGAGGACTACAGATGCCATGTAATATCAGTTATCATTCCAAGAAAATAGACGGAGCTGCCAATACGAAACTTACCTCCGGATTCGTCGTGACGTTCTCGCGGGGAGCGTTGGAAGCTTGGTGTTGTTTGGAGGTGCCGGGATCCTCGGGGGACCGACGGCCACTTTCCCCGGATTTGCTAGCCATGTCGACCGATCTATTCGGTTCCTTTGGAAGACGTAGCTCAGTGGATGAGTGGATGTGGGAAGTGTATGTCGTATTGGTTGGTTTCCAGGCAATGAACGAAAACACTGTTGGTGCCTGGAAAATGTTGTTGATGTTGGGAAGTGAGTGACGGCTTGTCATTTGAGGAGAAGACGTTCAGGCCTTAGGCACATCCGCTGGAATAATCGTGACAGTCGACAAGAAAATCATGCCAGTCGACAGACAGTCGGTCGACAGCAACAGTGGTAAAGAACGATGGGTCTCCCTCCAGTACACCTGACATCCATCCACGGTAATTGGGGAAGCCTCGTTACTTCCCTCCACAGTGTGATGCCTGCACAGCTTTGATACCCTGGTACGTGAATCCTTGAAGATGTAATCGTCAACATCATTTCATACCTGCGAGCTGGATATGACTACCTGTATATCTGGACTTCCGTTTGTTTTCATACACTAATTACCTAGCTGCGGTGCTTGCTTCAAAGTGTAAGTAATAGGCGAGCCGATGAGCCGGAGAGTGTGGTTGCTGTCCGGGCTGTCTGTACAAAACCTCTCCTCTCTCACCTTCCTTCTAATGTTCCTGTCCCCTGACGTAGGAAGCTATGCTGATTAGCAACCTGGCCCAGTGCCATCCATACCAGAATCCTCCACTGGCATAAAAAGGGCTATCAAAACTGGTTCAGTAGAGAAGGAGCAGGTGTCGGTAACCAAAATCGAATACCGCAGCCTACCATGGCTTCCGTCTGTCATGTCCTTGTCTAAAAGGGTAGGGACACAACTTCCTGTCCTCCAATTCAGAAGTCACATATCTGGCAGAGGTTTCAACAGATCGCCTGCCATCAAATGGCGTAACTATAGCCACGGCCAACTTCCTCCGCCCAAACCTGCCAGCCGAGAACAGGTTTCCAAAGTGCAGGATCGTCGCCAGGCTGGAATGCTGGACTCTCGGAATCGCGGCGTGCCGTACCTGACGGAGTGCCCTAGTCTAGCTGGACATCTCGAGTGGCCGTCGCATCTGGAGCAACCTTACGGATCTATTTCATGCGATGTTACCGCACGTAGGACGGGCCGACCATACAAATAGAGGGATCGGATGGAGCTGATTCGGTCACCACCGTATCCCCGGACGGCCTGCTATTTTCAGACTTTTATTGCTGTTCCATGCCGCAGCTTGCAGGGTCGTATCTGCAGCTCTCGCTTCGCCCAACCACTCTGGACCTTCGGGGACCAAAGGCAATGCATCGTGGCGATAGCCTCGGGGCCCGAGGCGGGGCGGGGCTGAGGTGACGGGGTGGGCTTGCGATTTAGCCGCCGGGAAAAGAGGCCAGTGGCTTTTCGTTTTGTTCTCGTCATCACTGCCTTGCTGAAGCGATACTGCTGCATCGTAGAGCAGCATAATCCATCTGGGGGGAGCCTGTGCATCTGAGGGGCACGGCACAGGCGTGAGGGTGAGAAGCCCCAGGAACAAGAGGCGCCTTCTCGGTACCGCGGACCGTCGTGTTGCTTCAATTAATATCTATCCAATCTATCTCGCATACGATCCGTCATCCTGGACCCAGTATTGCCAGCGCGGTCTCCTATCGGCGACTTGCTGCCCTTTGCCTTGGTCTCTCTGAGGAGAAGCGAGGGATCTGCCATATGTCGATGTATAAAATGCAACACGATGTGCACCCGTTGAGACCGGACTGAGTAAGCCCACCGTACCATCGCCGTGGAAAACTCGTCAACATGCTTTCTGTCGCTTCTCTCGCGGTATTCCTCTTCTTCTCCGTCCCTGCTGTGGCGGGCGTGGCCCCCGTTGGGCCTCAGCCGCTGGCGCCCCGGCAGGGCGGCGGCTTCACGACGCAGTACTGGGCCAACGACTGGGCCGACCTCGACTACAAGAGCGGCCCGGCCGGCCAATACTCGGTCACGTGGAACAACGGCTTCGGCGGCAACTTCGTCGTCGGCAAGGGGTACCGACCCGGCGGCGACATGTAAGCAAGCGGCCTCTCCTGATCGGTTCCTCCCCCGTTCCCCGGGTGCCCGCAACTCGGCGGAGAGGAAGGGCTGCTGACGGGGAAAATCCAGGCTCCTGAACTACTCGGGCACCTTTGAAGTCAACGGCAACGCGTATCTCGGCATGTACGGGTGGACGACCAACCCGCTCGTCGAGTACTACGTGATCGAGTCCATGGGGCGGCACAACCCGTCGGACAACGCCAGCGCCACGCAGTACGGCACCGTCGAGACCGACGGGGGCGTCTACGAGATCTGGCAAAAGGTGCGCACCAACGCGCCCTCCATCATCGGCACTGCCACCTTCCAGCAGTACTGGTCCGTCCGCACCAAGATGCGTTGCGGTGGCACCATCAACACCGGCAATCACTTCCGGGCCTGGAAGGCCGCCGGCCTCGCTCTCGGTACGTGCCTGACCCCCTTGCCTCCTCTTGCCTCCTCTTGCCTCCTCTTGCCTCCTCTTGCCTCCTCTTGCCTCCTCTTGCCTCCTCTTGCCTCCTCTTGCCTCCTCTTGCCTCCTCTTGCCTCCTCTTGCCTCCTCTTGCCTCCTCTTGCCTCCTCTTGCCTCCTCTTGCCTCCTCTTTCCTTCTTCTCCCACCCCTGTCAGCATACGTGCCCCTCCCCATACAGAACGAGACAGGGCTGATCAAGAGCGGGGGGAGCATCAGGCCGACAAAACTACTTGGTCATGGGCATCGAGGGCCAGTCGGGACGCGGCGCTGCCGACATCACCGTGGGCGTGGCGCCGACGACGCCGGTCCGCGAGACGCCCACACGTACGGAGCGTACCGAGACGCGGCGGCCCACGACGAGGCCGGCGACGACACCCAGGGTGGCGGTCACGACGGCGACGCAGGCCGTCGCTCTCTAGGGACCAGCCAGGGCGCCGATGGTCGTGGCAGCCGTACTGGACCCGCTGACTGGGGAGGAGCAGACGGCCAATGCGCCGATTGATTTCCCCCTTCTCCATCCATAGGTCTCCCCCGGGTAGGTCACCTTGCGAGACCCGGTGGTTTGCAGGTGCCGTGGGCGCAATGCCGTCCTGCCAACTCGAGTGAGGTATCGAAGTTTCAGGTGTTGCCTCCCGGCACTTAGTGACCGGAAAGTCGGTCTCCATAGATGTACATACATCGAAACAACATCTTAGAGAGAAGGCGCGAACAGGGTCGACGACGCTCCTGAGAGAAGTATCCCGCGACCCATAGCCGTATCGGAGAACAAGTAAAGCCCTGGGCCAAATTGTTCTTTCCCAGCCCCGGCATAGGCGTCTGACTGGAAAGCCCCCCCTCTCCGGAGCCAGCACGCACTATTTGAGAACAACCTACGATCCCGAGCTGGAATGAAGCTACATGTTCCAACTCCTTTGGTCTTGCCCCAGGTACGATTAAACATCACTAACCGGAACCGGGCCTCGAGGAGTCCGAAAAGAGCGGATAAATCAACAGCAGATGTCACGGGTTGCGACCTCGGCGTGAATAAGCACTGGTAACAAATCGGAGCACCTCTAACAAGCTGATGCGGTCCACGCATTCAGCCCTGATATCTAAGGGTCCTTGCATGTATCTACGTACACCCCGTAGGTATCGTAATATAACTCCTAAAATATGTTATATTTTTGATTAAAACATGTCTCGTAAACCCCTCAGGTATCGTAGTGTAACTCCTAATATATGTTATGTTTGTTTTTAAAAACAAAATGCCTCCGTTAGTGGCCCTGGCCGTTGGTCGCCTTCTTGGCCGCCGCCTTCGACGACGCCGACGTAGAGTTGGAGCCCTTCGGGGGGTCGCGGACGGCGACCTCCCTGTGCTTGGCCTCGTACCTGTTCCAATCGGCGCTGACGGCCGTGCCGGCTTCGACGCGGGTCGAGGGCGCGGGGCCGATGATGGAGAAGGCCCTGCTGGTGTGGGAGGGGTGATTGGACTGGATCTTGCGGGCGATGTACTGGTCGATCAGCCACGAGAAGTGGTCCTCGGGCATCGGACCGCGTTGGGACACTGCTATGCTGTCAGTCCTTTTTATCCCCCCCCCAAGTTGCTCGTCCCACTGCGGGCTTGCTCTCCCGGGGTTTGCCATTCCAAGTCGCTGGTCCCCCCGGAACAAAAAAGCAGCATGGGGACTCCGAAGGCGGAGAGAGAGAGAGAGAGAGAGACAAGGTCCCGACGCTGAGAAAAAAGTGGCTCTTGACTTACGTTCCAGAAGGTATTGGCAGACTTTCTCTTGGCCCTCGGACTCCCACTTAAGCGCCTCCTTGGCGTTGGATACCTTGCGCGCCAGCTTCTGTATGCTGGCGCGGCGCTTGGCTACGTGATGGGCGACCATGGTGTCGATATTGGTCTCAGTCTTGATTTTTCTGGGGTATGAGCTCAAGCGTTTCCGTGTCTTTGTGTGTGTGTGTGTGTGTGTGTGCGTGTGTGGAAGCGCTTGGTGAGTGCTTTTGGGAACCTGGAGGCAGGACGAAGTATTTAGTTTTATAGGCGGACAAGTGGGCATGATTCTTGGTCTGTAGAAAGCAATCAGCCATACACCTAATAAATACCTAGCTCTTTTCCATACCTTGAGGTAGAGTGACGGCGAGCAAACGCCACGGCAGGCTAAAAAAAATGCCTTTTCGGGAGCTTGATACCCTAGTGATCCCGAGGGAATTGTTCCCGTTTAGCTATTGTTGGCAATCAATAACTCGACATGGTGGGCGAAGAGGCTCCGAAGCGAGCGTTCCGTCTTTGGACAACTGGTTACGTCCGGTCTGTGGCGTGGATGGAAAAGCCCAACCCGCTGACCAGAGGGAATCCGGGAGTCCACGCGGGGGCTCGATAGGGGGGACAACGTGACGGTCAAGACGGGGCGGCCTAAGAGGGCCAATAACCCACTTACACATTATTTTCCGCCTCCTCGGTACGCGGTATGTAGATTTACCAGATTCCTGACCTTTGTGTCGGCGCTTTCCTGGAGACCGCTGCCTGCTCGCCCCTGCTGATATGGGATCCAACATCGCGGGCCTAGTCGCGGGCCCACTGGGACGGCAAGGGAACGGAATCCTCAAGCATCCATGTTTCATTGCTCCATTTTCGAGGAACAAAATAATTACTTTTGGAGGTAGGTAGGCAAGTACATAAGTAAAGTACGTACATGGATTCTGCTGAACCTATCGCCAACAATCCATTCCTCGGGAGTTGCAGGGGGTGGAGCGACCAAAACGAGGGACAGCCCGCCTTGAGTGGCACCCACGACGGAGTGCTGAAATCAGTAAGGCGTCGTCCTTGGACAAAAGAAAGTATTCATAGGGGGTCCAAGTGAGGGAGTTACCACGATCCCTCACTTCGGCTCTGTACTACTTATACGTAAGCTCCACGCCACTGCCTCTATTCTTCTCATATGGCTCAGCCGATTACTCTACTAATGAATGGAGCTTAGAACCTCGCACCGCTTCTGACTCATATGATTTCTGCCGTTCGTGACGAACGAATAGGATTTTTTGGTCTTCGGATTTGAGTTTTCTTTAGCGTGCTTGAAAAGCCTACTAAGTCCCCCCCCCCCCCTAAGTGAGGGTGTTACCGTAAGTATTTTGCGTTGGAATGTAGGCGGGCTAAGTAGTGGATGGATACCTGTTAGGGGGTCCCTCGCTTTGGCTCTGTAGTTCGTATACATATACAGTATAGTTTTGGGGAAGCTTCGCAACTCCATTTCGAATACTTCAGCCTGTAGTTTATGCGAAGCTTTACCAATAACACGGTACCAGCGACTGGAAGTAGCTAATGCGGCCCGCACAGAAACGGCAATATCGTTCCCGTGGCAAGATCTTCAAGAACTTGTATATGCCTCTGGGAACATAAGATCCGCCTCAGCCAGGATGGCGAACATATTCCGAACATGACCCCCTTCCCGAGCCCGGGCATCGTTCCCCCCTTTCAGACCCGAAAAAAAGAAGAAGAAAAAACCTCGGCCCTTGGCCCCCTTCACCGCCGCCTCCGGAACAAGACCTGGGCCCGGGTGTTGGGGCCGATCTGGCTCCCGAAGTTGTCGTTGGCGGGGCGGCCGGCCGCGGGGTCGAGGGCGGCCATGTCGTACTTGAGCAGCAGCTTGGACAGGATGCTCTTGATCTCGTTGCTCGCGAAGAAGCGGCCGGGGCACGCGTGGCGGCCGAGGCCCCACTGCAGGTAGTCGGGGTTGCTCGTGGCGAACTGGTGCGAGGCCTTGTCGGCGCCCGCCCGCTCGCGGAGCCGGTAGAAGCGCAGGCCGTCGAAGCGCGCGAGGTCGGCGGCGTCGGCCTCGGCATCGGCATCACCCTCGGCATCGCCTTCGCCGCCGAGGAGCCCCAGCCGCCGCCCCGTCGCCGGCTCAAAGTAGCGGTGGTACCCGTCGACCTCGATCAGCGTGCCCGCCGGCAGCAGCTTGCCGTCCGAGAGCACAATGTCCCGCATGACCATGCGCTTGAAGGTCGTGAAGCCAGCCGGGTTGAAGCGCTGCGCCTCCTTGATGAAGCTGTCGACCTTGCGCAGCTTCGCCATGGTGTCGCGGTTGTACCCGTCGCCTCCCGTCGCCGTCGCCGTCGCGCCCGCGCCCAGGACCACGTCCTCCACCTCGGCCCGCAGGATCGGCAGGTACTCGGGGTGCTGAACGAGGTCGTAGACGCTGTGCGTCAGGCCCATGCTCGTCGTGTGGATGGCGGCCACGGCGAGCTGGCACTGGATCTCGGCCAGGAGGTGGTAGTTGTGCGCGATCTCGGGCGGCGTCTTGCTCCGGATCCACTCGGTGAAGTCGTCCCGGCCGGCGCCCTCGCCCGCCGCCCGCCCCTTGACGTAGGGCCGCATGAAGTTGATGGCGTCGCGCCGGGCCCGCAGGAGCCGGCGCAGCTTGGGGATGAAGAGGGCCACGAACGGCCGCTGCCACGGCTTCCAGCGCTTGATCTCCCGCGAGGCCCCGAAGGCGAGGTCGGTGTAGTCGCGGCACAGCTCCTGCCAGCGCGCGTTCCGGCAGAGCGGGAGACCTACGAAGACGCGCGCCGACACCTGCGAGACCACCTCTTGGGACAGGGCGAAGATGCACACGGGCGTCCAGTCGTCGCACGGCGGCATGAAGCGCTCCAGGGCGACGTCGATCTCCTCCGAGATGGCGGGCATGAGCCTGGGGATGCCGGGCGTGAGCTCGGACTTGATGACACTGACAGCCCAGGGCATACTGCAAGGAGAAACTGTCAGTATAGATGAGACACGACAGGCGGCCGGCGCCGTGGCGGCGACGAAAACTACACCATGTTCCACCTACATCAAGTCGGCGATATGGGCCCATTTTCCGGCCAGCAGCTTTTCCATGGCCTTGGGGAAGCTGAGATACACATCGGGAAGATTCCGCAGTTCCGGGAGGTATTTCTCTCCGAGGATGATGGTCTCGGTCCCGTCGGCCGTCGACATTCGGTACATGTCGGCCAGTCCGGCCTGGATGTCCTTGAGGCCCTCCGCCATGACCGAGAGACAATCGTCAATGTACATCTTCACGCGGACTTTGGCCTCCAGGTGCTTTAGCACCAAAGGCGCCTGCACCCTGAGCGGCTGCAACTTCGCCCTACCATCATAGGGAGTCAGTAGTTTCCTAAAGCAGAGTGTTCATGGGAGCCGGTTTCCGAGCGTCTTCGGGGGCAGGAACGCCAAGACAGTATAGCGTGAGAAGGATCGGGAACGTTCATGCTACAGGGGCGTGGAGGATAGTGGATGTTACTTACAGGGGCCGGTAGAAATAGTATGCGGAAGAAAGGGAGATGGTCGTGGCTATGAAGGCTACGACGGCCACCGCGAACGGGGACGGTCGCTGGAGTAGCCATGGTGAGCCCCCGCTGTCCGTCAACGAGGCGTACAGGTCCAGCAAGAGGCCTCTGCTCGGCTCTACTGCCGGGCTGGAAGTGAGACTGATGTTTGGTATGATCTCCATGATGCTGTGAGCGGTAGGTACCTGATGGCGCAAGACACCTTCCCTGCGGCTGAGGAACCGATGGCAGTTTATAGCAGCTTGGTAACGCGGTTCCCACCCAATGTCAGCACCAAGCATCCATCAAAAGAGATTATAGAGCGAATAGCTTGGTGCCATGCCGTCGCCGCAGGACCCTGAGATCGATCTCCTTACCCAATAAGGGCTCATCAGGTCATCATCCCGTGATAGAGCACATCAACTTCCCACGCCGGGCCCAAATGGCCTCAAACAACCAGAACGATCGAACACTTGGCAGGCTGACATGACATGACGTGACGATCCTCTACGCGGCGAAATTGCCTTACCGTCCCTGCGGCGGCTGGTTCGCAAGGTAGCGAGGCTGAGCTAGCTTTGAAAAGTCAGCTGTTGCGTCTTATAGTCCCCGGAGCCGGGATGCAAACCTGGCCCGAAGAGCCCCCCGTCGGCGCCGCATCCGCCCCCCGTCTTGATGGTATCAGGGGTCGGACAAGGCGTTTGATTGCCCGAATCCGGGATGGCCATGTTGGGCTTCAGGGGTAAAGAACGGGATCGCCTTTCAGTATGGCTGACACAAGGTCATCCATGCGCGGAGTCTGGGGGGTGCTGCTGACCGTGGCTGGAGAGCCGGCAAGTTCCGTGACGCCATGGCGAGCAGGCGGGGTTGCCATGCGAATTCGACGGCCCAGTGATCGACATTTCCGGCGTATCCGTCATTCGGGCACCGCGCGGCTCCCTTTGCCGAAAACTCAAAAACATCGTGTCTGTCCTACATACCTCGCCCGAGGTGCCCGAGGTGCCCGAGAAGGAAAAGACAGAAAGAAAGAAAGAAAGGGAAAAAGGCAGCGTCGCCCGAAGGAGACGTTCGCGGGCGCTGCTACTCAACGTGACCCCTCCAGTCTCGGCCAAAATACAGCGCCGCTTTCAGCAACCATGGCCAGCGTCCTCCCCACCGATCCCTCGTTCGCCGCGGCGGTGCGGCCGTACCTCCCGCAGCTGCTCGCGCTGCCCCGGGCGCTGCAGGAGGCGTCGCCGCCGCCGGGGTCTTTCGCCGGCCTCGCCTCCCTCTACCGGGCCACCAACCCCTTCGTCGCGGGCCTGGGCTTCGCGCTGGCGCTCGCGCCGCTCTTCCTGGCCACCTCGACCGTCACGGGCGCCTACTCGGTCGTCGACCGCGCCTGGAGCATCCTGCCCGGCCTGTTCCAGGCGCACTTCTGGGCCTGGGCGTGCCTCGACGGCCGGCCGGCCGGGCGGCTGGGGCTCGCGACGGCGGCGACGCTGGCGTGGTCCGTCCGCCTGACGCACAACTTCTGGCGCAAGGGCGGGTACAGCGCCGGCGCCGAGGACTACCGCTGGGCCGTGGTCCGGCGCAAGATCACCAACCCGCTTCTCCTGTTCGTCTTCAACGCCCTCTTTGTCTCGACCTGGCAGACCGTGGTGCTGTTCCTGGTCACGGCCCCCGGCTATCTTATTTCGGTCACGTCCATCTCCCTGCCCCAGGTAAAAACTCTTCCGTGCCCCCCCCCCCCCCCGGTGCCGTCGTCCCCGGCTGACTCGTTGCCCCGGGCAGATTGACGCAACAGACTGGGCCTTCTTTGCCGTGCTCCTCGGCATCCTGGTCGTCGAGGGCGTCGCCGACGAGCAGCAGTGGAACTACCAGCAGGCCAAAAAGAAGTACCGCGGCGACGGCGGCAAGCCCCGCGGCAGCACCAAACCCAAGGGGAAGCCATCGGGCGGCTTCACCGCCGCGGACCTCGAGCGCGGCTTCCCCGCCCACGGTCTTTGGGCCTATTCGCGCCATCCCAACGTGGCCGCCGAGCAGGCCTTCTGGATCGTGCTCTACCTGTGGTCGGCCGTGGGCACCTGGAAGCTGTCCCTGGACGCGCAGGGACCGGCGGGGCCGGCGCCCGGGCTGGCCGGCCTCGGGGGGCTCGTCAACTGGTCCCTCGTGGGCACCGTCTTGTACCTGCTGCCCTTCAACGACAGCACCAAGTTGACCGAGAGCATCTCGGCGGCCAAGTACGACCAGTACGCCGAGTACCAGCGGCAGGTCGGCTGCTTCTTGCCGCGGCTGAGCGTCCTTTGGGGCGGCGGCAGGTGGAAGGGCACGAAAACGGCGTGACGAGCTTCGTCAACCCCCATGGGCAGATATTCAAAGTCGATTATGGGAATAGGCCCGCGCGCCCTACTGGCTGGAAGGTGGGGGGGGGGGGGGGAACGGGTACTCTGGCTGTGACGCCGCCGGGTCAACGAAGGGCCAGTCTAGAAAGATGGGCCAGCGCCACGCGTGTTAGCGCCTCCCTATACTAAGTGACATATACCCCCTTGCTGGCCTCTCGGGCCAGAACTTTTGGGGGGGGGGGGGGGGGGGAGGGTAAAGAGGACTTGCGAATACATACCATCATGGCCGTATCAAAACACCCTCGTGTTGCCGGGAGGGTAACACCGTCGATCTACCCCTCCAGTAGTATCGTCAGATACGAACCGGCGGGCCTCAGGGGTGTCCCATCTCCCGTAACCCAGGCCAACCTAATCTACAAGAGATGGCTGCATAGTCCGATCTCGACCAAGCCGCCCGCATCGGTAACCCCCAGGCTATGGAGTAGCCCGATCACAGATAAGCGAGACAACACTCGGCCCCCAAGAGGGCAGAATAAGGGCATTCCCCCCCCTCCCCTGGCCCTTCTCCCCTCTCCCCTACAATCTGAATTCGACTATACCCCGTACAACCATCTACATACACGTGTGTGTGTGTGTGTGTGTGTGTGTGTGTGTGGGAGGGGTTTCGGGGACGGCTCCACCACGTCCGTGAAGGCCCGTTCCGGCAAGACTTGCGACGGAGAAGCGGGGCACCACCGGCCCCCAACACGTCCGGTGCAGCGTCGGACTGGGGAAATAAACAAAAAAGCAATGAGCGGGGAGGAAGGAGGAGGAGGCCGACCAGGGCCCCCTTCCACCCCGGGAACGGGCCCAGGATAACAAGCCTTGCCGGCGACGGTTACACGGCTGCTGTTGTGGGGGAGGGGGGGTTGTGTGTGTGTGTGTGGGAAAGGGCGTCATCGCGGCAGCATGGGGTCGAAGGGAGAGGTCGGACGGTCCGTCTTCGTTGGTCGGTTGGTCAGTTGGCCCAAACCCCTCCTCCCCCCCCCAGAACGGTACCGGGGGGAAGGGGGAAACTCCTCACCGGGTACCTTGCTCTCCCTTGCCAAGGAAAAAAATTCAAGTTGTACAGTACCGTCCCCATACATAGTACATGCCCCCCAGACTGAGAACCCCCCCCCGGGACGCTCGGCCGACCAGCCAAAGCCGCATGCGCCCCCCCTCCCCGCGCGCGCATGCCGCAGACGAATGAGGATTGGGGCGGCTGGGGACATGTACGCGCAGCAAATAGTCGCGCGGATGCTGGTGTGGACGGGGGGGGGGGGGCAGGGAGCTGAGGGTCCGTTGCGGTGTGTGGAGGAGGGGAAAAGGGGGGGAGGGGGGGGGGATGGGAACAGCGGGGAAAAGGTTGGGGATGCCCTGGGGATGATGCCCTGGTTCTTCCCCCACAGACGCTGCGCCGCACATGACGATGCCCCATCCGGGCCGTGTGCCGTGTCGGCGTCGCAGTACCGGCTCGGATTCGCTAGGGACCTGTTGCTTCTCAACGCCGCATTGCCAGCCCACCCCCGTCGACTGGCCCGCGAAGCCGAACGAATCACCTCCACCCATTTGGTTCGGGCTGTCTACCTGGTGCCTGTGTGTACCGCCGGTTCCTGCAGCCAGCTTTGGTGGTGCGTCAGAGCCGGAAAGACATCTGTAGCCCCGCGGGCGCCCTGGCGATGGCGTCCGTCTCTCGCGCTCCGAATCACACGGCCTCACAAAATCTTCGTCGTGGGTAGAGGCAATGGTAGCGGCTGACGATGTGATGCCACAACCTCAATTGAGATATAACCACGCTGGCCATGGCCAGGACATCCTCGCGTGGCTCGCGCAAATCAGCTGCTGACGACCTTGGAACGGGGGATCCCGCGAGGCCCAGTGCAATATAAATACAGGCCATCACCGTGGCTTCGCTCTATCTGACCGCACCCGGTGAACAGCACCTTCCAACCTTGATAGACCATTCATAATCCTGCCAATAATCGTTTCTTGGGGAAGGAGATTTCCGTCTGATAACACCGTACCCGCCATGCTGAAATTTTCCCCGATTGCCCACAGAAAGAGTGGAAAAAAGAAGCAAGAATACTTTCCCGTAGTTCACGGGCAAGATTCTCCACCATTTGGTGCCCTAGAAAAGATGTAGAAGAAAAAGAAGTGCTCCTTATAGAACACAAAACCACCCGGGGTTTCACCCCTGCGTACCCGAGAGGAATATATCGAGGTCGTTGCCCTGTCCCTGTGCGTTCTCGCTCTCGGCAAGCTGCTCGAGGAGGCTAAGGAACGGGTCCTTTTCCTCGCCGGGGCCGGTACCGACGCTGCCGTCGTTATGACTCCGGGCCCCCGGGCTATGAGCCATGTGACTAAGCTTGCGGTCGTCCTCGCCCCCAGTGTGCCACGCCGCAGGCGACGGGAAAGTGCTGGTCCCGATGGTCCCGAACATGGGGTCGAATGGCGTCACGCCGAGGCTGCCGTCGGGTCCTGCACTTCCGGCCCCGGCCGGGAGACCCGTGAAGGTGTAGTGGGGGGAAAACGGCGAGGACCCCATATTGGGCGCGGCGTGAGGATGCGGCCCGGGCGACAAGGGGAAGCCGGCGGCTGCCTTGGCCGTCGCCTCCTCCATGCCTTCTCGCATTGGGTGCGCTGACAGGGGCGGCTGCACCGCCTGACCGGACATGGCATCTACGCGGCCGGAAAGAGAGGTCGGACTGTGCAGCATGGCAGGCGAAGGGTGACGCCCAGTGGAAAAGGACTGGTGCCTCGGTCGTCCTCCAGGCGTGGGGAGGCCTGGCGTGGGAAGGGGTTCTTTGGATGTGTGGAGAATCGGCACAAGGTTTCGGATGTCGGGTCTTTTGCGAATCATGCTTCCGGTGCTCTTTCGCTTCAGGTTCGGTCGCTCCGGCACCGCCTCGGCGCCGACATGGATACCGACACGTGGGGCGTAAAGATCGTGCCCCGTGTACGTATCCGTGGCGAAGTCCACCACGACATCGGATAGGCTCAGGTTGGCGGCGTCAAACGTGAAGGTCTGCCCGCCGGGACCGCCGATGTTGGCGTACCGGTCGAAGAAGTCGTCGAGTTGGAACACGGGTGAATAGCGCATCGGGTTGTTCGCCAAGCTTTTCACCAGCTCCGTGTGGGCATTGTAGATGCCCTGTAGCGTTTCGCGCTGGTGTTGCACACTGGCCCAGGCATACCGCAGCTCGCTCAGCTGCTGCATCTCACGCGACAAGAAGTCAGCCGACGAGGACAGGGCATTCATCTCGCCGAGCCCATTCTTGTTGTAGTGAGCGCCGTGTATGTGCACCGTGCCGGCGGTGCAGATGCAGTAACCGACAAAGGCGGGCCATTCAATCGTGGCCGTGTGCTTGCCAAGTTCCACAAGCTCCGTTATCGCGTTTGCGTGCAAGAAACACATGTTGGTGGCCTCGATTTGCCAGGAGTGGTGCTGCCCAGTCCCTGCGAGCTCGGCTAAATCGATCGGGATAAATGGGCGGTAGATGAGGCAGTGGATCAAGTGGTAGACCAGCTTGCTGAGGACTAGCACCGTCGAATCCGGCTGTCCGAACAGGCTGTCCACGCTCGAAAAGACATCTTCGGTGCCGGAAGCCCAGATGTCGAGGTCATGTCGGATCTTGGAGAGATTGGACAACGAATGCCACGGGAAGTGCGAGTCTCCCTTGACGCCGCCGGCGGCCAGGTACTGGTTCGTGATGCCCAAAATCCGCGTGATGTCGATCAGCATGCCGCTGCTGCCCTGACACTTCTTCCCGCTCCCCTGCAGATAATGGTGGTTCGAGCCGCGCTGAAAGAATTCGCCCTCGATGGGCATGCCCGTCGTGCCCGGCGACCAGTATGGCAGCCGCAGCAATATGGTCTTGTCCCCTATCAGCGACGATCGCTTCGAACCGCAAGCCAAGAACCTGTCGAGCAGGTAGCACGTCCAAAACAAACGGCGCCGCATCTCCCGTTCCACCGGCGTGATGCGAGCCGCGAGATCGACTTCTCGGTGCAACTCGAGTGCCATGGCCATGCCGATGGCGCTCGCTGCGAGCAAGTCAGCAACTCCGTCCCAGAAGGAAAACCGGCTTGTCCCGCGCGTACTCATCAACATGTAGGCCTTTTTGCCCTTGCCAGTCGCGGTGAACGCAATCACCAGCAACAGCAAGGCCTGCAGTGCATCTATCGACGGCTCGTCTGTGTTGATCTCGTTCCGCGCACGCAGCGCGAGCTCCTCGCTTAACCGGACGGCCGATTGGTAACCGCCGGGATGTGGTGTATACCTGAGAGCTGATCAGCAACGTCGAACCCAGAAAGGCAGGGGGGCTTTCTACCTCGCAGCGACTGCATAAATGGCGTGGATCAGGTATGTCGGCAGCTGGTTGAGCTGCAGCCTCTGGCGGACAGTGGACTCGTCGACGATGTGAAATGGTTTGGCGTGAAACCGGCTGAAGTACGTGTCGAGCAGGGCGTCGGGGTGGACCTCCGGAGACCTTTCGCTCTCGGCCGAGGGAGAATACACGGCGGACTCCCCAGCGGCTTCCACGGCACGGGAGGTGTCCACCGTAGGGCGTGGACGCTCCGGCTCGGTCACCGTCACTGCCGGGGCTGTTTCCACCGACTCGGCATTGGACGCTGTATCTGCTGCCAGGGACGACGAATCCTCGGCGATCGGACTGGTTTCTGACTTCTTCTGATCCTTGAGTCGCGCCTCCAGGCCGTCGACTCTTTTCAACAGCGCTTCCAGCACATCGGTTTTCGGCCCCCGTTTCTTGGGAACGGCATCTGCGACTTTCGTTTAGCGCCCAGCTGTGCAAGCCATACGAGAAAGAATGACAGTGTTGAAAGAGCCCTGTCATCGGGAACTCGGGGGTTTGGCCCACGCACCGTATACGCAAGGGCATTGGAAGACCTGACAGGCCTCACAAGCCGGCCGCAGCCGATTGCATTTGATCTGGAGAAGGCCAGGTTAGAAACACGAAAGCCGTCGTCGGGTACTGGCAAAGGGGAGGGCATCCACTACCAACCTTTCGTTTCCGGCAGGATTTACAGTTCATCACTACAACGGAGCCGTGATCAGCCAAGGATCTTCCAGGACGCAGGTGGAACGGCCCTGCCCGTCATTACCTTCTCGCGGTTCGTTGCTCATCCTCCGCGCAGGGAGTCGTTCTATTCCCACCTGCGGGCGCGACACGGCCATTTGGTGGGCGCCGGGCAGAGGTGCCGTACTCATGCTCATCGGTCCGGTAGTCGGTTCGTTCAAGCCCCAGGGCACACTTCTTGGTACTGTGACTCGGTTCGTTGCAGAGTCCTCGCGAGATCCGGCGGGCCGCCACTGGGTGGTTTGGGTTCAAGGACGGTGCCTCTTCTGCAATCCCAGGCACTCTTCGGTGGTAAGAACGGGGAGCCGGCTTGGTGTTGTTCCAGGGACGTTGCTTCCTCGGCGGGGTGTGAGTTCTCACGATCCAGAACGGATCGGTCAAAGATGCGGTCGACTTAAGGCTGATGAAAGGCAGATGCAGAAGCAGAGTTACACGGTAGACACTGCTCGCTCAGCAGGGCGGCTCGAGGCATAACATAAGATTGGGCGGAGGGCCTGAACCGAGGTGAAGCGCAGAGGGTGTCCCAGATAGTGAGTATTTGTGGTTCCCCAAGATGTGGAGGACCGAGATAATTGGGACGCCTCTCTCGCTCTGTGGAGGTGGCTAGTGGTCGACAAGGGTGGCCAAAGGTCCGCCGACGCTTCTTTGCCTGCCCTCACATTTCGGCTCATGCTAACGGGGTATAGGGCCTTTTCGGTCTTGCGGGTACAGAGAACGGGGCCAGCATTCGGTATCCAAGCATGGGGCAAATGCACCCGGCTGCTGCATGGACAGGGGCGGCGAAGAAGGAGGGGAGCCAGAGGAGGAGGAGGAGTAGAGGTGGTGGTGGTGGTGGTGGTGGTGGTGGCGGCGGTACCTTCTGCTACCGCAGCGAGACCTCGCTGCTGACCCGCCGGCGCGGTGGAGAGAAGCAGCGATGTATCGAGGCGACCGCTGGAGGATGGGTGGGCAATGGACCGTTCGTTCTGTGCAGTAGGGGCCGCCGGAGCCACGCGAAAGGGGGCCGAATGCCGTGAACGCTGGTCTGGTCCGGAGGACATCGTCTACTGTGTACCGGGGTGCCAGCATCACGTCGAGATGGCCCTGCTGGCGTGCAAGGATGTCCAATGTTCTCATTAGCGCCCACCCGAACAGGCATGCCCTACCCCATGCCGGCCCCCTCATGCCCCCCAGAGCACGCTAACATGGATGGACTGGTGACGAGAGCGATGGGTCTTGGTCTCTTTTTTTTTTCTCTTCGCTGTCTGTGCTACTACTGCAGCAGACGGCAGACGGTCTGGGCGTCCAGCACCGCGAGAGAGGGGGGGGCGGCCAGGCGCCGGCCGATTGGGCGGCGCCAGAGCTCCTCTCGAAGCGGAACGGATCGCGAACAGCAGCAGCACGGTGTTGCTTGTCGACGGCAGATAATAGCAGGCTCACGATAAGGATCCACGGACGGGCACTTGCAACGGCCAGACGGGGCGCGAGGTCAGCACCGAAGTGGTGTTGTGTATCGCATTCCACGCTGCCGTGTGGGCAAAGGGAGCGAGCGCGTGTGCAGAGCGGGCAAGGTGTCGGCCATGGCGTACCCTGTCGCTCCCTCCCCCCCGGTTGAGGCTGAGGGTTCATGACTCTCTCCCTCTCTCCCTCGCTCACTAGTTAGACGGCGCTCGTGGATCTCCGATATGGGATACCTGGGTACCTCCTACTCACGCCTCCATCCAGGCCATCCTCCAAATGAGCGCGGTGCCTGGCCCCGCCCGGCCACCGCCCCTGCTCGTCGTACCGGAGCAATCAACATGCAGTCCAATGGGCGTCAGGCGGCCAGGGCTGCCGGGTGTGAGTGAGTGAGGATGCTGGCTCTCCCGTGGTGCGGCAGAGGTCACTCGCTCGTCTCTCGCTGGCTCGTCCTCCGGGCGCTGGAAGGCTGGGCCGGGGCAGCAGCAGCAGCAGCAGCAGCAGCAGCAGCAGCAGGCCGGCTCGGGGGTGACGACGAAGCGTGTCTGTCGATGGGCGGCAGATGTGTGATTTCAGGGTCCAGCAACAGTTCTGGGCCAGCGCCCAGCGCTTCACACCCTCTCGGGCCCAACACAGCGATGGTATTCGCGCGGCTGTAGAGCAGGTGCTGCTACCAGACATCCATGAGCCATGGGTGGATCCCACGCTAGGCCCGTACTGTGGGATGGAAGGCATGTAGAGTACTTCCATGGATGCCAGGACTTCCATGGATGGATGGATGCCAGGTTGGGAAAAGCAGTGCACGCTGTGCTTGTGCTCCTGGGAGCCTGGTCGCAAGGCAGGATCTACATACATCCACCGGAGTACAAGCCGGCGGCGGCGGTTGCGGTGGCTGCTGAGAAGTGGAAGTCCAGAAGTATGGGATGGGATGTACCTAACGTACCTGCCTCCTCCCTGCGTACCTACCTACCTTACCTACTTTACCTCCGATACCTCAATATGGGACAATACAGCCCAGCCAGCCCTGTTATCTAAGTACCAACCATCCCCTACCCTCCATCCATCCATCCCGTGCCGCTCAGAGAGCTGGAGTACGGGACGTCTCATCAAGACGCCGTAGGGAAGCCAAGGCTGGAGTATTGTTGTAATCTTGACTCAGCCCTGACTTGGGCCAGCAACCTGCATGGATGGGTATAGTACCTGGGCCTCGTTGGAACGGATGGTGCAACGGGGCAGTCATCGAGCGTGCCGCGCCGGATCATAGGCCATCCCCACGTTACTAGGTACCTCCCTACTGAATACTTACCTTAGGTACTGTGTGTACAGCCCTGTTTCTCATCTAGGTAGGTGCCCGACTCCTGACCATACCTGAAGGGGTCGGGTTGCCGCAAGTGAAAGTCATGTCACGGCGGGCCAACACCAACACCAACCTGCAGCACGAGGGGGGCCACCTACCTGCGTCTGATCGCGAGCATCATCATCATCACCACCACCAGCACCGAGCTGGTCCCGACACGCTAAAAACATGGACAGTGCGTGCTACTGCCGGACGACCGGGCGCGTTTGTATTTTTAGCAGCCATCGAGGCGTGTACCGGGGGGGGGGCGAAGCGTTTCACGAGAACCGGGCATCTCTTTGAGTCTATACGATTGCTATGGGTCCGGCAACGCGCTCCTGTAATACCATCCCGGCGTCGGCCACGCTAGAAGGGTTGCTTTTCTCCCTGGTCCTCTCCGGCGCGGTGGCGGTGCATGACCATCATCATTAGGTACTTTACTTCTCCCGCGCACTTGGGGTACTCCGGACGTCGTAAAACGGCCGCCGCCGCAATTACCACAGGGTCGGGGGGCTGCGCGACGACCCGGTAAGGGCAAGAATGACGCCAGGCAAGGCGGGCGGGCAATATAATTCAATGGACAAGTGGGTGAGCGGAGGGGGACTTTTGCCTTCCTCCATAGTAGCACCGAAAGCTAGGTGAGTAGGTTGTTAGCTGGTCCGGTCAAATTCCAGAATTCAGGTGTCGTTCGTAAGGATTTCCTAATCGGTCTGAAGCTAGTCGCACGGTTTATTACCAGTATAGCGCTGGACATTGTGACGAGATAACGGGGACAGGCATACCGGCCCTCCCTTGGTGGCTTGGCCCGGCCCCGATGCCGCTGCCGTCCTAGGTCTTACCCATGGGCCCAGGCCGGCATGGACATCGTCACACAGGACTGGGAGCAAGGAGACTCCCAGCCTGTCAGATTCTTGTTCAACGGGGTCCGTGTATACGTGTGAGCGTGCCGGCCTGCCCTGGTAGCCCGTCTCGTGTCATTGCCCTTTGACTTTTTTCTTTTTTGGCCCTGAAGGGCTGTCATATTGTTCCTGCACAGACCGTTGCATCCGGCCCATGGCCGCCAGGGCCGTTCAACAAGACGTGGACAGCCGCTGACGAAGAGTCACTCCACCACCCCGCGGCTCAAACACAGAAAGCAAGAAGAGAGGAGGGAGGGGGGGAGGGGGGAGGGGGCAGGGGAAATGACTGGTTGGGAGGTCGAGCACGTCGAGAGATGCCGTGTGTGCATAGCATTGCATGCGTCCACGAGCAAGCACATGCCAGCCGAGACAGCAAAAACAAAAGGGCGCTGCGACGAGACGGCGGCAGGCCGTAGCAAACGTCGGCCTGGAACTGCTATTACGCAAGAACAATAGCGACCCGGTTTAAAGGGACAGGGGAGCAAAGCAGGGCAGCTCGAAGCACGAGAGCGAGACGACGAGGGTTGGGAGCCCGGGACAGGGGTGAGGGGGAGAGAGGCTCCTGCCAGACTAGGCTGGCTCGCTAGGGAGGGTCAGGAAGGAGGGGATGGATGCTGGCTATCGGCCGTCTATCCCCGTCGAGTGTGCTTCTTTGGGTCTCCAATCTTCGTGGCCCCCCCCCCGTTCCGGCCGATTGAACCACGGACAAAGATCCGATCTGGGCGCCGCTCTCGAAGCAAGGCCTGGCCCATCATCCACCCCCCCCCCCCCCAACCAACCGCTGGCCGCTCCCGTTGGCGTGACGTACGTACAAGTACCGACTCGAGGCTCGCCAGCCACCCGCGCCCGCTCGTCCGGGCTCCACGGTGGCCCGGTATGACCGCTTGGGTTTCGAGACGAACCCGTGCCGGAGCGTGTTTCGATGCGTGCTGGTCTAAGATTGCGACTTCTTTGCGCGCTTGGCTCCTAGCGCGGCTCGGCTGCGCTGGGCGAAGAAGAAGAGGAACAAGAAGCAAACCCTGACGATCTGCGGTTTCGCCCTAGCCGTAGTACGAAGTATGCAAGTCCCGCCGTACTTGGCTTCACGAAGCCTCCTCCGGCCGGCCGCGGCGGCGGCAATACGAACAAAACGGCGCATCTTCATGTCGATCAAGGCCCCATGGGATCTGCGTGTTCAATGCGCAGGCAGACGGGACGCCGATGCGGCCAAGAGTTTGTTGCGAAGGCACCGGGGGCACACCCATGGCATAGTCGATCCGTACTTGTCCACGGGCTGGATAGGTCCAGTAGCCAGGAAGGGATGGATGGATGGATGGATGGATGGATGGGTGCACGTCTGACTACTGGACAGAGAGGGCCGAGGGAGGAGGAGGAGTGGACAGATGGATGCTCTGGATGGGCGTGGAAGCAAGGCATTTCTCAAGAAATGCATGGTGGTGCGATTGGTGCTCGGCGCGGCGGGTCCGTAAGCTGCTTTCAGTGGCCCCGGTGCCCGTAGGTGTGCATGGACGGGTCCTTAGGTACTGGGATGGGATTTGGATGTAAAAGCTGCCGGGCCATCAAGCCCGCCATCGAGACGGGCATGGGATCCCATCTGAAAGACCTTACGTACATACTTACATACGGAGTACTGTAGGTACTTTACGGGCAGTCAACCTACTTACCCATTCGTAGCATCATCACCTGTACCTGACCGGCCCTACAAGCGGTACGGATGGTTCCCGATGGCCCTCCTCGGTAACCTGGTGGGCATATGAATGGGCCATCGGGAATCAACCAAAAACAACGGGGCGGAAAGGGCACGTTCTCTCCAGCTGCTATGGGATCTATGGGAGCACGACGTACATCCGGGATACAAGTACCTACCTACTTTACCAGCTACCTCTTACCTGCCGCATCGTACATACAGATGATGATGAACGGACACACGGATGAGGTAAGAAGCCATGATTTTTTGCCTGCCCGCAAAGTTCTGCCGTGCCCGCAACCGGGTTTCCAGGCCGCCCGCCGAGTCGGGCACCGCAAACGAGGCCATTCCCCATGACTTGCAGCCACTATGCGCGTGCATACAACCAGGGTCGCTTATGCACCCGTCACACGTTTTGGGGCCGCGCGCCCTGTCCGTGCCGTCTTTTCGGGGGCGCGAAACCAGAGTGTGACATTCTCTGGCGCCGGGCTGCAGGCTCTCAGCGTCGCTTAGGCGACCTCCTACCCCGGCCAGCAAAGACAGCAGGGCAGCGGGCCAGGGCCAGGGCCAGGGCCAGGGCCAACTCACAAAGCGTCGCACGCACAGTTTGGCTGGCTGGCTGCAAGCTGCAAGAGCAAGCCGTGCCGAGGAGCATGTATGCAGAAATGCTGCGCATGTCATCCCATGGGCCGCCGTCTCCTCCTCCTCCTCCTCCTTCTCCTCCTCCTCCCTGCGAACCGGGGGGCCCGGCGGGCGTCAGGACGGCAGTTGGCCGACGTCTGTGTGGTGATCGCCGGCAGCTTAACCGCCAGCCGCCCTCCCTTGCCCGGCTTCTGTGGTTGCTGGCCCCCGTTCCCCCCCTTCCATGGATACCACCTACTGCCACACATGGGATGATGGGATAAGGTATACTCAAGGTGGTAGTAGTGGCCACAGCTTGACCCTTTCGCGGCTGGTTCCTGGGTGACGACCACCCCGTCCAGGATGCCCTGATGATGATGATGATGCCCTCACCCTGCCACACATCACTCACTTCTTCACCGGATCAGCCGTCGGTCGATGCCATCCCATCAACCTAGGTAGCCCATCCCATCTCTGACCACTCGGCCGCATCCCAGCGCCCACTTCTACTCCGGCTACCAGATACTTGGCTGGCCAGGTTAGCGCAAGGGGCGCCAGCGAAGAAGAGCCACCAGAAGCCCTTGGGTACAATTAGGTATTGTATGTATATGCGGAGTCCAGTTCCCACTTCGGACTTTTCGACTTCAGACGGGGGCCCCAGCGCCCGCGCCGGCGCCCGCGACGTACCGGCGACTGCAAGTACACGTGTAATAAGGGGGGGCATGTCAGTAAAGTAAGTAGCTGGCTTCTTCCAACGTCGTGACTGTTGTGCGCCTTGGGCGCCTCCACCGAGGCATTCAGCCGCGCCTCGGTAATTGAACACTCTATCGCTAATGAGAAAAAAAAAAAACTCTGTAGCTCAACACGCAACACCGCACAAGGCTCGCCCCCAAGGGCGTTAGGGGGAGGAAATTGGCAGGTGCTGTATCTGCGACGTCCGGGCCCCTTCAGACCCCGGTGCGCATCCTCTCGCTTCCGGCGCCATGTAACCTTTCCTACATATGTACACCGCTACCCGCGGCCCGTCTGGAGCCTCGACAAGCCTCGCCATTCAAGGCACGGCCCAACCCACACCAACATCGGACGACAGCTCGTGCCCCCAGGGGGGGGGGGGCTGCGAAAGGAGGGGGAAAGGGGAGACGCGGACGAGGGCACGAGGGGGGTGACCAAGGAATATTCTTCAGCACGTCCGCGGCCTGACTCTCTCTCTCTCTATCTACCCACTACGCACCCGTCCGTCCATCGAACACGTAAACCTACCCGGCCGCCCAGGCCGCCTGGCAGCAACAGCAGGAGGTAGGTATCCGCAGCTCACGCTGGATCGCCGTCGACGGGCAACTTCCGGGTGGGTGCCAGCGGGAGGAAGGCGGGGGGGGGGGGGGGTCAAGAACAGAGGCTAACGCGGAAGTATGCATGTAATACGAATGTGGGATGCGGCCACGGCCCCCCGGTGGCTTACTTACTTAGACCAGTCCCGCCAAACAATCAAGGCCATATTGTCGGATTGCGGGCCATCGTCTGATGTCGACGACAGCTTGAACCCTCAGCCTCGGGCGATGGAGAATGAGGCGTGACGAGCGGGGTGGGAGGAGGCCGGCGAACCAGTGGCTTGGAAGATTCAGCGGCGCCTTTGCCGGCCGGCATCCTTCCGTCGTCCGATTCCCCTCTGGCCGCGGGCTGACTTTACATAGCAAGCACGAGCCCGGCCGGATGGGGCTGGGCTGACAGGACCGACTACGTGCATGATGCCTACCTGCCCAAAGGTAAGTATGTAGGTACTACATATGTATGCACCCACGAGACGAGGCGGGCGTGTGCGCGCAGGCTGCATCGCGAGAGTTGCCACGCATCCAAGAAGGTCGGTATGTAGGTTCATCACGTCGGGGCGGCCCAGATTCTCAATGATTTTTTTTCTTCTTCTCATCCACATGCTGGCCGTCCCGGAAATTTCAGCGAGGAATTCGTCATTACCAAGTGTGGCTATGTATCTCGTGACGGAGCATCGCGGTCTTCGCTCGATCGAGATCTGGGCTGACCATCCGCCCTGGACGCGGCTTATCACCTCTCATCTTGGGGGTTGCATGTGGTCCGCTCCGCCGGGCTTTCGGTATACCATGACTGGGTTATAGCAAGCCCAGACCATCGGGACGGGCGGTGGACAAACGGGGCGGCCGGAGGAGGGGAGGGGGGCGGGGGGGGCATAAGAGGGCTGTGCTTGCGAGCCTGGGCTGGCCGGAAAACGTGGAGGCGAAGGTTAAGGGTTGCGGAATAGAGATTAATAATAAGAAACGGGTATAGAGACCCTTAACGAGCGTCCGCTATTAAGCCGGTGGCGTGGGGAGGCACCCGCGTAATGCCGCTGCCGCCGCCGCCGCCGTCCGGACTGGGGAGCTCCACTTGTTTTCGTCCCGTCCGTCTCGAAACCGTAGCAGCCGCAGTGGCTCAAACGGTTTGTTGTTATTATTATTTGTCTTCTATGGCGCGGGCTTGAACAAAGACAATCCCATCGGCCGCGTGTGGATCAGGGCAGGCGGAATTTTGGAGGAATCGGAGGGGGGGCAGCAGGGGGGGGGAGAGAGGGGCCGGAGAAAAACATGGATGATGATGCTCTGCGGCGCTCTTTCGTTTCGTCTGATCTCAGGTTGCTCGCCGCGCCTCCAGCGTCCCTTTTTTTTTTCCCCTAGGCATACTCTCATAACACAGCAACACGCCCGCCCCCCCCCCCCGGCTCGCCCGCCATCATCCATTCCCTCGGCAGGGAGAAAAAAGAGGAGTCGGCCCCCCTCCCCATATCTTGCGTGTGCCGCGGTGGGGGGAGAGGAGGGAAGGGCAAGCCCAGCCGGGCAAGCAGGGGAGGGCCAAAAAGTCATGGTGCACACGCGCCGGGGAGCCAACTGCAGCGCCGGGCTTTCGCACATTGCAAATCCCATGCCCCGGGTACTATAATCGCCCCTCCCCTCCCCCCCCCCCCCGGTGGTCCAGAGCCGCGCCGCCGCTCCGTAACGCGGAACTTCCGTCGTGTTCGTACGCGTAGCATGTGCCCGCTAGCGCCAAAAGCAGACATACGTCCGGCGCGCGCGCTGGCGCTGGCAGAGGTACACATTAGAAGGGGGGGAAGAGGGAGGAAAGGGAGAGAGACAGAGCCAGGATATGCACAAGGTGGGCGAGAGGGAAGGGGGGGAAAGTCGTCGGGTTAGTATGGATGCATATCGCCCGCTACATGGAGGATACCTACCTGACGCTCGCTGCCGGATACCAAAAAGTAACTAAGTAAGCAAACCCAAACTTTCCATCGTACACCTGCACGCCATCCGCCGACCCCGGCCCAGGACCGGCCACTGGCAATACATAGTAGCGAAGAGCAGTGGATCAGGACCCCATCAGCTGGATGCCCTTCGTTCCGCACCCCCCCCGGGCCGCCCCTCCTCTCCGATGAAGAAGGTAAGTAGGTATGTATTCAGGTGTTGGCGGCGGTTTTCCGTAGGGCATTTCCCGGCTCCTTCCACCTCGGCGGTCCAGGGCCCATCCCGGCTCACCGTCGGCGTCCTTCGGGGGGGGAGGTGGAGGGGGAGCGGGATTGCCCGTCCACGCCCTCGTCGCCCACGCCCACTGGGCGCCAGCCCTCCGAGAAGGGCAGGTCGTCACGACGAGAAGAGATAGAGAAATCGACGAGGAAAGCGGGGGCTGCGTCTGCAAAGGGAAGAGAGTACAAACAGCCTAGCGGGATCTTGTGCGGGAGGATCCCAGGATTGTCTAAAGTCTAAACCGCCCGATAAAAAAAAAAAAAAAAAGGATGCGATTTCGCAGTCCACTAAGCAGGGCGCGCGCCGAGCAAGCGGCGTCGGCTGCTGCTGCTGCTGCTGCTGCCGTTGTCGCCGCCGCCTCGTCAAGATGGGTAACACGACAGTAGTCTCTCTCGCCTTGCCCGGGATGCAACCAAACCTATCGCACAGCTACTGCCATGGCGTCTCGTTTGCCCATGGGGACCGCAAGGGGGTCAGGGGGGGGGGGGTAACACGGCGACAACACCAGTACTACGGGATGGGGTGTTTTTCTGTATGTGTAATTAGGTAATCATCACCCCAAGCTAGTCGGGGGAGGGGGGACAAATTCCCGGCTTGAAGAAAGAAAGAAGAAGAAGAAGCCAATACCCAGGGCTCGGCTCACCTCGTGTTCGCCGTTTTCCTTAAACCCCTCCCTTGTCTATCAGTTACATCCGTAGCCTCCCCCCTCCCCCTTCCTATGCCGTGCAACCACGATACACCCTTTCCCTTCAGCCGGCGGTGCATGTCACGGCCGCCCACCGGTCTTCCCACACCCCCCCCTCCTCCACCCGTCGGAGGCAGTAGCTCCTCGACGCCCTTCTCGGCAGCTTTTGGTAGGACAACCGTACTACCCCCCCAAGCTTATGCCCCCCTGCCCTCCCCCTGACGTATGCCACACTGCCTGCCCCATGGGGCGGGACCGCCGCCCAGCATATGCTGCATACTCTCTCGCGCGCTTCGCCTCTCTCTGTCTCTCTTTTTTTGCCTGCACCCCAGGTTTTCCCCTACCCAGCTGAGCGGCGCCCTTTGATTGCCTCCCCCCCCTTTTCCGTCTCAGGCGACCCAATCCCAACGGCGGTCCGGCTGCTGACACAGACGATAGGCATACGAGTACGAGCAAGTGTGTGTGCGTGTGTGTGTGTGTCTTTTGGTTGTGGCGGCGACGCCACGCCGGCCCAATCCGGACGACGGTCGACCTGCAACGACATCTCCCGAACCGAACCGGGCAGGGGTCGCGAGGACAGGGGTTCCATGGGGTTGGGGAGGAGGGGGGAGAAGGAAGGGAGTAAGTAAGTAGGCTGAGGTCGTCATGGCCCCGGTTCGTCCTTCCTTTGATCCCGTCCCTACCTCCCCGGCGCCCCTTCCCCGAAGGCATGTACAGCCCAGCCATGTATCGTCGCCCGGGTGTTACCTGGGTCCGTTTGGCTGACCGCTGACCCCCTTCTGGCAAAAACTCAACTTCCTCCTCCTGCTCCTGCTTCCCCCAGGGCGGCGGCGTGAAGCAAGGGATGGGGACGGGCATCAAAAAAAGAGACCAGTACTACTTTACCCAGTGAGTACGTACCAAAGTATTTCGCACTTACGCAGGGGTTTGGGGGAGGGGGGGAAGGGGGGGTACACTTCCCAAAGTCCAGCTCGCTCGCCAAAGCACGAAAAGGAGAGAACAAAGAAAGCGGATCGCCCTTCCGCGGGGGGGGAGGGTTCCAAGGTCCACGACGACGACGACAACGAGTTACCTACCAAAACCAGGCCCCCTCCCCTTCCCCTCCCTGGCGGGGCGCGTACCCGCTGCCCAGGTGACGAGGATTTAAGGTTCTATCCGCTACCACGAGCGAGCCGGACTTTGCGATCGTCCGGTTTGCCCACTCGCGCGCGCGACCTGGGAAACAGGGCGGGATGGGCATCCGGCGGTCAGCTCGGAGAGACAGAGAGAGAGTGTGTGTGTGTGTGTGAAGAGAAAGGAGCAGACGAACTGTTGGCCCTCCCCCCTCTCCCTCCCCAAAGGTCGCGCCGTTTCGCTCGTACACCCTGCCCCCCCCCCCCCGATGGGAAGGATCTGGGGAGGGGGGAACGGTGTCGCCCGCCCACTGTGTTTACTGGCTCTATCGTCTGGGACGATGCGGTCTGGTTGCCGCCTGATGCCCGTGCAGTCACCGCCCCTGGTCCAAAAGGCGCCGGGGTGGGCGGGATGGCGAGAGCAAGACATGAGGCCATACGATGCCTACCCGACCGGTCCCTTCCCCGGCGGAGAGCCCGGGAACGCTTCCTACGCCTGCTCCCGCGTCCTTCCAGCCGTTGTGAAACAGACAGCCAACCTAATGGCTGGCCCTTCTCGCCACCCGTTGACCGGGGTGGTGCGTGCCAACACGAGGACCTATGCATGGGGAATCCAAATCGTTTCCGGGTAACTATCAATGTATGTAATCTAGAAGCCTGTCCGGAAGACCGGAGCAGGCATGGCCTGCCGTACATGGTGACGAAAGCCGCCTCCCTCGCACCTCAAATACGAAGCCTCCATCTCCCTGAAACCGTAGAACGCCCTAGATGCCCAATGTAGCCAAAGACTCTCGCCATTGTCTTTGTAGCCCTTCCAGACAACCTCCTCATCCCGACTCGTGATTCCCAACCCCGCGCTGTCAAGTCCCGCCATGGCAAACATGGCAGTTCTCCTCCTGGATGGCCGGGCTGGGGACGCTGCTCTCGGTAGACATCAATGCTCTGTGGACCATCAATGTTGCTCAACTCGATGCCCTCGCTATTCCGGCTTTTCCGACCCGCTTTCCGTCTTGGAATGGATTCGGCTTGCCGTGGCGAAGCCAGATTCTTCCTCCAACCTGCGAAAGTCGCATCCGGCCCAGGTATTGCTGATTCATACCTATCCTGGTATCCCGCCAGAATTGTCAACCCATGCGGCGGCAGTACTGGCTGACAATCAGAAGCGTATTTTACACCTCTGAGGTTGTGCCCTGACTTCGTGGTGAATATCCGCTGGTCCCGGAGGTACGGGCATCGTAACAATTCATGAAGCGAGGTGGTGGGTTTATGTCGTAATTTGGGGGGTGGCGAACGGCCGGCATATTGCCGCCTCTTCCTCCCTTGTTCGGTTGCTCGTCAACTCGTCCGATCGTTTGCTCACACATCCGTTCGTTTATCCAAGGCCACTCATCCCGTCCCACCAGTACATTGTGGCTGACATCACAGCTCAAAACATGCCACGATTGCTGGCCAGCCGCACAAAGCTGTACGGTACATTCTGCCCGACAAGAAGACGCAGGGTCTCGACCGTGGTGAATGCGCTGGAGTCGGCCGCGCCGTAAGCAGCGAACCCACTCTGCTCTGCAATGACGCCTGGGTCACCTTTTCGGGGGCCGTCGGCGAGGTCCAGGAAGACTCTACGCCTCTCCGAGCCGTGGGAACCACCGAAAACCCTCAGCAGCATGCCGACGATGTTGCTCTTTTCGGGGCCGAGGGCGGAAACGACAACAAAGGGGCTGGCCTCATCGCCCACCATTCGCGCTCTCTGCAGACTTTCGAGGCTGTTGAATGGTTCAATGATCATGCCACGAGCCAGCGCGGTGGGCGTCTTGAAGCCCACAGTATAGACCTTGCCTATTTTGAGCGCCTTGAGGGCGAATATGGCGGACGCTGCATCGTCCGAGCTGGATCCAAGAACCAAGGCTGTGCGACCAAAGTAGGCTGACGGCGCCAAGTCGCGCGTCAAGGTGCTGAGGATGCCGCGCCAACTAGCATTGTCGAAGATCAGAGAGGCGCTCGGTGGTAGGCCGGCGTTTGACAAGGGCGTCGTGCTGAACTTGGACTCGCCTCGCCTGGTTGGGCTCGACGGCATGGATGCTGGCGCCGACTCGGGCGTTCCATTGGATCCCTGTTGCACGATTATGGTGTCAACCATCCCTATCACCCGAGCTGCCTCGGTAAGTATGGGCCCGGACCCATTCCTGAGGCGAGAGAAGAAGCTGCTATTGTGCATCAGAGTCGAGTACGAGACCGGTGGATTTATATAGGCACCGCCGAACGACTTCTGATTGCAACAGGCTTCAACGCTGCCGGATCCTCTGGGTAGTCGCTCCACGACGGCAAAGTGGTGAGGCAGACCCAGCTCGTTGAAGCACTTCTCGTAAAAGGGCGCCTGCGGTGTTGCAACGCGCGCCGATGGACTGCTGATTCCATAGATGCTCTTTTTCGGTAGCTGGCCGAGCAGAGAAAGAGCAGCGTTAATTTCGGCAGCACTCATTTGACCGGGAGCGGCAATGATGGGGAGTAATGGATGGGTTATGGGCGTGAAGACTTTGTTGAGGGTGCGCGAGAACTGGCCCGTCTCGCCCATGTTCACGGCAGACAAAGGTGGCCCATCTGGGTAATCGGCGCGTATCCGGGACCGGAAATACTCGAGCTCGAAGTTTTCATTGTGTTCGCTGATGAAGGCAATCATCTTGACGATGTCGGCGTATTTTCTCGACTCCCGAAAGACGGATTGGGCCTGCATCGACGGCCACCTGAAGGTGCCCGAGAAGTCATGGAAAGCTGACATGATGCGACTGTTTCCTCGCTTTTCGTAAAGGTTCTGTCGTATATTCTCCGGGAGCCATACCTCAACGTCGATGTATTCGACACCCCATTGAATCGCTCTGTAGAGGTACTCGTAGTACAGGTCCGGATTTTCCATCGGGAAACGGCCGTTCTCCCTCGTGCACCTCGTGGTAAATATCAAGGGCAGTTCTGTCCTCTGCCGAAGCAGCATGACCTGCTCTCCCACATAGCTGAGACTGGGTACCTGGGAGCAAGTACCGTCACCCAGGGTTTCCTTGAGCAAGTCGACCCGGATCTCGACGGCATCGGCGCCAACAGTTAGTATGTCCAGGTTGGGGAGCGCCGCGCGCACGTCTGGGAACGTGGTCGAGATGAAGTAGGTCCGCGGCTTCGTCATGAGAGCTTCGTGGTGGTTGATTTGTCCCAGGACAAAGGAGGTGAAGCGGGCGAGGTCGCGGCGAAAGAAGGGCGTCTCAGTGTAGAGAAACTCGTAGTCACAGCTCGCTGACAGACCAGTATCCGGCGGCATGCCTAGGTTCACACAGTGCGCATTGATGGCCACAACCAGGGACTTGTCGCGGGCCGACACGTCCAGCTTGGCCTGGTCGGCGGGAATTCCCACCGCAAAATCCTGATCCGCCGACGTGACATTCCTGAAGCTCTCGGCCCGCCGAGACGGCTTGCCTAATACATCGGCAAAGACGGAAACGATGTGCTCCTGGCCCGGCCCGTACACGATGACAGCCACCCTGGTGTCGCCGCGCTGGGGGCTGCTGCCGAAGTTGGCCCCATTCGTCGCCGGAGACGAAGCGCAGCGGTCCATGTCCATCTCGATGCCCGTCATGGCCGACCCGCCCATGCTGAGCGGCCGCGCTGGGACGGTCGCCACCTGAAGTTGTTGCACCGTCGTCATGGCCGATAGTTCCTGCACGTCCTGGGTCGGTTTCCGCTTGCCGGTGCCCTGGTTGTTTCCGGTTGACCGGCGCCGAGGGCGAGGTAGTGATGGAAAATGGCGGCGATCCACACAGGACGCAATGCGGTATGCAGAGCTCGGTTGCTCTGGGTGCGCCAGATGAGGTGTCAATAGCGATATGCAGATCCGTCGTGTTCAGTGGCCAGCCTGCGCATGATAGAAAAGCAGTCGTGGATAGTCCGGCGCCCAGCGGTACAGGAGGCGGTCCTCGCAACTGCCGGAGGAAAAGACCAGGCGGGCTGGGAAAGCGGACGACCCCAAGTATAAGAGGGGCGACGATCCCGAGGCTGCTGAGGTAGGATGAGTGGGAGGGAATGCGGGCGACTTATCACTCATTGGTGGCGTTAGAACAGCACCAGCCAGGGTGTGGACAAGGGAGGAAGGAAGGGGCAGCAGGAAACCCGGGCAGGTTCGCGGCGTGGGCTGGATCCGCTAGGTTGCTGACGAGCACCCGGGGCCAACGCTCGAACGGTTTGATCGCCCGGCGTTCCTGAAGGGGATCCAGGCGACTCGTCTCGATGCGGTCAGAAGTGCAGAACGAGGCCCATCGGGGGAGGTCCTGAAGCAGCCCGTGGTGGTGTTCTTTCTTCACGAGAAAGTGGGCACGGTCGACTGGGGGGAGGGACGACGAGGCCGGATGGGTCGACGTTCAGGTGCGTGGGCGTGGGCGTGGGCGTGGGCGTGGGCGGCGGAGGTGGAGACGACTGGTGGAGGACAGGGAGGGACCCGGCGCAGTAGACGTTGAGAATGCGTATGTATGTGCGTACCTTGCAAATAATAGCCCAGTACGGGGGAGCGAGGTAAGTACTGGGATGAGGCGATAAGGCGGCCGGAAATATTGGCTAGCGGCGAGAGCCGGGTGTGACTTGTTCCTGGTCGAGGTGGCTATAATTATTCCAGCTACCAAAACGCAGCATTTCCCCAACTCCCTCGGGCTCGGCGTAATCGGATGCAGCAGGGGCGTGCCGGGAGCCTCACAGCCCACGCGCCAGGTACCTTTCCGAGCGCCGTGGTCCTTCTGAAGCCACGACGAGCGGCCCCGGTGGAGGTCTTGCGGTCGTTCGGTTTCCCCAGATACTTAACGAACGAGCAGAGGCCGCAGGAGATGCTGGATCTAAGGTTCTTATTGCTGGGCCGGATCTGGCCGATCTGGCAGCAGCTGGATAAAGTCGGGTTAATGCCGGTAGGATGGGAGTCCTCAAATTGCCGGCCGGGCAGACGGAATACCAGTTGGGTAAGTAAGTAGGTACCTACCTACCTAAGAAATCAAGAAGACCGAGCAACCTGCCTAGGAGCTGAGGGTGTGTGTGTGTGTATGGGCGGGTGCGGACGGGTATGGATGAGTGAAAGTGGAAGACTGCTGGAAGCGGGCGAGGTCGGCTTTGGTAGGTCCCTACATAAGGTACACCTACCTTACCTACTTACGTATACCCAGTCACTTCACCACCATGGTCTGCTAACAGCCCGTAAGAAGACAATGCCGCCTATCCATCCAGGATCCGTGTTAGGTCTCCTCCTTTTCCTGGAGCCTTGGAGCACGCCTCCGTACCGATCTTGCTTGCACGCAATCCCTGATCCCAGCGAATGAACGAGCCCGCGGGGAACCGTGTCCCACCGGCGCCAACCCACGCCGTTCGTTGGCTGGGTCCTCGGCCTGCCAAGCGTCGCCCGAAGCTCTACCGCATTGCCGTCTTTACCAGCCGCTGTCATGGTCATGCCGACTGAATTCGCCGGCGAGAGGGAGGGCGGTGGTTTCATCGGGTACGACCTGGCAAAATCTCCGGCGGTCGAGGGTTGCCGAGCCATGCAAGAGACAGTACGGGTGTGCGGGCTGGAAGGCGGCGGGACTTGACTGCCAGCTCCGATGACAGCACTCAAAATTCCTTGGCCGGCCACCTTTGTCACACACACTTTCATAGGGGTCGTCGAGCAAGGCAGGGGAGACGGACGGCCAGGAGCTCCCCCCCCCCCCCCCCCCGCGGTAGAGGAGCTGGCGATAAAAAAAACACAAACGGGTAACTCCGCCTCTCTCAGTACCTACCTAGATCCTGGATGAGAGACCTACCTTTCATGAGGTTGGTACCCCGGCAGCATCTAATCAGCAAAGCGACGGGGGCAACGCTGCAACATGGCCCCAGCCAGACAGCCTGCCGGTTAAAATCGTGGACGCAGGCACGTCGAGCCCAGTCCAGCACGAGAAGCCCCTCCCCCTTCCCGGCCTCCATGGTTTCAGCGCCTGTTCAAAAGTAGGTCCCGGTTCGTACGGCTGGACCTGATAGGCCCCGCCACCTGCCCGCCTACGGGACTGGCCGGGGGGGGGGGGGGGGTTATTGACGACATCCCAGGATTCGATAGGGGAAGAAGAAAAAAAAAACCAAAAAGTTGGCACCCCGTCGCCATGTGTCACTGTGAGTGCTGTACCCACGCCCTCCTGCGCCGGGCTACAAAACCTCTTGCAGGTTCGGGAAGTGGGGAGGGGACCTGAGGTCGTACGTCGCGAGCATGGATGGAAGCCCGATAAGACGTCCCGTCCATCCATCCATCCCCAGTAGGCACCTATAGCTCCTGTCACTCGGCCCGCGAGGATGGGTTGGACCAGGTATCTATCTACATAGATGTTTGCTTGGAGTGCAGCAGTGGGCAGCAGGCCGGCCCGCGTCGTATTCCCTCCCCATCCCCCTTCTGCACCGTCCCTCCCCAGGCCTCTCGATATGGACTTCGAACCGCCGCTTTGGGATGTCGGTGTCCACCAGGCTTTCTTTTTTTCGATAGTTGGTCGGAGATTTAGCACCCAATGAGCTGGAAGCAAGCAGCGCGCGAAGGGGGGGGGGGCTTGGACTTCTCTCCAGCCGGGGTGCAGTTCCCCTTCTGCACGGGGGGGACCACTACTATGGACCGCCAGCAGACCCGCCTGAAGTGTGGACCTGGGGGAGCTGCAACGGGGCAACGGGGGGCGCTGGCGGGCCCCCCAAAAGGCCACCTCTAAGGGCCAGCGCTCGCTCGATGGGACGGGAACTGCAATAGATTGTCCGCCGTCCGCTCCTTGTTTCTCCGCCAATCAGCGCCCGCCGCGCCCACTCGCCCATCGGTTCGTGATCCCGACCATCCCATCGCCCACGCCTTGGCATCGCCTCGCCCTCTGCTGGCCCCTCGATGTCACTGCTGTTCCAGAAATCCCGTGTTTTGCATTCGCCCTTGGCCTGGCGTAATTTTCCGCCGTGGCAGCGCCTGTCCCTCCCCCCCGTCTGTCGGGAGGGGTCGAGCCAACCGGAGCCGAGGCACGCGTGGGGCCCGAGTCTGAGATAGGGTGCCGCTGCCCCCAAACCACCGACCGAGTTGACTCTCGCCATATATATCCTTTACATGGAACCCGCTTGCTCAGCCGGTTGCGGCGAAGAAGGCCCCGGACGCCCCCCTTCCCGCCTACGGTATCCCGTCGCTGCTTGTCGTCCGTGTGAAGAGAAGAAAAAAAAAATGCCCCCCTCCCAAGGCCCATCGGGACGCCTTCCCAAGCGTCGCCGTCCGCACAGCGGCTGCGGCTGCAGATGCCCTGCTTGGGGAGCAGGACCCGTGAGGCTGGGCCGAGGCCTCGTTTCGCATTGATACATACATCCTCACCCACTATGGGGAGAGCGCTCTGCGTGCGCTCTTTTCGGTGCCGTCTTGCGAGAGCCGCCGGGCTGGCCGCGGCATGGGTCCTGCCCTCCTTCCCTCCCGGGCACACGTTGCGTGCGGCTCGGGCCAAGGTTACACTGCAAACAAGACCAGTAGTGGCCTCTCTCCGATGCGTGGCATCCTGCAAGACGGCCGGTATACTCACACCTTCTTATCCGGATTCATCCTGTCCAATCGTTCGGGCCCAGCTGCTATTTCGAGCATTCTCTTCGCTACCTCTTAGTTTCATGTCGCCGCATCTCGTGGGTCTCGAGCCGGCACCACCCGCTCTTCTGGCCCCGCGAGACTCATGGTGCTTTCAGTCCCTGGGCAATTTCTTCAAAGACAGCAAGGCCTTTTCTCCCATAAGCTGTGCCCATGCCCACAGCCTGAGCGCCAACGCTCCTCATTCTCCGGTAACCCGCGTAGTCTTCCACTCCACCAACTCCGATAATAGCCAAATGCCTTGTCTGCGGGAACTGGTCCAACATTCTGCGCAGCGTGGCCACATTCCCCAGGGCCAGTGGATGTAAAGCAACCCCAGCCATGCCTCCAATGCCAGTCCCGGGGAGTCTCGGTGTGGTCGACGGGCTGTCACCATCCGACAGAACCAAGCATGATCCCAGCGTGTTCGTGGCCGTGAGGAAACTGACTGGGCAGGGCGATCCCGCTGCTGTCAGCGACTCCATCAAGGCCTCGTACTGGCCAGCGTAACTATAGGGCGGGGTCTTGAGCCCATACGGCAGGCGGGCCAAGTCCGGTATCGAGTTGATGGCATCATGCAGAGTACTGAGATACAATGACAGCGAATCCCGGGAGTAGGCTGGCGGCGGCTTGTTAGGTATCTGCGAGGCGGGAATCAGCGCCTCTTGCATATTGGACACATGTGGGTGGGCTGCAGCGGAGGGGGCTTAAAATGAAGCCCGTCGATGCTTGGCCCGGCTCCCTTACATTGGGACAGCTCAGATTGATTTCCATGGCGAGCGGCATCTTCACGCGGCTGCTGCACTTCGCGATGAGCCGATAGCTCTCGGCCACTTCCTCGGGGGTCCCCGTCACCGAAATCACGATGAGCTTCGTCGACGGCTCGGCCAAGCCGTCGGAGATGGTCTGCACAAACCCCAGGTACTTGGATAGCGGCAGCGGGCTGTACCCGAGCGTGTTCAAGCTGGCCGTCGCCGGCGCGCCCGCCGCCGGCTCGCTGGATGCGGCATGCGTCACGGGGTCGAAGAAGGCGTATTGGTGCAGGGCGGGGTCGTGGCCGAACCCGTTCAGCAGCGACGTCCTCGTCGTCACGGCCCCGGTGAAGGGACAGGCGAAGAGCGTCCTGATGTCCTCGAGCGTGGTGGCCCAGGGCGTGGCCGAGTTGAGAAGCGGCGGGGATATGTTGATGGCGGGCACGGTCCGCGGCTGTTCTGCCACGATACCAACCATGGCTTTGTGAGTACTTGTCCAAGGGGGGGGGGGGGGGGTATTCTCCCGCCACTCTCCGTCGCAGGATACCGCGAGGACCTCCTTCGACTGAGCCTTGCGATGAGTCCTGGCAGCGTAGCTATGAGTGGGTGAAGGGCGGGCCAACGTCGGTCGTCCGAGATAAGATAAGCGTCGGCGCCGAGCGGGTGGCTTATCATTATACATCCATATCAATATAATTGTTCGGGCTTTTTTGACCGAAGGCGGAGCTCTCTCATGTCCGCCTCCCTTGTCAATTTCGGCCCGGCGCGCCTCCCCCCATAAAAGTACCAGCAAGGCCATACCCAGCCCGGACGACATTCTCATTCGGGGGACGGCATTCTCATTCGGGGGACGACATCCTCATTCGGGGGCCGACATCCTCATTTGGGGGGGCGACTTGCTCGTACCTAATACCGCTTGGGACGGGATGGGCCAACCCAGCCCAACTTTGGACCCCTCCTCGACACTATCGGGTGTGGTATTCATCTACGCCATCTGCCATCCACGAAACTGCCGCAGCCCGGTAGTTGTCGGCTCTGCCTCGCCCCGCCTCCCCCCCCCCTTTCCCGATGCATGCCCTTGATCACGGACAGATCCCCGGCCGGGCATTGAAAAACCCCCGCATCGCGCAATATATTGACGACAAGAGTTGAGCACGCGCCCGCGCGCAAATGAAGTCTTCCCACCCCACCCCCTCCGTGAGCTGGCCGCAATCTTCATCGCTTACTTGCATTCGACCGCGCGAAGGGGGAGGGGGGGGGCGGCAGATCCTTTGCCCCGAAACCGGCTATGGGCCCCATGGGCCGGACGAGATGTCGGCTTGGGCGAGGCCAGAGAACGGCACCGCCGTGAGATCGTCCCCCACTCGGGGACAGGCCGCGCAGGGAAGGAATCCGGTAGCCCGCAGCCTCAATATACCGGCAACGCTGTGGCTGGCGGCACCGAGGCAGGTGGTGCGGTCACGGGGCTCAGGGGGGGCAAGGGGTGGCTGCAGCGACCAATATGGGCCGGCATTGCGCAGAAATCGGATCGCTCCAGTACGGGATGAGGGGGGAGGGGGGCAGCAACATGTTGGGCCTTCCAGGGCAAAGCCATCATTCCCCGAGTCAGCCCCCCCCCCCCTCTTTCCGAATCTCCTCGACCCTGGTGCCGCGGGCGAGAATGCACAGACAAAGGGAAAGGGGGAGATAGCATGACTTGGTCACTCCCTTCACGGCGAATATGGGCATCGGCGCCGCATCTGTAGGTGGTAAAAGTATGGGCACTGAACTGACTCGTAACCAGCGTGCCTGTAATAACCCAAGCGACTGGAGGGCTACTACGGTTTGATGCCCCGACCCGGACTCCTATGTATGACTCCAGCGGCGGCGCCGCAATCGTAGCTATAGAAACAAAAAAACGTAAATTGCGTCATCGTAAAGGCCATTTCCCCCCCTCCCCCCCCCATCCCCGGTGTTGTCCCCTCGGGTGTTCCCTACGGCACCTCCGGCGCTACCAGCCGAAATGTTCGAGGCGCAGCGCGACGGACGGGCCGTCGGGGGCGAGGCAGTCGGCCGTGGTGTTGCGGACCTCGGCCATGAGCGAGGCGGGCCCGCAGCCGGCGACGAGCACCCGCTGGCCGGGGCGGGCGGCGGCGACGGCGGCGCGGATCCGCGCGGCGACGTCGGCGCGGCGCGGCGCGCACGGCAGGTCCTCCCAGCGGCCCCGGCCGTGCCGCGGCTCCAGGTGGCTCACCACGGCCGCGACGTCCCCCTTTTCGGGGTCGCCGCCGCCGCCACCCGCCGACCCCACCCGGCTCGTCGGCGGCGGTCGCGCCCCCGGGGCCTTCTCCGCCTCGTCGCGCGGCGGCGACGGCGGCAGCGATGATGACGACGACGGCGTCGACGTCGACGAGTACGCGCTGCGCGACGTCATCGACCGCGCCGTGTCCTCCGAGGACGCCGAGTCGCTCGCCTCGTCGGTCCGGTCCCGCGTCGCGTGCAGCCGGAGCGCGATCCTGTGCGCGTGCGCGTGCGTGCGGAGCGCGTCGAGGTGCGAGGCAAACCACGACAGGTTCCCTGGTGCGCCCGTGTCAGCTTTCCGGGGAAGGGTCAAGGGGGAAAAAAACAAAGTGGGAGGGGTAGGGGGCGGGTGAGTGCTGGCAAACTTACGCCGCTCCCTGACGGTCCAGATGAAGTCGATCTCGGTGTTGGAGCCGTCCTTGACGTTCTGCAGCAGGTTGGCGGCCAGGCCAAAGGTGAAGGTGGCCCCCGAGCCGCCGGCGATCAGCACCACCTTGTCGTACAGGGTGAGATCGGGCAGGGCGCCGTAGGGGCCGTCGACCGAGGCCCGAACGGTGGCGCCCGCGTTGAGCTGGGCGAAGTCGTGCAGGTCCCGGGTGAAGCCGTTGTGCGCGTTGACGACCAGCTCCATGGGCGACGTCGAGACGATGGTGAAGGGGTGGGTCTCGCAGGCCCGGACCCGGGGAAGCCAGACGAAGCAGTGGTGGCCGGGCCGCGCGCCGGGCAGGGGCTTCTTGAGCAGGATCTGGGTGCCGCCGCCGGGCAGCGGCCGGATGGTGGCCTCGTTGTGGCCGGCGTGGTAGAGCAGCCGGCCCAGGCGGACGAGGCGGTCCAGGGCCCAGGCGGCGCCGACGAGCATGGCGAGGATGGCGATCCTCTCCTTGGCGATCTCGGGCTGGTGCAGGCCGAGCGCGACCATGATGGCCAGGAACAGCCCGACGTGCAGCACGTAGAAGAGCTCGTACTTGAAGCGGCGCAGCACCGCCGCCTCGACGGCCAAGGCGAGCATGAGGAAGCCCAGGGCGATGCCGGCCTTGTTCATGTCCTGCCGGAGCACTTCGGCGCGGTGGCTCGTCAAGAAGTAGGCGCTGTAAATGGCCCCGTGGAGGACCATGTACACGACCGTGGTGTACCCGGAGATCTGGTGGAGGACGTTGAGCCGTTCGTATGAGTACGAGGTCAGGATCGCCAGCGGTGTGTTCCTGAGCGCCAGGAACACCACCAGGGCCAGATTTGCCGCCGCCATCCTTCACTCTTTGTCAGTTTGGGTTGCTGGGTTAGAACGCGCCAAGTCTTACCAGCCAAACCGAGCTGCTGGGTTCGTCATTACTTGGAAGTCAACACCGACGAAGGAGAGGATCAGGTTAATCGCCACGTAACCCGAGACCAGCACGCCATGGCCCACTGAATCGAACCCTGGTGCTTTCCGGAGCAGGTACCGTCTCGATACCCTGGCGGTAGAATCAGTACCGATATGACGATAACAGGCGGGGGTTCCGAGAGACGTACCTCCCGATGAAAGTGAAAGGCCTGAGCACGGGAGAGGTGAAGCGGTACTTGGCGACCAGCCAATGGCCCCAATGTGCTACGGTGAAGAGTAGAATGATGCCGGATAGAGCGGCGGCATAGTACTTGACGTATGTCTCGTTGACGAGCCTTCGAGCATCCAGAAAGGCCTCCAAGGCGGGACCGCTGAATGCCCCCCCTGCTCTCGGATGGAGGGCATTGCCCGACGGTTGTTGAGTACTATCCATGGCTGGGCAAAGTGGGCGATGGATTTCGAGTGGGAAGGAACCTGTTCGAACACGGGGAAGGCTTTCCCTTTAACAAAAAAGAGGCTTCCACTCCTCTGACCTTGCGAAGGGGCGATGCGGGCGTTTTTCGACTCCCGATGGCACACACACACACGGGGTCAGAAGACCGGCGACTGGCAGGTAGCCAGCACTTTAAGTACTTATGAATTTCCTGGCTATTGGCTCTTCTTTTCCCTTCACTTGTCAGAGGGTGGTACAAGCCCACCCATAGGGCAAAACGGCAGCGTGCGTTTTATACAAGCCGAGTGGCGGCACGATGGTCGTCGTATAGGGTTGGAACCAAGGGCTTGCGTACAGACGTAACGGGGCTGCCCAGCCATATGGGTGCTGCAAGCCACCGGGACACAAGTGAAGGAGCCTGTTTGGGGTCACATCTGCATCCCGGTAGTGCCAAAGCGAAAAAAAAAAAAAAAAAGCCCTTGATGAGGTTCCCCGACCGATGCCATCGACAGGCCGGCACAGGGGGGGTACCCCGGCGTGACAGCACATGACAGGTATCGGGGGGGGGGGGGGGGGGGGGGGGGTGGGAGAGTACTCGACATGAATCACCCGCCCATGTCCGAGCTGCCGGTGTCCTGGCGGAGGATGCTACACACAGGGAATCCTAGACCAGACTGGCTTCCACTGCAACCCCGGCATATGGGAAGGTCGTGGTGCGCAGCAGGATTCTACGGCCGCCGTGCTGTTTGTGGTGCTTGCCAGTCGTCAGTGGCCTTATAGCAGTTTTCTGGCAGTTCCTCGGTGTCATTGGATGATTGCGCGTCTCGACTATCCGGCCCAGATGTGCAGGTTCCCGCGAGAAATGGTCTCGTCAAGCGACTCAGGCGGCCAAGGCTTCGAGCTGGCAGAAAAGTCAATCCACTCTGTCCAGGGCAATTGTTTTCTCTGTGTCGTTAGTAATGGGATGTACTTGAGACGAGACGGCTAGAATGGGCTGGAAGACGCCATAAACGAAACTCAGTGTTAGTGTATATAAGCCCAGCCCGCACGTATCATGGGAAACAAGTACACGGGTGTAATGTATCGTACGCGCCTGACGGTACCTAGGCCGATATTTACTTTACCTATGAAAAAGTACATACTCGTGTGGATGTACCATGGGTGCTCGACAGTACAAAGTCAGAGGCTTTGCTTTAACCTCACTTATCGAAGGTAGGTACCTCTTACACAGCGGTGGAGGACAGGGGAGCGAGGGCGCGCAGATGGAGGGATGGCTGCCGAGCGAGAAGTCATGAGTTCTCGAGAGTCGCCAATCAATTACAAAGCAGGCCGGGATGAGGGCGTCCCCAGACGCATACCCGTGTACAAGAGGCGGAAACCCCACGAGGAGGGCCAGAGAGAGAGGGAGAGAGAGGGAGGGAGTTGCAACACACCCGAAAAGACGACAGGGGGGTTTTGCTCAGGCGTGGTGGCAGCGTGGGATGCCTGTCCCAAAGAAGCCATGACGGGAGCAGTGCCCAATCTGGATAAGTAAATCGGCCGAACCACAGGATGCGCATCCAACGCCGGGCTGACACGGGCGTTGCCATCGCATCGGCTTCGCGTCCTCCCCACTCATGGTAGCATTCATGGCGTCGCCAGTGTCCGTCCGCGGCCGCGCGAGAGGGGACGACGGCGAAAAGAGACAGAATGCGGGGAGGGAGGAGGGGGGGGGAAGCCTGATATCAGCACGACGTACGTGCGCGCGTGCGTGCGTTGCGTGCCGTCGTGTCAAGATAGATTGCGTTGCGCCGACGACCAGCTCTCGGCTCTCTCTCTCTCTCTCTCTCTCTCTCTCTCTCTCTCTGCTCGACTCGACGGTGCGCCCGCGCGACAGAACCCTACGCCCCCGCCCAGCCGATGAGTCTATCTCAACTGCCACGAGGGCCAAACCCTGGACACTGCATTGCTTGTACAGTCAAGAGCCGCTTGGTTTGGTTTGCCTTGGTCCCCGAGGGGCCTTCCATGACACGCAGGTGCCGAAACCTTGAGGCTCCCGCTCGGTAACGCACGACGCCCCCTCCCCATTCCGTCGCATCTCGGCACGCAGCAGCCAAGAAGGACGGGGACAAGCTGGCAAAAACGCCGTGTTTTCTTTTTCTTTCTTTCTTTGTCCGCACGAGATGTCGGCCTCGTCTCCGTGGCACAAGGCGTTCCTGATGGCGTCCATTCCCAGAGCCAGACCCGTGCAGCAAGAAGCTCCGACTGGTTTCCTGTCCCTTTCGCCTATTTTCAGCACGGCGGGGGGTGTTTTTCCCCCGGTGCCTTGCCGTGGCCGGCCTATCCTGGCCTGTTTCGAGGTGCCTTCTCGGTGCGACAGTGGCGATCCGGTATCGACCAGGGGACCGCAAGGCCTACCAATAGATGGGACTCCTGGTCTTCTTTCGGTGCAGGAACTTGGCCGTTGTGTCTCCCCCCTCCTTCCCCCTTTCCGCCATTCCCCGGCGACGGCTTCCTTCGAGTCTCAGCTAAAATCTCTCGTGGGACGGCACCTGCCGCTGGCAGGACGAGAGACCCGACCAAACGGTTCCCGAGCGACGCGAGCGATGGGGCCCGGGAGAGCCGTCGGCTGAGTGGGATCCCCGAGACTGCCGCCCGTCGTTGTTGCTATTCTCTGCGCGCTGGGCGCGCGCAGATCGGCCGGAGCTGGGAGGGCAGGGCAACACAAGGCTGTCCGCCACCTTCTACGCCGTCGTCATCGATGCGCTGCGCTGCGCCGGACGCCGGCTGGATCACAGATCCCTCTGCATGCCTTCTCAGGCCTCGGGGTCTTGGCGATAAGCAGCGATGAGAGTTGGCCACGAGCGTCAGTTCGACCAGCAGAAAGACGGACCTTCCCTAATCCGTGGAGCAACAAAATGCACAAATCGTATCCCAGGAGGAGCGCAGTAGAGATTCTATTCTAGCCTGTCCATGGCGTCTTGGTGACGGCCTCCGCATCCATCCCGGCCTTGCCCCGCGAGCCCTTCTCCCATGGTGTCATTCGGTTGCCATGGATGGTGTCGTAGGCGCGCCCACTCCCGGAACCCTGCCGGCCGTTCTTCCGCCCGCCTGGGCTGTCTTACTACCCCTGAAAGATCCCACGGATCCCCCCGCCTCCGCCACGCTCGCACCCCCCCCCCCCCCCCCCTTTTTCCAGACCGGGGATCTGCAACAGTCACCTCAACTACGGGTATGTATTTGCGGACGGACCACGACCTGCCAAAACCTCCGTCAGACGCTCGAGTTGCTTCGGGTCAAATGCAGGGCTGGGGAAACAACCAAGTGACCCGCCCCGACTAGGTACGCAGCTTTTCCTGAGGCTTTCAGCCCTCCCGCGAGGCTCTCAGCTTGGCGGGATCCGGTCTACCGTACCACCCACACGCCCCCATTCCTCCCCCTCCCCCCCCCTTTTTCGGAGGAACTCCCAATAGGGGGGCAGGGAAGAGGGGGGGGGGGGGGGGTCGCGAACACGTTGTACCTCCCATAGGCCTCGACCCCTTACATCCAGAACTCTTTCACCAAGCCAGGCACCCGGCGACGGAAAGGGGTGGTGGTGGCGGCGGAAACGGCGCCACGCCTACGGCGGTGGCTTTCGTGTTTCCAAGATTTTCACAAACCCCCCCTCCCCAAGGGCAGCTTGAGCTTCTGCCCACGGCTTGTTCGCCCGGGCCGTCGACCCGGTCCGTCGTTTCAGTCTTTTCCTACACCCGGCGGCCGTGCCAGCGCGCCGTGTCACGGATTGCCTGGCCACCGCCGACGATAACAACAAAAATAGGGTAGTAATGACGGGCAACGGCGGGCGGGCAACCGGGCTTGGGGAAGTCCGCCCGTTAACCGACGCTGACCCGCCAATCGCTTGCGCTCTGCGACCACTGGGTTATGTGATGCTGCAGGCGAATGTTCTTTGTGTGCACATCCCTTCCTCTCCCGTCAACCTTCCTTCCTTCCTTCCGGTCTCGGTGCAACCGTGGGGGGGAGGCTTTTCAGGGCGCAACTACGGAGGGATGCTGGGCAGTGTCGCAGCGGACGCCTCGGCGTGGACAAGGAATCCCCTCATCGGTTCTTATTAGACGAGAGAGAGTCGGTGTAGCTACTACGAGTCGGTCCTTTTTTTTTTTTTTTTCGAAAGAGGCGCGTGGGTGCGCGTAGCACAGCTTGGGAAGGGACGCAAGCCATTCACGCCATATCACACAAAATCATGCTTTATCACCAAAAGCCCATAGGCCCATAGTGGAAGCGAGGTTCATTGCACATTCATTACGCGTCCACCAAGATTATCCTTCGTCGCGGGAAAAAAATGAACGGGGTGAGATTCACAGTACCCCTACCTACCTACCTCCATGCGTGCGCCCCTCCTGGTAGAGAAGGGCCCCGTAGGATTTGTTCGTCGGCGGCGTTTACAGGGGCACCGGCTTGTCGAAACTGAACTCGCCGGCGTCGTCGGGCATCTGGCCGCTCTGGAAGCCCCGGAACAGCTTCTGCACGTCGTCCTTCCACGTGGCCAGCATGTCGTCCTCGTCGGCCAGCTCGGTGAGGATGGCGTGGGTGTTGCGCGCCGTCGCGTCGCGCCACTGCTTCCGCAGCTCCGCGTCGACGGTGCCCGCGCGGCCCTCCCCCCCCTGGCCGCCGCCGCCGCCGCCGCCGCCGCCGCCGCGGACGGCGGCCAGGTTCCTCGCCGCGCGGTTCTCCGCCGCGACCACCTGCGCCTGCAGCACGGCGATCTCGCGGTCGCGGGCGGCCAGGCGCTCCAGGGCGCGGTTGAGCCGTGGCGCGAGGCCCCCGTTGTGGTCCCGGAGGTTCCTCTGCTTCTCCTGCGCCCGCGCGAGGTCGGCCCGGAGGACTTCCACCTCCTTGTTGGCCACCCGCAGTTGCTGCGAGGTGGCGAACGCCCTCTTGAGGAGCAAGTACCCCGGGCTTGGGCCCCTGGCGCCCGGTGCTGCTTCGTCCTGGCGAGCTGCGTGAGTCGGAGCCTCCTCCCCTGCATCTCTGGTCCGGTTACCTACCTCACTGTGGACGTCTACACCGCTCCCGGTCGACGCGTATTCCCCATCGTCTTCCTCGGGAACCTCATTGTCGTTGTCGTTGGCGGTGCCCTCCGGATCCTCGTGCTCGGCTAACGCGCCCCTCAGCTGGGCGTTCTCCTGCCGGAGCCGGGCGACCTCCTCAGAAAGCGCGTCCAGGCTGGTAATATTCAACCTGGGCCTATCATGTCGAGTTTGGCATTCCTCCAGCTGTTCTTCCAGGGATTGTATGCGCTGACTGTAGGATCGACGCGCGGCATCCGCCGTCGCCCATATCACGGCGTGAACTCTTTGTTCGGTCTGCTCTCTGAGTTCGGCCATTTCGGCTTCCAATGAGACGCACCTGGACGCCTGGGGCCGGAGTCGTTCCATCTCCTCTTTCAGCGCGTTCAGCTGCGATTCCAGATCGTTCTCTCTCTGACTGGGTTCCTGGGCTCCAGTAGCATCCAGCTCCCGCCGCAGCGCTTCGAGCTGGTCGTCACGAGAGAGGATGGAAACCATGGTGTCTGCTTCGTACGCGGCACGGTCTCTCGCGACGTACAGGATGGTGTCTTCGTAGTCCTGGGCGAGGCGACTGAAAGCAGCGATAGGAACCGTGGTTTGCCCCGCCAAGGTGGCCTTGTACCCTTCGAGCCAGCCTGTGTTCTTGCGCAGCGTCTTTTCGATGAAGGCCCGTTCTTGCTCGGTCGGGTCGCGTCCGGTGACACGTCGAAGGTCATCGATGGACTGCTGGCAGCGCTCCCTCAGAGTTGGCCCCGGCTGGCGTAAGTGGCCGAGTACGTGATGTGTACGTCCTGCGTCCCTGTGGTATTGCCTGACAAATTGGTTGTCAGCAGGGTCGAACCTGGGTTCGGGCCTGGCGAACTGCAATTTCTTTCCGTACCCAGACGAAGCGGCCGGTGCCACAGACGAACCGGAACTTTGGGCACCATGTTGATTGCCGGCCACTGGCCCTTGGCCGCCGGTATTTTCGTCGGAAGTTCTGTTAGCCGACATGGCGCTAACAAGACTTGAGGGGTGTTGAAAAGGGTGGTAATGGTCTCTCAAGAATAGCTGCTACTAGAGAAGAGCGGGTGATTGAAGGTATTGGAAAAGTTGTGTTCTGGCCATTTCCCCCGATCGTATTGGCCGTCCCTATAAGTGTACTTTATAGCCGGTCACTGTCGGTGTGACATACGAAGCCGCACAAAGGGTATGTTTTACAGTGTTTGTATCTACGCGAACCTTCCACCTCCCTTTGGGCGTGAAGGGGAACAATGAAGTTCCCATGAATCGGTTGTAGTATTTATGTAGTACAATACTGGCTATAGTAGCACGTTGTTAGGGAGGTGATGTGCCCTGAAAAGTCACAAAGGTTTCATTCGCATGTGCATGCAGTTGCTGGCTGATCCGTGCACGGATAGTTATTACATCTAGTGTTACTTTACATTAACCATTCCATCCATTGTACATGCAACTTACTTTGACCTGCTACATACAATCAACCCCACCTCAGACCAATCCCGCACAAAGATCGGCCTTGTTTGGAGGGTTTCTTCCCGCACACACACACATACACGCAACAACAACACTGGAAGAAGGCCTCGTCGGCCGGGAAACACAGGCCAGGCCGGAGTACAACACACACACACACACACGCCGCCACCATGTCGGCGGTAGACGAGCAGGTGGCGGCCGGGCTGCGGCAGCTCGAGCGGCTCCTGGGGTTCCGGGGGCGGGCGGGGCCGGACTGGGGGAGGGGCTTCGTGTACGGGTTCATGGGGGCCAACGCGCTGGTGTTCGCGGGGTGGCAGGCGAGCGCGGGACGGCCGGGGCTGGCGCGGGCGCTGGCCGACCACTTCGTGCTCAGCCGGCGCAACCTGCGGCAGGGCCGCTGGTGGACGCGGGCGACGAGCGCGCTGAGCCACCGGGCCGCCGACCACCTCGCCGGCAACCTGTGGGCCTTCTACGTCTACGCCGAGGCCGCCCTGCAGGGCGGCGTCGGCGGCGGCGGCGGTTACGGCGCCGCCGGGCTCGCCGCCCTGGCCCTCGGCGCCGCCCTCGCCGGCGCCGCCGCCCAGCTGCGGGAGTGGGACCGCCGCAACCTCGGCGCCCGGCCCGCCGCCCTCGGCGCCAGCGCTGTCGTCAACGGCCTCGCCGCCGCCGTCACCGTCCTGCGGCCCCGCGCCCTCGTCGCCGCGCCCTGGCTGCCCGGGCCCGTGCCCATGTACCTCTACACCCTCGGCTACTTCGCCTACGACTACTGCAGCGTCGGCTCCGCCGCCTCGCGCGTCGGCCACGCCGCCCACGTCGGCGGCGCCCTCTTCGGCCTCGGCTTCGCCCTGCTTCATCGCCTGGTTAGGCCCTGGGTCGGCCGCGGCCTCCCCTGAGGACGCGGGGGTCCGGCCCGCCGCTCTCTCGCTCGTGCCGGCGCGCCACAGTCTCTGCTCTGATTGGGCTGCGCCGCTTGCTGGCTGGATCATGGCAGCAGCATCGACGGGCCTTGGGCGAAACGCCAGAACTGGGTTGTTTGCGAACAGGCTCCCTTGGGTCGCGATGCGAGGGGATGTGGCGAGGTAAGGGAATAGGAATCGTGTCACTCGGGCCAAAATGTCGGAAAGTTGCGCTCAAAGGTACAGACAGCAGCGTGCCTGGCTGGGAAGCGCCGCCGCGGGCGCCGGAACGAGATTCATCCCTTGCCTCTTACCGCTGACCCAAAAGTCCATCAGGGCTTCCAGTCTTTCCCCCTTCCGATGCTCCGGCGCCTATCACCGCGGCTCAGGGGCCAATTAACCACGGGGGTAGACCCACTGAACTGTCACTCCAGCGCACCCGTCACCAAAAAAAAAAAAAAAAAAAAAAAAAAAAAAAAAAGAGCCGCCTCTCGAAGTAAGCAAGGAGGAAATCAATATCTACGCCATGTTCGGCGGGAAACGCCCTTTCTCGAGGTGTAGTAAGGGAAAGCCAATGAGTCGCACATAACAATTTCATTACCCATGGTGTGTCCAGCCACCCATGCGGTCCGGAATGAGTGACGCGCAGGATATACCACCCTATCGACATCGTGGCAACTCCAAACGGGTGTCTCGAACAACGTAGCTGAGAAAGAAGAAGACAATATTCCAAATCACAAATGCGGTTCTGCCGAACCCAACCAACACCGTAAAAAAAAAAAAAAAAAAAGCAAACCGCCGCCAGTAATCGCCCCCGTGTGGACAAAGTCTAGTAACTTGGAACCCCAGCGCCTAACGTGTCCCGGAATCGAGCTTCCCGGACCCAGACTCCCACCTCCTCACCAAAGAGCTTCGCTGTCAACCATGTCCTTCTGCGCTTGGCCCTGGTTCCGCGGCGAGTGGCTAGCGGCGGTTTTGACGCTCATGCGGTTGTTGTTATTGTTATTGAAGTAAGCAGGGCTGTGCTTCGGAGTCTGCGTCGTGGGTTGCAGCTGCACGGGAGGCGGCCGGTACGCACGCTCGGGCTTCTGCGACATCCGGCGGTTGTGAATCGACGTGGTGGTGGGGGGCAGCGAGGTACCCAGGAGGCGGCCGGGGAAGCCGGCCAGGATGGACAGCAGGGCCAAGAAGACAAGGATGCCGTCGAGGACGAGGAACAGAACTTCGTTGTCCGCCGACGAGCTCGAGGCCCCCTGGGCAATGGGGACGATGCGGTACAGGGCTCGGATGAGAAGCAGGAACAAGGACAGACTCAGCGCTGGACACCCATTAGCCACAATGCAGACGCTGGCTGATTATCCGTGACTCCTGACGTACCGCAAATGAAAACCTTGAAGCGAGAGGTGTTGTAGACAACCAAGCCACCCTCGAGCCTGTCCCGTCGTTGGTGGACGGCCACGGCGAACCGGACGCCCAGGAGCGCGAACAGGAGTAAAGTTGCCACATGGACGGCCAAGCCGGCGACGAGCAGGTTCAGTCCGATGTCGACCTGGCCGGCGTCAGCAGAGATACGGCGGGGGCCATGGAAGCAGACAAACCATGTTGGATTCGTTGGCGAAGACCAGCGCGCAGCCGGCCACCTGCAGGACCACGGCGACGGCGGAGAAGGCATAGAAAACCACGTTGTGCCAGTGCGGCCTCCAGGCCTGGAAAACGTCGCCGTAGATGGCCACGATGGGGGGCAGGAGCCGGTAAAGCGCCACGGCGACGATGGTCGGGCCCATCGTGGTGCCCACCAGCGCGGGGACGAGGTTGGCCCGGTCGGCCTTGGGGCTGGTGGCGTAGAGGACACGGCCGACGTAGCCCACCACCTCGAAGACGGTGCCCAGGATGAAAATGCTGGAGAAGACGGCGGTCTGGTACCGGAGGCCGAAGATGAAGGCAATCGGGATCAGGACCACGAAGAGGGCCAGGAGCGTGACGTTGCCGGCCAAAGAGGGCTCGTGGTTAACAAAGCTGGCCACACAGCTCGCGGCGCTGCAGTCTCCTCGGGTCGGCATGGTGGTGGTGAATCATCCCTCGGTGGCACACGGTAGAGAGCAAGGCCCTGGGAGGGGAGCAAGTCTCGTGGGGGAAGGGGGAGTGCCGAGACCCCGCCCCTATATAATAAGGCTGGCTCAACAAGCAAACAGGCCCTCATCGCCCACCCACAGGGGGGTGGGGTGTTGGACAAGACGCACGGCAGCGTGGGAGACGGACGGTCTACGGTGAGCTAGTGTGCGGAAGGAACCGAGGGAGGCGAGGGTCGATGCCGGACCGAAGGGGGGCCCTGTGGCCAGCAGCACCCGACGTGGGAGTCATCTCTGGCCTCGAGTGGACGAATGGCCGTCGCCCAGTAGCCATGCCACCGCGGCCTGCAGGTTTGGTGTCACCGCCGTTGGAGGTTGAGGAGCACACGCCCGGGCAAGGCTCCCCCAGGTCCAGTAGGGATCGGCCAAGGCACCGGGGGTCCAGCCTGCCGGGGGCCGGGCTGCCTGCTGCTCGCCAGCCAAGGCAGCGAGGACGAGCACGACGAGGTCATCGTCCACACCACGGCCGCGCGAGCTTGGGCGTCCGCACCGCAAAGTGTGTCCACACGGGGGAGAGGGGCGTAGCGGCCGCCCGTCCAATGGGTGGCAGAAGCCGAGAGGAGTCGTTCCCAGCAGTCCGGATCGCAGACAGGCCCCCCGGCGGGCACGCACCAATGGTTGCCAGCGCTGTAGATGAGCGCGCCTATTGGAGCCCGTCGTGTGGCCTCGCTTGAGAAAAACCCTCTGTTCTGCATATGGAGGGCTGCGTCCAGGGCAGCCGGGGCTGGCAGGCCGGCGTTGGCTCGCAAGCAAACAAGATGGCCTCCCCCCCTCACTCGGTCCAATCGAGAGGGTTCCGCCCCCTGCCGGGTGTCGATCGACGCCTCCCGCGCGTTGCCCAGCACGCCATCGGGGGCGGGCAGCAGAGGAGGAGTCTGGGGAGGGGGGCGTGATGAAATGCCAGACGGTTTTGCTCGGCCTTTGGCCTGCCCAAAGCGAGCAATCAGTAGTAGCAGCAGCCTGGTAAGGGCCCGCGGGGGAGGTCCAATCCAGTGACTTTTGGACATGGGACGCGCTGGCAGCATCGACATGGGCCCATGAGCTGGGGAGAGATATGCAGTTGGTTCCGACATGGGCGGAGCTCTATCCCAATCCATCCCCCATCACCGGCATCGCTGGGGGGAGTGCTTAGATTGGCGTGACGGGCAGCCAGCTAATCAATCTACTAGGCGACTGTGAGATTTACGCCCAAGCAACGGGGACCTGGCCTGGCCTGGGCACGTCGGCTTGGTCAAGCTTTCTCGACTGCCGTTGGCGATACTTTCCAGCTGGGCAACGTAATGCTGTGACGAGATGGGGCCGTGTGATGACCTATGTGTAAGGTATATACGGGGACGACGAGTTTGGACAGTGATCGGCCGGCATGACCCATTTTGCCCACGGAAGGGGCGTTGGGAGCCCTACGGGAGAGGAGGGGGAGGGGGAGGGGATTCGGAACTTTGTCGGGGTTCCCATGAACACACCTCAGCGTCCACCCAAGACGGGGCACGTTCCTTATCTTGAGAGGATTTGGGTCCACAGCCGCGTCTCTCCCATTGAAGTCGATTCGACTCGAGCCGTGACGGGTCGGAGCATCAGGTGCCACAAAGCCAGGCCGACGGGAGAGTGGGGAGGGAGGGCGTACATACGATCCACGGGACGGGCGGCCTGGCTCATCCCGTGGGGGGTTTCCATTCCGAGGCCAGCCGGGGGCACGCCTTGATGGAGCCCGGAGAGGTTGTGTGTGAATGGATGTTTGTGGGTGTCGTGTCATGGAAAGGCCGGACGGCAGCGGATGCAACGCAGTCAAGTCGTTTGATCCCATCAAAACCATGGATCTTCGTCGGGTCTCTCCCCCCCCCCTAATCCACCCCTCCCGCGCGCGCTAACCCTCTACTACATAGTATCTACTGTAAGGTATTGGAACCCACATACACACACCTACAGGACATCACGTATGTACCTGGATAGATCTTTCCCAGAAGGTAACAGAGGTAGTAACGAGCGACGTTCATCACGTCTTTTCCCACCCACCACCACCCCTGGCCACAAACGCGCCAGCCCATCCAATCCCCGACCGAGAACCCCCAACCACAACAATTCCGTCCCATCACAAACTTATTCCATACATCGCATCACGTAGTGCCCAAGCGCAGGCGGAAAACGACCTTGACTGGGTGAGGTCCGTCCCGGGGTTGCGGTCACGCCCGAAAAGGGTCTGAAGTCGGGTCCAAGGGGGGGTTAGGGGGAAGGGGGACCTGTCAGAAAACGGCCCATATCCGATGCGGGCTATCACGGCCGCCATTCCGGGGACAGCCACCCGCCACCAACAACACCACCACGACGACGCCGCCGCCGTCGCCGCCGACAGCGTTCCCGTCGCCCTGGCCACTCACACGCGCCTCCCTCACACGCGCCTCTCCGCCGCCGCCGCCGTTTCCGCCGCCTCTTCGGCCTCGGCTTTTGCTCTCGCTGTCCCTCCTCCTGCTGCTGCTGCTGCTGACCCTGCCAGGGATGGGGAGGCCGCCGCCGACGCCGCCGCTACCATGAGCCTCCGCCCGCGCGTCTCCTCGCACTTTCGCCTGCCTTTCTGCCGGCCCAGGTCGCTGTCCCCCCTTCCGTCGTCGTCGTCACGCCGCCAAGCCCAGGCCGCGCCTCCCACCTTTGGTCCACACCGGCCCTACAGCAGCCACAACACCAAGGACCCCCGGATTAAGGACCTTGGCCGGCAGATCCACGACGATTTTGCCCAGATCCGGGAGAAATACGGTATGCGGGCTGAAAGCGGCCCTGTTCGCTACCCCCTCCCTCCCCCCCCCCCCCCGGTCCATCATCGTCTAACCCCCCTCCGTCCAATAGCCACCCCCAAGCACCCCATCGTTCTCGCCCACGGCCTCCTGGGCTTTGCCGAGCTCAAGCTGGCGGGCGACTGGCTGCCCGGCATCCAGTACTGGCACGGCATTTCCGAGGCGCTGACGGCCAACGGCATCGAGGTCTTCACCTCGGACGTGCCGGCGTCGGGGTCCATCGAGGCGCGCGCCGCCAAGCTGGCCGAGTGCATCGCGGCGTGCGCCGACGGCCGCAGCGTCAACATCGTCGCCCACTCCATGGGCGGGCTGGACTGCCGCTACCTCATCTCGCACCTGCGGCCGCGCAACGTCCGCGTGCTCTCGCTCGTCACCGTCGCCACGCCGCACCACGGCAGCACCTTCGCCGACTACCTCTTCGACGAGATCGGCGAGGCGCGCCTGCCCGCCGTCTACCGCCTCGTCGAGGGCGCCGGCCTCGAGACGGGCGCCTTCGCCCAGCTCACCCAGCGCTACATGCGCGACGAGTTCAACCCCCGCACCCCCGACGACCCCGCCGTCCGCTACTTCTCCTACGGCGCCATGGTCGACCACCTGCCCTTCCTCAGCCCCTTCCGCCACTCCCGCAAGACCATCCAGAAGCTCGAGGGCCCCAACGACGGCCTCGTGAGCGTCGCCTCCAGCCAGTGGGGCGAGTACAAGGGCACCCTCCTCGGCGTCAACCACCTGGACCTGATCAACTGGACCAACCGCGTGCGCTGGACCATGCGGAGGGTCTTTGCCGGCAAACGACCCAAGTAAGACACGATATAACCCCCAACCCCCCCCCGTCGGCGCTTCTCTCCTACTGGACTGACGCGCGCTTACAGTTTCAACGCCATCGCCTTCTACCTCCACATTGCCGACATGCTGGCCAAAGAGGGTCTATAGCACCAGGACCCGACTAGAACGTCACCAGCTCCTCAAGGGGGAAATCACTTTATCACCATCGTCGAGACCACCATCCCCCCCTTTTGGGATTCCCCATCAACATCAAACCAAATGTAACGCCCGGCCACCATGACGTGTTTTGCCAGCTGCCGAGCCTCATTCTGGATCGGTTCCCAAAAGGAAGGGGTTTGTGTTCGCACCTCGTTTTTACCCTGGACGCCCAACCGGGGGGGGGGGGGGGCGGGGGGTTCCGCCGGGGCAGCGAGCCACCACCGACCGCCCGTAGACGGCGACACCGACGCACCGGCCTCCCCCTTCTCTGCCTTCTCCGGCCCGAGCCCCTAACATGAGCCGTTGATCGAAATGGCCGCGCCTCGGTAGGGTGGGGGGAGTGAGGGAGAAGACGCCCCCCCCTCCCCCCAATCGCCTGCGCCTAGGGTCCTCGACGCCTCCAGCGGAGAAGCAGTCCCCCCCAACTCACGGTCCAGGCCGCAGGCCCCCCGCCATAACTACCGCCGACCATCATGGTGAGACTGCCGGGGGGGGGGGGGGGGGCGGGCAGCACAGGAGGGGACGGCGGTGCCCCTCGTGCGCCGCTGTAGCCCCTGACGGTATGGGTTTTGGGAGGGCTTGGCCACAGGCTAGGTCGTCCGCTCCGAAGGGAGAAGGCGATCCCATAACTTAGGGGAATGGGGAATGGAGAACGGGTACTCAAAGAGGGGGAGGAGACCGAATAGCGACATAGCGGAATGGCCAGAAGAGACACTTCCACGGCATTATCACCTGACCCGGGACGGGAGCCAGTCGCTTGCTGGCATACCCGTGAGCACCCCATGTATTCACGCGCTGGTCAATGAGCCGAGCTGCCTGGGTATTTATTGCTAATTACTCCTCCCTCGCCATGGTCGCGGGACCGTTCCGGCGCCCCTAATACGAAGTCTTTGCGGCTTCGGTTTCACGGCAGGCTCATAAGGACTTCCAGGATTCAGGTCACTGTGCGCTTGAGAAATGGGCATTCTTCTAGTGTTTATAGAGTTTTTCCAAAAGCAAAAACCCCTCCTGGCCCGACCGCCACCCAAACACCTGTATGCATGGACCGCCCTCCCGAGACTCCGTGCTCCGAGGGCGTGGATGATGTAGATATATATATAAAGTTGTGACCCCGCGCTTAAGAAACCCTCCCACGGCTAAGCCCGGCTCGATGAACCGGCCTTGTACTTTTCGCGCCCGTCGGCTTCCTCCTCGTCGCTGTCCTCGCCGACGCTGTACGGGTCCCGCTTCGTCCCCGTGGGGGTTTGGAGATGAAGGTCATCAAGCTCGCTCTCGTCGAAATCCCCCGCTTCCACGTCCCGCCCCGATCGCTTGTTCCGGAACGTGTCCAGTCCCGTGCCGCGGTTCTGGGCGGCGAGGCTGGCGAGTCCCTGGTAGCCCTGGGTTCGCCTGCGGCTCCGCCAGATGAAGAATCCCCAGACAGCGGCGCCAATGGCCACGATGGCCAGGACCAGCTCGCCCGACTTTCGGTAGGCCCCCCATTTGGCGTCCTGGAGCTCCTTCTCCTTTTGCGCCTGGCTGTCGGCCGTGTGGTTGGTGGCACCGCCCACCGTGGTGTCGGGCAGCTTGGCGCCATCCAGCTCGCTCTGCGACGGAATACCTCCGATGCTGCTGATGTTGACCTGCATGAAGCGGTCGAGCATATCGCGGGACCGGCGGGAGTGGTCAAACGGCACCATATGGGACGCATTGTAGAACAAGACGTACGTCAGGTTGCGAGCCTCTTGCCAGAAACCGGCCTTCTCGCCCTCAAACGTCCAGTCCCGACGGGGGGCCCAGTTGCCCGGCGACGTCTCGAAACCCTTGCCGCCGTTCCATTCCATGTTTCCGATGAAGGCCTCGGTACCCAGGTGGTTGCAGATGAGATCTTCGGCACCGGAGAACAAGAGGACGTCCATTTCCTTCAGAAGATCGGGCAGGAAGGTGATGGCAGGCTTCGACTTCTTGTCTCTGAAGGCAGCCCCCACGGAGCCATTGCACTCCTCCCAACCCGTGTTTTTCTTGGGGCTGATGTGCAGGGCCTTGGTGACGTCTTTTCTCCGAAGGTAGGGCGTGACGCTGGTCAGGTCCGGGGGCCAGTTCATGCCACAACTGGGGTACGTATCCTTCAGGCGGACGTCGTACATGTTGTAGCACTGGGTCTGGCCGTTTGAGTCTTTCGTCTGGGTAAGGCGCAGCATATCCTGCAGGACACCCTCGCACGACGCGTTGTCGACTTCGTCGTAGCCAGCGACAGCCATGTCCTTGGAGCAGAGACGGTAGGAAGTCTCGAGCTGCTTAGAAATGTCGCTGCCCTTCTGGACCAGGTTCTTTTCGTAGGCAAACCTCAGGTAGGCCTCGTATTGCTCAGGCGGGGACACCCAGCCATTGCCGATCAGGATGCCCTTGAGATTCCACTTGGCCGCGTCCACGTCGGCAGCGATTTTGGGGTCCTTGTTGCGCTTCAGGATGGCGCGGGAGATGTAAGGGATATGCTGACCGGCGAAGGATTCACCGGCAATGTAGAGCTTCAAGGCGCATCAGCCGCGGTTTCGGGGAGGGAGCTCGCGGGCATCACGTGTGTGGAACTTACATCGTCGTGCTCGTACTGCGGGAAGACCTTGAACCACTTCTCGAGGAAAATGATGAACTGGTCCGCCATTTCGTCGAGCTCGGTGACAAAGCTGTTGGTGTCGACGAAACTGAAGCCCGTGCCCACGGGGTTGTCGACGAACAGCAGGTTCGCAAACTCGTGCCAGGAGCCGTTGTTGGGCACGAGCGTGTCCTTGTCCTTGAGCCGGTAGGGGCCAATCTCCATCATGGCGCCATCCTCGGAGCTGCAGCCGGGGCCACCGTTGAGCCAGATGACGGTCCGCGGGCGGTCGGCGACGTGCTGGTTCTCGACGTGCCAGAAGAAGATGTTGCCGTTGTGTTCCGGGGTGACTTCGATGTGACTGGCGGGAGCCCAGGTCAGCCGAGGTCGACGGGGCAGAGGGAAGGGCTCGCGCGGACTTACCCAGCATGCATCTTCACCAAGGACCCCTCAGGGGCACCGGGGAGCGAATGGACGAAGAAGTCGGCGGCGGCGGGCTCGGCGGCGGCGGCGGTCCAGGTCCATGAGGCGAGCATCAGCAGGCCACAGGCGGCCTGCCGAAACGAGGCCATGATGGCCGGCGGGGGCGAAGGAAGCAGGAAGCGTAGGCGTCGCCGAGGACGTGGTGAAGGGGGAGGGAGGGCCTGCACGCCCGGGAGTGGTTGGCAACGGCAGGCAAGAGGGCAGAGCGGTCAGTGTTGGTCGGAATGGAAGGAGGAAGGAAACAATTGAAGCAATCTCATCCGTCCGCGTTGGGGAACAAACATGGACGGATGTTGGCTGACTGCCCGAGATTAGAAGCTGACTGGGATACGGCTGGGGAGGATGGAGGCGAAGTGGCCACAGTCGCAACCCCATCCCCATAACGGGATCCCATCGAGTAACAAATGCGCGTTCTATGGGAAGGTTTCCTGGCGCTGGGGGGCTGACGCACAGAAAGGCCCCACTTTGGCGGCACCCGTCCCGTGTCGACTAGTAAGGTACCTATGGATGGAAGTTCTATGGTAACCTAGTACGGCGACGAATATGATGTACTTCCACTTAGGTAAGTAATTGGGAACCTCCGTACCCAAGTACGACCTAAGTACATACTTCCCCGTGGAAGAATGGAGGCCTGGTAAGGTAACGGGGAGACGTAAGCATGACTACTGCTGCTGGTGCTGCCCGGGATCCCTGAGGCTGAGGATCCCAGATTGCATAGGACTTCAGCTCATGGGGTAAAAGTGTAATAAATGTAGTACGGCAACCTCGTAAGTAAACCCGTACCCCTTGCGTCGGAACTGTGGAAGCGGCTATTTCGCGGGTGGGGAGACGTTTCCACGACCCTGCGTCGGGGGGGCCGTTGAGGAACCTAAAGTATGGACTTTCCATGCTCCTGAAGAAGTACATAGGCAAGTACTTACTAGCGCCATACATCTATGTCTTTCATAGATGGAATCTCGCGTCTACTGGCCAAGGGAACAACGGTCATGGCATAGACTGGCGCGCACACGAGAAACTGCCAACGATGGGGCGTTGGTGGAAAGCTGCCCGTCAAAGAAACGCTATGAGCCACGAGGCCACCGCCCGAACCCCCCCGTTACGGACTTGGGAGCCCTGAGCTACGCAGGCATGTACATATCTATTTTCAACCTCGGCCCGGCACTTGCCCATGTTTCGGGTCGACCATTTGTCGGTTTCGACCGCGCATCCCCGTTTCGTAAGTCGATCTAGCTTGGAGGGATTTTGTTATGCAAAAAGAGAACACGGAGTCGATTGAGAGTGTTGGATTTGAACGCCTTAAATGCAGAACCATCCCACCGCGGTTTTCCACCCGGCAGGTCGTCGAGGAGCTAATGATGGCTTGGAAACCCCCAGCCCCCCCCCTCGTAGCGTCGGAAACAGACGATGCTGGCCAGCCAAGGCAAGTGAGTGAATAAAGAAAGGGCGAAGTGCTTGGTCTTCCTCCCCTTCCCGGCCATCAGTCCATTCTCGCGTGCCATCCGTCCTGTCCGCCGTTGACCGGCCATTGACTATCCATCGCCTGACTGCCGACAGCGGCCTGTCCCAAGGCTAGATGGGAGACGGCGACTTGGTCGGTTGACAGCTGGGCTATGCGGCCTCGCCGTCCTCCGGGGCCCTCCCGCCCGCTTCCAGTGTCCCGTCCGTCCTTCGCGGACCTTGGCGCGCCGTGGTAACCCGAGCAGAGACACCGGCAAGACAATACCCATGCACATAAATCGTATATTGAGCCCCTCTAGAGGGTCCGTCGTCGTAGCCGAGCCTTGCCCCGGCGCGTTCCGGCCTCACGGCAGCCGTCCGCCCGGCCAACCTACGCAGAGAACCGCCAGCGTTCCATCCTGCCCTGCAGACTGGCGTGTCGCAGCTTGGGGAGCCGATACCGAGCCCGCCCGTCTGCCGTGCCCCGGCATTAAACATTACCGTCGCCGCTCGTCGCCGAGCCCCCGTCATAAGGGCGCCCGGAGGACGATATCCATCATGGCGTCAATCGCCAGGTTGCCCTCTTCCTGCGTAATTATCCCAGCGCCCTGGAGCGTCGTGACCACGTCGCCCACCCAGTGGTGGCTGTTCCAGCTCGGGTCGGCGTTGTTAACGGCGACGCCCTTGATGGTGTCGAGTAGGAAAGTGTCGGCGGCCGTCCTCGTCGAGACGCTGGCAACGTGGATCTGAGAGCGGTAGCGAGGCCGGAAGCGGGGCGCCGGCTGCTTGCATACCTCGCCCACTCTGTATCGCCCGGGCTGGCCTTCCAGCCGGAACGTGCTGTTGGTGCAGTCGTTCCGGACGAACAAATCGGTCGTGCGGTGGTCGGCGTCGTCGGCCTGCTCGCCCTTGAAGATGAGAATGTAAAGCTCCTGGAGGTGTCCCGAAGCGGAGCCGACAGCCTCGGCCGCGCCGTCGCCGGCTTGCGACTGGTGCTGCCTCCCCCGCCCAGCCCCTGTCGTCCCTGGTGGTCCTGTCGCGGCCAGGCTGGTGCTCATTGGAGCCGGGGCGGGATGGCGGAAGGGGTCTTTCCTCTCGCACGAGAGCATTGGTGGCGTGACGGGAAGTCCCCGTCGAGATGTCGTCGTCGTCGTCGGCACACGTCGAGTGGGCGTGCCAAAACCGCCGTCTAAGAGCACGCAATCCGGCCGTCTCTCGCGCTCCTTCTCATGCGCACTCTGGCCCCTCCCTCAAACCCGTCGACGCCCACACGGGGGGAATTGGAGGTGTTCAGGCGGCTGAACGGGAACTACCGGTGTCGAAGCGACCGGCGGAGTATATCTGGGTTTCGAGATACCGGAGCAGGGGAAGAAGCGTGGAGAGCAATAGGGGGAGAGAAAGAGAGAGAGAGAGGTGTGTGTACGTGTAGGTGTGTGTGTGTGCGTTTGCGCGCGCGCGTGTGTGTGCGTATGTACGTGTGCGTTTGCGTGTGTGCGTGTGGATGTGTGTGAGTGGGTGTGGTGGGTGTGGAGGACGCATGTGTTTTTAGACGAAGGGTGAGAGTGACGGATCACTGGCGACTCGTCGACGGGCAATACCAAGACTCCCCGGGCTGTCGCGGCCCCAACAGGTCAAGATCAGGTCCACTGCTGCCGCTGCCGCTGCCGCTGCCGCCGCCGCTGCTGCTGTTGCTGTTGCTGTCGCTGCCGCTACCGCTACCGCCGCCGCTGCTGCTGCTGCTACCTGCTCCTGCTGCTGCCACGTCCACTGCCGCCGCTATCGCTGCGTGTGTCGTTGCGTCGTCCGGGTGCGCTGGAGGACCGAGGCCGCATATAAGACGTGGCGGGGGCTTTTTAGAAACGAGCATACACGGGGGGGCTTCCTTCTCGTATCGATGCAGCGACCAGGCGATCGGTCTTATAAATCAGGGACATATGCACGAGATCGACATTGGGTTTTGCCTTGACTGCGAGACTCCACAGTTCAGTTCGCAAGACCCTGACAACTAGCAGGCCTGATGGTCGTATGGAGAGGGCTCCCGCTGCAAATAATCCACCGAAGAAGCAACCGACGGGACCCTAGGGTCTGGCTGGGTCTGACTGCCCAGGCCGGGTCTGGCTAGCTGGGGTCCCTTTTGGGGGGGCGTGTGGTTGTGAAAGACGGCGGATAGGGGGGGTGGTTTGGGTAATAAATGGGGGGTGGTCTCTCGACATGGGCGTGACGGGCGTGACACGCAGGACGACCCAGTCGTAGTACGGTAGTAGCGGCGGCAGCATGAGGGTGAGAATGGAAACGCCTGGACGCCAAGCCAAGTGGCTGGCCAGGGGAGGGGGGTGTGTGGAAGAATGATGTGGTGTGTAGGTGGTGTGTATGAAGTTGGTATGTAAGTAGTGAAGAGGGGGGGAAGGGGGATGAGAGCGAGAGAAGTTGAGAGGGGGGGTGTGCGTGTCTCCCCTTGTGTGCGTGAGAGATAGTGAGTGACTGCCCGTGAGAAGTGACTGCGCGGGTGTGCGTGTGTTGTTGTGCGTGTGTTTGTACGTCCATGTGTGTCCGTCCGTCCGTCCATCCGTCCATCCCATTACCACAACGATCAAGCTGTACGATGCAAGTATGTACGAGTACACGCACTGCCAAAAAAAAACGACGACACGCAAAAACGACCCACCACACCGAACGGTCTAGATCAACCACGGCACGTCGCCCCGGTCGGCAAGACAATTAACGCGTGTTCAAAATTTTGATGCGGTCCTCCGGCCGAGAGGGCGCTCGCCCCCAATGGAAACGCGTAGCACCGATGCGCCTCTTTCCCCCTCCTCCCCCCGGGCCCCCCTCCCCCCTCGTCCAGCCTTAACTTGCTACGATGAACCACCAAAGATTGGGCCCGAGTGTCGTCGGAAAACCCAGCCCAACGTGGAGACGAGGGGGGGGGGGGGGGGGAGGAATATACGCTGTCGCCCTGTCTGTTCGGCCCGGCTTGACTCGAAGGGGGGTCCCCCCCCCTTCAAAGTGGACAAGACAACTGCCGCCCCCTCCCCCTTCCGCACCGTCGTTTCTGGGGAATTGCTTCTTTCTCGAAGCTTGACCAACGGCTGCCAGTCAACCAACCCATCGTCTCCCGGTCCGTCCGTCCAGCACGAGCGGGCGAGTTGTTAGTAGTTGGCGAGGGAGGGGTGGGCACCTCCGAGGGCCTGAGGCTCCAAGCACCGGATAGCGTTGCCTTATGTTACATTGGGAATGCATTCCTTCATTGCCCGCACGCCCCCCCCTCCCCCCCTCCCCCCTCTCCCCAGCATGTCTTGTGGCTAGCGTTGCAATCTCCGTACATAGTACGGGCAGAGCAACTCAGAGCGACTGGAGCCGTCACATCGTCCCGGCCCCATCTACCCCGACGCCCTTTTTTTTGTCCCCCTTTCGCAGGTTCGGCTCGCGACGTGGGAATTACGCGGCGGCACTTCGAGGAGCCAAGATGGGAAAAATGGGCGATCTCGCGGCCCCCCGATCTGGTCTTTGCTCTCCCAGGCACACGGCCGTTGACGATCATGGATCGTCTCCAGACTGCCAGGCCGAACGGATCCCGGTCGCCCTCCCCACCGGGGGGGGCGGCCAGGAAGGCTGTCCATGCTGTCCTCGTTCTGGCCGGGCGCCCAGGGATGTTCGAGGAAGATGGCGTGCTATCTAAGTACCTAGGTCTGAGCCTAGCCAGGTATACGTACATGCTCACGTTACCGAGGAAGCCTGGAGGCATTACGCTCTTTGTGGACGTCTCTCACACACATCTACACATACACCACCACGACTACTACCTATGGGAGCTTACAGGTACATACCTAGGTGCTACCACCATGGGACACCGTACTCCCACTCACACGCATACATTCTATTCCCCCCCCCCCCCCCCCCATCTCTCTTCCCTCCCACCCTCGGTAAAGGGCCCGGCCGACAAACGGAAAAAGAAACATCGAGAAAGGTTTCGGACGACAGCCTCTGCCGACATACATACGGCTGCCAGCCGTGCTATTCCCTTTTCATGTTTTGTTGCCGCACTAGGGCTGTACGCCAAGACCGCCCAAGGGGAGGGGGGGGTGTAGCGCTGCACGGCGACAGTGACCGATGTCGCGACGTCTGCAGGACCACCATAACTGGGGGAAATGCGACGGGCTTCGAAAGTAGTCGCTACTCTAATGGGAACACCGCCGGCCGAGGTGCGTGCGGGCTGGCCTCTCCGTCGTTTTGGACCTGCGATCGGCCTACCGGGGGAGGGGGGGAACAAAAAGAGGTACCTAACCCTATTTCTACACAATCCGTCTTGTGCCTGACCACCCTCCCTTCGGGTCATCCGGTAGTCGAGGGCCCGGATTGTCTGCCCGAGCGTTCATGCTGGGTCTATTTCCGACAGGACAGGGCTGGACGGACCCAGCTGCTACTAGACTCGAACCAGACGCGCGGTCGTGGCCTCGAACCCATTTACCCTGATACTGTTTGCTTATTAGATGGGAAAAGAGGTAAGCATAATGCCGCCACCATCCATCCATGCCCCCCCCCCCCCCCCCCCCCCCGTCAAGGGCTGGCCCGCAGGGCGTGTGTGAAGTGTCTGTGTTTCTGTGTGTCTGTATGTGTTTTTGTGTTTCCCGCGGTCCTCCCAGGCGAGCCCGGGCCTTTCGCAGATCGGTTGTTGTTGTTTTTTTGGCATGTTTCGACGCCCGCAGCGCCTCCGGACGGGCCTCGCGTGTAATGTATCACCTTCCCAGGCGGCGCGAGAGGCGGCGTACGCGTTCCTGTCCACACCCCCCCCCGGGGCGCAAAATGGCCATCTCTTTTAGCGCTGTCTTCTGGGAGGGGGGTTGGGAAAAGGGAAGAAGAAGTAGAAGAGGAAGAAGAAGAAGAAACAGAGAGACCCTGGGGAGGACCCTGCAAGTGGTCCGATGTGTACACCCAGCGCCCGGCCGGTGGTAACCTCTCGTCGTGATGGGCCAAAAACGGCGCCTTTGCCGGCCCCGGTCTCCAATCTGCTGGGAGGTGAGAAATACGAGTCGCACAGGGGAGGGGGGGTTGCGCAAGGAATCTGGATATAGCAAGCAAGCAAACGTTGCTTCCAGTGTTTCTGCTTTCCATCCATTCTCCCCCCCCCCCCCTTTTTTTTCCCCCAGTTTCCGTGCCTCGGGGCCAACGTCGTGAGGGTCGACACGGACGACTGGCAAGTGCTTACTGTGAAACCAAATATACACCCGGATCGTGACTCCCTACCCACAAACCCCACGGCGCATCCTCGGCGCCATCGAAAACATTTTGACAGCGTTCGCGCCTCGGCCGCCACGAGGCGTTCCTAACCAAACGCCGCCGTCCGTGTGCCCTGATTAGAGCGGCCATGTGTTTTGCTCCGGCACGGGGGCCCCGTGGCTTGTGGCTGGGGCCCAGGTCCTTCTCTCCCCCCCCCCCCCCCGTACTCTCGGCCAGGCGTTGCGCCCCGAAGTGCCTCACGGCTGATCACTTTAGATACAACCGTGCCGGCGACCTGTCGGGTTCTTTTTTTTGTGACGAAGCCCAGGAGATGGGCTCTCTCTCTCTCACCCCGGTCTCCTCATGGACCCGGCTGGCCGGCCGGCTCGTTTCGATAACGCAGGGCACGCAAGGGAGGAAGGAAAGGGGGAGGGGGTGAATCGTCAGCGATGCCCCCCCCCCTCCCCCTCCCCCTTCTTGGCATCTCCTTCACTTCTCCAGCCTCTAACACGTCGGGCAGCTGTGCCTCCGGCACTGCCGTCACGTCCATACTTACACCCCCCATGAACACCGCGTCTCGGCCGATCATGATGCCCAGGGGTGATGCCCCCTAGCCGATGCTTGCGGGAGGGCCATAGCCGTGCCGAGGAACGACGGGCTTGCAGGGGGGGGGGGGGGGGGGAGGGGGCGTGTTGCTTCAGATACTACCCCATCGTCCATTGAACTGCGTGCATCAGTCATCTTTTCTCTCAAGTATCAACACTTCGTTCGGTCAGAGCCCACAAAGGGAACACTGCGGCGGGTCCCGTGGCCTCGTTGAGAGTTGGGCGCGTGACCGGTCAGGTGGCCGGGCGTTTAATGATACGTATCATCCACAACCTATGTACATACTTCACAACCCGTGAAAATCCCCCTTCGGCCGCGAAGCGGGTGAGGACGCCCTTCCGTAGATCATGCCACTGTGGCCATGTGCCCTCTCGCCCACCCCCCTCCCCCCCCTTCTCTTGTCTTTCACCGGACGATCAGGGTTCTCGGGGGGGGGGGGGGGGGGGTCAAAGGGACCAGTGAGTTAGACCCTGTCTTGGACCCTTTCTTCCTAACCCACGACCTCCTTCGTGTCGTGGCTGGCGACTATCCGACGCCACCAGCCCCCCCGTATCGGTCTGCCTGCCTGCCTGCCTGCCTGCCCGTCTGTATGTCTGTCTGCCTGCCTACCCGTCTGCCTGCCTGCCGGCCGGCTTCTCGACCGAGGCAACAACCCAATAACAGCAAGCCGCATTTCTGCTTCGCCTCTTCGGTTCCTCTGCATTCCAACGGACTGGGCGCGCCCAATTAGAAGAAGAACCCCGAGGCCCTGGGTGTGATATTGCAGGGGTTGCATGTGACGCCGCCTTAGCCCATGGGCTGTTCGCTCGTGTGCTTGTAAAAAGGGGGGGGAGGGGGAGGGGGATGTTTATTTGCAAGCAGGCATGAACGTCTTCTTCGCCAGGCAAGTGTTTGCTCCACCAGAGACCGGAGCTCATCCCGCGCCTGTTGTCTGGGCATACTCTTTTTCTCCGTCGTTCACGCGATCCAGAATCCCGGGTGTGAGCTGGGATGAAGGGCGCAAAGAAAGGGACCCTTGCACCCGGTGGTAGAAGGGGAAATAGCCGGAGTTGGAGAGTCACGCAGGGGGGCCTGAACGGGATGATCACAACCCCTTCCCCGTTGAAATAGTACATTAGGACTTTATCTATCATCACCACTTGTATGTAGGTATCGTATCACTTATGTCCTTGTTTCGGCGCCCTCCTCGCAGGCAAAGTTTCCTGCCTCACTTTGCTGCAGCCCTTAGCATACTTCCTACAGACCCCGTCATGATCACATTTCAATCGAGGGGTATCCCTTCAGCCGTCGGTGAAGAGGTTCGTGGAAAAAGAAGGAAAGGAAACCACCCTTTTACCCCTCGGCGCTGCTCGTCGCTATGCGTCTTGGTGTCTGGTACCCGTACCGCAAGCTCTGGAAAACGACAGAAGAACCCTACGCGTCCACCCGTGCGTCCGCGTGTCCATGAACCGGACTCGACCAGTCAAGAGGGGGCTGTTGGACGCCTTCCACCGGTCGCTCGGGAGCTGGGAACAACCCGGCGAAGAAAAGAAATCGCTACCGACGGAAGGAAAGAATGCGTCCGCAGTTGCAGATACGCCGTCTGACGTGGCGATCCGGAAGTAACAATCGATGCAGAGACGAGGAAGTGAATTCCAGCTAGGCCTTCTGCGCCAGCAGAAGCTCTGGCCGATATGGTCGAAATACGCCTTGAATGCCCGCTTCGCTGTCGTGAATTATATGGCACAAGAAGATTAGGTCTATGAGACACACGGCAATGCAAACTTGTTCCGGCTGGGAGCGGCTACGGAAAACGCGAGCCACCCCCTCGCCCCCCGCCACTTGGGCCGCTCATGGCTGGCTGTGGCGAGAGCCTCGGGCAGGACTAGACGACGGCCCACGAGGGCAGTGTTCAGTCAACTGGCCGGTCCAAAGCAAGCTCTTAAGCGCTCTGGGGAGATGACAAGTAAGGCAAGCTGCCGCCTTTCTCGTCAAAAGCAGGCTTGCGCGCGCTGGAGCTTTCCACTCGGGAAAGACCCAGCTTCTCCAAGCCCGAGACCGCGCTGTCTACCTCGCCAAACGAGATGCCCAGACCGTTCTGCTTCTCGTCATCCTCCGGCCCAGGGGCGCTGCCAGTCTCGTCAGCTCTCTCTTCGAGGCCCATGAGCGCCGGGGGACGATGGCGCATCTGACGGGCTTTGGTAAGCGAGATGGTCTTTTGCTGATACGTCGACGTCATGGGCTTGGTGTCATCGCGATCGATGGTGGCCTTCATGAGCGCCGCCATCCACAGCCGACCTTGTTTCAGATTGGAGCAGGCAAAATAATGCACAGTCGGTTTGGTGAAGTTGACGGCACGAGACAGACCCGCCCTGGGGGGCACCAGCTTGAACAGGAACATCTCGTTGTCGCCCTTCTCAAGCAGGTTGGCGTCGGCGGCGTCAGCGCCCGTTTGCAGGTTGCTGGCCGACGGCACCATTGGCGTGTTACTAGCACCCGTAATGGTGGCGTGCAGACCGGTCAATCTGTCCGTGTCGGCTGGAAGAACACGGTGAAACGAGATGTCGATAAGTCCCTTCTCCTCCGTGTCATCTTCCGAGTAGTAGTACGAGAGCCGACGGCCCTTGAGGACAAAGAGTCTGGGTTTCCACGTCGTCATCAGGTGCGAGTTTTTCTTCTTCATCCAGCCGCTGTAGTCAGCGTCTTTGATGGCTTCCCTTGGGCCGATCTTCTGCAGGCCGCGCAGATACGCGCTGGTTTCCTGCTTCGTCTTCTTTCCAGCGGGTTTGCGGCCCTGGCTGCCGGACGTAGTCAAAGACAGAGGGCTCTTGGCGGCGTCGGGAGATTCCAGATCGAAGCTTGGCCCTCCCGATGGCGTGCTGGAGCCCGTCTTGTTCGACGACTGCGCTGCCGTATCGCGCAGGGAGGCATCGCTCTGCGAAGCCAGCTTGGCCCTTTCGCTGCCAGTAACCGCGTCCGAGATAGCCCGTAGACCATTAAATCCACTCATCTTGGCTGGTTTGGCAAGCCAGTCGGGCCTGGCAGCAGCAGGGGGGCCGTCAGGCTCTCCATGGTCCAGCTTGGTTACCGTGGGTGCTGGCCCATCCTTCATTGGAGGCACAGGGCGCATCGACTCGGTTGTAGCAGTCGACGTTCTCCGCTGCGACCCCGACATGCTGTAGTACTTCTGCACGGCCGACGACGACAGTTGATCAGTGATGGAGCCAACACTGCCAAACCGGGAATGTCTCGAAATAGCAGTCGCGCTCCTAAGGCGCTGCTCCTCGGCGTAGGTCCCCTTCTGAGAGTGGCTAGCGACGCTGTCGCTACGCTTCTTAAGCGTGTTGCGCTTGTTACGCCCGTCCAACTCGGTACCCGAAAAGTAGCCGCGGTCAAGGTCCACCGGGGACTCTGCGATAACATTCTCGGCGGAGGTATTCAGGTCTTGGAAGCCAGAAGAGGACAACGGCCGGTTTGATGACGCCGACACGGAGGCCGACCCCATGGTCCAGTTCCGGTCGAAGGATGGCTGCTTCTTGTGCCCCGTCACGTCACTGGCGGCGAACGAGCCCGACGCCGGAGATTTGCCGACAACGCTGGTCCCAGGGAGTCGGTAGTCGGTAGATGAGTGTCGTCGCGAATGATGTAAATCTCGTACCGAAGCAGCCGAGGGGCGCTTCTGATGGCTCGGCCGCGATGGGCTACCACGGGGTGAAGAGGGACTCCCAGGCTCACCAGGGGCAGCCATCTGCGATACCCGCCGGCCGTGATCGATAGACGCCATTTTGTTGGCGTTGGTCAGGGTGTTGGTCCTACTCCGCATCCTCTTCGAGCCCTCGCTGCCAGCATCGCTTGTATGTGTGTTCCTGCGTGTTAGTGTGCCGTTGACTTCGTCCTGAATCGCCTTAATCTTCTGCCATGTTTTGAGCCTCCGTCCAACTGAGCCGAGATCAAATGCCTTGAGGAAGAGCGAGGACTGATCCATGACCAGTAGCACCTCTCCCGAGATCTCCTGGTCGCGGAACACCTCGCAGTGCTTTTTTTCCACACCCAGAGTAAACAAATTTTCGGCAACGTCGTCTGCGTTCCAAGCTTCCACTTCGGCCCGGGTGTGCGTAGCCTCCTCTTCCTCCTCGTCGGTTTCCTCGCCTTGGATATAGGACATGCGGTCCTGTAGGTGGGCACTGTACTCGCTGCTTGAATCGGTGGCATGGTGAAGAGCGCCGTTGCTGGGGGTGGTGTGAAGGTCGTTCATGTGCTCGTCGATGACAGTAAGGGTCTCGTGGAGGACCGGGCTCTCCTGGGTTTGTACATTGCTCAGGCGGCCTACGGAGCCGTAGCCAGAGCCGCCTGAGGGGGTCCTGGTGCCCGGCAGTGGTGTTGAGTTCGCATGTGCCAGCGGCTTGGATTCGGGCTTTCCGGCATGGAGAGGGAGAGTTGATGCCTCTGGCTTCGCAGAAGGGCCATTCGAGGTAGCCGGGCGCACGTCGGCGGTAGGGGCGGTTGGCAGTCCTTTGTTGGCTCCATTGGAAGGACCCAAGGAGGACTGACCGGCAGCCAGAGGTTTCGGTGCGGGTGCGGCAGCGGACGAGATGCCCCTTGGGGCGGGCCGGGTATAGACTACATCGAGCCATTGTGTTAACGCTGGGCAACTTCAACGGTTGGGCGGCTTGGAGAGGCGCTTGTTCAGCAAAGTACCTTCGGGGAACAGCCCAGTGTTTCCATTCACCATGTGTCGCCCCAGAAACCAGCCGTCGCCGAATTCATCGTCGCGTTCAATCAGTTCAACGCGATCGCCCTTAGCGAGACTGAGCTCGTCGGAGCTGCGAGCCACAAAGTCGTCTGCAATGGAGGCACCAAATGTCAGCTGGGTTGCACAAGGGCACAAGGGGAACGGGTTGCTTCGCTTCGCTTCCGTGAGTCGGGTAGACAAGCCCAAACGGCATGCTGGCCTACGGAGAGGGGCCGGGGATGAAACGCGCTGCCCGGGCGGGATGCGCTGGGCGGCAGCTGGGCAGTGGGCGAACAGGGCCAGGGATGCGTGCACCTGGATGTGTATAGGGATGGGGGTGGCGAAGCGGTACTCACGAATAACGACGAGAATATCGCCCACCTCGGGCTTGATGGGGTAGTCTGCCGCTGAGCGCGCCGCCATCTTCCCATCCGGTTGGGCTGGGGAGCCGCGTGGTGTAGAGTGCTGGTGGTAGAAGGAATGGAGAGGGTTAGGCGGCGTGGGCGTCGCGGGCGCTGGAAAATGGCATCAATAATGGATATTATTGTTGCGGGAACCGGGGCGTCGCAGGGTCGTGGTCGGGGTGGGAAGTCGGCTAGTGTTGCCACTGCGTCGGCGTATTGCGGCAGCGGCTACGGCTGCTTCTTCTGCTGCTGCTGCTGCTGCTGCTGCTGCTGCTGCTGCTGCTGCAGGTGGCGCTGCTACTGCTGCCGTTGCTGCTGCTGCTGCGACTCGTTCAAACCAACCAGACCGGGTTCGTGGGTCGGACTTCTCATCCCAAGGCCAAATTGCACAGGGAAAATAGCGAGCGAAGAGTGTGAGACAGGCTTGTCCATTCGACCGCTCTGATTCGGTTTTTTTTTTACTGTTTCATCGGCAACCGGAAGGCATCGAAAGCAATCAGTCGCGGCCACGGCCGGAGAACCCGGAAGACTGGGTCTCTGGTCTAAATATATATATTGGTATATGAAGAGTCCGAGAGAAGCCCGTCTGGGGTCGGGCCTGTGTCTGGCCACGAGGAGGGGCCAGTCGGGTCGAAGGTCGGCGTCGCTCTGGTGATTTCTGGCCGTCCGTTGCGTCGGGGCCGGGGGTCCTATCCTCGCGGAAAAAAAGCAAGCGAGGGAGGGGCGGACGAGGGCGAGGGGAAAGGAGAGAAAAGAGAGAAGCGAAGGAGAGAGAGTGTGTGTGTGTGAGTGGGAGGGAGGGGTGGGTGCTGGCAAACCAGGTGAGAGTGTGTGCGTGTGCGTGTTGTGTGAAGCGAGGCCTCTCTCCGCTCCACAAGTACTGGGCCGCGAAATGGAGTGGGATTGATGAATTGAACGAACTCTGCGAACTTCACCAGGCAGGCCGAGCTCGACTCGAGACCGACCCTCTCTCCTTTTGCCGTCGATGTCACGTCACACAGGGCACCTTGAGCACTATGTCCGCCGCTGGCCCACAATGCGCATTTGCTGTTGCGGTTCGTTCTAAAGGGGAGAAGGGGGGGGAGACAAGACGTGCTGCTCCTCGAGTGCCGCGTGCCACACGCGGATTAAACTAGACGGCCAGCAGTGGGTGACGATGATCAAGATGAGGAGGATGCAAAGCCGGCGCGGGACCCTAGGCACGACACGGGCTGACGGGCAGGAATAATGGCAAATGCATAACAGCAGAGGGTGGATGGAGAGAGAGAGGGGGGGGGAGAGAGGGGGGAGGGGCTGCTGGGTCGGCGCCACTACCACCACCACCACCACTACTACTACTACTACTGGCGCAACTAGAACAGCCTGGGCAGGTAAGGAAGGCATGTAGGATGATGAGGTTGCCGGGGCAGCTGGCGGGCGGGCTCGGCCTGGGCTGCGTGCGGCTGCTGAGCGCTTCTGCTTCTGCGTCCAGCTCTCGGACTCGGCCAGGCGTCTAAACGGACGATGATGGCCCGTAGAGATATGAGAGCCTCCTCAGGTTGGTCGAGCCAAATGGCCCAAATTGGGCCGGGCCCATGCGGCCAAGAGGAGCTGCAGGATGATGAGTGGAGGAGATGATGAACGGCGGGCGGGCCTCGTTGGTCCTCGTCTCGATTGGGCTCTCTCCAGTGCCTACTTTAGGTAGGAGGTATGGAAGTTAGACAGGTACTCCGTACATCATCTTACCTTCTACATATGTAATAAGGTTCTCTCGCTTTTGACTTAACCATTTTTTGCCTGCTTGGGCCGTAGGTCTTTCCGCGCCCGGCCGCGGCACATACTCCGTTCAGCACCCTTCCTTTCAGCCATGTACATGGATCATAGGCTGGCATCGGATGGAAGCCAGTCCACGGCAATAGACCTACCTTAGGTAAAGCAGCGCGAACTGCCAGCCCGTGGGATGGGATCCAATGGGGGATTGATACTTGGGCTACGATGACGGCGAGCGGGCCACCGGGGGGTCTGGGTAGGGCTCTGGGTCATTCTGGATTCCTACTTACTTATGTACATAGGAGCCCGCCCGCTCTTTTCCTCTGGTGGTGTCCGACTGAAAGGTTTCCCTTCCTATCGTCGCCTTCGGGGAGGGGGGGTCACTCAAGCCCCCCCCCCCCGGCCCGGCTGCCAGTCACCATCCTGCCGTCCACCCTCCCTTCCAGCCGGGGCCAATAATTGGGGAAAGACACAGCTGGGCGAGCCGAGGCCGAGGGGGGTCCGTGATCGATGTCCATCTTACTGCGTCGGCCGCGACATGGTTGGCTGACGACGCCTGAATGGATCCATCCACTGTCACCGGCCAGCCGGCCTGGAGCAAGGGTATCGGCGCTAATCTGAGAAGAGGCGGACCCCGAATCCGACGGGACTCCTACCATCCGGCCGCATGTCAACTTACTATCTCATGACCTACATACCTGCCTCGCTCCCCCTCGTCCCTGCGGCTCTTCGAGGCACTCGCCTCGTTAGGGCGGCCGCCGGTAATGGAAGCCTGCCGAACAAGATGAACAAGGTTCAAATCTTCAGGAACAAGCCTCGCCGCGCTACCAGGGGGTCGAGCACGACGTCAGCGCGGCGTCAGCACAGCACTATCAGGACATTTCTTCAATGGACGGCACCGTGCCGGCGTGCCCTGGCGTCCAGGTACCGTGACAGGAACGCGTCATATGGCAGAGTTAATGTGCGAGTATATGCAAATCTACGCCGGTGATCGGAGACCCTGCTGGTTTTTTCGCTCCTCTTCACCGACACCCACACCCTACATGTACTTACCTTTCCTACACTCTCCTTCCGGAAGAGTCCTATACTGCATACTCTCCCACCAAGAAATGCGCCGCGCTGGTTTCTGTCGCCGCCTCCGTGGCTGTTCCTCCGGAGGGCAAGCGAGATATTGCTTCGGTAGCAAACCACCGAGTCCCTAGTGCTCACGAGCGGTTGACTGAGGCCCCCTGACTGGCTTGGCCCCGTAGGCTGCCGCCGCAGGTCCGTCTCGAAACGACTCGTGTGTACTTAGTCATGTGAAAACTGGCGAGAACAACCCTCCCTACGCCCTCACCTTCCGAATATCCACAGTCGACGCGCTCTAGAGTCCTGTGCCGGAGAACTGACTCTCACGATCCTTTCTAGCGCCACTGAAAGGACAGAAGCTGGCATTACCCACCAGTTTTCAGCCCAAAGTCCTCCGCTGTGAAAGACGTATGCATGTCCGCCCGAAAGGGAGGGGGGGGTATAAAAATTACTCATGCATCCTGGACACGAGTAAACTCCATATATTATCTCTTGTCGCCAAGGGGTCTTCTACGGGCAGTTGTTTAGCCTGGAGCGCAGTATACCACTTCCCAAACATAACAGGGCCATTGATTCACATTGGTATGTAGGGCATAGTAAAAACACACGCCCCAAGTCATACTCACGCCTCAACGAGGAGGATGCTTAGCAGTAGTACCATCCGGAAACTCTATACGACTGAGTTACACAGGTGATCCGCAGCGAAAGCAGCTAGTAGATACATGAACCATCCAGCCTCACCCCCCGCGACTGGGAACGATACGGATACTCGGGGGGGGTGGCTCCTCGCGGACACCTCGCTTCACGTCTCCCACCCACCGAATAATCGTCGGCATAGTCATCCTCGAGATCGCCAAATAGTTTCGAGTCTTCTCTTGCAGTCGTCGTTGGTAACAGTAAACTCCCTGTTGCAGTCGGTTTACGGCATTAGATACCCACGCCTCGAATACGCGTTGCCATCACAACGTGTATTGGCTAACAGGCATAGAGATGCAACTGCTTCCCCATCCCCCTAGTCATCTGTCACTCGATATGTAAACGCCATCCCGTGCACTGGTGAATCCGCACTCCACCCGAAACCGGCGAAGACAAAGACTGCCCCGAGCCGGGGACTGATAGCAAAAGACTCAATGATGTCCTGATTGAAGGCTGGCAGCACATCGACTGGCATTGGCCGCGCATTGTTCTTGCGGTTCCCTTGCTAAGAACATGAGACTTCTCTCGAGCCGTTAAGGCAGATGATGCGGTCGGTATCTTCTCCAGTTGTTAGGTTATCTTGTTTTCTCTTCGCGGTGGCCCTAGAACAACGCCGGGAGAGCCTATGTCCGTCCAGATTATTGGGAAATGCGAACCTCCTTCACGTCTTGAGTGGTTCACAAATGCCATTTTGGGAGAAAATGATGCCACCCCTGGGAAAACTGCGCCAGAAAATCATGCTTCTATATGGTCGTTGTGAGATGTTCTCGTTGGCTGGGCGTTCCTTATCGTGTTCTCTCTTCTTGTTTGCTTCCAGAGAACCCGGGCCAGTCGGCATCACGCGTGAAGCACAGGCTTTTTTGCCCATATTGCTGGAATTTGTGATAGCTCTGACTTTTATTGTGGCTGGTGTTCTCCGCGGCTGGAAGATACTCCCTGTTCCTGGTCCTGTTCTTGTCCTCGCGAGTACTGATCATGATACAGCACGCCGGGAACCCGGGTGCCCCTTGGATGTCTTTCCAGATCATGACCTGTGCCTAACTTGGAGTCGGGTTCCTTAGTACCAACTTGCCGTATAGGCTGTTCTTGCTCGAGAATTCAATCATTGTGTTATCGACTCTTATGATCTTTTAGGATCTGGGTGGCTCTGCGTCCGTGTGGATAGGTCAACGCTATCCAGATAGCCTGCTCTTGACTCTCCTCGACCGCCAGGGGCTGATTGAAGTCTTTTACTACTGCTATGTCCATTTTGTGCTACTATATACCGTTCAGCATCAGCCCCCCCCTCCATAGGAAAGGAACCAAGTACCGAATGAGCTCTACCTCCAACTCTCCTTCCAGGTGTGCTCTTGTCTCCCCCATTAGTAGTTCAAAACATACGTCCCCCCCCCCAGGATTCTTCCGCGAGTCCCGGTCCGACCCTCTTCATAGGCAGCCAGTCGGTCTCTGATCGATGATGCCCTCCACCGTACGGGCACCGGTTCCACCCTTGCATATACGGTGTGTGGAGGGCTATGGCTTCGTCCAGGGCAGCCATCACTAGGTATCTATGATACATCTTATTGCCCCTATACGTGACTGCCAGCCAGCCTCCATACTTGCTCCGAAATCAGTTGCAAGGATAATACTTGAAAATCGCCGGTTGGCAGATAGACTGCATACGGGCACTGCATCTCGGGTGGAGTCCAGCATCGCGGATGACCAACCGGCCCTGCTCGACAGACATATTGTGACACACCGGCGCCGCTGCTGAGCTGGATAGTCTGCATATTGCATGCACAAAGCTGTCAGCCGCAGTGGTGGCGAGCACGAGCGACCAGTAGAAGTGCCTCGCTTACTTTTCATGTGCTGCGGGCCACACTAGAGAGTACCTCACGATAATCGATACCGTGTCATTCCTGAGCGTTTTGCCTGGAATCCAGGTACCTTCCCACGTGAGTACCCCTGCCGACCCTCCAGCAGTATGACGGAGAACTTCCAGGGCCCGGGTCCCTAGAATGCCGGTAGGAGGTAAGCGTTTATATTCACGGGTTTCTAGTGATCTGCTCGCGTCCCCTGGGGACACGGAACAGGTAGGCGTGAAGGTAGGTCACTCATCTGTTCACATTTAGATGTGAATGGAAGTTGGGGAGGACAGACAGGGCAATAGTATTGGTCATGCTTGGCCTATTGGATGCCTCTACACGCGCCGAGACTCCTCCGCCGTCAGCAGTGGGCACCTCTTTCCACATTTCTACCGGAGGCCGAGGACCAAACGGGGGTTTGGCTAGCGCAAGGACTTCTTCGCGAGCCCTGTCGAATGCCTCGTCATTCCGTCGTATTTCCTTCGGCCTCCTTCTCCCCCTCTCTCATCACGTCCTTTCGGTTTGAGGCTGGCTTCTTCTCCTTCCCTTGGCGCTCTCCCCCATCAGTCACGTCGCATTCCGGGCAGAATGCAGGTGGGTACAGTGTATATGCAGGTAAAGACAAACACGGCCCTTGCCGGCAGCACGCATTCACAGACCCACGCAGGCTGGGGGTGGGTTCCAAAATTAACCGCCCGCCCAACGGTCCATCTCCAGTGTCCTGGATGGAAGGGCAGCAGCTCGGCAGCACTTATTTTACCGCCTTGCAATCAATCAGGGACGGGTTCTCCTTGAAGCAGCCATGGACCCCTGCTGCCAACTGAGGGCTAGCTAAGTATGTATGTATGTATAAGAGCCGGGCTCCAGCAGCTTCAGCTACCGATGGACACGGGGAGAAACGTGTCCTCTAATACAGACAGGTATGAATCCATAGGTGGATATGTAGAAGAGGTAGGTAGAATCCATGGTGGAAGGTACACAAAGAGGTAGGTAGGTAGTGAAGCCCCGGTGACGAAAGCAGCAAGCGCACGCGGCAAGTATCATTCAATCTACCTCCATGTGCTTGCCGGCTCCAGCACTCTTTATACGCCCGGATATAAGTAGAAGCAGCGAGCCGGAGCATGTAGGACGTGGGCGCATTATTTTGGGACCCGCGCAAACCGCGTGGCACACGGGGCAGACACACGATGCATCCGGCCTCCATAATCTATCCATGTAAGTCAGGTAGTTGTCGCGTACAATCAGTGGATGGCTGGAATGGAATGGATGGGGACGTATGTATGTTGACATGGAAGCCCGCGTGCTCCGTACGACTGATTAGGCGCCGGGAGAGGAAAAGCCTCCGTCGCCGGCCAACACCGCTCCACCAGGGAACTAGCCCTGTCCGGAGCAGGGCTGCGACAGGCATGGATGGCATTTCTCGCCCCGGCGGGCAATTCCTTCCATCCGTGAACCCTGACAAACTCTCTCCCACATACATACATGTACCTAACGATCTACCTACATACAGTTAGGTACCTAGTTGGCTGCTGAACCCTGCTTCCACTCTCTCCGAATCGCGCCATGGGGAGGAGTGACGGGGCCTCGGAGCCTCATATTTCTTGACGGGCTGGGTACGGAGTACAGTTCATCATCCCCTCCATCCTCATCCAGGCCCGTAAGTATCCATCAGGAGCTGGGGGAAAGCCCACACCTCCCTCCATCGCCATCCACTGGTGCGAATGCGGCCCGCGTATGCGTTCCGGCCCAGCCGGCCCAACCAGCTAAGCCCAGCCCAAGTATTGGGAAGCGAGTCCAGCTTGATATCCCCTCGGCTCGGGCCAACAACAACTGCGGCCTTGCAGTATCCACGGGGGGACACTTTCACTGGAACCTGGAAGTACTTAAGAGCCCGTAACTAAGGTAAAAGTATCCCATCCATCCCATGAAGGAAGGACTTTGCAAATAGTAAGAAAGGTAAGCCCATGAGTCAGTAGTATACCTCCCAGGTGGTACTTGCCTGCTTGAGTAAAAGTACCGGGGCCACTTTCCTGAGATACTTACTCCGTACTTACCTCCGAGGGAGTTATGTAGGTACATACTTCTATTAGCTGCGTGCTTCCTTCTTCTTTACTTTAGACGTCTCATCTTGGGTTAAGAGGCAAGACAGCCCGCCAGATGACACTGGAATCGGAACCGCCTCCCCTGAGGCCGAGGGTTTCTCCCTCTGGATTTTCTTGCATCCATCCATCCATACTTGCCTTCCCTACCTACCTGCCTCTTACCTATCTCACCCCTCCCTTCTCTCCACCAACACGGGCAGCCACGGCACGGCGCTGACTGAGGGACCCGTCAGAAACCTAGCAAACGAAGTGGAAGACGAACGGATCGCTCCCCACCTACGGTCTGGTCTAGGCTTGCGGCGGCGACTGTACTTACATACATCCCTGCCACGTGCAAAGCGCAAATCGCTGCCTGTGCACACCCGCGACGCCGCTCTGTCCAGCGGCCGTTACAGATCCATCTCGGCCCCATCCAAATAGCGGCTAATCATCCACTGTGCTGTTCGCGCACCCTGTCGGTGTCGGGGTCCTCTGCCAGGTGCTGCCAACACCTTGAAAGAAGGGCGACCCGGCATGAGGACGTAGTCGATGGCGCCTCAAGGCCGACGACAACTTCCTGCGACTTCGCCGTTGTTGGGGCTCGCTGGGCCGCCCAGCCGAATTGCAGCCTCCAACTCCACCCTCAAGTGCTTTCTCGGCGGTCGGGAGCATTCGTGGATGACCACTACAGCCGCTGTCCCGCCGAGCCCGCGTCCTCCTCATCACTACCAAGCACCAAAAGCACCACCGTGCCCACCGGGCGGCGTACGATCAGCCACTAACCAGGGTCGTCTTACCCACCCACCCGCAGCAGCACCGCAACCATCGCAGGACGGCCGGCCTGCCACCCTCAGTCCTACGCAGCCGTCGCTGCGGCCGGCACAACCTCAGGTGCAGCAACCTCTTGCGTGTCGGTCGCCACCAGCCGCGCGACTGTCATCTCCTCGACCCCGCGTGCCCCCCGACACCTCGACCAGGTAATTTCTGTTCCTCTGCTTGTCGCTCGTCGCGCTTGCGTCCCTACGGCCAGCCGCTGACCCAGCTCTTGTTGCCAGACTCCCCGTAACTACCGCAGTACTGCCCTCGCCCGCTCCGAGCGAAGAGCCCAGCCCAGCGGTCGCGACGTTCTATGAGACCACGAGCCCCCCGGGTGGTGGCAATCCGCAGTCTATCGCCGCCCCCACGGCGTCCTCCGAGCCTAACGCGCGAGCGACGGGACCAGACACAGTGCTGGCCCGTCCGCCGAGCAGGACAACGCTGGCGAATGGGTCGGTAGGGGCCCAAGGTGGCCGAGATAGCCACCCGGCCTCGACGTCTGCCATGACGGCGGCGCCGGCAACCACGGCAGCGGCCACGTCGCTGCAAACGCCGCCGACCTCGAATGACCCGATATTCAGCCAAGGGCCGCCGAACCCGGCTTATCAGGCAGCTGGTGTGGCAGAGGAGCACCGAGCAAAACGGCGACGCATGGGGTATGTAATTTGGTGGAGTATTGCAGTCTACGGGATTGCTACATTATGTTAGCGGTACTGACGAGATCACCAGCGACACCCTGCTTGTTGACGCGACCAACATGCTGGATACATACCTGCACGTCCTTGGAGGGGACGACTTGCTGGCGGGCAGTGTCGAGCTGCCCCGATTCCAGCTTCTCAGAGAGGCATGTCAGAAAGGCGACTTATTCTTTGTGGCACTGCACCAGCTATTTTGCTGCTGGTCGATGAACCGACAGGTATTCAACACGCATTACGCGCAAAACGAACCCATGGTGCTGGAGAGTGCATTCGGTTTGCTGAGTTCGATTCTTAAATCCAATTCAACTATCCGTCAGCAGCACCTAGCCTGGCTCTCGCAGTTTCCTGCGCCTCTATCCAGCTTGTGCCGCAATAGCGAATATGCAGATACCATAAACAACGTGTTGCAGTTTCTGCGATGTCTGGATAGATTCTGGAACCTCACAAACCAGGAACACATGCGGTTGGGCTATCCGTACTTGGTGGATGAGCTCGTGCTCCGATATCGATTGTATTCCGAAGTTCTCCAGACCGTCATCTTTAGGGCTTCGAGACGGGCGATGGGGGTGCCTGATGGCGCTGCGGCGACGCGGATGGACAGCTTGTTCCACGAAGATATGAAACGGCGTCGGCCTACACTTGGCGGCAAGCCCTTGGCCTACCCCGACTACCTAACACATCCGGCAAACAAGGCCCTGATCGGTTCATACCAGGAAATTATCAGGCAAGCAAGGAACCAAGCCCCCGGCTCACCCTATGCAACAGCACCGATCATCAGCAATGGCTTTCGAACACAACAGCAGCAACCTCCTCACCCCGAGCGGCCCTATTCCCATCAGCAGCAGTCTACCTATCTTTTGCGCCACTTGCTACCAGCTTACCAACAGCCTCACGCACCGTCGGCCCAGCAATTGCACGTGGGACAGCACCAGCACCAGCAGCCTAGCCAAGCTCGACCTATACAACAACACACTACCATCTCACCATCTACTCACTTCATTCCACAATTTTCTACCGGCGCAGCAAGTCCTACAGGTGCACCTCAGCAAGCAAACGGGCCAAGCACATCGTCTCCCTCAAATTGCGTTCCCTTTGCTCGCCCTGCAAACGGCAATCACGCGCCCATGGAGAACTACACCGGTTACTTGTCTTCGCCCTCGTCGCAGTCTCAACGGCCAGTGAATGGCAACAGTCAACCACCATATGCTTCGCCCTTACAGTCCCCAACTGTAAACCAGACACAGTCCGGGCCTGTACACCAGGCGCAAGGGTTCCGCCAGCATACTCAGACCATCCCGCAGCAGTTTCAGAGGAATCCAGTCCTGGGGCGCCCGTCTCTCCAGCCACGCCCCGGCACGGTTTCACTATCTCCTCAGTTGCAGCACCTCGCTGTCGCGTCTCCTCGCATGCCTAACGGAGGGGCGTCTCCTGTCAATCCCAGCGGCGGATTCAGACCTCCCCAACTCCCACCCCAAGACCGTTCCTCTCCCATTTACCCTCCACAGCAACGAGCACCTCCGACTGACTTGAACACCACTATGGCTCCGAGCCCAACGATGAACTTTCGGCCATACCTACCCATGGCTCCAGCTCGCCAGCCTAACATGACGCAGCAGCAGCCTGGGCAGCCGTTCGTGTACACAGGGGGCGCCGGGGCTGGCATAGCTGGCCAAACCCGCCGAGGCAATGTGCGAGCTCGGACCACGGCGGAAGACCGTGTTCACGCAAGCAACTTGGCTGCAGTCCCTCCTGGTAACAACTCATCCGTTCCTCGCATGATCCCCCCAATACAGGTAGCCGATTACCCTCATGATCCATACGAGCGGAAGTCGCTCGCATCGTCGCTGCATCAGGTGGACATACGCAGTCCGCCTCGGCAACCCCATCAGACGGTTTCCAGGGGCGCCGAACGGCACTATCAGTACATACAATACCTCGCCCTGGGACCTGCGGCGATACCGCCACAGGGGCCTTTGTACAACTTCAGCTTCAACGTGCCGGAAGAAGTATGTGCAATGGTGTCGAAAACCGAGTGTCCCGCCGACGGCCTCCCCGTTAATATGTTCTCGGATAAGTCGAAGCGCATTCGACTCCGCTGCGTTTTCAGACCCAAAACCGAGCGTCGTTTCGTGGAGGGCGAATGGGCTGTTGCTGACACGCAGTGGCCCGAACACGTATTCATCCAATTGAACCAACGCACACTGACGATACGACGCAAACAACAGCATGCGAAGGATCAGCCAATCGAGATTGGCCATTACATCAAAGCCGGCGCCAATGCGTTGAACATCTGGTCCACGGACGGTCAAGGGAAAGCCAACAAGAGTCTGGTGCCTTTCATAGCTGTCGAGGTGATCGAGACACTGAGCCACAGCTCCATTATGAGCTTGCCCAACCTCGTGGCCAACGCCGTAATTCCCGCTGCGGATACGGTAGCAATCATCAAGCGCCGTCTCGCGGGAACTTGTGGTAACGGCGACGACGACGACGACGACGAGATCGCTATGGTTGTCAGTGATCTGACGGTCAACCTCGCGGATCCCTTCAGCTTCTGCATCTTTGAAGTTCCTGTCCGTGGCAAAGACTGCACACACCTGGAATGTTTTGATCTGGAGACGTGGCTCAATACCCGACCAGCCAAGAAATCATGTAGTTGCGGCAGTCAGCTGTCAAACTGCAGTGTCTGCCCGAAGGAGCCTTCCTTTGTCGACAAATGGAAGTGCCCATTGTGCTCGGGCGACGCCCGGCCTCAGAGCCTGCGCATCGACGGCTTTCTGCAACAGGTCCGGGAAGCACTTGTGACCCAAAATAAGCTGAGTACCAAAGAGATCATGGTCTCGGCCGACGGCTCGTGGAGGCCCAAGACGGAACCGATGGACGATCAAAGTGACGATGACAGTGACGCGGAAGCGCCACCAGCCGCAGCCCGATCGCGGTCCACCACCCGGCCAAGCGAGCAGCGGACGCCTGTTATAGAGTTGGACTGAGGAGATGGGCGTGTCCACCATGACCAGAAGCGCTAAGGGGTAAATCTTGGCACCAACCTGCATTGTTTTCACTCCGCGTTGACTTGCCGATCTTTGCGGGGACGATATACCAGAGAAAAAACGAGAAGGAGGAGAAAAGAGAGGTCCCAAACAGGCTGTAGATATGGTTAGGAAGGACGCCATGAAATGGAGCCACAGCAAGGCACGGAATGAGAATTGCAGCATACTGGATGCCACGGGACTTTTTTTTTTTTTTTTTCAAGCGAGCATGGCGTTCTGGGCTTACGGGTCATTTGGCCGGTCCCCAATCCACCTGGCAGAGAGCGAGCAAGCATTAAGAGGTGGCTTCCCCAAGGAAAGCTTGCAATACACATACAAACGGCGTTGAATTTCTAAGGTCTGCGCTGCATCGTGAACTTGGGGGGTATCGACAGGCTAAAGACAAGCATGGAAGCCGACAGCTTCAATTCGGACGCAGGGAGAGGGGATTCCAAGACATCCCGGAGGTCCGGGCAAACTATTTGTTCCGAAGATAATCACAAGCACACAGTCGCAGGCCAAAATCCGGTGGCCCTGCGCAGTACTCAGGCTTCGAATTCGGCGTCGTGCTCGGTGTCGTCCGAATCCTCGACCACGCGGTCGGGAGCTTTCCAGCCGGTGGCGGCCTGTACGAGCAGCACGAAAATGGTCAGGGCCGAGGCGGCCTGGAAGAGCAGACGAAGGGCGTCCACGTAGCCCTGGACGGCGACGCCGCGGTCCACGTCGCTCAGGCCGCCGCCGTAAACCAGAGCCGGGCTGCCGATGAGCTTCTTGACGAGCAAGGCGCGGTCGGGGCGCAGGTTGGGGGCGGTGCCGTCGACGGCGGCGAAGCCGCGCTCGAGGCGGGCGCGCAGGGTGCGGACGAAGAGGCCGCCGCCGATGGCGGTGCCGAAGCTGCCGGCGAAGCCGCGGAAGGTGCCCAGCAGGCTCGTGGCCACGTAGTGGGTGTCGGGGCGGGTGAGGTGCAGCAGGTGGGCGAGGGTGTAGTTGAGGGCGGCGCCGGTGGCGAGGCCGTTGGCGAGCAGGACGGCGACGTAGGCGGGCAGGGGGGCGGCGGGGCCGGGGCGCGTGGCCGGGGCGACGGCGGCGAGGGACAGGCCGAAGAGGAGGACGCTCGCGAGGGCGGCGGCGTAGAAGCTGCCGGCGCGGCGGACGTGCAGGGCGCCGACGAGGACGCCGCCGAGGCCGAAGCCCAGGTTGGTGGGCACCAGCAGGCTGCCGCTGGCGCCGGGCGAGAAGCCGAAGACGGCCAGGGCCGTGATGGGCGCGTAGTAGAGGACGGTCCAGCGCGCTGACATGAAGCCGAGCTGCGAGAGGCACGACAGCAGCGCCCCGCGGCTCCGCAGCACCGCCAGGGGCACCATGGGCTCCGCCACGCCGTGCTCAACGGCCACGAAGGCCGCGAGCGCCCCCGCCGACACCACCATGGGCACCCACTGCACGCGCCCGCCCGACAGCCCGTACAGGAACAGCACGATGGCGCCCGTCAGCAGCGCCGCGCCGAGGTAGTCGATGCGCTTGAGCTTGGCCAGCACGCTGTCGTCGGCGGCGGCGGCGGCGGCGGCGCCCACGCCGGGGCGGCGGGCGGCAGCGTCCCCGCCGCCCGAGGTCAGCGTCTTGGGGATGCTGAAGTAGACGCCGAGGCCGGCGGCGAGGCCGGCGGGGACCTGGACCCAGAAGAGGGCGCGCCAGCCGGCGGTGGGGACGAGGAGGCCGGCGACGACGGCGCCGAGGGAGACGCCCGTGGTGAAGCCGGCGTTGACGAGGCCGACGAAGAGGCCGCGGCGGCGCCGGGACGCGAGCTCGAGCACGAGCACGAGGGCCAGCACCATGACGCCGGCGCCGCCGGCGCCCGTGACGACGCGCCCCAGCAGGAAGACAGGCAGGCTGCCCGCCGCCGCCGTCACGAGCCCGCCCGCCGCGAAGAGGGCCGAGGCCCCCAGCACGAGCCCGCGCGGCGGGAACAGCGTCGCCAGCCGCCCCGCCAGCGGCGCCAGCGACGACAGCGCCATCAGGTACGCGCTCGTGAACCACATGGCCTCCTCGTACGCGTCCAGCTCCGCCGCGATGGCCGACTGCGCCATCGTCATGCCCGACATGTTGCACGCTGTCCGCCCCGCGCCGCGTGTCAGTGAAACGTCTACCCGAGGTTGGGGGGGGGGGGGGGGGGGGAGGGAGAAGAGTGTGGAGGTTCCTGAAGTATCCGTCCCCTTTGGGGGGGGGGACAACCCCCTCCCCCGAAAGGAGAAGAACAAGAAGAAGGCGGGGAGGTGGAAAGGTGAAGAGCGGGTAGAAACCTGCGAAATTACCGACCTTGTAGAAAAATGAGTACGAAAACGCTAAGGCAGATGGCCACGGCCCGCCGGGGCGTGACCTCCTGCTTGGCCTTGCCGTCGTGGTCGTCGTCCGGGGGCGACCCGGAGTCGCGGTAAGTGTCGGAGCTGGCCGACGAGCCCCGACGGGAGCCTTCGGACCGCAATAGCGGCGTAGCCTCCGAGGCCGACGTGGCGGTGGCGGCGGCGGCGGCGGTGGTATGGGTGCGGCCCGTGGCCGTCTCCGGGGGCTCCGGCATGGTGCAGGCAGATTTTTGGGGGGGGGGGGGGGGGGGAGGAGGAGCAAAACGGGAAGGAGACGTGGGTGAGGCCAAGACGAGTATTCCGCAAGTCTTGGTTGGCGTATTGCAAAAAGAAAACCCCCCAATAGCAGCGAAGAGAGAAAAACGTCACGATTTCCGGTTTCCCCTTTCTCGGCCCTTTGTCCTAGGTCTCTGAACGGGGAGTCCCTCCGATGACGCCGAGTACTTTGGGGATGAGTTACCTCTTCGACGTCGACGAGGCGATAGCCAAGTAAATTTCACACCCCCCAAAAAAGTGCCCGGATGCGATGGTGCACTCGGCGTATTACTAGAGGGGGAGCGTAAGGGGGGAGGGGCAGAAGGCGCGGCGTCCAAGTTCACGAAAAGCGGTGGCTCCCCGTCATGTAACCGCTTCTTCTATCGCGCCAGGGGGGGAGCGGGAGTAGAAAGACGACGAGCGACACCAGATAAAATACGGAGCACCCCCGACATTGGTGATTGGTAAGCGCTTCGGACTTCGATGACGGGGCGCGACAGGGGTCAATCAAAGTCCCGACCCCGAGTTGTCTGATCCGCAATGAACGAGCGAACCGGTGCGTGGGGCGGCGCCGCCATTAATAATCTCCATTTCGAGCATTCCTCCATGGAACGATTGGGCCATTACTGCCAACAGGTGCCCTTCCGGTCGATGCCGCAGGGGCAAGGGGGCCCTGCAACTACGCGAGAACACACTTGCAATCACAAGGGGGTATGTATTGTAGAAAACACGGCTAGTACATCTCCATCCGCTGCATCAGGCGGCATTCGACTCCTTCGCGCCCGGCGCCTCTGTCGTCCTCGTCGGCCGTACCCGCGGCCGCCGTAGGCTCCGCGTCACCGCATCCATGACGCGGCCCGGGAGCCCGTGCCCGTAGTGGCTCGAGAATGATTCCGGGGTCCCCCGTCGCCTCGCCGTGATGACCGTGTCCAGGTCGACGTCACAGTTTTGCGTGGCCTGGATGCGCGACTGCTCCTCCTTGCCCACCCGCGCGTCCACCAGGGCCCGCGCGTCCCTCTTGAGATCGAGGAACAGCGGGAACGCCAGGGCCATAGCCATGAGCCCGGGGACCACAGCAAAGGCCGTTTGGTAACCGACCCCGGTCTTGCTGATACCGTAAATGACAAAGGGCCAGAAGGCCGGCCCGGACGCGCCCATCGTGATCCACGCCGCTGCCCTCTTGGTCCGCCGCCCCTGGCCCCGAAGGCCAAGGGCGAATATCAGCGGCCACATTGGGCCCTCTGCAAGAAACATGAGGATAACGATGGCCGCCAGGGCGTTGGGGTCAGACGGTCGGACCGCAGCAACCAAGCTACCGAACAAGACGCTGAGGGCAGTGCTTATGTGCAGAACGGTCCGAGGCTGGGGCACCCGTGGGTGCGTGGGGGATAGGTACGCCAGATACCCTGCCATAAAGCGTGCCACGGCAAAGGCTGTGTGGGCGATGAGGAAGTACTTGGATGCCGGTATAGTGAGCCCGTCCGGCAGACCCGGGGTTTCAGGCGTCAGGATGTTGGACAGGAAGACGCTCAGGCTCTCTTGCCCGGCGACATAGAACCATTGCGCCAGCACGGCGAGCCCCAAGGTCCAGGTCCGGAGTTCGAACCCGCCGATGCTGCGCTTGGTGGGGTCTACCGGGAGGTAGAGCATCGTGTGTTCCATCTCCGTGTCCGTCACCTCGGGCAGGGGCATGTAGTAGAAAATGAGCGCCAGGATGGCGCAGAACAGGGTGATGGCGAGATAGGTCCACTGCACATCGCGCAGAGTGAACGAGTCCGAGGGCTCAGTGCCGATATTGTCGAAGAAAACCCTCTGCGCAAGAAACTGACTCACCACCGTTGCTACGGCTTGGATCCCTTGAGCAATCAGGAGACGCATTTCGGCGTAGTCGATGGGTCCGCACAGCGCCAGGTATGGGTTCGCCGCCGTCTCAAGCACCGCGAGGCCGAAGCCCACGACGAAGTTGCAGATCATGAAGCCTGTGAACGAGAGGAGGACCGCGCTGGGCCAGAACATGATGGTGCCGATGCCATATATGCACAACCCTAGCATAAAAGTGGCCTTGAACCCACCCACCGACATGCTTCCGTCCTGGTTCTTGGATGAGCGTACACGGCGATGTTCGTCATGCCGTAGTATCCATTCGCCCACCACAAGGGGTCCGAAGAGGTACCCGGCCCCGAAGTACATGCTCGTGAGGCCGAGCGTCTGGGCCATTGTCACGCCCGCCACCGAGGCGGCGATGACGTTGTTGAGCGTGTTGAGAAGGCCGTATGAGAAACCCCACAAGACGAAGAGAACGCCCACCACGGTACAGTATTTGAACGAGTCAGACTTGGATGTCCTGACGAGGCTCTTCGGCCTACTAAGGTTCACGAAGCCAAAGTAGACCGAGTTGCCGCCACTCGTGGTGGCAGTGTTGGTTCGGTGGATGCCGCGCGGCTGGCGTATGCTGCCCATTTCCGGTGTAGTGAGAAACTCCATGGCATCCACGCCCGTATTGGGATTGTCCCAGGTTTGTGCCGACTCGGGCGTGGCGACTTGGCCTTCTTGTATAGGGCTGAGGTTGGTAGTGGCATGCGCTCGGGAATCGTCGCTCATGTGCCGCGTCCCATCCGAATTGGGTTTCGACGACAGGTGCGACGACCTCAGAGTGCCATCAGGGTCGATGATCATGTTGGGCAGAATACGCACAATCAAAGGCTTCAGCGTCGGTATGCATGCGCAAGCAATGCCGATGTTCACTTCGACAGCCGACCACATGAACGACAGGGACGCGTTGAAGGCGAAGTCACGCTGGCCGCCGAACGTCGCCTCGACACTGTCGGACGCGCCGGGTGTCACGTCGGTGATGGCCCGCTGGAGATAGTAGATCCTGACAACATCGACAATGGTCACAAACACGCCCAGGCCGAAGGTGAAGATAAGGATGACCTTCTGCCGCGAGGGCAGACGCATGCCCGTCAGGACGGGCAGCGGCAGCGCCAAGATGGCAAGGTCCGAGATGATGTTGACGGGGGCCGAGCAGATGAACTCGGTGAGCAGCGGGATGCATGTGCCGGTGCCAGGCTCCAGGTTGAAGGCGGCGCCCACGGGATTGCACTGGAAAATGTTCATTATGGTCAGGACCACGCCGGCCACGTTGACGACACCGAGGACGGCCCATGACGCGATACGAAGCACTTGCTGTGTGTTCCTGGACAGACGCAAGTAGAATATCAGGATGGACGTCTTGGTCGCCATGAGAGCCGGATTCTGTACCGAGCGTCAGCGCGCGTTTCCCGGGGTCCAAGCAAGGGGCGCATACATATAGGACGGAGAAGACATATTCGCACCGCCGCAGGCTGTACCAATCTTGGGGGTGAATATCGACATCCCGTCGACCAAGACCTCGCTTGGTGCCGTAGTCGATGACGAAGCTGATGGCAAAGGCGAACAGCCACGCCAGCTGCATGAAGTGATCGTCCCAGGTAACATGGCGCACAATGAAAGCTCGGGTATACAGTCGCGCGAAAACAATGAGCGTGGCCAGGGCGAGGGTCGCGGTGGTGACAGCGAAGACGGGTGGGCCACGATCTTCGAAGTCGTCGGACATGTTGCTGTCGGGCAGGTCGGCCTCGTAGGTCCTCGGATTCCGGGTCAGCCGCCAAAATCCATCACGGGCGGTGATGTTCTGGCGAGGGCTCCGAGAAAGAAAGGTGCCGCTGGGCTCCGGACCGGTCGAGGGGTTGAAGGCCGGCAGCGGATGTATGTTATGCGATGGGCTCGAGCGGCAACATCAGGACTCGAGAGAACTCGGAAGAGGGACAGGGCAGTGGTGGGTTAAGAAGCCCTGGAGGGCAGCAAGTAAGCACCCGCCGGTAGGGGAAGCGAGCGCAGGGGCGGACTCGGATCGCGACCTGTTTGCTCCAGGTTCCAGTTTGTGGGTTACTTGCCCCCCGGGCTGGCTAACGGTGTGGATACGAGATGGGTATAGTATAGTCGTTGGAGGCTGGGCCACTCAGCCGTTCTACTACTAGACGTCAAGTCTGGGCGACACCCGACGATCCACGTGGAGGCGCCTTGACTCGGAACTGGATCTCGCCGGGGAAGAACTACTTGACGTCGTAAGGGGTGGGGGGACAGGGAGGGGAGGTAGGATGTACTTTTAGGTAGGTAAGTAGCTAGTAGGATGTCGACAGAGGGGAGATAAAGAAGAAGAGGAGGAGGAGGAGGAGGAGGAGGAGGGTGAGCGGACTGTTGAGATCAAGGGATCCAGGTCGGGTCGGGTGACGACGATAGGTGAAAGAGGCGACGACGAAACTGGCAGTCGCGAGGGAGCGAATGGCGGGCCGGATTGAACAATGGAATCCCCCAAGCGTAGGATTGGACGAGATGCGAGGGGTTTCTGGCCGGCCACCATTAAAAAGGCCGGTAGCGATTGGCAGTGGCCAGGCAGCGCGAACGACCCCGACTGCCTTGTTCTCTTACCGACGATCGTCAGTCTTTGAAATTTCAGTAAACTCAACAGCCCTGCGCAGCGATGTGACCCCGCCTGTCATACGCCAACCCGACCAGGGCCACGGGGCTGCAGGCGCTCGGGCGGCCTCGATGACACCGTAGGAATATAATGTAAGTACGGGCGCAGGTGTAGTGACGGGCTCCGCGTCCTCCGTACGGCGGGTGCAGAATGGGAAATGGAGGCGACTCGGGTTGGTTGGCGGCCGAGGCGAGCCAACGCGTCCCCCCGATGGACAACTAACTACCCCAAGAGTAGAGGTCGTATGTAAGAAGTACCTAACGTATAGCAGTGCCCACCCGCGAGGTGTGTGTGTGTGTGTGAATGAATGTGTGTATGGCGAGTACGGCTGGCTGGCTGGCTGGCACTGGTCACGCACACCACACATCCATCCATCCATCCGTCCATCCATCCATCCATCCATTTACTACGGTGTAATTAATTAGGTACCTGTGTGCTACGGACCATGCATAGGGTGACCATGCATGATCCGTCCAGATGGGCGGGAAGGGGAAGCTGCCCCCGGTGCATCGGGGGTTGAGCATGGCAATCTTGAGCGGGAGACCGATGACATAATGTCGAAGGAAGCGTACGAATCAAGTGACGTGCAGTCGAGCCGAATCCGGGATGGCGGGATGGTTGTGCTAGGCCGACAGGTTCCTTGGGCGACAGGGCCTTTTCCCCGGATTCCGGCTGAGAGAGGAGAGGGCCAGGATCATTCATTTTCAATGGGACTACCTAGGTCTTTACGGGGTACATAAGAACCCTCTTGGGCCTCTCGGGCCTCTCGGGCCTCTCGGGTGGGATCCCATGGGAGAGAGGGCACACACACACACACACACACACATACACACACCGACGAACTGGGAGGGTGAGCAAGAGGCAAGGTGAGGAGACCCTCTTGGAACCCTGTCTCTTAGTCCCCCTAACCTACAGTGGAATTGGATGGATGATACCTACATCCAACATACATAGGATAAACAAGAGAAGGCCCACGTCGTACTGCTTTCTATGCACACCCGCTACCGAGGCACCCACGTGAGCACGATATTACATATGTAAGTACGCAAGTACCTACTAACTGACTTGCCTGGGTACTTCTTCCCTGGGGTCTACTTACCTCTTACTTGAGCATTTGGATGTATGTAAGTACTTACCTATCCTCTGGACTGGACGGGCACGACTCTCCCATCGCCAAGAAAACCCTTGGCGGTGCTTCAAAAGAGCGGAAACCCGTGGTGATCCCTTCCCCTTGACTACCTAGATCACGGCGCCGGCCTTTTTTTCGCATCCCCCTCTCGACCTCTTCAGCTGAGCAGTTCCTTTTCGTATGTTGAAAAAGTAGATGACGAGCAGGTATAGGTACTTCGTAAACGGCCTTTCGGAGAAATCGTACCGATGCCACACCCCGTGAATGGATACCTCCTACCCGAGCTACCTACCTGTGTTCTACCTGTACTAATACGACGAGCCTAGGATCAGGCCCAATGTCGACAAGTGTCCGGGGATGCCCAAATATCGCTTGGCGTTGCCTGCCCGGGGCTCTTCGACCACCGCCGCTTGAACTTACTCATATGCTAAGCCACGGTGATGGGGCCCTATCCGGGATGTAGGGCGTTCCGAAGCGCCCGAAGGGACGGATGGATATGCTGATGTATCGATCCGCCGCCATTGTTCCTCGATGAAGACCTCTCGCCTGCATGCTCCCATTCTGGGCTGGCTTGGCCCTGCTGTTATACCACCAGTTTAGCATCCTTTTGAGACAGCTAGACAGGCCGACGGTTAGAGAAAAGTACTGGATGTGAACATCCAGGCCGGCAGCGCGTAGTAGGTGGAGCTGAAGAACGGGCTCGTACCGCCCAAGTTCCGTCGCATCAGTATGCCTTTCCCCCAACTCTGGGCCGCAAATGGCGTCACGGGTGCTCTGCCAGAATGGAGCCTGGGGAGAGGCGCCATTTCGCGCGAAGAACTTGCAAGCGCCGGAGACTTGGCCGGTTCTCTAGTCAGACACAGTTCCTATGAATCGGGCCCGGTCCCAACTCTCCTCTCCTTTCTAAGTATACGGGGGCGCTTCCCGATCTTTCAGGTGGCCGGGCGAGGCCTAGCCCTACCTCCGAGGCCCCCGACCGCGCGAATGGTGCCCGAGAGGGGAAATATTAGGCACTCTACAAGCTGCCTATCTAGTTCGTCGTTTCATGTCTTTTTGACCCGGGTTCCTAGCAGCAAACCTTCTTGGTTGACAATCGGTTCAGGAACGGCGGGGTGCTCGGCGAGGGCGGGTGGCTAGATCACCGGGCGGCTAGACCATGTGGTGAGTGAGCTGCCGAACCGTAGGAACGACACACACAACCAGACAGCCAGAGTCTTCCGGCTGTATGCAACCCGCCCGCTTCGAAGTCGCCACGCTTCGAGACCACCATGACTGGCTAACAACATCCCAGACCGCTGCTGCCTGTCGGTCGGTCAGAGCCACCAGCGTCAGATGGATGTTGGATGCCAGCAAGCACCAAACCGAGAACTGAGGCCGACCGACGACTATGGCGGTAATAGCATGACGATTGCAACAGGCCATATGGCGACTATGCAAAAGTCACCATTCACATCTTTTCCCCCCTAAAGGCTACCTCGGAGAGGCCCAGGGGGGCAGGGGGGGTAGTTGGCGTGTAGCTGGTAATTCCATCCCATATGATAGATCCCAAATCCAACTCTGGGTAGATCCAGGTTCCGGCGGCACGTCTTCGGGAAATCTCTTTGGCGAGGAACAAAGCACCCGCCCGCGAGGCCACAGCCAATCGGAAGCTCGTATTTGCCAATTAGCAGTGCCCCGGCCGGCCAGCGGCGAAAAGCAACAGCTTCTCGTCAACGTCAATCGTCCATTGACCGCAAAGCCGCAAGCCGTCAATTCGCCTGGCCTGACTGAGAGCGAGGGCGAGAGCTCTTTCCATTCACCGAGTCCGCGACGACCCATCTCCACTCCTGCTGCTCTTCCTCGCTCCTCTTCCCTACTCCTCCGCCCCATCCATCTCGCCCTTCTCCGACCGGCCCTCCCCCCTCCTCCCGTCAAGATGCTGGCGTCTTCAAGACGAGCCGCCTCGCTGGCTCTGAGAGGTTCGTTTGCGCCCCGAGGCACGACGTGGCGCGGCGTCGAGCGCCCGGCGGACTCGAGGACCCGGAACTGACATGCGTCTCTCCCGTACAGCGAAGCCCGCGAACCGATTCATCACCCCCGTGCGCTCCGTCGCCGCCATCTCGACCAGCGCCAAGAAAGATGCCACCTCGGTGACGTCCCACAGCTCGACCGGCGCCGGTCTCCTGCCCCGCGAGCGCAAGGAGGTCCCCCTCGCCAGCCAGGAGGGGACCAAGGGCGTTATCCAATACGCATTGTACGGAGGCCCCGTCCCCCCCGTTTCTGCGGTCCGATGCAGCCCACTGACCTGACCCGCGCCACAGAACGACCCTCGACCAGGTCGCCAACTGGGCGCGCCAGTCGTCCCTGTGGCCCATGACCTTCGGTCTGGCCTGCTGCGCCGTCGAGATGATGCACCTGTCCACGCCGCGGTACGACCAGGATCGTCTCGGAATCATTTTCCGTGCCTCGCCGCGTCAGTCGGACGTCATGATCGTCGCCGGCACTCTCACCAACAAGATGGCGCCCGCCCTGCGCCAGGTCTACGATCAGATGCCCGAGCCCCGATGGGTCATCAGCATGGGTAGCTGCGCCAACGGAGGCGGCTACTACCACTACAGCTACAGTGTCGTCCGTGGCTGCGACCGAATCGTGCCCGTCGACGTCTACGTGCCCGGCTGCCCCCCGACCTCCGAGGCCCTCATGTACGGCATCTTCCAGCTGCAGCGCAAGATGAGGCAGACCAAGATCACCAGGATGTGGTACCGGAAATAGAGAACGACAGCGGCCGAGGGACGCATCCAGGATCATCATACACTACCTTTTTTTTTTTTCTTGTCGTGGGACACTGTACATAGCCTGGGGGTCCACCACTATTCCGGGGAGACTGTACAACAAGACTGCAGTTGCCCTTTCGACCGTTCGCGCTTTGCATACTTAGGTACAGGGGCTGTGGGGAGTGGTGGAAGGCGGCATAGGACCCGGCGCTAGAATGACCAGAGAATGAAACATCTGCCTGGCTAATCAACGTTATGCCGAGATGATGTGGCTATGAACAAGCAGGCCGGCCCAGTGGTGTGCGCTGCCTACTAAGGTCCCGATGCTCCGAGATTGCCATAACACATTCAGGATATAATTCGCGTCCCGGGCTCTGCTCGCTGTATGGAATCGACATGGTGCGTTCCGAAGGTCTTGGAGCTGGCCATCGGTACTGGGCCTCATTATGAGTAGCCAGGGCCAGAATCTGTGAATGCTCGTCGCGTTGCGTGCCGTGGGGCGGAACTGCCGACTGACGCAGTCTGACACGGTGACTTGGAAAAGAGAGCACATATAAAAATACAGGGCCTTCGCCAAGATTGTGCTGGACTTTTCTGTCAAGCTCTTCTCCCAATATCCAACTACCGTTCCAGCCCGGAAACTAGATCCTTTCCAAGCATCTCGTCGAACGTACACCCCCGGATCCCGAACCGAGACGATTCGCCCCTTCGCCAGCCCCCGGGCCCAGGTCAAACGACAACCGACCTCGCCCCAGCGGACCAAGACCGGAACACTCGCACGCCCGTTTCGCTAACCAGACGCCGGCAGCACGATGAGCGGAGGACAGCTTCACTGCGCCTGCTATTGCGGTTGCCACAACCCCGTCCCTGCGCCCATGGTCTGCTCCTCCTGCGCGGCCGGAAACCACCCCAAGGACTAGGGCCGCGACGGGGGTCGCGATGAGGAAGGGACAGGTCCCCCTTCTTTGATTCGGGCCCCCGGCCCCGGCCCCTCCTTTGCCTGCAACCTTCTCGGGTCCTGTGCGATTTGTGTTGGCGGCCCGCGCCTGCGCTGCCGCCGTACAGGCGCAGCGGGAGGGAACACCCGGGCCGAAAGAGTATTGAGACGCGCCCCGCCATCTATGCGAAGGAAGAAGAAGAAGAAGAAGAAGAAGAATAGAAATAATGATAAGAGTAAAATGATGTCATAGCTAAGCGCAGGATATTACTCGACGCTTGATGTAGTTTTGATCTGTGGCCGTGTCTTCTTCCAGGGGCAAGCACTAGTGTACCGGCACGCCGGTGACGAAAGACTATATCTGGAACTTGAATGACCTTGGTGCACTCAAAATCAGGGACTAGAAGAAGCTTGGTTCACGCTACATCGGTTATAGGGATTGGTATTTGGGCAGCAGAGCCTTACTGGAGACCTGGCTCATACTCAAGACGTACTTATAGGCCGGGCTGGCAGCAGCAGAGTTCAGACATTAAACAATAGCGCAAGGCGAATGCTACGCTCCAATGCACCAAGAACCAACAGAGACATATACCTACAAGTGAGCGATCATCCCCACATTAGCTCGCAACGGACCCCGATGTGCGTATATATGGCCCACGCCCCCCCTCCCTGATTAAATTAACAAAGCGCCAGCCACGGCGAGGCTCACGCCGGGTTGGTGCCGCGGCCACGCTTATTATCGCCATGCGCCGCCCTCCTTGCTCGTCTCTTCGGATATGATATCGTGACATCGTCTCTGGCTTCCCCCCCTTCCCCTTCCCCGGGCAGCAACCCCCCTTCGCAGCCGCCTTCTTTTTTTTTTTTTTTTTTTTTTTTTTTTTTTTTTTTTCCCTTTTTACAGGACGGCGGCGGCGGCGATGGCGCCCGCCACGGCGGCCAAGACGCCGCCCCGGTGGGCCAGCATCTCGCCGGCGCCGTTGGTGTCCTTGGGGGGGGACGACGACGTCGAGCTGCTGGCCTGCGCGCCCTGGGCCCCGTCCGCCGAGGTCGTCTTGGCCGGCGCCGGGGCGCTCTGGCTGGTGGCCGAGACGGGCTTGGCCGTCATGGACGAGTAGAGCGAGGCGTTCATGCTACGGGGGCAAGTCAGCAACCGGGTTCGGGGTGTTCCACGCCGGCGGGAGGGCGGACGGCGACTTACCAGTAGAGCGTCTTCTGGTTCTGGTAGCTCGGGGCCCTCTCGTCGTTGGGGCAGTTGTTGAAGCAACTGTAAAGAGGCCGGTGTTAGTATTTCCCCCCTGACCCTGGGCAGGCTGCTCTCCCCCCCCATCGGATGGCGGGCGTGCTCACGTCATGATGGCCGTGTACTTGTCGCACAGGCACGAGTAGTCCGTGCTCTGACACTGGTCCAGATAGCCCGTGGTCGTGGTCAAGCACGCCTCGAGGATGTTCTGGGCGGCACAAGTCGATTCCGCCGAGGCCGACTGGGCGGCGATGGCCAGGGCCAGGATGGCGTTGGGCAGAGTGAACTTCATCCTGTCGGACGGTGGGCGGTGTTATAGGCGGGCGAGGGACACAGGAGCGTTCGAGGTAACAAGAGGGGAGGGTCACGATATGTATCCAAGCGGGCGGGAGGGAAGGTGAAAGAAAGTAGTGGCCGAGGAACGAATGGAAGGGGTCTCTCTCTTTGCGGCTGGGTCACGGAGGCGAGGTTGGGAGGGAGAAGAGGGAGGAGGAGAAACAATGCTGGTCCCCTCGGAGCTGGAGGTCCTGAGACTTAAGACTCAAAGACAGCGGCCTGGAGAGTCCGCTCTCCCGCGTCTGCATCAGTGGTAGTAATAACATGGGGGGACTCTACGAACCTTGCCCGCTATCGTCGAGTTTATTCCGGTGGGCACCTTAGCGCCACCCAGGAAGCCCACCTCCCCCCCGGGAGAGAATCGCCGGCAGAGCGTGGGAAACGGGAGGGAGGGCCCTGAGGTCGTTGGCGCATCGAGGGCGAGCGGGCGGGACGTCCTCTCCTCTGCCGCGGGATCTACACACCCACCCACCTCTGCCGCGGCGCGAGGAAAGAAGCATCGCGAGGAGGTCGAGGGCCCTACCGTAGTTCCATCCGGTTCTCTCGCCTGCCCTTCGTCAGGCCCTACGCGAGAGTCCGTCCGTGGTGTCTCTTTGCTTCGCGAGGGGAGGGGGCGGCCAAACGCTTGGACGGCGTCGTTTTCGCAGAGCCAAAGGAGGCCGGGTCGCGGACCACGCTGCATGGGGAGGACCCGTAGGCCGGAACGGGCAACCTGCATTCAGCTAGGCGCGGCGCGAGGGGGGCGTGATACGATCTCGAGATATGTCGGCGGGCAGAACGGCCGGCTGCCCCATCCATGCCCATCGTATATGGGCAACTATGGAACCCCCTGGCAACCCGACCTGGGGTAGGATAGCGTCGCTTTCCAGTCCTTTTCTCCCCCTCGCCCACGGCACCGCCGCGGTTTGGTCAGCCATGATTGGTCAATGGCGGCGCTGAAGGAAAGGGAGCCCAGTCGGCTTAGCTCCTTTGGGGAGAGCCTGGGGTCTTGCATCCTGAGCTAGACAGGGTGCAATTACCGCGCCCTGCATGCATACACACACCTCTTGGTATGTATGCAGAAATGCAGTGGGATTCGCCTATGTTCCGAGACCCTGGACGGCGAGCGTACAGCCCAGCGGTCGGTCGTCGTCCCATACGCCAATAGCGCCGCGGCCGGGCGCTTTTTCTCGTGCGGCCTCGCGCCGCTATAGCCTTGCTCAGTCATCTCCCTACTTGTGCTTTGCGCCGGGCGCCCGCGGGCGGGGCGGCCGCTTCCCTCACTCGTACGAGACATGCTGGACGATGGAGGCCCAAGCCAAGAGGGCCTGTGTCTGTGGAACCTGACACGGGGCGGAGGAGGCGGACTCAGACATGCAGCATCTTGGGGGACCCCTCCGGCCATGTCGTGGAAAGGGGGCACCATGTAGACAGTGCAGCCGATGGGCACCAATTGCCTTTGGCGAGGTCGGCCCGCAGCCCTTCCCTGCCTGCCCGCCTCCAGCTTACTGACCTGGGTGGGAAGCACCCGGGATGGCGACTCGTGAGAGTCGAACTCAACCTCGGCAAAGTTGCCCATGAATCGAGGCGACCCGACATGGGATGTTGACCGGAAACGGTTTCTCTGGGTCGGGCTGGTACCGCCTCACTCCACCATCATCACCCTGTCTATCGCCAACAAAGATGCCCATGTCGTCGCCCGGCTACGGAACTCCGGCCATGATGGAACTGTCACGCTCCGTACCCGGCAACGAACGAAGGTACCTACCCAGCGACGCTCACCGCCCTATCTGGTAGATTTAACGGCGTACTTGATCTGAGTAGGGGAAGGCCATAAGTACACGGTTGCGATTGACAGTACGCGGCAAACTCTACCTCGGCCCGTCTTTCTATAAGTAGAACTCAACCTTTTGCTACGCACTCCCCAATAGTCTGGAGCATTACCGCTGGAGAGAAGCTTGGCCAAGCCGGCTGGACTACCAGTAACCGAGAGGGGGGACGACATCCTTTCCCTCTCTCGCTATTCCTCTCCCCGGGCGTCGCACTGTCGATGCTGCTGCCGGAGCCGCGCGTTTTCCGCCTCCAAGTCCTCCAGCCGGCGCTGGAGGCCTTCCATCTGCTTGGAGGCTTCGATATTGAACTCGTCGACAATCTTGACGAACCTCCACAGACGCAGTACGATGACGAGGGAGGCGATCTTCTCGATCATGCCATGTTCGATCAGATCCACGATGAAGCTCACAATGATGACGAAGGCATCAAACACTTGCAGCCAATTGGCCAGATATCTGCGGGAGGGTCAGCATTTGCCGTGGGCGGCGCGGTCTCGGGGCGGGATGGTGATTCGTACCGGAGGCCTTCCACCCACAGAGACAGGAGCAACTCCAGCAGGAAAATGCAGCTCATTACCAGCGAGAAGATGGACAGGCCCGTCGTAGTTGGCTCTACCCATTTCTCGTCCTGTCTGTGGAGCTCGCATGTGACAAGCGCTATGGCGATGGAGCTCATGATCCCAGCGACATCCAGGACGACGAGACCCAGGATGGCATAATGCTTCTGCCTGGCCGATAGCAAGTGGCGCGTGGCGCGGCGGGCGCGGCGGTACGTCGTAACCCAGCCGGGCCTCTCGCCGTCATCGAAAGAATCGCCGCTCTCAGGGAAGCGAACTATTCGAGCACATAAGCATTCTGACTTGAATTGTGCCTTGCCTAGCACGGCGTTTCAAAAAGAGAGGGGGGTTGGGGGGCTGGTAGCGACCGTCCGTTGAGTATCGGTTCGACTGTTGCAACTCATACGGCCCTTCCGGCCTGCCTGATGCCCATCCGCGTGGCTGGCGCCCATCTGACGCGGGAGGGGGATTTGAAAGCAACCGTGGCCATGGACAGAACTCACCCAAAAGAGGCTCGTAGTCGCTCATGCTCGGGTCCCGAACAAGGCCAAGTCACGAACATCTGAATGCTTGGACCGAGAAGAAACCGATGATGTCCTGGGAATGCGGGCGTAGCGATCAGGCTTGCACTCAACCGGGCGTCATTGGCAACCTCGGTCGGCTAAATGCCGGCCGGCTTAGCGTACGTACTCGCGCTGCTGCTGCTGCTGCTGCCACCATTGCCGCTTCACCTCAGCTATAAGATGAGCTGGTCTCATAAAACAAAGAAAAGAGAACCTAGTACAGATAAAAAGCAAGTCCGGATACCGATACGATGAGGAGACGATCATCAAAAGCCCTCAGGTTTACCGTGCGGTGTTATCCCAGCAGCAGCGGCGCCACCCCAGAAGTACTTTGCAGCAGCAATGCTGCTGCGGCTGGCCTTTACGGACTCATGGTATCGTCTGTTGTCAGCCTTTGCTGCAGAGATGAGCCCGACAACTAGGAACCTAGTAGTGTTTTCTGGGGTCTAGAAGATGTTGGCCGTATATACCTGGGTCCAACCATGGATTGGCCATTTGGCTGCTTCTATATAGGGCGACACGCATGATTCGAATAGGCCTTGCTTAGATAATCCGTAATGGATTCTGTTGCCAGCTCCAGCCCTGTGAAGTATCCAGTGACTCTAGTTGACATTAGAAGTGCCATTGGAATCTAGATAATCGAACTGAGAAACTCAAAGACGTGTTACGGACCCTGACTGGATCTATACCCATGGGAATCTCGAGAATACAACAGGACGCCGTGTCGGGTTATTCCTCTGCCGGCCTAGATAAGTACTCAAGAAACTTTTCTAGCCAACCTGACTCATCTTCTTTTGGGGGTTTCTGGACTTATTCGACTGTTACATAGCCTGTAGGCCCTGGGTACTAACTAATAAGTCACTCCTTGACTTTTAGGCCCATCCGATCTACACACGAACGTGCATTCTTTCTCCACATCCACTACTGAGCATATCAGCGCAGAGCTATCGACTTCACCTCAACTCTCTGCGGTGGTAGGTCAATATCTCACAATTCGGTTCTTTGCCTACGTAGAGGCATGCAGGTAACCTCCTGCTCATCTATATTCACCACTAGACAGGAGAAAGCGAGGAGGAGAGGCAAACTCTGCCCGCTATATGAGTCTCTAATGTCGGGTAGCTCTGTATGTACCATACATCCAATAGTAGTGGGTGCATCCCAAAGCTACCGGATCAGGAAGGCACTAAGTGACTCGGTCGATAATCCATGCCCCGGTGCTATGGGAGGCTTCCACTACCTCTCTTAGGCAAGTGCCCCCCCAGCCTACCACCCGGACCAACACAGGCTCCGAACACCCGAAGACAGAAAATCGGCCCTACGTTAGGTACCTACGTTCCGTCATTCCTGCCTATTAGGTAAGTAGTAGCCAGCCCACTTGCCCCCCCAGCTCCAGCTGCCGCTGCTGCTGGACGCGCTGGACGGGACGGGATCCAGTCGCCCTTAGGAAATAAGTAGGTACATATGTACATATTGTACCTACCACTTCCAATAGCACCGTCCCTTGTTGGAGCGCGCGACGCCTCATCTCTGGCTTCGCCTTCTTGCTGTAAGTTCAGCAGCGCATTGTCCCCTTCCTCTTTCCCCCCAGGCCACAACCACCGAATCACCATTCTGCCGCCCTACCGCTCTCGACTCCGTGGTGCCTTCTTATATCCCCTCTCCCTGCCGGGCCTTGCATCGTCAACGAGCAGAGAGGGCCGACAGAGTGCCTAAAGTGAGTGGGGTGAGTCTCTCCACCTTGTCCGCACCTTCATCCGGGCGTAGCTCTCTGTGCTCGCGCCGCCCGCCCGCGTGTTGGCTTGGGGGAGCTATATAACTTCGTCTCGCGGTGCTGCTGCAGAGACCAGACACATCACGAGGGCGACGGATAGGCTGACGAAGCGAAGCTCGACCTGGGCCGCACTGCAGTGACACAGATATTGGTATCTGCCAGTGACGGCAGACTTCGCGGAGCAAGCGACGGACCGACCGGGCAACCGACCGACCAACCGACCAACCGACCGACATCAAAATGGCCGACGTCAAGATCGACGAGGAGCAGAAGCCCGAGGCGCCCGTCGAGACCTCCCAGGCCAACGCCACGGGCGATGCCGCAGACGACAACAATGATGAGGTTTGCACACCCGCCTATTCACACAAGGCATCTATTTTTTGACTACCGACGGGTTCGCTAGCCGCACACGATGCGCGCCCGCCCCCGTAGCGAAGAATGATGGGCAGAATTTGCGCCGCTAACCCAGCTCTTGGGCGGTAACAGGAGGAGATCACAGCCATGAAACGGCGAGTTGCCGAGATGGAAGAGGAGGCTGCTAAGCTACGCGAGATGCAGGCGAGCCTGGAGCAGCAGGGTGCTGAGCTCCACGAGGACAAGAGTGACGTCGACAGCCGCAGCATCTTCGTAGGCAACGTTGATTACTCGGTCTCTCCCGAGGAGATCCAGGCCCACTTCCAAGAGTGTGGCTCTATCAATCGAGTGACGATTCTGCTTGACAAGTTCACAGGTCAGCCCAAGGGGTATGTGCATCTTCGCGGGGGCCGTATGGAGCCATGCGCAGTGCTGATCTGGTGCAGTTACGCGTACGTCGAGTTCACCGAGCCCAGCTTGGTCGCCCAAGCCCTTGTCCTCAACGATACGGTGCTCAAGGGCCGCAACATCAAGGTCACACCCAAGCGGACCAACATCCCCGGAATGACACGCGGAAGGGGGCGCGGCCGAGGAGGCTTCGGCGGGCGGGGCTTTCACGGTGGCAGAGGCGGTTACGTCCCTCGTGGTGGCTATCGCGGTGGTTACCGAGGACGAGCTCGTGGCGGCGGATTCAACCCGTACTAGAAGCACCCAGAACCAACTGGCCGGTTGCGCTACCACTTGGACGGCTCCTTCGACGACTCCTTCGGCGACGCTTCTAGGCATGGGAGGGTGCCATCGACGCACGGGTTTAGGCTTCCAACTCAGAGGCCTCAAGAGACCATACCTGTCGCCGTACGCGGCTATCGCTTACAACGGCGGCGAGCTTTCCAGCACGATCCCTGTATAACGGAGACACGAAACAGTGGAAGTTCACAGCGACGCCAGCCCTCGCCCCGGTGCAAAGCGGCCCTGAAATCTTGCGAAGTCCGTCGACTTGGATTTCTGCCCTGTCGCTCACCGTCTCTCACCCGACACGTCGCTTGTACTCGCTACGACTCGCACCTTTTTTCTTCTTGCAGTCTTGCTTATTCTCTTAATACCAGCGCACCGAGCCTCCTGGGCCACAAGGACTCACCGCGGTGGGTAGACGGGACAGCAACGGGTTTTCTCCAAGTAACCATGGCGAAGATCAGAGGACAGAGGGGTGTGTCCCAAAATCCCCTGATACGAAAGGCCACAGTATAGCCAGCAGTATCGTCATTTTCAGTGCCAGCAGATAGAGAAAACGGTGAATGATAAGAATGTATGATTTCGCAACAAGCAATAGTGCATGCGTGATGAGGGGGAAACGGACAAGGGGTTCGTTGAATGTGCTGGCCTCTCCAGGCCGTCCACTGGGCTTAGCAGGAGCTTCTTACCCCCGTCTCTCTCTTTTATCCACACTTTCGGGTTTCTTCCCATGAGAAGGCCGACGCGGACGACAGCATGTTCTATTGGAGGCGGCGATGGGTGCTGTAAGTAGTGCCCCGGCTAGAACGGCGCTCCATGGCGGTGCCGATAGCCGGGGCGCCCTCGACTGCTGCCCCGAAGCCCAGACAAAGCGCCGAACACGGGGTTGACAGGTCTAGTGTTAGATTCTGTACGACGTCAACAGGAGCATATTGTCTATCACGTCATATGTCCCCGCTAAAGAGAATGTTGTAGGTGGGCAGGCGGCGGGGAGCTTCTCTATGTTGAGGTGTCTCTGTACAGGAGTAACACAAAGACACAGACGAGCGGGCGGCCGGAGGGCTAGAGGGGGTCCATGGCCGGCGGACGGGGGGGGGGGGCGCATGGACGGATTTGGGGGTTGACAGGCGGGTTGTCTAACACCGCCGAGGGGGCATCGTGTGGGTGGCGGACGTGTCAGTGCGGCCGCGAGCCATCTGAGAGATTCAGCCTCCTTGGACCGCGCGTACCGTGGTCGCGGAGGGCCTCCCTCGCCTCTCTGCACGCACCGTCCAAGAGGCCAGGTAGGTATGACGAGACAGGATAAAGTGGGCTGAGCAGGAACACTGGTAGCTGGTGGTTTGGTGGTAGCGACTCGGAGGAGGGGGACCCGTTGGCCTGGGCCTCCCCGAAGCCCCCCCCCCCCCCCCCCCAGGGGTAAAGGGGTGCGGGTGGTTTCGATATGCTGCCTCCATCCGGACGACCGACTTCTACTTACCCAGAGCAGCTTAGCTAGGTAGTTAGTTGGTTGCTGCCCGCCGGGTGCGCGCGCGCTGTGTGTGTGTGTGTGAGGGTTGTGCCTCGCCATGCTGACCTGCTGATGACTGTTGGCCGTTTTTGTCTGTCTCGGTACGATGCGAGCCAAGGGGGGGGGGGGGGGGGGGGGGGGGGGGAGGCTTCGGCACACACGCCTGGATTTGCTATCATGGGCTATTCCCGTCGCTCTTTGTGCCGATCAGGCCATGGTTCACGAACGAAGAGGGTGGTGCTGTCGCGACCCGCGTGACAAAAGAGACCGGCCCGGGAGGAGGAGTAGGAGGAGGAGGAGGAGGAGGAGGAGGGGAGGGGGGCAGCGAGATGTTGCCCCCTTATTACCTACATAGGCCAATAATGGAAGCATGCACCTCACCTGGTCGGGACGAGTTGGTAAGCACCAAAGCATCTCGATCCTGCCCAGCTCCTCCTCGCATGCCGCGTGTTTCGCCCACACGGCCCAGGCGCAAGGAATCTAGGTAGGTAGGTAGGTATATACTGGCCAGAAGGTTCTGCGCCGACAGACCTGATCCATATGTTTTCCGAGGTTACTCGGCTGCTTTACCGTCGTACATATGGCCAGTTTGGAAAACTTGGCTGGCTGGCTGGCTGGCTGGCTGGGACAAGTCTGAGTGCACGCATCGTATGTATGTAAGTAAGGTATGTAGGTGAGTGATAGGTGCGTAGGTAGCGTCAGTACTTAGTGTGCGTGATGGATCGACAAGGACCAACGCGACGGGAGCGCGCAAGCGGGGCATAAATGATAGGGAAGCAAAAAGCTACCTAACCTACCGCAAACGCAGCGGCGGCATGCCCAGCGTGCACAGCGATGCGCCGGCAAATCAGACCTCGGGTACGGAGTGCGGTTTGTAATGTTGACTGGACGGGGGGGTTTTGGAGGTCTGGATGTAGCCATGGATGGGATGCACAGCCCCCCAAAAATAGCCCCTTCACCGTGGGCAAGACGTGAATGTGGAATGAATGTCCATGTACCTCTTCACGTAGGACGCACCCTGGATCCTGTCGTTCATCAGCTGCCCTCCAGCCCACATAACGAGCGCCACCAGCCAGCCAGCCAGCAGAGGAATCGAATGCAATCCAAGCCAAAAAAGAAAGAAGGAAAGAAAGAAGAAGAGCTGTCGACTGCATTCCATCATTCGCCGCCCGGGGCCCGTCTCCACCATTACCACGACACCATTTGCCTCCTCCCTCCCCCCCGAGGGTCTGGCACGACTGGGGGGAGGGGGGGGGGGGGGGTCCAGCCAGCCGGGATAAGGTGAGTAGTGGGTTACTGAACAGCTCTACCGAGTTTGAGCATCCGTCCCCTGCGAAGAAGAGGCAGCAGGTAAAAGCACAAGGATGGTATCTTCGGGCCTGCGCGTGTTGTTTGCGCCGCGCCGGGACTCGCGGGGCTGGGGCCTGGGCTGGAACTGTCTGTCCCCAGGTGGGTTGGGCCTTGCGGCCGCCGAGGGCTGGGGGGATGGGATGGGATACCTAGGTAAGTACTTCAGTACCTACTACCTCTTCTCTCATCCCATTACACTGGGGTTATCGAGAAGAGGTCGCACAGAGGCGTCAGATAACCGGCCCTGAGACACCCCAGCTACTTAGATGTTTGTACGATTGCGTGCAAGCGGGATGGACTCTCCTCGAGCCGCCGGATCTGTAGATGTAGGTAGCGTCCAGCTCGCATGGAATGGCGGGTTGCCATGTGTGCTATGGAGAAAAACCGGCCGGGTGCCTGTGGATGAATATACGGCGGGAGCTGGGTATGAAGTAAACGCAGCCTAGGTGAGCCCACTACATCAGCAGGTATTCATCGCACCCACCCGTCGTACAGACAAGCAGCCGACGGCCTTGCTCCATGTCATGTTTAACCTGTATTCCATGCTAGTGAGGATAGAGGGGTTTTCGGTCCCTCGTGCGGCAAGACTTCACGGCTTCCCTTGTAGTCGACGGGGTCCATGGACCAGGCGGGTTGCGGTATTACCCTCAACCTATCCCAAGCACCTGGTGGTTTTTATGTTTGTTTGTTTTTTTATCTAGATGGAAGCCGGTAGGCAGTATGGGAGGGATATGGGCAACCCGTAAGGTACAGTAGGTAGGTACTTCTTAACGGAGGAGTGGATGATAACCCAAGCGCTTCCAACTAATAGCCCCCCGCCAGTACCTAGGCATGGAAAGTAACCTATGGGATGTAGGTACTTTAGGAGGTAAGTAACTTATGTACGCATGTACGGGCTACACAAGTAGGGACATACTTCGTCCACTATCACATTTGGAACCTAGAACAGAACCGAACAGAACGGGCAACCCCCGATCCCACACGTTTCCCGCTCGGTTTGCTGCTTGATTGATCGTCTGCCCGCTGGTCCTGCAGGTGGAGGACGTGTTTCATTCCTCTTCCATCCCATCCCCTGCCGGTTTCTAAAGAACCTACCTACCTCCTACATCCAGCCTCGGGGCCACACGGTAGGTAGGTTTAGGTACTTCTTTTACCTTGAACGCCAGTCAGTACAGGTACACATTTCCATACCTACTAAGGTTACTTACCTAGGTACCTACCCGACCTCTTTTTACAGGTTTTGTCTGCGTACTACCAAGGCATCTCTTCCGTCTCCAGCCACCTTTTGCATTAGGATGCTTAGAGGCCTTCTGATCCTGAGACTCCCGGCAAACAATACCAATTTACCTACCTAGGTACATACATACGTATAAGGCTTCAGCTGCTGCTGGGGTGCGTGGTCGCTGTCGACCCTACAGGCAAGGAGGGGCTCGTTCTGGTGGCTCCCGGCGACTCCTCTCCTCCTCTCCCTCTCTCTGCTGGGCCCATGGGATCCCATAAGGTACGTACTACATACATCCCTCCTACCACCGTATGGGAACTCACTGCCCCCTCTCCGGGACGGGCTTGTTGTACTAGGCATGGGAACTTACTTTCTCCTCTCCTCCCAGGACCTGGAAACGGCTAACCGTTCCTGATACCTACCACCGATCTCCTCCATACATACCCTGTCGACCTAGGCAGTTAGCCCGCCTACCTCATCCTGCCTAGGCACTGCCCCCCCCCCCCCCCCCATTACCTCTGGTACCTAAGGTCAATACCTACTGACCTGCCGGTTTCCTGCCCGTTCTGCCCATCTGCTACTATTATCCATCTCCACCTAACATTCACCTCCCGCTACTGGACCCTCCTCCACCGCTGACATCCGCCTGCACACCACCACCGCCACCGCCCGCCAGACCCGGCCCGGCGTAATTCCTCAATCTCTCCATAGCCAGTGAACAAACCGGACCTGCTGCCTTTTGCTGGTCCCAGTAATCAATCGCTTTGTTCGTCACCGGCGAACTCGCATCGTTACCCTCGACATCCGTACGCCGACAGGTCCTGGCTGCCGAATCCTGCGACGTCGCTCGTTTCCGGCTAAGCGCGCGCGACCCCCCCGCGGGCGAGACATCATCTCAACTCGCCAGGAAATCCAGCCAGCCCATCGATAACCTCGCAAAAAGAGGGCAGGCGGCCTCATCGACCCGCTCCCCATCTCCTTCGCTTGACCACACCACCACCACCACCGCCGGCTCAAGATGAGCTCCAGCCGCTCCGAATCCGGGCTGCCCTCGTGAGTTCCCGCGCCACTGCCCGTCGCTGCTCTCTCTGTCGCTGTTTGACTGACGGGCATGACGTCGTACAGCCAGCCCAATCTGCGAATTACCAGTATGTCCGCCCGCAGTGCCCTCGCCGCCGCCGCTGCCGCCCCCGTCGCCGCCGCGAGCCCGTCGTCGCCCTTAGCCTTCTCGGTTTTACTGACACGATGCACCCGTAGTTATTGCCGCCGATGGGCTTTACAAGCGGGATGTTTTCCGTACGTCGACGCTCCTGATCGCAGACTTTCTCTCCATTTGACCATTCTAACCCGCACCCGCCAAAAATAGGCTTCCCGGACCCCTTCGCCGTCGCCACCATTAATGGGGAGCAGACCAAGACGACAACAGTCTCGAAACGGACCTTGAACCCCTACTGGAACGAGAGTTTCGACTTCCGCGCAAACGAGGACAGCATACTGGCGGTCCAAGTCTTCGACCAGAAGAAGTTCAAGAAGAAGGATCAGGGTTTTCTGGGCGTCATCAACATTCGCATCGGCGATGTTATTGAGCTCGCTAACGGTGCAGACGGTGCGTCGATATGCAGTCTTCCCTTCCCTCAACCTGCAGGCGCCCAAGGCTGACCTAGTCCTCCGTATTGCCACCGTGTAGACCAGATGCTCACGCGCGACTTGAAGAAGTCGACGGACAACCTGGTTGTCCATGGAAAGCTGATCGTCAACCTGTCAACCAACCTGACCACCCCTGGTCCGCAAGGCGCTCCCGCGAGCTCGGGCCGACCATCTCTCGCTACGTCGGCGGGTTCGACCCTGACGGCCGGAGGCCCGTCCGACCGACCCACCTCATCGGCCTCGGGCGCAAACGGCACACAGAACACCCCTCGCCCCCCCAACGGCACTGGCGGCCCGGCGGTTCCCAACGGCACTAACGGCCAAGCGCCGAGGGCCTCCGCCCAGATGAGCCCCTTCGAAGACTCCCAGGGCCGCCTGCCGGCCGGCTGGGAGAGACGCGAGGACAACCTCGGCAGGACCTACTACGTGGACCACAATACACGCACGACAAGTTGGAATCGTCCCACCGAGGCTGGTGGCGGCCCTACCCGCGGCGAACGAGAAGCGGCCACCCAGGTTGAGCGCCAGCGCCACCAGAACCGCACCCTGCCCGAGGACCGTACTGGTGCCAACTCGCCCACCATGCAACAGCAACAGGCACAGCAACAGGCACAGCAGCAGGCACAGCAGAATGCCACCCAGACTGCCAATGCTGCCACCATGATGCATACCGGGGCTACGAGCCCCGGTACAGGCGAACTGCCCCCCGGGTGGGAGCAGAGGTGGACTCCAGAGGGCCGGCCGTACTTTGTTGACCACAACACCAGGACGACGACCTGGGTTGATCCTCGCCGCCAGCAGTACATCAGGATGTACGGCGGCCAGAATAACGCCAACGGCACCATCCAGCAGCAGCCCGTGTCCCAGTTGGGTCCCTTGCCCAGCGGCTGGGAGATGCGGCTCACTAACACTGCCCGCGTCTACTTCGTCGACCATAACACCAAGACGACGACCTGGGACGACCCCCGCCTGCCCTCGTCCCTGGATCAGAACGTGCCGCAATACAAGCGCGACTTCCGGCGGAAGCTTATCTACTTCCGCTCGCAGCCCGCGATGCGTATCCTGTCGGGCCAGTGCCACATCAAGGTGCGGCGATCGCACATTTTTGAGGACTCCTTTGCCGAGATCTCGCGGCAGTCGGCCACAGACCTGAAGAAGCGGCTCATGATAAAGTTTGACGGCGAGGATGGTCTCGACTACGGTGGTCTTTCGCGAGAGTTCTTCTTCCTGCTGTCGCACGAGATGTTCAACCCCTTCTATTGTCTGTTCGAGTACTCTGCACACGATAACTACACGCTGCAGATCAACCCCCACTCGGGTATCAACCCCGAGCATCTCAACTACTTCAAGTTCATCGGCCGTGTCGTCGGCCTGGCTATTTTCCACCGGCGATTCCTCGACGCCTTCTTCATCGGCGCGCTGTACAAGATGATGCTGGGCAAGCCGGTGCAGCTGGCCGACATGGAAGGCGTCGACGCTGACTTCCACCGCAGCTTGCAGTGGATGCTGGACAACGACATTTCCGGTGGCATTCTGGAACAGACCTTCTCTACCGAAGACGAGCGATTTGGCGTTATGACCGTCGAAGACTTGATCCCCGGCGGCCGGGACATCGACGTCACCAACGACAACAAGAAGGAGTACGTAGAGTTGATGGTCAAGTGGCGCATTGAGAAGCGCATCGAGGAGCAGTTCCACGCTTTCAAGGAGGGCTTCCATGAGCTCATTCCCCAGGACTTAATCAACGTATTCGACGAGCGTGAACTCGAGCTGCTCATTGGAGGTATTGCCGAAATCGATGTCGACGACTGGAAGAAACACACCGACTACCGCGGCTACACGGAGAGCGACGAGGTCATCCAGTTCTTCTGGCAGACTGTGCGCAGCTGGGATGGCGAGCAGAAGAGCCGGCTGTTGCAGTTCACCACGGGCACATCGCGTATCCCCGTTAACGGCTTCAAGGATCTCCAGGGTAGTGACGGGCCCAGACGCTTTACTATTGAGAAGGCGGGAGAGCTGGGCAACCTGCCCAAGGCACACACTTGGTAAGCTGGCAACTTTGGTGTCCCCGTAACTTGCCCTTTCCGTCGACGCTAACAAGACTGGCCACAGTTTCAACCGATTAGACCTGCCACCTTACAAGACACTGGAGGCTTTGCAGCAGAAATTGACCATTGCCGTCGAGGAGACGATGGGTTTCGGCCAGGAATAACAGTCGCGGCAGGCTGGCTGTTGGGGCTTTTGTTGTTCATTTTCCACCTTTTCTTCAGGCGGGTCACTCGAGCGTTTTGGTTCCCTCTGTATATAGATAGTATCACTACCGGTCCACCAAGAGCTGAGTATGAGTTGGTTTGTGTGTGCATGCATGAAGGAAAAGACACGCACACAATGTTACCAAGGCAATACATCTTGGTAATTTTCTTTTTTTTACCCCTTGACCTGCCGCATATTTTCTTATCGGTGCCTTTTGACATTCTTTCCTGCCTGTGTGAGGAAGGCAATTACAAGGCTTGGTCACACAAGCCATTACTAAAAGAGTCCTCTTCAGCCTAGAGGCCTGTGGAGACCTTGGATGCTGTGCCTGCCTACCTACATAAGTACTTACCTAAGTAGAGGAGAGGCAAAAAGCATGACACCAGCGAGCCTCCTCCCCTGACCGCCCAAATCTATTCAAGGAAAAGATAAGGGAAAAAAAAAACCAAGCAGCGCATGGGGCTCCCTGGGGAGGGAATTGCGACTTATTCTAGAAAGCAATCCACCCGTATGTGGCAACAGGCGACCATCACCCCCTCTCCCTCTTCAGGCAGTTGGAAAGGGGAACCGCTGCCCACCGAGTGTGCTAGAAGCAAATCCCAGTGAAGGCACACCGGGACATAGCGACTGCGTGGCATGAGGTTCCGTATACCTAGGGTCCCGTTTACAAGTCCGCGGTGGCTTTGAGAAGCGGGCGGCCGGCTTTCCCAGGAAATTCTTATACGGATGCGTCACCAGTGCGCGCGGCATCCGAAGAACTACTCACCTATACGGGCTCGCGTCAAGCATCATGGCAGAGGGTCAACGCCCGGGTAATGTAGGAAGAAGTGCCGCTCAGCCGAGACAGCCACGCGTAAAATGTCATCTCCGCTTCGTGTCTTTATACATATTTCGTAAGTTGTGTAGTAGTTACAAGGAAAGGGGCGCTTGTTTCCTCGTCTCGCAATCGAGCCTCACCAGCAAAGTTTCGAATACAGCGCTCCTTGAAGCTTAGGAAAGCCCAACTCGCCCAGACAAGTTCCAAATGCTCTTGTACTTCTACAATCCACCCTTCCTGCCAAAGTAAACAAGCGCTCATCCCCTTCAATGTGATTATATGCTTTCGCTCCATCCGCCATTCATGGCCCGGTAGTCTCTCACTTCGAATCGTCGAGAGCCGCCTCCCTTGGAAGCGTGTATGTATTGTGTGCAGCAAGAGGGGGGAACTAAAAGTCGTATGTTGTCAAGGGGGTGACCCTCTTTCGGGAATCCAGTATATAGTCCAACAAGAGGGCATTGAATAATAGGAGCCGCACTCCGTGCTCAAGTAGGCATCTCCGCGCACGGAGACCCGTAGGAGCTTGCTCCGTCAACCTCCCCTCATTTAACAGGGCGGTTGCGTTGCTTCTGCGATCCACTCTCCTTCACGGTCCCAACAAAGGTGACGTGTTTGTTATCTTCCTTGCGGAAGCGCACAGCCGAGTCGCCCGTGGCCGAGCCGCGGTGATGGCGCAGCGACCGCATGTGGTCATCGTCAAAGCCGATTTCGGCCACGTCAGACATGGATTCGGCGTCGATGCCGTCATTGGCTTCGGACTCGTCCGAAGAGCCGTCCACCGAGTCATCGTACTCCCCGTCATCACTAACGAGCGATGGCGCGTTGATGCTCACGGCCGTGTTAGGACTCAAGTCGAGGTCCATCTCGTCAACCATCGGGGGAAGCTCCGCCTCCTGCTCCGAAGCCGTTCGAGTCGCCAGGGTTGGAACAGGGGTGACGTATGGGACGGGGTGGCCGCGACCTTTGCTGCTCGCCGGGCGGGTGACACTGGGAGGTGGAACGGGGGACTTGGCCATGGTGCGCGCAGGCACGCGCATCCTCGGCGGGTCGGCCGGCAGGCTGTCGGGTGCCGAGTCACCATCGTCGGATTCCCCGTCCGGCGACATGACATCGTCCAGATTCACCTTGGTCTTGGCGTCCCGGACAAGCTCGCCAAGGTTCATCGTTTTGCCGCGGCTTTCAAGAAGGCGTGACAGATGCGGAGAATCGACCGAAGGCGCAAAATCCGAGTCTTTCCGGGCTTTGGTCGCGGACGGCGGAGTGCTGGGTACACCAGGTATCGACGAGAAGCCCTGCATTTGTCCTTTGCGATACATGTCCATCGACTCCTTGATCCGGGACACGACGGAAAAACACGCCTCGGATTCGGACATCGCACTCCCCCGTGCAAACGGGTGTACCAAGCCGGGGGCAAGAGAAGTGCTGCTGCCAACACTGCTGCTGTGACTGTGGCCGGAAACGGCAGCAGCAGCAGCAGCAGCAGGGGTTGTGGTGAGATTGCCGCTGCTGTTGGCAGAGGTGATGGCAGCCTTATCCTCGCCGCCGCCCGCGTTCACGTCCACTTCGATGGGATGACCGCATGCGACGGCGGCCTCCTCGTGGCTCTTGAAATCCCGCTTGTGCGCTATGCGACAGTGATTGATGAAGCCCTGGGTGCTGGAGAAGTTATCTCGCTTACAGTCTATGCAGACCAGCTTGACAGTCTTGCCATCGGCACGCTTCAAGATGCAGGGGCCGGCTTTGTCCTTCGGTTGCGCGTAGCCGTTTGGCAGTGCGTGGAGCTTCTGGCTCGCCATGCCGCGCGAGGGCCGGCCCTTGCCCGGGATGCCTCCTACATCGCCGAAGCTATTTCTCGTCGACCTGCTCTCGATACCCTTCCGGCCCCGGGCAGATTCAGCATGCAGCGGCGCATCGGGCACGATACCATCAAACTTGGGGTCCGGAATGAGCCACTTGGCGTAATGCCGCGCATATGGCCCGTCAGTGACGCCGAACGGAGGCGCCCACTCAGGCACCTTTTCACCCGGTTTCGATTGCAGCGCAGGCCCCGTACCGTTGCTGATGTTCAGCATCTGCTCGGGCGTCGGGACGTTGACGGGGTACGGGATCAGGTGACATCGACGCAACTGCTCCAATGCGACCTGGCATTTCGCCAGTTCCTGGTTGATCAAACGTAACTCGTTGTGTTTGTGTAAAATCGCGACACTAAACTCGTGCTCGATGGTTTCCTGCGCGCGCTCCAAATCGGCGGGAGCGGCGACGACTGCCGCTCGTGGACGCGACTGCTGCGGCTGCGGCTGCTGCTGAGGCGGCGGCGGCGACGGCGGCAGATGCGCGCTTCCATTCCCTTCCCCGGCGCGCGTCGACGTGGCGACCGGCGTAGCCGTTGGCGGTGGTACAACCGGTGCGACCGCCGCTACCTTGGCCTTCTTGGGGCCTTTCTCATCAACAACATCATCTACCCTCTGCCGCTTCAGCGCGGGCAGGGGCGCGGCAGCCTGCGGCGCTATCGCAGCGTTGCTCTGCCTCCGACGCTTCGGAGGGCGCGGTGGCGACGTCACTGTAGTAGTCTCTGACACGAAGGGATGCACGGGTTTGGCAAAGTCAAGCATAGGCCGGTGGAGAACCTGCTCGGATTTGTCGCTGCCCCTAGAGTCCGAGCCCCAGAATCGAAACATGAGCATGCCCGACCGGGGAAAAAAATGGCAAAAGAGCCGTCGTTCTTTGGGGGTGGGCGCGTGGTCGCGATAAAAGGTAGAGTGAATGAAGAGTGGTGGTCGATTGAATGCCAGGCTGACACAAAGGGGGAAGGGGGAAGTCGGAAGGTGCGAGACGTCGGGCTCAAGACAAGGCTGACGTAACAGCAGGTCGGCGTGAAACCAGGATCCAGATCGGAGGATCGGGTCGCAAAGGTGCAGGAAAGGGGGGATGGGGGGGGACGAGAGACTCCAGTAAGTAGAGCAGGGGGAGAGAGTGGGAGAGGGAGAGGGAGAGTCGAGCGACGGGGTGGAGCTTAGGCGCTAACCAACGACCCGAAAAAGTAAGGTAAATGCGCGTTGCCTATGGCTCCCTCCCTGATTGACCCAAGGATGCGCCTTCGAACCGCTGGGTGGACGGGGTGCGGTCGCTGGGTGGTGCCGTTGTGTAGAGCGACGATGATGTGGCCACCGTCAAACCCAACGAAACTCAATCTGAGTCAGGGAATGGGAGGAGACAATAGTGGCGCCTGGGGGAGCGGTCCAGGGAAGAAACGGGAATGGTGAGCGGCGAGCGCGTCCGGCTTAGGCAGCGAGGGGGCAGGCGGGCGCGGCGGGACAGGCAGACAGGAGAGTCGGTCGGTCAGTGGTGAGCATGAGGGTGGTGGGTTGGTTGGTTGTACGCGCGACGGGGGCGACGACGAGTGCACGACGCGGACAAAACACTGGAAGGCAGGCGGACGGCACAATACGGGAGGGAGAGGCCAGTCTGGAGTCTGCGCAGCAACGGCGGCGGGGGGGGCTGTGCAGCCGGTGGTGTTCCAAGTGGTTGTGCTGTGCAGTTGTTGGTATGTACGAGCTGGCACGCGCGGATAACGGGGGGAGGGGATGCAGGGACACGCGTGGCGGGCGGCCAAGCAGGCAGGCAATCACAACGCAATGCGAAAACGACGGATTGCTTCTCCGTTTACCGGGGGGGCCAGCGAGACGAGAGATAACAGGCCGGGCAACGGGGGGGGAAAGACAGCCTGACTGGAATGGATGCAAGTGGATGGATGGACGGATGGGGGGGAGAGTGTAGGTCCCAGCGTGTGTGTGTGTGTATGCGTGTGCGTGTGCGAATGCGTGGGCTGCTCTGCCAGTCGTACCTGGCCGACTGTAGCGGGATATGCTGCGTACTGCTGTACGGAGTTAGGTACCTTTCTGTGGATGTAGCTGTACCAGGGGATGAGTCGGTACCCTAAGTACAGTATCTAGGTACATAGATAAGTAAGTACCTACGAATGTGGAAGGGGTGGGTGCGATGGGATGGTCCAATGTACCTGTTTGTTGGCACTGGTGCACTGGGCTGGCAACCAGAGGGAACCTCGAGGGGGACCGAAGTAGCTAGCGCGGCAGGGAAAGAGCAAATAGGTACCTCCTCCCTAGAACACCCTCGCAACCCGGTTGCTCCGCCGAGATTGGCTTGGCCTGGCTTGGCGTGGTCGGCGCTGGCAACTGCGTTGTTTGGCTCGTTTCCCCGAGGCAGAGGCAGAGGCGGGCCAAGGAGGTAGGGAGCTAGCTCGGCAACCTTGGGCGCTTTGGCTTTTGACCTGTGCCGACCGACTGCGACCGATGCAGCCTCTTGCTGTTTCCGGGGGGCGTTGGGAGAGGCAGCAGGCGACAGCGGTGGGAGTTCCCCCGTCCTCGCTCACGGGGCTTCAGGAGATGGAGGGATGGGGTGAAAGGGGGACCTGGACCTGCTTGGGATGATGGAATGAGGTAACCAAGACGAAGCGAGCTGAGCGGGCGGGCGGAGTTGTTGCGTGGTCGGGGCCGACTTATGATGCGATGCGACTCGAGTAAGACGTGTGAATCCAGGCCGCGGGCCCAAAAGGAATGCGCGAAGGGAAAGGAATGGTTCAGCGTCCAAGGTCAGCTGCCGCCTCCCCGGAAGGAAAGGAACTGGACGGGCGTGCAAAGAAAACAACCCGGAAGACCGGACGTCAAGGTGCGAAATCAGCCTGCTTGGGCGGGTTTGCGTCGCAGCTGTTGGCGCGGTGGCAGCGGCGACGTACTGTGGTGGTTGCGAAAGGGTGCGGGAAGAACGCGCGGGTAGCGATGACTGCTCGGTAGAGGTTGTTATGAACGAACGAGCATAGGCGGCACCCTCTTGGGCATTCCTGGCTGGGCATGTGGCACTTCTCACACTCACACTCACACACTCACTCACACACACACACTCTCTCTCTCTCTTCACCGTCAGCACCTACGTAGTACTGGGGAGTTAGGTGTTGACCGTGTGTGTGGGTGTGTGGCCTCTACTACGTACATACATCCAGGTAGCCAGGTTCGTTCCATGTACCCCCAATTTGATATCTTACATACAGCTTACTTCCACATATCACATACCTCTCGAGGGGGTGTTCAAAAAAGTGACCCAATCATGAGGACGACTGTGCTCACCATAATAGGAACACCCTCAAGTTGATCTAGCTTCCTTGGCAGACCCCTTCGCCTCCCACGCCCTCGCTCTCGTCTACCGAGGGCGTTGTATATATCTATCTCCCTGAGCGGGAGGTAAAGTCACTCCAAAAGTCCACACACACAGAAAGATAGACGGAAGGGATGGGATGTCTTGGGGTGGCCAGGATGTGGGTAGGGGTGGGTGGTGTGAACTGCGCTTCGCTGAATTCGCTCGCTTTGAGGGGACCGACAATTGTTGTGGTGAGTATATTGAACGCCCACCCACCCTCCAACACCCTCATTCTTGGTACATACGCAGAACATATTTGCTATGTGCATGACAAGGCATGTTGACCTGCCGCGTGATCGACTTAAGTGAATTGGAATGCCTTTATCTTCGGATATTCTGGGTTGCCCTTCTATTTCGCTACACCGAGTATTCATACATAGTACATGGTCTTTCAGGGTTGCTTCCCTGGACAGAAGGGTATGATCATGTATGCATGCCCCATACGTCTAAAGGTGGGCAACTACGGCAACTACTCGAGGGTGAAGTCGTAGTCGTAAAACAAAGAAACACACAGGGGCCCCTCGGACCGCCTGGGGACGTAATGCAATCTCCAGTATTGCCTCTTTGGGGAAAGTCTCGGGGGGTGGAATGTGACGGTACGGCTCACGAGAACCAGGGAGCCAGGCTCCTCCTGGCCCTTCGAGTCGAGGTGGTGTGCACCGAGGTTGCTTTTACGAGAATAGAAAGAGAGAGAAAAAGAGCGATATAGCGGGCCTTTCGCCGTGTCTTCAGGAAACCACAGCCTGCCTCACTTCACTGAGAGATCGGAGCAGGGACGCCTTTGGAGTGTGTCCTTGTACCGGGGATGTACCCGAGTAGGTTACCGTAAAGTAGAACATCGCCTATCTGGTATGCTTTCGTACAGGGGAACGTTGCGCTGGCCAGACTACCGCTGAGGATCTTCGGTTGATGGGGAAGCGCCATGGAAACCTAGTAAGTAGGGATCTGGCAATAGCCCGCGCGCCCGCATCGGTGTGCGGTTGTGGATTCGCCAGGCCCCTCAGCACATGTTCCCCGGCGTGTGTCCGCTCATCATCGGGTCCGGTCCCTTGTTAGGCTCGTCATGCAAGATATGTGGAATACGCCTGTATACCTCGTAGCTATATGACACTATAGGGCCTAACTGTCGAATAGCCAGTGCCAAGAAGCCTCCAGCTCGTCTGCCAGTCTGCATAGCATGTAGTATTAGTAGCAGCCGACCTATGCGCGTCCTGGACCTAGCCGGTTGGCCACTTGGCCGGGCCAGTACATTAGCAGATTCGGTAGCCTGCAACTAACATGGAACTTTCTCCGTAACCATGCAGCTTGTGTCCAGACAGTGGAGCGGCGGACGGTCTACGGCAAATGCGTACGAAGTATGGATGGCGATGGCATCCATCCCGTATGTACAATACACCCTCGCCATCACACCGTCTCCCGTGGTAGGGGGGGGGGGGGGGCCACCGGCCACTACACGGTATGCAAGCCCGAGAGTGCCAGATCGCATAATGCGACGCGTCAACCGGCCAGGCAGGGCAAAAAAGCCAGTTTCAGACACGTACCGCCGCGGCACCTATGGGCTACATAAGTGCCCAGCGAGACGGTTGGCGGCATCGAACCCTATTAGTACGGCCTGGAGCTGTTCCCCCGGCGCGGGCATCCACCATGTCTCCATCGTGTGTATACCTAAAGTATGTAGCCACCCAACTACCTCTTGCCTGGCTAGGTGTCTTCGTCGATGGCGGCTTCAATAACACCAGGCGCCACGAACTGCCCGACTGTGCTGAGTCCCCCAACCCCCTGGGCGGCGAAACGGTTTACGCGGGGCCCTGGCAGTGTCTGGCTATCGGTGGGCGTGATGATACCTACAGCCAGAAGCCCATCTGGATCAACCTGCCGTTAGGGTGCATGCTGCCTGCGTAGCCGTAGGCTCGAAGAAGGGAGGGCTCCCCAGTGCCATCTGGCCTCCTCCCCCGCCGGCACGTTCCAGGTGGCATGCTCGAAACACGGCGAGGCCCTCAAACATGCCTCTTGTGCACCGCAGGTGCCGGGTTCAGACGAAACGGAAGCCATATCTGCCTCGTATACGGCTTCATCCATGCTCCATGTGCACCCTCCCAGTCCCGGGGGGAAACGCCATGGCTCACATGGATGGTATCTTCGCTTACGTCTCGGCACAGTCCCAGGAGGTGGTGTGGCTGCATAAACTACCTAGCAAGGACCTCAGTTTCCCGCCGAGACCAATGAGGACGCCCCGGCTCCCCGGCCGGCTGACTTGGCGCGCCGCCTCCACGAGCAAGAGGCACTATCGGTGCTACGCATCTAGGATTACTTCGTCGCCTCTAAGCGCCAACGATGGGGGCTCGCTTCCTTTCCAACTGGGCGTTGTGAAGTGAAAGTGTATGCTGGCCATGAGATGGGATGACGGAAGCAATCCATCACCACCGGATAGCAAGCGTCGGGATATACGTATTATACAGCGTTGTCCGCGGTACGTATAGTCGTGGGACACAGGGGGCTAGAGTAGGTAGGGTATCAGCAACCCTTCCCCTCAGTACCTGTCTCCATGGTGTTACTGAGAAATACATGTAACCAACAACTCTTGAGGCTGATTCTAACGGCCGTGGGTATCGATGGCCTCTCCCGGAGAAGCAGCGCGCCGAGATTATCGGGTCCCTCCATTGGTGGCACGACATAGGCAGCTTCCATGTCTGATGTGCAATTTGATGCCCATCTGGGTGGGGGTGGAGATATGCCGCCGTCTTATCGATAAGGTGCCGCCCCCGTGGATTTTCGGTTTGTTGGCCGCCGCCCCTCTAATTCTTGGAGATTCTCGCCGAAATAACCGTCCTACGTCCAGGTCCCATTTCCCCATCGCGACGCGCGGTGCGGCGCAGAAGACGAGACTGGCCATGGCATCGACGTCAACAGTACAGGGAACCGCCCGCGAAGGGAAGGCGCAGCAGAAGCGCAAGCGCGTTGACGAGGTTTCATCCGCGGATGCTGGGAGCGACTCCGCGAACAAACGGACGCGACTCGCCTTCGACCTCCACATCACCTCGGACGAGGACAAGCGAGCGCTTGAGCTGGTCAATTCCCGATGCGATGTTCTGATCCACTCCGTCATCTCGTCGTCCAAGATTCAGAAGAAGGTCACCTCGGTCCTGCGACATCTTACCACCCCGCCTGCCGCCAAACCGCGAATTTCCATCCTTCGTGCCAAAGCCGCCGACGCCGCGAAGTTGATCAGCATAGCCGAGATTGCGAAGCGAGAACTGGCCGGGAATCGAGCGAACGACGAGCACGCCGGCAGGTGGTTCCAGTACATCGCTCTCGGCGAGGAGGTGAAGGAGGTCCCGCGTGATGTCGAGGGCAGGACGATTGTCGAAGACACCATCCTAGGCGCCCGGGGCACAGTGGAAACGGAAGAGGCGACCGCGGACGAGATGAAAGAAAAGCAGGTGGAGATGGAAGACGAAGACGATGGCAGTTTCGAAAACATGAAGACACCGTTCGAGAGGGCCATCGAAGGACGCCCCCGAAAGCGCGCCGTCCCGATTATGAGCCTGTTTCTAGCGCGGGTGTCCGTCGCAGAACTGAGCAAACGGTATGGCGAGCAATCAAACCTCGAGACCACTGAGGGAAAGACATGACCCACCAGTCTGGCAAGTTTCACACGATGGGCCAGACGGCCCAAACCGCCAGGCGATTCCAGGCGACCCCATACGACAAATCTGCCAATCGTTCATATCGATGCGGATGTGAGTGAGCGAGCCCTGGAACCTCCACCTTGCAGCCGCCGGACTTTCAGTGTGCATGATTCAGGGAGACCATGCCATCGTGGAAAGACCCGCGGACAGCAAGAGGGAGGAGCTTCTTGCCTATCTGGCGACCTCAACGCGCATGTTCACAACATCTGCCACTTCGGTTTGCTAGCCCACGATGAAGGCTGGGCTCTACCTTCTACCACAGCTCGGTGCCGGCAGGGAATGAGGAACGACCGCCCTCAGCATACCACCATCGTCTATGTGTGGCTTGACTGTTGGCGCGAAGAAGCTCATGCCATGCTCTCGACCATTGCCCAACGGATCCGAGCAATCAGCGTCTGAAGTTCCAGAGTCGGGTCCACGCCTGGTATTTGAACTAGTGCGTACACCCGGTCAGCTGTAGACAGGAGTCGTTCGTTTCCGACTGGGCGATGATGCGCTTGTCAGGATTGGCGTATCTATTTGCCTACCTGTATATATCATACGGGTAGACGTCTCATGTGGGAACTAGCTCTTCAGAGAAGCCCGTTCTTGGTGAAATCCATGGAGCAATATAGAAGGCGGCCTGAATCCCAGGTAGTCGGTAAAAGAAACGCCGGTAGAATTCTATTGCAATGCTGCTACAAGTCCATATCAACACCGTTCCATGCTATGCATCCTTGGGGGTTGCTCCTACATCCCCCTCCCCTTCACAGTCGCAGTCGCTTCCCGTCCAGTCCACCCGAGACGACGAAAGACATAAATAAAAACACGTATGTACAGGTGTTGTATCACCCCGCTGGTTGTTGCAGTTTCGTAGCTCTTGCCATCATCGGTAGGCTCTGCGGTAGCCTCGGTAGTTTTTTTGTCTCGTGGACGGCCGGTTTCTGATACAAATCGCGCCGTAGTAGGTAGCCACCCTTCCCCCCCCCTTAGTGTTTCTCGCCGCGGTTGGAGTAGGTAATGCGCAGGACGAAGTTGACAACAACGGCCAGCAGCAACACTATGGCCAGCAGCGTCGGGCCATAGCGATCGTCAAAGCCGGCCTGGCCCTTCCTACGTATAGAGTTGGCGCGCCAGTGGTAGGTGACTAGCGCATAGATCATGGTGAGCATTGCCACGCCCGTGAAGAGGAAGGCCGAGATGAAGGCGGGACGGTCGCCGAAGTTCAGCATGCCGATGGCCAGGGCGCCGAGGATGACGGTGAAGTTGAGCCATGACAGGAAGGTACGCTCGTTGGCGAAGAAGACCTTGGGCTCGACACGGGTCGGCAACGCGATGCGCTTGCCTAGAGAGCAGCACGAAATCCTGGTCAGCCGGCGGCCTTTTCTTTGGCTGCTAGAGGGAGAGCCCTGACCGCAGGCCGGCACAGGGTTACGGGATGGTTCGTTGTTGTTTACTCACCGGGCGCCGTCTGAAGCAGAGGCTGGCTAGACATTTCGAGCCGGACGAAATTGGTTTTTGGTCGATGGTAAGAGGGCGTCGGGGCCGGGACAGCACCGTGTGTTACCTTGGCCGTGTGCGACGATGGACTCGGACGTGGGCGGCCGACGGGTGACGGACGGAAGCTGAGGGTAAATAGGCACACCCACACACACAGAGAGACGGCGGTTGTTCGGCGGGGACGGGCGGCAGTACAGCCACTGGGGGGTTTCAGGTTCGGGGCGAGCAGAGTGAGACGGAAGATACACGCGATGCAGGCGAGGTAAGGTAGGCAAGAGAGGCGCCAGACACAAAAATATCTGCGCCGAGAGAGAAAGAAAGAGAGAGAGATGCTGAGACAAGTGGGTGAAAGTCTTCTGCACCTGTCTTAGAGATGCGCCGGGCCGGAGTCTGTGGTAGTAGACTCGGGCCTCGTACCTAGCCCGTACGGGCAGAAGAACCAGATGACATAAAGGCAGAGCGAGCCAAGCAAATCAGAAGCTTCAATTGATGGAGCAGCGAAGCTGCCGGGCCGCCCTGCGTTTTAGCAGCGCGGGTCGTGAGTGGCTGAGCCGCGGGAGGTCGTGGGCATTGTTTTTTTTCGCTTCCCTGCGACGGGCGTCGAAGTTGAAAGGGCGTCGCCCCCACCGCGCGCCCATCTGGACCACTGTCCACGGGCACACCCACGGGCCCCTCGCCCGCCTGGGTCATCGCATACGGATGGATATTAACTATGTATGCATCAGCTATGGGGGGGGGGGGGGGCCATCGGGATGGGCCTGGCGGCGCCTGACGGGCAGGCTGGCCCGGGAGGGGAGGGGGGAACAGCCGCGCACGTGGGCAACTTCTGTGCTGTGACTGGCTCTCCGGGGGCGTGAATAGACGGCACTCACTGCTCCCTGCACCGTCTCCTGCAGGGCGGACAGAGGTTAGTAGGTCTGCCTCTATTCCGGAGGGGGGTCATCAGGCTAGGTAGGTATGTAGTATAAAAGGGTATGACATGAACCCTGCCCAGCCGGAGAGGGTCGTAAGTATACCACGCCCGTACACACATGTGGTGGCCACTTCCCTCCGAGCCATTCGGCTTCTTTTTACGACGTATAAAACCTGTATCTCCGTCGTTTTTGGCATCCCCCACACGCACTACTTCCACAGTAACAAATACCTAGCCCTCCCGTCGACGAGTCGTGGCAATGTGTGAAACCCTCATCGCCTACTAATGCGTACTTCTGTAGGTATGTAGGTAGCTGTGTAGGTAAGTACATACCTACCTACATGCCTTGTTAGCTGGAGTTGTTGCAAGCCCGTCTCGCCCGTCTCGCCCGTCCAAGGCTGCAAGGCGGCCGGCTAGCCGCACCAAGAAGGGAAGCGCAAGCCCGTAAGCCGCTAGCGAGGTTCTTGATTGGTTCATCGTCAGACAGAGTTCAAGCTGCCGAAGCCTGAATGAGTGAGAGCGGGAGGTATTAGTAGGGCAAGGCGTAGTAGGTACCTCCTCCACCTCCTCCTCTTTCTTCCCGGCCCCCTTCGGCATACCCGATCGGCGCACGTCTCTCTTATCGTGTCTCGGCTCCCCGTCAAGTTGGTGTAAGGACAAACTGTCATACCAGCCGTTCCCGCCCATCTGAGTGGTGGGTGACACTTTCTTCGTGCGCCGCTTTCTCCGTTATCTCCTCGCCCGCCCGGGCTGTCTGTCTGGCAGTGGGCGACGGACGGGCGGCGACCTGCGTCTCTCTCACGTGCGTGCTTGGCCTTCCAAAGATGAGGATGCGCTGATGGCCCGAGCTTCCCCAATAGGTAAGGAGTACCCCAGGTATGTACCTACATACACACTCCCCATGTAAGTAAGTAAGAAGTAGTACAGGATCCGGCAGACCGTCGGGGGGGCGTCAACAGGTGCGAGCAAGCGACGGCCGTGAGAGCGAGCACGGAGGGGGGAAAGCCGGGGCAGGCGCCCTTGGCGAGGCGCGCCGATGGTAGGAAAGCGAGCGATCCAGCATGACGAGGCTGTCGCGATTCCCTCCGTCCCGTCCAGTTTTCCCACGCCCGCACAACCAGTCCCTACATCCCGCCCATCCAGCCCACCGCCTCGCCTCCCAACCATTCGCCGACCGAACCCCCCTCGATTGTACCCCAGATTCGCTGGCATTCAAACCGCGAGCCCGCAGTTCCCGTCGTCATGGCCTCGCAGACCACCAACGTATGCCCGCCGCCGCCTCCCTCCCGTCCGCCGCCCCTCCACTGACAGCCATGATGCATCGCAGCCGCCCGTGAGCACCACCCGTCTCAGGCAGATTGCCACCGATGTATGTCGCGCCCGCCGCCCCGCGCCATCGCGTGCTGTCTGCTGACTGCATTTTGCTGCGTGTTCCAGGCCTGCCAGAGCGCTGTCGGCACGACCGAATTCTACGAGCACACCAAGGTTGAGAGCTGGAACTCGGCCATCATCGTACGTCCCACCGCTTCCGGCGCTGTTCCGCCCTCGCATGGCCGCCTTTGCGCGCGCCCCTTCTGCCTCCACGGCCTGCCACGAGGCCTACAAGACGCGCGCTTCCCGCTGACCCCCTGGCTCTTGCCCCGTCTGTAGAACTCCATTCTGAAGGCTCTCATTTCCGAGGCCACCCCCTCGGGCTCTCAGGGGCCTGCTCACAAGTTCATCGTCAACAGCACCATTGTCCAGCACCTCGTGCCCACCTCGGCCCTGAACAAGCCCAAGGGGGGCAGCGATACCAAATCCGAGGAGCCGCGCATCAGCACCAGCGACGGCGGCGGCGGCGCGACCGCTACCGATGGCAAGCCTCACGTGGGCCGTCGCGGCATGCACTCGGCCACCCAGGCCTTCTGGAACGAAAAGACAGACGGCATGTGGAGCTTCAAGTACGACGGCGGCGAGGGCAAGGGCATGGATGTTGTCATCAGCGTCATCTGGGTTGCCGTGTAGGTCCGCCGGTCCTAGCCACTCGACGTGACCCTCCAGTCCTCGAGGCCACCCGACATGCGCCTCAGCACCCGTCTTGCTTACAGCAGCGAAACACCCGGTCCTCGCCAGAAGCGGCCGCCTGCTGAGGGACGCACCCCCCAAGCGTCCCACCGGATCATGCGAGCAACCTCGGGCAATTTGACCATCGTAAGCTGTTGCTGTACGTGTACTTGTACGAACTAATAAGCAAACAACGCAAATAATGACAGCCGACTTCAAGAGCCGCGCCGGTTGCGGCGTCCTCTTCCAGGTGAGAGGGGGAATAGCGGGCCAGCTGACACAGTCACCATGGCGCCAACGGACGAGACCCGATCTTGGTGTTGGCGTATTCCACTCCTTCGGGGCAGGGCATGGGCACATTGTGGGCAGTGGGAATGCTCACAGCCACGGTCGAGGCATTGCGCGTACATACTTCGGACCCAGACACGGCAGCGTCTCGGTTCCTTGATTAATATACCGTTCTTGTTGTCATTGCCACCAGGGTCGCCGCTCCTTTGGTCCTCGGGAGGTTGACATCGGCCAACTAAACCCAGCCCCTCGCAGGATGAGACGGCCATCCAATCCGATTTGTTGGCCTTTTGTTTAACGTATCTCCGTGCGCGCTGCCATTGCTATTATTTAACGAGCGGAATACAGTGACTCTTATCGGATTGGCATCATCTCCACACGGGTATCAACTAAAGCGACTGAACAGCAGGGCATCGAACCACTGGAATTTTGTTTTCCCAAAAGTTCCCATGTCACACAGATGCCGGGTCTGTGTGTTATTGTGTCCTGATACCCAAATAGCCCGCCCCTCTGTTCTCGAGACCATCTTGCCCCTACTTGACGAGGAATGAGGTTTCTTACAGGAGTTCGTCTTGTGCCGTCTGACATCGACGTTTACATTCCAGGTTAATCGCTACAGGGTGACCAGAATCTGCTTATATGCGGGTACAACGCCGAGTTGAAGAACGTATACTTTGGTCTTAACCCGCCTACCCAAATGAGAATTCGAAGGTAAGCAGCCAGTGATTTTCTTTATGTTTGTTGAGATCCATCTGTGAAGTCCTTTTTGGTAGTGCTGTCCCTTACGGCCACGGCCACGGCCATGGGCGGGGGGGGCAGGCTCTGACAGGTTCCCCCACACGAGAATCGTTCTTCCAAAGTCAGCTCAGTGATGGCATTGCCCGTCACTTGTTGTAGGGAGGTATGCAACGACACTGGCAGTTCGGTTGGTCTTCCGAGACCAACTCGGACTTGCGTATGTGCCCGCTAAACTCCTCCGACTACTGATAATTCGACACTCGCCACGGCAATTTCATGCATATATACTTGTATATATATATATATATATATACACCTACAAGCTTGGGGTACAATACGACTAGCTTAGTGGGTGCTGAAGACTAGAAGAACGATAAACGAGAAGCCTAGGTTTTGAGAGCCCTGTTTGAAGAGTAGACATCAAACCAAATGTCTGCCTATTCGGCGGCTGTACCTACCAAGAAATACAAACCCCTCTTATACATTCGCGGGAAGAGGATGGACTGTTCAAAAACCCCTATGTTGAGAATTTACTTATCCTGCCCAGTGGTACTAGTCCACACCCGAGGAAGAAAACAGGCGCCGAGGCAGGGCCGGTGCCTGGTGATACTCCAGACGGGTCAAGGCCAATAGGGCAGCTCCCTCGTGGGTTGCTAAGGTAGAGGGAGCATGCGCTATTCGCAGATGCCGAGTTCGGCGTACCCGCGATCCGGATGTGATATTTTCTGGGAGGCAGAAGTAGATGCACCGGGTGGCGGCGCCTTGATACTTACAGCAGCAAGTGATGGTATGTAAGTCGTTGCCGCCGACAGGACAGTTCCCGTTCCTGGATGGGAGGGGCGGTGAACGATTCATAAGACATCGCCTAGCCGAGTCATGAGAGAGGGCCAGCCGCATCGGCATACGTCTTTTGGGGCAACGGCCCGGTAGCCATCGTTTCAGTAGGGTAGATGGATGGCTTGGAGAACCCTGGCGAGCCAGGCACGCGACACTGGCCCCCCCCCCCCCTCTCTCTCTCTCTCTGATGCAGCCAGCCTGCGAGCTGTCGTCACCGGAGTCAAGGGCCGACGGGGAACCCCTCAACCCCTCTTCTGTTCTTGTTCCGGCTAAGCTGGATGCCAGCCGCATGGTGGTGGTGGTGGGGGTGGGGGTAAAGTGACATCTAATAAACGATACACCAGCAGTCCCTGCGTCTCCTGATATCAGACCACGCTACGGCTGGCGTTTCTCGCCAGGTGTTGGGGGGGGGGGGGACGACGAGTAATCAGGCTCGTCATGCTGCCAGGACGACCTTCCCTGCGTGTTGTTGGCTTGTCGGCTTGGGTGCTGGCCAGTCTGGTATCTGTAACTGTCCTGCATCCTGTCGGTGATGATGATGATAATGATGCTCTTTCTCCGTGTTGGTGGTGGTCAGGTCAGTTGACCACCTCCGCCAGCACTGACTGCGCTTTCCTCTCCGTGCCTCGCGCATCGTCCGCCAGGCCGCCGAGCAAGCCCTCGTCTGCTTGCCACCCACCGCCTTTGCGCTTAGTAGAGGAGAGCACGCCGATGACGGACGCGGGTTGCAACTGCAACCGCTACCTGCAGATTGATGGCGATCGCCGGGTGCGGGATGAAGCCGACGAAAGGCCAGCAGCCCATGGATGGCCATCGCACACGCCGTCCGTTCAGGTCCCCTGGGGTCTGTCTGTCCGTCTGTCTGTCTGTCTGTCTGTTTCTGCCTGCCAACTCAACAGCAGATCTGATCTGTCGATACGCAGGGATTTGGAACGCGCATGACGGAGGTGCCTTGCTGCCATTGGCCAGACTGACGTGGGAGTCGGGGATGTCCCCACGACGAGAGACCCGCCGCTTGTTGATCCATCCCCTCAAAAGCACGTTGTATTTCTCGGGGATGGCCTGCTCGCCCCGGCTGCACAGTGTTAATCCGTGCCGAGCACCGACGGCCAGTCCGGGGTCGTCCAGTCCATGTCTAACTAAGTAGGTACGCAGTATGAATGTACATATGTCGAGGTTCGTCTCGCGGCTGTCCAGCTGGTTGAGCTGTTCATCAAGAAAAGCATCCATTGCCACGGCTCGCGTGGCGCTTGTCGGCGCGAGACGGGATGCTCTTCGTTCCGGGAGATCGCCCGTCTAGGCGTCGCGCAGGAGCACGCCGACATGCACACCTCCACCCATCCCAGAAGAAAGCAAGAGAAGCAACCGGATAACGGCCGGCGCCTAAATGCATCCTCAGGGGCGGTGTCTGACTGAACTCTGCTCCGACTGGGTGGTGTGGCTGTCGTGGGTGGTCTGGGTGTCTGTGAGTGATTGGCCGCGTCTGCATGGGCGGTAGCGCTGGCGACCCTTGACTCGCAGACCCAGGCTGACGGTAGCAACGCCAACTCAATCCGCGGCACTGGCATCCCATCACGAGACGGGGAGCTGCTACTCCGTACATACAGACCACACATCCTACGGCTCTCTGCGGGTTGTCAGGCCAGGGGCGTGGGAGAGGGGGGCTCGGGGGGAGCATCCGGGGTAACTGTTTACCTAAGTATACAGCAGGGCATCGGCGAGCGGCGAGACGGACCTGCTTTATGCCGGGTGCCGCCAGACTGGCTGTCCTCACCGGCCAGCACCGAGCCGTGTGTCTGCTGTCGGGTGTCGTCGTGATGGTGGTGAAGGCCGGCCGACGCCAGCCAGTCTTCGCCGACGACGATGCACACTGTCTGGCCATCGCCCGGCCGTACACACTTGCCGTATACGGACGCTGGGAAGCAGCAAAGCGGGTCATTCGGTCACTGTTGGACTCGCCTCGGGCAAAACACTGGGGCGCTGGCGAAAAAATATGCAACCTCTGCATCGTGAGCGGGCGGCGCCAAGCGCTCTCGCCTCTTCTTCCCCCGTCCGAGCCCGCCTCCCGCTCAGCCCGTCGGGCCCCCAGGGCATGGATGGTTGCTTTCTACGGTACACCTGCCATCCACCTATCCCATCCATGGATCGATGCCCATGAGCGACTGGACTGGGACCTTCTGGAACCATGGGAAGCCAGGCCGCTCCTGCTGGGAGCCCGCCCGTATTGGGCAATTGGCAAGAGAGAGAGACCTTTCGATCCGGCCACGCCCGCCCGGGCCTGACTGGCTCAGGGCGGCCCAGGGGAGGCCCCGGGTCACGCCACCGCTTCCAGCGCCGCGATTGCTCGCTCTCACGATTTCTCCAGATTCCAGACCTGCTCGTCGTTCGGGGTACGTTCGCAATGGGCAGAAGTGGGTAATGCCGTCTCCACCATGTCGTAGGTAGCGGCTGTGCCATCTGCCTCGACAGGATGGACCCTGGACCGTCCTCGTGTCTCATAATAAGAACGCAATGCCTCCCCCGCGATGATGTCTCCATGATCTTCCTGCCCTATAGACCTACCCAAGTAACCTACCTCCCGAGTGACCCTACCACCCCTACACACCGCCGTCTGCCTCCTCGAGACGCAACAACGCACCGCCGCCTCCTAGATCCCCGACACAACGACCCATCCCGTGGATAAACGACACTACTCGTACAGCGTCGACCCCTTTCTTATTAGTAGCATTAGCCTCGGAACCAGACCACCGTTGGGCTAGTGTCAGGACTCGTGCTATCTCACGAGCACCCCCCCGATCTATAAGATAAAAACCTGCCCCGACACCGCCGACGTCCCGGCTACGCCTGCTGGACGCTGGGCTCTCCGCGCCACCCAGCAGAAGAAACAGGACTACGCCCACAGCCCTACCGACCGGTCCGTGGGGTCCGTGTATAGACAACCGCCGCCAGGGCCCCGTTGCTAGACACCCGGCATCATGGTTGAGGTTCTCCGAGCCCCCGGCCACAGTATGGACGTGATGGGCATGACTAGCCGTCTGTCCGACGTCAAGCTGGCCCCCATCCACGAGACTGCCGTGCTGGAGAACCAGAGAAACCAGGACGAGCAGGAACGCGCCGTCCAGAAGGGACCAGTGGTACGGGCGCCGCGCCGAGCCTTCTCGTCCAACGAGTACAGGCTGCCTACTACGCCCACTACTCCGCGGGGCTACCCGGAGCCCCGATCTGCCATGACGCCGGCGCCGCTGCGGCCGTCGGAACAACACGACTCCTATTTCCTCGCCGCGCCCTCCACGCCGGCCCGCACACCCTCGCCAGCAACCCCGGCCGGGCTGCCTTTGCCCTCGCCAGCCCCGGTGTCGCACTCGGCGCAGCCGCCTAAGGGGCTGCTGGCCCGGCCCGTCCTGCCGGGCCCGCAGCGCTCGTACTCGGTCATGGACTACGAGCCGGTGCCCATCATCCAGCGCCCCGGCGAGAAGCTGCAGCTCGTCCACCTCGCGCCGGAGCTGCACTACGCCATCTTCGACTTCCTCGACCCCATCGACAGCACCTGCCTGGGCCTGACGTCCAAGCACTTCTACTCGATCCACTGGCGCCTGCACGGCACCGTGCCGCTGGCGGCGCGCCGCGAGGGGCCCAACGACATGGAGTGGGCGTGGCGCGCGGCCGGGCCTCTCCTCGCGTCGCCGGCGCCGCCGGCGGACCAGCAGGCGGCGGCGGCGGCGGCGGCGCTGGCCCAGGTCAAGAAGCTCGCCCCGCGCGGCCAGGTCTACTGCCGGAAGTGCGGCATCTCGCGCTGCGAGCTGCACAAGCACATCCGGGAGTGGGTGCCCGAGGGCATGGAGTACTGCGAGGTGTCGCAGAAGTTCGGCCGCCAGGCCCCCGAGGGCGCCCGGAAGACGTGCTACCGCAGTTCGCCCCGGCACCCTCACCGCTGCGGACGACACACGCGGCAGCAGCGGGCCGTGAGGCTGGTCTAGGGGATCAGGGACCGGATCGGCCGGCGACTAAGCCGATGGTGAATAAAGGGGCGGGGCAGGGAGGTGTGCGGCACTTGGGCTTTTTGAGCGTAAAGGCGGGGGGGGACTCGACCCGACCTGGGACTATGGGAGTTCCTTTTCGGTTGGTTTTTTTTTGATAGGCGTTTGGGGACCCGAAGCACCCTGGAAACCGAGGATGGCTCGGGCAGAGTTACTGAGCATGACTTGACGATATCCGCTGCATAGGCATATGCATCAAGACCTAGACAGATCAAGGATGGAGGGCGGATGACACCGCCGCGTTCGACTCTACAGATCTTAGAATTGAATGTCTTTTTTTTGGGTTGCCCCTGTGGCCTTCGTCCCGGTGCTGGTCGGGCATTCTGGTACGCCATGGGAACCCGGCGTCTCCGTCCCGCTAGTTTGTAGTATCTTTGCGCCGAACAGCCTTAGATGCAAAGATGGGATGGCAGTGGGCAGCAGGGCGTTCCAGGGCCGACAGTAACGAACGAACAAAAGTAACCCCCCTGCGCAACATATCAAGATGCATTGCCAGACGTCCATAGTTGTCTTGGGGGTTCCCGCCCCGTTACGGAAGTCTGCCAGGAACCAATGACGCCACTTCTCGGTGGCGATTGCGGCAATGGTCGCGCGCAATTTGGGCCGGATGATTGACAGGGGCTTGGCATAAAAAAGACCCTTCACAATGCAATCTTAATGCTATCATTGCCCACGTGCGCGCGCGCGTGTGTGTGCCCTTTCCCCCCGCGACGAGCCCCCTTTCCATGCACCCGGTATTTTCTTGTCCAAGGGGGGTTGGTTACGCGTCGACCAGGAGGCCGCCCGGCTTTTCTACTTACCCTTGGTTGGGAACCGTGAGGGAACAAACATACTGTGTAAGTACCTATCTAAGAGGTAGGTAGGTACCTTATGTAGAGAGGACTTGGGGGTGAACAGGAGGAGGCAGGTATACCAACAGGCACGTATAAATAGCGCTGTACTTAACCTCAAATATAAGTGGTAGACGTGTAAGAAGTAGGTACATACATACATAATAACCTCCATGGGTTTGTTGTGTTCACGATAATAATAATACATCGACGGTCCCCTCTTTCACGCAGCACCCACACTTACCTAGCAATTGGACCCGTTAGCCCATCCACGGCCCATCCGTGGCCCCATCGCCGCCGACAGATCCACAGACGCAGGCAGAACAGAACGAACAGCCCTGCCCGTGGTGGCATCGACGAGACTGGAAGATTCCGCCAGGGCCGCCGACGCAAGCGCCCGTGACATCTTCATTGGTCCGATAGGAGCGACAGGCGGGCGCGCCCACGACCCCGCGTCATTCGGTGCCCAGAACTCACGCTGCTGCTGCTGCTTTTGGTCCGACAGCGGTCGGATTCTTCCTGCTGTGGCCGGCGCCGCCTGCAGACGGGCAGCGGGCGCCCAGGGCATCGACGATTCCCGCGAGACGAGGTGCGTGAGAGGGCGTGTTGGGCCGAGTGTGTGGGTGTGTGTGCTGGCGTGACGGTTCGGTTGGGAGTGCTGATAGTGAGTGAGTGAGTGCGCAGCCATTGGAACTTTAATCCCGTGGCAGTTCACTGTCCGCGGTATCTGCAGAGAGCCCGGAAGCAAGCCAGACCGAAGGCCAGACAGATATCGATGCCGCCATCGGGGGGATTCCCAGCTCCCATCCCATGGGATACTACTGACTGACTGCTACTACGCGTACACTGCGCTGCTACCGAGCACGACCGACCCAACCAAACCAGCCTTGGGAGGGCCAGGGTGTCTCTGTCCGTCTCCTCTCCCGTCGTCCTTCTGGCAGGGACCGTTCGTGTATTTGTACGGCACACGCGGCAGGCCACTTAAGAAGGCCTCGCTGCTGACAAGGAACTTGCTTTCTTTTATCTCGTGCCAACCCACCTCTGCATTCCCTCCTCTCGTGGTGAAACCACATCCATCCTTCCATCCCTCCCAACAAGGCACGGCTCCCTATCACGCTCTATCACCACCCCCACGGCCTCGAGCGTGATTTGGCCGCGAAACCCTGTTTCCCCAGATAGCCTCGCGTCCGGGATTGGCTCGATTCAACTCGCCTCCGACTGCCAGCTGTCTTCTCTCCATCTCCCTCCGTCTCTCTCTCGTCCACTCCTCGCACAGTCCACCATCAGAGGGAACTGGCGCGCCTATTACGACATTGGCTTGGCCGCTGCAGACCATCGAATCCATCCGGGTCGCCGCTTCGTTGCATGTGCCGACTGCACTGCTGCCAACTCCCCTCCCTCCCCCCCGCCCAGCCCAGCAGATAGAGAGAGAGCCTTCCCTGTCTATCTGTAGTTGCTTAACCACCAACACCACCACCACCACCGCAGCCGCGACCGAACCACCGCCATGTCCTCGCCCTCAGCCTCTTCGCACGGCGGCAAGCGCAAGCGCACCACCACCGGCACCGCCAGCTCGACCAAGATGCTCGACGACAACCCGCTTCTCCAGCCCTCGTCCCGGGACGCGTCCGGGGAGGAGGGAGACACGACAGCCCCGGAGTCCGGTCGCTTGACCCACCATCGCAAGTCCGACTCCACCGCCGCCAACAGCCATACCACCCCCAGCTCCAACCCTCCCAGCAAGCGCCAGCGCGCCAACTCAGACCGTGCCTCTGCTTCCGGCTCTGCCCAACCGTCAGCCATGGACCACGGCCCCGAGCACCCCATGGGCGACCCGGGTGAGCCCAGCGACACCACCGAGGCCAGCATTGACATCGCCGACCGCGTCGCCCGCAAGAACAAGAAGCCCGCCCCTCTCAAGGACACGAAGCTGCCGGATGGCGACGAGCCCGCCGACAAGGCCACGGCCGCCATGCCCCCGCCCCCCATCGGCCGCCTCGAGCACCCCGTGGGCTACCGGACCAACGACCCCCCGGTCGGCCGCCCCGTTCGCGTCTACGCCGATGGTGTCTTTGATCTGTTCCACCTGGGCCACCAGCGCCAGCTGGAGCAGGCCAAGAAGGCCTTCCCCGACGTCTACCTCATTGTCGGCGTCACCGGCGACGAGGAAACCCACCGGCGCAAGGGCCTGACCGTGCTGTCCGGAATGGAGCGTGCCGAGTCCGTCCGGCATTGCAAGTGGGTGGACGAGGTCCTCGAGGACTGTCCCTGGATCGTCACCCCCGAGTTCCTGGAGAAGCACCAGATCGACTACGTCGCCCACGACGATCTTCCCTACGGCGCCGCCGAGGGAGATGACATCTACAAGCCCATCAAGGAGGCCGGCAAGTTCCTGGTCACGCAGCGCACCGAGGGCGTGAGCACAACGGGCATCATCACCAAGTGAGTAAAAAGTGAAGCACGTGCTGGCGTCTTGGCCACGGCCGCTGACCAGGATATCCACCCATAGAATCGTGCGCGACTATGAGAAGTACATTGCGCGCCAGCTCAAGCGCGGCACCTCCCGCCAGGAGCTCAACATCAGCTGGCTCAAGAAGAACGAGATGGACATCAAGCGGCACGTCCAAGATCTGCGGGATAATATCCGGACGAATTGGGCCACTACCGGCAGCGAGTTAAGTAAGGAGTTGCGCGTGTTTTGGCCCTCGAGCCGACCCCAGAGCCCCGCCCCCGGTGGCCGCCGTAACGCCCCGCCCACCACGCCTGGCGGCTCCAACGGTGATGTGAGCCTGCGCGAAGCCGCGACGATGGCAAATGCCGCCAAGTCCCCCACGACGCCTGGCGGGGAGAGACAGGCCCCCAACGACTTCGTCACCGGCTACACATTGGGCTTGATCGGAGGCGTCAGATCTTGGGTACAGCCCCCCTTCCCCCCTTGCCCTGCTCCACGCCGTGCCAACGTGTACTAACGAGGCCCCCGCAGATGACCAAGAACCGCAGAAACGTTGGAGAGTCTAGCCGTCCGGTCAGTCGGTCACCAAGTGACGACGACTCTGAGGAGAGCGACAGCAAGACTTCTGGCCGCGGGCGGCAACCGGCCGCGGCAAGTTCGTCAGGTGCGGCAAAGGTATAGATAAAAGAGGGAGTAATGCACGCCCTCGGGGCCGGGACGGTGTAGAAGGAATACACAAAAACTCTTCTGGGGCCTAAACTTACTGCGCCGAGTCGCCGTACATGAACAGAGAAATCAGTAATGAGATAACTTCTGTCGATCCAAGGCTCGGTCACATGTGGGTACCTATGTGTGCGCAGAGGACACCTCTATTGAACGGCCGCCCGTGGTCAAGGCGGCCAAAGTCGATGATGCACGTCAGAGCCCAAGATGACAACTCAGCGCGCATGCTCTCTGTCCTCGTGACGCTGCCTCCCGGTGAGTTCATGGAGCAACAGCTCGACAGCCCGCCTCCCCGCCTCCCCGCCGTGCCGGGAGGGCCGATGGCCCCCCTCCCCAGGAGGGAATCCGAGAGACGGGTATCGAACCTTGTTAGCGTTTCAGGCGTATGCCTTTTTGGGGGCTGGGGTGTCGTCGTCACCCGCGAAGACGGGGCGGCTTGGGGAGGAGAAAAGGCAGCGTTGGGGGCCGGGGGATGAGGGGACGTTGCGCTTGTCCGGATCCCCCTCGATGCAGCGGAAGCTCATGTCTGGTCGTCGCGATGCTGTTGGCGACATGAGAAGGGGGGGGGGGGGGGGGGGAAGGGGAGGCTCATCTCCGACGGGCCGGTTTAAGTTGGTCGATAAACCAGATCGGACGATGCCTGTCGTCTTGGGACCGGAAGATTCACCACCCCCCAAGGCAAGCGAATTGATGATACGGAAAACGCTGGGGGGTGGAAGGAGGAAGATGACAGGTTTACCACTGCGCGGCTGCCGTATACACAACACGGGATGTCGTCCAGCGTTCGTCTCACCGGCGGACGGAGTCGGTGGGACGGTGTTGACGATCCTCGAAGGCATGCAGCTCTGACCGGTACGGCGGATTTTGCCGGGGGAGGGGGTGGGGGGCGGCACTGGTAGGGCCATGAAGGCGTCGATTTGGGCCCAGGCCCCCCGGGGTGCGCCTGCAGGATCTCGACCGACGGGTGAATCCTGCACGTCGGCCGACCCCCTTACGCGCGGCCTCGGTGCGTCGGTTGCAGTCAGCGGACGGGGCCGTTTTTGGCCCGCGTCCTCTGGCCCTTCCCCCCCCCCCCCTCCTTCCCCCACCACGGCTCGGCTGGCCAGGGAGCCGGCGATGTGATAGGGGGCCACCGGGTGCAGCTGGACGGTTGGAAGCGGGTGCCTGAGCCCAGCAGATCCGGGAGAGAGAGATGGTGTCATCGCCGCCCAGCATCGAAGAAGAAACCTTTCGGTTGCTGTTGGGGGCTGCCGATGGTACCGGCGAGCGAATGCCGCGATGGCGCTTGTCGGTGAGCCCTGTGACCAGGTAGGAGATGCGCATTTGGGATATAACTTTCAGGAACGGGCGAGAGAGGGAGAGAGAGAGCGTGACCGATCCGTCCTCCTTGGGCTCTTTGGGGGCCGGCCGAGCTCCGGATCTGTTTCATCTTCCGCTCCAGATGCCGTCTGCAGTTCCGACTCGCTTGCTTTCAGCCCCAAGGAGAACATACGAAGATTCCAGCACCACCCCCCTTGAATCTCCCAATGATTCCTGCCCGGGGGGTTATACCGGCGCCACCGTCGGCTGCAGATCTGGAACCTTTGCCATCACGGTCCTTGGTCTTCCCCTTGGCTTCACGCAACAACCCATCCCCGGTACCAGCACACCGGGGCGCCTCGCTCGTCGAAGTGGATGCCCGGGTTGGGGGCAGCGGTGTTATTCATGATCGACTGCGTCGGGCTGACGAGAAGCCGTACGCAGCGCTTGGCTCTGCCCCCCCTGAGTGGCATGGCCAAAGGACGATGCAGAAAGGCTTTGTGGTTGGGTTGAGATGGGTCACCCAGTCCTGGTCGACGACCACCCACAAGGCCGATACGGGGAGCGAGATCGTTTGCCATCGTGTCTCTTCGAGGCAAGGAACAAGTCTCCTCTGGCTGTGTCCGAAGTCGTTCCTTGACCGGTCGGGGCTCCGCCACAGTAATGCCTCGCATCGCATACCCGCCGTAAATAGCGTTGGTGGTTTGGCAAGAGCCCGCCTCGCTTCGTATCAGTAACGGAACGTGGGATGAAGGTATACTGGATGGTCGACGGCACCTCCAGCACCCGGAGCACAGCCGGGTCCCTTTCGGAAGGTCGTACAGTAAAGCGTCTGCGAAGACCAGAGTATCAGTCCATAGATCGCAATCGGACCGTTGGGGGGTTGAAGGCAGGCCCTCCAGGGTAACGCAAACACGATCCTTCCTCGTTCACACGGGGGGCGGAGTTCCTTGCCGGCAGCGGAACCGCATGGCCCCAGCGAACTCCGGGGGGAGAAAACCAACGACAAAAGTCATGGTCCAGAAGGCTGGCCCTTGATTCTTCAGCTCTCAAACCCCCCAACAGCCTTGATGGGCGACGACAGCGAATGACGGGCGCCGCTGACGAACGGGCCCGGCGCCGCGGGGTTCCACCGCAGCAGCACCAGCCGATACTGAGCCTCCTTGGACTTCTCTCGTCCCCACGGGTTCTCGGGGGGGGGAGGTGGATGATGCCATGGGGGCCAGGGAGTAGAGCAGAGCACCCGCATGCCCACTTCCTACCCACCACGCGCGCCTATGGACAAGTGGCCCCTAGCCGTGATCCGCGCGACGAGAAGAGCTCGAACCTGCGCCCTACGCCCCCTCTGCACCATCCACGGCCGTGCTACCCCGGCGCGGCTATGCGGGCAACGGCGCCGTCGGCTGAGGCGCGGGCTGGGTCGCGCAGGCAGGCCCGCGAGAGCCGCCTGGGCTGACCACCACGTAGGGCTGCTCGGCTGGCTCGGGGGGGGGGGGGGGGGGGGGGGGGGGGGGGGGGGGTCCAGACGAGAATGCAGGCGCAACCCGCGGCGCTTAGACAGATCGTCGACCCCAGCGGGCGCTTAGGCGGCAAAAAGGGGGGGGGGGGGGGGGGGGGTTGGTGTAGATGGGGATGTACCAGGAGCGCGGCCACGGCCTGAGGATATGTCGACTTGCTATCCCCTGGCCGACGAGCAGGGGTGACAGGGACACTGCCAAGCGCAGACTGGCTGCCGAGTTCTGTCAGCATGCCAAACCCCCTGGGTGCTGGAGCCTTCACCGGGACTCTCGAACCCAACTGAATGGGAGAGTCAAAGGTGTTTGCTGCCAGTCGGTTTCACAGGGCCAAGAGACAGGTTGTCTGGGCGTGGGGTGTGGGTTGTGGGTTGTTGGACTATGAATAGAATAAGCGCCGCGGGCTGTGGCAGGGAGGCAGTGGTTCGAGGTACTTACTGGAGGTATAGATGGCGGAGGTTTGTATGAGGGTGTAAGTGAAGGGGGTGTGGGTGGGTGAGAAGGCCCTCTCCGCCCGCTTTCTTGCTTCTTCGGGACGGGAGGCAGAGAGCAGAACCCCCCCCCCCTTTTCGAGGTGGCCGCCGCAGAGCCGGGCCAATGGCTTGTCTTGGAGAACAGGGCAGGCCACGAGGATGCAAAAATCGAGATTCGAATGTCGTCCGATGTGTCCGGGCTCGCAAACATGCCAGCACAAACGACGTGGTCTTCCCGTCTCGTCTGCCCTCCCCTCTCCGTTCCCCTCCCCGCGTGCGCCTGTGTGTGGGTGGGTGCGTGTTCGTCTCCGGTGCAAGGTATCCGGTCGACCGGGTGCTTTCTGGGGCCGACTAAGCGCGCTTCGCTTGCTTCCAACGTTACTAGCGACTTCACAGGGAGCAATTAGCCAAAAGAAGCAGGTGAGTATGTAGTTCGCGCGTCTAGAGGTGCTGTTTGTGAGGGGCGCATGGAGAGAGAGGTTCGTATGTAACTCCAACAGTAAGCATGTATTTCCTTCGCAGATACGGTACCCTCGGTACCGGTCGTGCCACCACCCACGCATCACTCGCGAACAATAAGGGACAACAGGGCCCACGGGCGAGGGATGACGCGGGTACGTCAGTACGCGGCCGGGACAGAAGCAGTCGAAGACGCTCCGTAGTTCCATCGTCCCTCGATGCACATGCATGCAAAGATGCAGGTAAGGGCTTGTCTGCAGCAGTGCGTGTGTCTGGGCTGGAAGTTTGGCCCCCCCCTCTCCGCCCCGAGGGAGGCTGCTGGCTCATCACTGTCCCCAAAGGCGGTGGATGCCGCCTGTGCCTGACACGGGAGAGAGAAGCAGTGGCGGAGAGATGGACATGAAAGCCGGCATGGCGTCGTGGGCCGTGAGGCTAGAGCCCGCGGGAGCCCACGAGAACCCATCGGCCCCCAAATGGCAACGGGCCGGGGCGCGATGGGGCCTATACCGTCGTCGCGCCATGGATCGGAGGCAGCTGTCCGTCATCTCACGGCCCTCGGGCTCGTCGCATCATCTATCCCATACGGCTGGCCATGGATGGCGCTCTTCGTGAGGAGGATCTCGGACGGGGCCGCAGCGACGCAGGCGGCGCGGCCCTCGCTTGGTTGGCAGGACGGTCGCGTGCTGGTCGTGGGCATATCCGTAGAACGCGGGTGGTACGGGAACGGGAGAGACACTAGAGGATGACTTGCTTGGCCCTTTCCCACGTTTGTCTGACTGCCATGCGCCGATAAAAATAGTTTTCGGTCGGGCCAATGGCTGCATCTAAGCCCCCACCACCACCATCACCACCACCACCACCACCACCACCACCCACATCCATTTGCATGTACTTTGTGTACTCGCTCACCTGCACTCCACTACCATGGGATCCCAGGGCCTGTAACTGTGTACTTATCGCCTAACAGTGGCCCGCCTTACCGACCGAGCGAAGGATCGACATCCCCGTCAGCCCAACTGAACCCCTTGGCAGCGCAACCCGATCACGCACGCACACCCTGACAGCAGCACGGGCAGCACGCCTGCCTGCCTGCCTGCCTGTCTGCCTGCCTGCCTCAAGCCTGTCTGCCTGTACTGGCTGGCTGGCTGGTTGCCGTGTCTGTCTGCCTCTGCAGGTCACACAGGAACGGACCTCCTGATACGGCTTGTAAGGGGGATCCCATGTTGCTGGCCTCCAGTGGTAACCTCCAGACTTGCCGTCCATCTCTGCGAGGTTTTCTGGCCCCCTCCAAACCGTCTATCCCCTGCCGGCCCCGGCCTCTTCTTCAGCCCCCCCGCACCATGGGAGGAGCCCCCGTGGATTCTGTCTTCCCCTCCGGCCTCCACCACCGGGCGGACTGCAGCCAACTTCTACGCGACGAATTGCTGAGCGCGGGCGGGCGCGGCACTGCACGTCGTAGCGTGACACAGAAAGAAACAACCTTACCTAGCACACATGGGAGAGGTAAGGCAAGCAGAGCAGGCGGGAGGAAGCGTCTCTTGGCCAGCGTCCCCCTCCACCCCCGACGCCCGGGATTGCGCCCTACGCCGGTGAGACGGCCGAGACGGCTGCTACCTACAACATACATACGTACTATCGTATCGTTGCCAATGGAGGGATGGAAGTGAGTGGACCGGGGAGAGCTGCCTCGAGGGTCGGGTCCCCAGGGCCCCTACTTCCTAATCCGGCCGCGAGCTCCTCCACCTCGACTCGCTGACAGCGCGTGCTCTATCGCTTCCCCCCCCCCCCCCCCCCCCCCCCCCCCCCCCTCTCTCTCTCTGTTTCCCCCGTAGGCCCGCCCCCTCGCCAAGAGGCGTGGATGGACAGCACCACCGTGGCCGCCCGCGGCAGACAGGGCCAACCGACCTTAGGTTCCCATGCGCAAAGATCCATGGAAAGACCGGCCCCCGGGACGCGCCATGTATGTAGCCCGCCGGCTGCGAGGCCTTTCCCACCCCGTCGTGGCGCGATGTCTTCGCGACCCTGGCATGCCCCTCCACTCCGGGCCTCGCTACCCGGCCGCGCTACCGAGTACGTACATGCAACAAAGGCCACCGAAGGATTGTGCGCATGTCAGCTCTCCCTGCAACCGTTGCTGGCTGGCAGGCAGTGCAGCCCAGCAACCACCTGTTTCCTGCGTTCCGTATGGCTCAGCAACATGAGCCAGCAGGGGGGGCCGCCGACGCGCCCAGACGCGCTAGCTGCGCCTCTGCTGCCTGTAAGACCAGCACCTTTCCATCCTGAGATGGCCGCTCCTTTCGACATGGTCGACGCCCGTCTCTTTGGTGAAACCCAGGGCACGCGAGGTCGCCCGCCGCTCGCTCCCCCAGAGACGGGCGGACAGCTGTCTCGTGCCCGTTGCTCTCTCTGCCGGATCCCCGCTCGAAAGCAATTGCCTCTCGCCCGATTGCTGCGATGCGTCGTGGGCTTCGGCTCTGGAAAAGCGAACCGCCGTGCTCCTCGGTCTGTCTCGTCCGTCTCACGCCTTGGGCCCGTTGGAGACTAGTGCCCCAGGGCTGTACAATGTCGTCTTCTAAAAATGGTGTCGGACCCAAGCCGTTGGGTGCGGCACCATTACTCGTTCTCCCTGTCACCGTTGTGGAAACGCCATAAAAAAAACAGGTACGCAACGACGTCGATAGGGCACTGCAGATGTGACCCGGTGCCAGGGAACGGCTACAGATCGCCCGAAAAGGGAACCTCGACCACCACCCTCATGTATCTGTACCCCGTAAATAGCATTCTGCAAGATGAGCCACACCCGTACCTTGGCCGCACCCGAAGTACTGTCTGTAGCTTGCAGTCCCTCTCTTTCTCTTGAACCCCTGTTCCAGCTGACGGACCGGGGTATTCTCGACGGAGACAGGCCTGCCAGCGTAGGCGGCCATGGAGAACGATAGATGTTTTCCTGGCCATGGGGGTGGTAGCCTCTTCACTTTTCCATTCTGTGTCCCGTTGCCCTCTTTTTTCCCTCTCTTCCGTTACCCGCCCGTACTGAGCCCTGATGCGTCTGAATATAGCAATGCTGCTCAGCCCACTCAAGGCTGTCGTCACTCTCGGTACCTCCCCATTCCACGCAGACTAGTTAGCCGGTCTCCGTCCACACACACACACACACTCACGCATACATCACACACACACTCACTCACTCACACACTCACACCCACACCCACACACAACGATACCTGTTGGGAGGCTGAGATAGCCTTCAAGTCCCCTGGTACCGGAACGCCCCCCTTGTCATCCCAGTCTTACCATTCTGGTTGAATGTTTCTATCTTTCTGCCCTTCTTTATTTATCGAAAGGGTAGCATACAGGGCAGGGCTGTGTCCACTCGATTACTAACTTGGTAACGTCTGCGTCCCGAACCGGCATTCCGCAACCATGTCGAGGACTGGCCGGGCTAGCCTCAAATTCATCATGGATGTCGATGATGAAGAGCCGGACCCTCATATGAATAAAAGGGACCAGGCCTCGCCGCCTGGTCCAAGCCGGGGTGGTCGAGGATCTTCAGCACCATACTATGACAACCCTAGAGACCAGGACAACAACCTATATACAGCCACCACATCCACAAGGAGTAACCCAAGTTACCACCTCGACCACAACCTCTCCAGCAGGGCGTCGCCATCCTCACCGTCGGCGGCCTTAACCTCACGAGCCCCTATCATCAGCGAGCCAAGCAACCCCGACACGGAGGAGGACATGATGAACCGCTCCTACGGTGGCCAGATGCCGGGCTCGGGTGGAGGAGTAGGGGGAGGGCCCAACCCGCCAAACCGACCCGGAGGTAGCCCGTCTGACGTGCCCGTCAAGTTGACGCCCATTACTGGTCGGGTCAGCCGAGCAAAGAAAGGTGTGCCGGTGCATGTATGCGATATTTGCAGGCCCCCGAAGGTGAGTTGAGAACCCGGATGCCGCGACTTCAGGCCCAGAGCTAATGACAAGCAGACCTTCACTCGAGCTGAGCATCTCAGGTGAGAGAGGGACAATGACCCCGAGTGTCCAAGTTTTGAAGACTAAACAAAAAATCGTCCAGGCGTCACCAATTGAGCCACCAGACTCCTCAGTTCCCGTGCCACTACCCGGACTGCAACCGGGCATTTCACCGCGCTGATCTACTTCAACGCCACCAAGCTAGGCAGTGAGTCAGCCAAACAACACTGGGGTTATGAGGGTCCATCTTCAGTCTAACATGCCCATAGTGAACAAGAGGGAGATGGCGCTTCCAGCAGCCGAAGGCCTTCTACCGCGTCGTCAGACGGTGGACCACCCAGGGGGTTCTATCATCCGCCGCCCAGCTCCATGTACAGCCAGCCAGGCCACAGCGACAGAGACGCAGACCGCCGCGGAAGCCATACTTCCAACAACAGTGGCTACTCGCAAGGCCAGGGTAATTCGTATGTTCTGGCGCCCGGCCTGGGCGAGGCCATGGTCAACGATCCATCCAACTCGGGGTCCAGCTACGACATGAGCTACCAGCCACGGACGTACCCCCTCTTCGTGGTCACACAGGGCCTGCCGAACCCCACCAGCATGGAAAGCCTCGAGCACAACCCCGGCCTTCTGGCGCCTCAGGATCATTCCCCGTGGCAGTCTTCGGACAGCAACTTCTCCACGCCCTCCGACAGGAGCCACAAGCACGCAAATGCAGGCTACAGCTCCCCTACCTCGGACTGGAACGGCCATTACATGACGTACACCCCCGTCACCAACGAGATGAGCAGTCCCCTCGACATGCCGTCCAATGGCCTTCCATTCTTCACCGACCCCTTTTCCACCTCCCCCCACGCCTACGGCCAGGTTATGGATATGTCTATGTCGTATACCGACGAGACTCTGCTTGAACAGGCGCACCAGCACCACGCCTATACTGCAGTTCGTAGTCCGACCCCACCGAACCTGTCATCATCCGTGCATTCGGCTGAATCTTTAGTCACCCTCGCACCAGGCCTATCCGAGCCACTCGCAATGGTAGGCCGCTACAAGCAGCCGACGGCACTCATGGGAACGCTCTCTAGTGCCACTTTTCTGACGGCCGTCACTTTGTCCCGGCCGATTCAGAACGCCATTTCCAAGTATCTCGACGTTTACTGGGAGCGCTTCGACGTGCTGTTCCCGCTGATCCACCGCCGGAGCTTTGAAGTCGCGCCGGATGATATACTGCGCTGTGCCATGGCGGCCGTGGCCACGCAGTATCTCGACGGCAAGGAGGACCGCATCAAAGGTAACCAGCTGCATGAGTTTGCCTGGCAAGAAGTCCAACGTGTAAGTTTTTCGGCACCGTCCACCTCGGTTAAGGCCCCCCTTCTGACGCGAGATATGCAGGTCCCCCAATGGAGCGTTCAGACCATGCAGGCGATCGTCCTCTGCGAATACTATGCCCGGTTCCGAGGTAAGAAAGCGGTGGTTCAGGCGTCGAAGCCCTTCCAGTCGCTGTACTCGAGAGTGAGTGCCCCATCATCTTCTTCGTCTTCTTCTTCTATTCGCGTCTTTGATCCCTTTACATATGCTCTCTTCCAGGATCACCTTTTCAGTCTTGTTCTATATTCTCCCGTCTCCCAATGGCTCCCGTACTCAACGTCTCCCTCGCAGGTGATCGACCCTCAAATCCCACCCGCCGCGTCCCCGTTTGGTGCCACGTCCACACCAGCAAGGACGCTTGCCGAACGCTGGTCGGAATGGATCGAGGCCGAGTCTCGTCGCCGGATCCTCATCAATTGCTTTTGCCTCGACATCCATACTTCAGTCTACTACCAGCACCGCCCTACGCGAGGTTTCACCACCAATCTACCCCCGATCCCCCTCATCGCCGCAAGCCAAGACCTATGGGCGGCCCAGTCCCCCGAAGAATGGGAAAGACTCGTTGCCACTGGCCTGCCTGCCACGCCGCCTGCGCTCTCCGAGCTGCGTCAAGTCACGGCGGATATGGTCGCTCACGCGCCCTTGCTGGATGCCACCACTTTCCTCATGTCGGAGGTCCTCCAGCTTTCTGATCGGGACCATTCCGTTTACGACTTTTCCCTGCCTCTGGGCGAGAAGGACGTTGCAGTCATGGACGGAATCTGTGCCAAATTTCCCGGCTCCCCAATTGTATACACATACCTGGCTCTTCATTCCACTCCGCTACACGACCTCCTCGCCGTCTCGGGCGATACCTGGCTGTTTGCACGAAAGGTGACGCAGCCCCAAAAGTTTCAACAACACCAAAAGCGGCTCTCGCAGTGGATTGCCGGCCCGCATGCTGCCGTCGCGATCCAATACGCGGCCAGAGCACTCGACGGGTTTCTGGGAAATTCCAATGTGTACCACAACAACATCAACCACAGCGAGGCCGGCCCCCTTGAGACGGTGCTCGATCCTGCTCTCACGTCCAAGTCGGACTCCCAAGCGCGCTCCACCACGCCGACTTCCAAGACCTGGAACCAAAGCAACCTGTCCGACTACTGGGCGCTTTATGTCTGCGCCCTCATCTGCTGGGCGTTCGGCGAACCCCGCGGCCGCCCTGCCTCATCCGCCGCGGCAGGCACCCGGCCGGCCCACGCCAGCTCGACGGCCGCCGACGACAGTGCCGAGGCGGGATCCGCAAAGGACCTAGGCGAGGCGGAAGCGCTGGACTGGCTCCGCATGCTGGCCGCGCTCCCCGCCGACGAGGTCCTCGGCGCCCGCGGCCAGCGGCCCGAGGCCTTGGCCGTCGTCGCCATGGTCCGACGCAGGCTGGAGGCCGAGGCCACGGGCGGCATGAGCTGCCTTCTCGTCGATGCCCTCGGGGTTCTGCGAAAGCTGGCGGAGGGCATTCACTGGAAATGGTTCTGAAAAGCCCGCTGGCCCTTGCCCTCGCCGTACCGCGGTCCCCTTTCCTCTCCCATCACGGCAAACGCGTCCCGAAAGCAACGACCACTGGATGATACGAGTTTCTTTCTCTCTTTATTACCCCTAACGGCCGGCTTCTCTTTTTGCAATAACTTCACGACGTCACCATTCATATCTGTACTTTTTTTTCTTCTCTTATTTCTTCTTTCACCCCTGAGGGCGATTGCCTAGTCCACACACGCATCTGTGTGGGGGGTGTGTGGCATTCCCGAGATTGGAGCGAGCTTCGTTTGTTTGGAGAATTACCATACACGTGTACAATTAGATAGGTCTTCTTTATCTCTTTTTCTCGGTCTTCGGTCTCGTTCTTCCCTTTTTTTTCCACCTTTCATCTTCCATCCCGAAAACCCAAGCATAGAGGGGGAGGTGTCCAACGGCAATTTTGCCGACGATGTGTAACGATCTGGTTTGGCGTTTGGGGGCCCGGCGGTGGGCAGGTCTTCTTTTCTTTCCCTTTTTTTTTTTTCTCTTTCCGCTGTGCCTTCCTACGCCGGGGTTTCCCGGTTTGGACTTGCTTGGTATACGAAGGGCACGTCTGTCAGCGAGTGGTCCGATCGGTCTGCATTGCCCGGAAGCATTTACGAAGAAGAGCGTTCTGTATCCCGCATAGAGAGCGGCCAGGCAAGTGTGGCCGTCAGTCTGGCTATGGAAGTAGCCGAACGCGACGTGTGAGGGGGTCGCCGGGGCCAAGGATAGATTCGAAATGAGATGAGCACGCCGGGGTTTATCGAGGCATTTGCCCTTTGTACCTTTAGTGAAGGCGAGAATGTGATTTGCGTTTGGTGAATAAATTCGAGAAATTGAAGGACGAAAGTAGTAATGCTGGATGGGTTCCCAGCCCGGTAGGGATGGTGACCGTGCTGTTGATTAAGTAGGTACCCAGTGAAGAGAAGTATACAAGCGAAGAGGTTAGCACGGCTTAACAATAATACCTTCTCTACGAGTTATGCCGGTTCTATACTCTGCCCGTTAAAAGACAGCCCACTGAGATGAGCAGAAGCGGAAATACAGAAACCCACGTTCCCTTCTCCTTCGTTCCAGTTTTCCCCCATCTTCACATGCCAACGCCCCCCCTTCTCCTTCTACCTTTGCAGATCCGTCGGCAGACAGAACAGCACAGTAGACGGTACTCCACCGATGCACCACTAGGCCTGTACTACTTATGCACAGCAACCCCAGGCCCCAGTGGGCAGGTCCACGGGGCGTTGAGGAGGCGGTATGCACATCGTATGTTGTTGGGCTCTGCTCCCCGTGCAAATAAGGGCCGGCCAAGACGGGTATGCAACTGGCTGCAGGGTCAAGCAGGTAGGAGGTAGGTAGTTAGGTGGCGGTGCGAGTATCTCGCGCTGCTCGTGTTTCTTGGACTAGGAGACCTGGGGCCGTTGGGGCACAACACGACGGATGCTCGCATGCAGACAAAGCGCCAGGGATTCTTGTTTTTTTTTTTTTTTTTTTTTTTTATTTTATACCGCCATTCCAGCGACCTACGAGAGAGTGCGTTGTTACCGGGCCAGGCCTAACCGACGAGGCCCCGGAAGATACTCACTGAGGTTTTGTTCCCTGTGTGCGCTTGCCAGGGCGAGCCGGTGGAAGCAGCGCGCTGGAAATTAAGGTGTACTAGAAGACATCCATGGACAGAAGCGAGTGAGTCAGTACATGTAGATGAAAGAGGTAGACAGCCCTTGTAAGTGCCGCCTTCCAGATTCTGATTGCCCGTTCCTCTATCCCTGTCCACTTCCCCCGAGCCTCTCGGTACGTAGTATGGTTCGCACATGTTCCCACGGCAGAAGCAGGACAACACGAGATGAGGAAGAAGCGGCCTGGGGGCCGGACCGGAGGCCCGGTGATTGAACAGGCTGAATCAGAACCAGCGGCGGGCCAGCCGTGCCGCAGCAAGGCCCGGGCCGTGAGGCTGGGAAGCGGGCAGAGAGTTCAAGCCGAGCAAGGCTTGTTGTAAAGGCCGTCCACGGTTGCATCTTTAACTACATTATACTTACGTCCGTCCTAGGCGGCATGCGACCTCGGGACCAGCGCCCGGCTCGACGACGAGATTCCCGCGAGTTGCCCGAGTACGAGAATGCGCAACCAACCACCACCATCACAATGTACCTAGGCGGACATGGAGGAAAGAGCCCTAGAGAGAGAGGACTTGTCATGCGTGCCGAGGCGCGTCGTATGCTTATCCAACCGGGATTGTTCGTAGCGGTCAAGGCCCGCTGGTGCTCGGGTGCAGCGCTGAGCCCCAACTCTTTTTTTTTTTTCTTTCTTTGGTTTTTGGTTTTTGAATGAGACGCATGGCAAGCGAAGCCAACCCGGCGCTTGATGACGCAGGATCCGGGTCCGGCGCGCCCCGCAAGTTCGTCGGCGACAGGCACGTCCGTGGCGACGCGGCCACGAGATTTTTGTGAGCGATCTCATGCCTAAAGCAGTAATCGTTGTATTGTATGTAGTAATTGTAGTAGTAGTAGCGGTACTGATAGCTGGCCATGTGGAATGGAGCTCGAGCACGGAGACGAAGGGAGAGATGGGGGCCTACGGAGGATTCGCAATTGCCAGCCTCCCCCTTCCACCCGCCCCCCTTCCGGGCCCCTTCATTAACCCGCCCGCAGATACCGAACTCCCCCCCCCTCCGTCTTTGTTTACCTGGTACATAGGATATGGTCTGTGAGGCCATGTACGAAATCCATCCACGGCATTGCAGCAAGCTCCACCCATCGAATAGGGATAATTGGACGGGACTGGAACGTGCAGATTAGAACGATGGTGGTGGATGTGCTACATACACATCCATCCATCCATTCATAGTGGACGCACACGCCGACGCCGACACACCGACACCCAATGAGGAGGGCCATGCCACCAACAACTGGATAGGCGTGGAAGAAGAATTGGGAAGGGGGGGGGGGGAGGGAATGGATGGATGGATGGATGCTCGGAAATGGTTGCTGAATCAATGCTGGCAAGGTCGAGCTTACCTCCCTAGGGTGAGTAGATACCTACCTACATACGTCAGAGCCCAGGCAAAGCAGCAGGCGGATACGGACGACATAAGTAATCTCGCTGCCGACGCTGCCGAAATCTCAGGCGGAGGACGTTGTCTCCGTTGGACGGGGCCCCCAGTAAGCAGCAAAGCAGCAAGTAGCATCCCATCATCCTGGCTCCTGGGATCCCATGCGACGGAATCCGGTCAGCGAAAAACACGTCCCATCCACGCGGCCTACGTCAGGCCCGGGCTGCCAGCCATCCATCCATCCATGGATGCCTCCATGCCCTCCATGTCGTCCATGCCACGCCTCCAGTAGCACCTTCATAGGTACTTGCATACCTAAGTACCCACATACAGGTACCCTCCTATACGGGGCTGGATGCACGCCCTCTTATCAAGGAGCCAGACACACGGACCCGGCACCACACCCACCCACCCACCCACCCACACACATACACACCCACACCCACCGGGGGAAACGGGCCCCCTCCAATGGATGGATGTTCGTTCGGTTGTACATTCTGGTGGCAGGTTGGAATCTCAAAGAGAGAAAAAAAAAAAAAGAAAAGCCCGCCAAAAGGGCCGCATTACCTCAACTCGGTGCTCTGTGGCGCCCAATGAATTTCAGCTCCCTTGGTTCCGTCGAGGATCCCGGACATTCCAGTCCAACTCCAATTCCCCTGTCCGCCACCAGTCGGCGCTGGGAACCGGCCAGTCTCTCCCAGCCCGTATTCCTTAAGTACTTACATACTTACAGGGCACCACCTACTGTGTCATACTACATACGTACTGTAAGGGCCGGAAGAAGCCCGTACTGAGTGAGCCCTCCTCCCTGTCGGAGAGGCATCGTGGGGCCTGACGCCCAGCCCAGCCCAGCCATCCATTCCCATCCGTCCATCCATCCCATCCATTCATTCCCATCCCATCCATTTGGGAGCCCACACTCCTGCCCACCTCTCCCAGGAGCCCACACAGCCCTGCTGCTGCTGCTGCTTCTCAATGCGCACATACGGGGCCTACGCCTTCTTGCATCTGCACCTGCGCCTGCGCCTGCACCTTCCCTGTCAGCCGGTGCCTGCCACCCTAGCTATCCAGGCCCGCAATCGCCGCTAGCTTCGATTTTGATTTGAACCCGCCCAGAAGCTTCCACTTTTCCTGCGCGAGCTGCGTGCACTCCCGGGCTCGAGCTCCCCATCCTCTCTCTCGTCATCTCGGGACGGATATCGAAATCGAAAAAAAATAACCCACGATTGCCAATTCAACCCTCAGCGCCGCCCGTCTGCCCTCTGCCCCCCTCCCCGTGTCGCAACTCTTCCGCAGAGACCCCGTTTACCATATTCAACCTCAAACCCCGAGTCCCGCGCCGCGCCCGCCCTGCTGACACTTCCGTTGCCGCCGCCCTCGCGCCCCTTACCACACACCATGGGCAGCTTTCTCTTCACCTGGTAAGTGCTTATGTGCGCTCGGCGCCTTGCGCGTGCGCGCGCGCGCGCGCGAAACTCTCTCCCGGGCGCGACGATCGGGGAAGCTCTTCGGTCTTCCGCCCCAGCTTCGCCGTTCGTCTTGAGCAGCGTTTAGCTTGCGTCAAGCCCCCCCCTCCGTCTCCCCATCGCGCCCGCGCCCCGTCACCACGGATTGCGCTACTTGACATGCTCTGTCGCCGTTTCTACTATATGCGGAGTCCCCAGGCTGACGTGATCGCCTCACCCCAAGGGACCATCCCGCATCCGAGGTCTACGTGACCGGCACCTTCGATGGCTGGAAGAAGACGGAGAAACTAGAAAAGGTCGGCGATCGCTTTGAGAAGCTGGTCAAGCTGGACGACGTTACCCAAAAGATCGACTACAAGGTTCGTAACCGTCGCTTCCATCCCGTCGCTCGCGCGCTCTTGTTTCCACGCCCTTTGGCGTCCCGTGCCCTTCCCTTCGTCACCTCCCAATTCGCCGCCACGTCCGACGCGCGCAGCGAATGCGCAAGTTGCGCCAGGCCACTCACAGCCTCCGATACCAGAGGAATCCGCAAACCTTGTGAGCGCGGAACCCCGAAACCTCAAGGCCAGCTAGGAATAGAGGCGCCTGAAACTGCGCGCGCACGCGCCTGCGCGACCGCCCTCTCCGCCCCCTCCGCCACGCTTTGCTGCCATGGATGTCAGTCGCCGATGAGTGCGCTGTCTTTCCTACCTCCTTTCTTGCCCGCCCATCACCCGCTGGTTTTGCGGGAAGCCACGCGGCGAGATTTCCACGTTGCAAGAAAGCCCCGAGCCATCAAATCCCCTGGAATCCTGCTGCTGCTGTGTGTGTGTGTGTGTGTGTGTGTGGCAATACCCTCATGGGACCCACGCGGGAGGACCTCTTGGTCCATCCGTCTTGAGATCGACAACATGCCTCGCCAGTGACGCATGACGCAAGGCGCCATGGTGGGAGCTGCCGCCGCCGCACCTGCTTTGATTGGGTGCCGGCCGCCGGCGGGCGGTGAAGCCAAGCTGCTGATAGGCCAATGGCTCGCAGGGTTGGCGGTAGTTTCGCAATGGGCGCGCCGACTTCATGAATACTCCAGCGGTCTCTTGTCGTCCGGCCAGCCAGCCCGCGGCCCCGGAAACCGAGCAAGTGCAAGGCAGATTCAGTTTGCTCGCCAGTGTGCCTTGAATGGTGACGGCGTTCCGAGGGTTGCCAGTCAGCAATGAGCCTCGAATGCGACGGCGGCGGCGGCGCCGCGGCGGTAAGCCGTCAAGGTTCAGCTGAGCTAAACGCACGGCGAAGAGGAAGCCACAGCATACCACATTTGACCAACAGACATCGTCATAGCTGTGACGATGGGACGAGGTCTTACTTCATCTTTGAACGCGAGGGGTGGTGGAGTTACCCAAGGCGCCAATTTCCCACAAGCCCCCCCCCCCCCCAATGACCATGGACCGCCGGCCAACCCTGGTCGTCCCGTGTCGCTTTCTTTCTATTCCCTGTTCATCTGGAGTCACAGCCGAGGCCTGGCGTGTGTGTTGCGTCCTCTTGTTTGGTATTGACGTCCACTCCAATCCGGCTGAGCTGTTGGCTAAATCCCGCCGCCTCCGGTCATTCCCTGAGTTCCCAGGAGCCAACACCAATCTCGCCTTCCACCAACACAAATCCTCGCCCCCCTCCATGCTAGTCAATACCTTCCCGCTTGCACTTTTTCACATTATCCCGTGCCCTACCTGCCTATTTCCTACACCACCAAGCAGATATCTCGTAGCGCGCCACTAGTCGCCGACAAGCCGTATTCGCTAATCATTGACCCCGCCTCAACAGTTTGTTGTCGACGGCAACTGGACCACCGACCACACTGCTCCCAAGGAAAGCGACGAGAGCGGAAACGAAAACAACGTCCTGACTCCGGATCGCATCATTAAGGACACAGTTGAAGGTACCACCATGATGAACTCTGCCGCCCCCGATGCCACCACGGCCGTCCTGGCCGCCGACGCTCCTATGGAGAAGAAAGAGGAGAAGCCCGATGGCCTCCCCGGTACATTCCCCGAAACACCTGCTCTCGACCTGGAGACGAAGGAATTGAGCGTCAACCCCCTGCCTGCGGCACCCGGTGCCGTCAACCCTGTCCAACTTCCCCCCGGCGAGAAGATTCCCGATGCTTTGGTCGGCGGGAGCACCACGGACAACGTCAAGCTGGACGCCGACTCGTATAACAAGGCTGATGCTTTGCCTGGTACGTGAACTTCGCCAGCTGGAGGCAATCCTCAGTGGTTACTGACATGCGAGCAGAGGGTGCGATAGCATTCCTCAACTCGGCTGGGCCTACTTCCACGACCGCTGCCCTGGCTGCGGATGCGCCTATCGAAACCAAGGTCCCTGAGGTCGTCAAGGAGAGTCAGGAGAAGGCCGACGTCCCTCCCGAGGCCAGCGCTGTGCCTGCCGAGGTGGCAGAGAAGGCGGAAGTCGAGCAGGAACTGCTCGACAAGGTCGTTGAGGCACCCTCGACCTCGGAGGGTACCGCTGGCCTGGGTACCGAGAAGACGGAGAACACGGTTGACGCCAAGGAGGCGGCTGCATCCGTCGCCGCCGCTGCTGCCGCCGTTGGCGGTGCTGCTGTGGTCGGTGCTGTTGCCGCCAAGGACATCGCTGCCGAGAAGGCGGCCGCTGCCGCGAGCACGGCTCAGGCCACCGCCACCGAAGCTGCCACCAACCTGCCCGACTCTGTCAAGAAGCAGCTTCCCGAGTCCGTCCAGAATGCGATTGGCACTACCGACAAGGAGGAGACTATCCAGGAGGTTTCTGCTGCGGTGCCGATGGAGGTGAAGGAGTCGATTGCCGAGGCCGGCAAGAGCCCCGAGGCTGCCGCCAACACCGAGGCTGTGGTCGAGAAGATGGCCATGGAGAACGAGCTCCTCAAGGAGGTCAAGCCCACTGAAGAGATCGCCGCTGCTGCGGCCGCCGGCACCAGCTTGACGGCTGCCGAGGAATCCAAGACGGAGAAGTCGGATGTGGCCAAGACTGCCGAAAAGGCCGTGGAGAAGGCCGAGAAGGCGATTCACCCCAGCGAGACGAATGCCGAGGAGCAGCCGTCGGAAGTGGCAAAGGGTACTGACCAGGCGCTGGAGACGGCTGGCGTTGCCAAGGCTGACGAGGCGCCTGCTTCTACCGACGCTACCGCCGGCACTGCTGCGGCAGCCGCCGCCAGCGATGCTACCCCGATTGTCACTGTCAACGGCCACCAGACGGAGCCTGCTGCCGAGGCCAAGCCGGAACCTGCCACCGAGGCCAAGTCGGAGCCTGCCGCCGAGTCCAAGGCTGACTCGAGCAACCTGACGCCCGAGCCCAGCAGCCCCACGAAGACGGAGGGCGCGGCCCCGTCGGAGAAGAAGAAAAAGAACCGCCTCAGCGCTCTCTTCAGCAAGATCCGGCCCAAGAAGTCGAGCAAATAAGATGGGCGAGTTGGGTGCTTCTGGTCTCGTCGGCAGCAAAGTAATCAGCTTGGTCGTCTTTGGGTTCCTTTTTGAGTTTATGATTCCCCGTCTTATGTCGCCACGTTTCCACACTGGTATAGGCAGTAGATCGAGTTTGTCGTTTTGCAAGGCATCAGGCTTCTAATGTATGATAATACCCGTCTAATAGCATACTTGTCAGTCTCGTGTATCGTGTATGGTGCTGCGCTTCACCCCATCGAGCTTGAAATTGTGTCGAGCTGGAGTAGTGTATTAAACGACCAATGGGCTATTATTGTCCTCCAAATACTTCGGGGCTCAGTGTAGGCTTTCTGTCCCAGCCATGCCGAAGAGGACACGAGATCACCACAGACGCATGTAGTAGATGCAGCACATTTGGACTAATGATATGACTATAGTATACTGGAAATTGGTTTCTTCGCCTATTTCGAGGTCTGGGTCGAATGCTAGCTTTACTTGGGGCATTGGAAGAGAAAGTGAAAAAAAAAGAGGAGAAGACATCTTTATTTCATGATGTGTGAATGAAAATAAGGCAAAAAGATCGACACGAGCAGGATTTGAACCTGCGCTCCCGAAGGAATAAGATTACTGAATTGAACAATTCGAGTCTTACGCAATAACCACTCTGCCATCGTGCCCGAGTGGACCTTTTCGATCTGCTTGTGAATTCGGATGGCTTATCGCACATTCAGTAGGAAACACTACGTATCCATCGGGGCAGGTGACGGATTTTGTATTGTAAGAGATGAGAATAATTGCGAAGGTGCGGTGCTCCATCCAGTCGAGAGACGGGGGTCATAGTATTTTTTTAGAAAGGGTTTGCTTGACTCTTACGAAGTGCATAGAACGTTCAGTTTGTGTCTACCACGTAGAGCAGATGGATTGATGGGGGGTTGAACGTACCCCATACGCCTGCGCATAGGTCGGATGCTCCCACGTCATATATGTAGGTAGGTAAGTACGGAGTACCTGGTGGTAAGTACCTGAGCACCGAGACAGGCGTAGAGGCAAGAATTCGTGACATGCAAGCATCATGAGGGGCATGACCGTTCATGGCTACTTTGCCTATTTACTCTACATGTTACGAGGTGGTGCTGCAGAGAGGGAGGCAGAGAGAGGGGAGGGAGGGCGTGGAGGGTGTACAGGAAGAGAGAGAGAGAGGCTTTCTCATTGCCCCGCCAGCCGTGAGTCCCAGTACGGGCTGTGTGACTCTTTCGATCGGGCGAACAACCCCATCCATCCGATGCAATCGACCAATCCTCGGCTTTTGCCCCCCCATCTGCCTCTGCCTCTGCCTCTGCCTCCCGACCTACCTACTACAACCTATCTGCCCATCCGCTAACTCAGCACTTCGTCCACACTACAACCTCTCCGGGGTCCGTCCTTCTCTGGACCCCTTCGTTGCCACTCCGCCTTCCCGCCGGCCTGATCTATCAAACTACATACCCGCGTTGCCCCCCGTTTGCCTAACTGCCTCTTTACTAACCCGCAACCACACCGTTAACAACCGCCATTAGCGACCTGTAGCGTCCTTGCCCGGCGACTTCTGTCCGACATTCAGCTCCAGCCGCGCTTCGGTCCGGGTTCGTCAAGAAGCTGTCCCGCGGCCTGCTTCCACCCCGGACAAGCCAGTGAAGGCTGGGTGACCTGACACCGGCCACGCCTCGGCCGGCCACGCTCACTGCCGTCGAACCCGACCCCGTTTCGTGCGATTCTCGCCGCCCGCCTCCGATCCTCGGCCCGCGCTCTCTTGTCATCATGAACTCGACGCCATCGAACCTGGGAGGAGGCAAATCACTATCGGCATCCGCTCCCAGCTTCAGCTACACGCCCTCGCAGCCCGTTTCCATCCCGTCGCCGAGCTCCGAAAACCGTCGATCCGGCGTTCCGGGTTCCGCCGCTCCGGCTTCGGCCCCTCGGAAAGGCCAGGCCACGCGCAGGCAGCACCGCGACAAGAAACGGCCTACGCGGGTCAGTCAGATGGACGACGACGATCACATGGCTGAGATTGTAAGCTGCCCCGCCTGACTTGGGGAACTCTTCGGCCGACGGCAGGTGCTGATGCGAAACTACAGCGAGCGGTCCGCAATGCTTCGAGTCGTCGGGGGCAGACGTCCATCACCCACCTGTTGAACTTCTCCGCCCCCTCGCGCCCCTACCATGAGCACGGCTACGGCCACGGTAGGAACACTCGCCGCCATGCCACCTGGGGTCCGGGATCTGGCTACCACCCAGTGGACAAGGCCAAATTCGTCCACGCCAACTACCGATTCGTTGTGTCGCCCAGCGGCGACTATACGGCCCAAGCCGGTGATGCGAACAAGCACGTGGACTGGTCCGACGTCCACCAGGTCCTCGCGTCGACCGAATCCCAGGCGACCTCATGCCCGATCTGCCTTTCGGAACCCGTGGCGCCGCGGATGGCACGATGTGGCCATATATTCTGCCTACCGTGCCTCATCCGTTTCATGAACTCGGCAAACGAGGACGAGCCTAGCGCGAGGAAGGAGGCGCGCCGGAAGATGTGCCCCATCTGCGAGGACTCGTTCAAGTTGGCCGAGGTGCGCCCCGTGCGCTTCTATGCCGGACAGGAGAATCCATTGCCTCGACCCGGTGAAGATGTCGTACTGCGGTTGATGTCGCGGGAGCCGGGCTCAACTTTGGCCCTGCCGAGAGAGGGGGGGCAGGACCCGGTGAACCAGGGCGAAGATGTGCCATGGCATTTTGCGGCGAATGTCATGGACTACGCACACATCATGAAGGGCACCCACGACTACCTGGCTGCGGAATACGACCGCGAAATCGAGGACCTACGCAGGCAGGCGAACGAGGACGAACACCAATTCGGTGTTGAAGACGGCGATTGGACCATTAAGGCCATCCGGGCCATCACCACCGCCAAGGACAAGATCAAGGAAGAGCCGAAGCCCGCAGAGGCCGAGGCCAGCAGCTCACTGGGCAGCAGCCTGCCCAAGTCCGCGGCCAAACAGCCCGCTGGCCCTGCCTTTTTTTTCTACAGTGCCCCGCCGCATCTCTACCTCTCGCCCCTGGACATCCGCATCTTGAAAACCAAGTTTGGTGATTTCTCGAGTTTCCCATCAACGTTGCTGCCACGGGTGGAGCACATCTCGACGGGCCACGTCGTTGACGACGCAATGAAGAAGCGAGCCAAATACCTCGGCCACCTACCCTCTGGCTGTGTCGTCAGCTTTCTCGAGTGTGACTGGACGGACATTGTGCCAGCAGACATACTCGAGAGGTTCGCGGGCGAGCTGGAGCGTCGCAGAAAGTCGCATCGCGACAAGGATGCACAGGAAGAGCGCGAGCGCGTCCAGGCCGAGCGCCTCGAGGCTGCCGCCATTGGGCGTACGGCGCGGAGACACTTTGACCAGGCTCACGGCGACAGTGTAGATGCTAATCCGGTGGTAAACATCGAGGACTTCCAGCCCCTGGCCCCAGCCCCGGGCTCAACGCCCCCCGACGCTCAGGCCGAGTCGAGCCGGCCGGCCGATGCTTCGACTGGCTCGTTCACCTCGACGACGGTCTGGGGAACCCGGGCCATACCCATCTCGCCGAGCCTGGAGCCAGTCGCGGAACGTGATGGCCACGACGGGTGGCTGCGAGACGAGGAGTTCTTGGGCCCGGCCGAGATCGCCATGCAGATGGAAGCGTTCGGGCTTGAGGGATCGAGCCCGGGTCCGAGCAGTGGCGGCGGGGGCCAAGGAGGTGGCAAGAAGAAGAAGAAGCAGAAGATTACACTGATGAGCACGGGCAGTCGTCGGTTCGGCTGAGCCTCGTGTGATAGACGACGACATTGCACACGTTTCAAGAGATGAAGACTCCAAGAGATGGCGTCCCAAGGTGGACAGAGACTGGTTGGCGTCATTTGCAATTGGTTACGCATTCCGATATACAGATCACAACATCGTCATCACAGCTCATGGTGCAGGCCGTCTCCTGGAGACGCTGAGAAGTATAGGTAAGACTATATATATCCTAGGCACTGATCGTCTTGCATCTGGCGTTTTAGTACGGCTGTGGTGTGGCGCACCCGCTTCAATACAATATCAACACAGCGAGATCCATACCTGCCTCTCCTGCATGCTGGCCGTCACCGGAGCGGCGCGCGACGTGATTCAACACTGGGCCTTGCGAGGCTCACAGCGCCAGGGCGCATATTGGATGCGCCGTTGGCATCGACTTGCCGGCTGGCTGCCCGGATCAGGCCATTTCAGTGATAATGCGGCTTGGTATCGCTCGACGGACGCAGCAGAGGCTGGGGCTAGGCATTTACCTACGCGACGGAGAGGCCCGTCTCGACCTGAGCTCTGCCGATAGCCGTTGCTGTTTTGCCGTTCCAAGAGGCTCCGCCCTTGTGGCTCTCTTGGTCCCAAGGCTTGGCTGACACGGTGCACAGCTAAAGGCTGTCTTGGCCTCACGGTCGACTTGCCAGACGCTGACGCAATCTCCATGTGCGCTGCCAAGATACAGAGACCGCGTTCACGAGAAAATGTGGTTTATGTTCCCGCGCTGGCTTGTCGCAGCCCAAATTTCCTGGTTCCCCCGTGGCAACTATATTTCCCAATAATACAGGGGCCGCGCTGCATACACCTCGGGCCTCGCGCGGAGCCAAAGCTGAGTGATCCGCGATGGCCGACAATGTGCGGTACTTGGACGACGAGGAGATCAAGGCTTTTCTCGACGAGCTCGACAAGAACCACGATGGGATCATCGACTACGGCGAGGTCGAGCACCGGCTCGACCTGGTCCACGACGAGTTGGTGCCGCACCCGCAGGCGCACCACCGCCTGCACCACGACTCCGACGAGGACCACGCCCGCCACCGCTTCCTCCGGAGCATCATCGGGTCGGACCGGGACCGCATCCCGCGCGCCGAGTTCGCCGAGCGGGTGAAGTCCTGGAAGATCCCGTCGATGAAGCAGGACAAGGAGGCGGAGCAGAAGGAGCGCAGCTACGTCAAGTCGCTGAGCGCCTGGCGGCGCGCGCGGGCCTACTGGGCGGTCCACGGGCCCGAGATCCTCTTCGTGGCCCTCGTCGTGGCCCTGCAGCTCGCCTTCGGCGTGTGGCAGCTGGTCAAGTACCTGACGGGGGAGCAGTACCAGGCGGCCCTCGGCTGGGGCGTGGTGCTGGCCAAGGCCAGCGCCGGCGCCCTGTATCCCACCCTCTTCTTCCTGCTGCTGAGCATGTCGCGGTACTTCGCGACCTTCATGCGCCGGTCGCGCCGCGTCTCCCGCTTTATCAACTGGGACCTGTCGCAGGAGTTCCACGTCCGCATCTCCATCGTGGCCCTCGGCCTCGCCACGCTGCATGCCATCGGCCACCTGTCGGGCTCCTTCGTTTCGGGCAGCCGGCCCGAGAACCAGCCGGCGGTCGCGGCGCTCCTCGGCGACGACATGGTGCCCCGGCCCTACGCCGCTTACGTCCGCTCCCTCCCCGGCTACACGGGGCTCACGGCCCTGGGGCTGTTCTACCTCGTGGCGCTCACGAGCGTCCCCCGGGTGCGCCGCTGGAACTACGAGGTGTTCCAGCTCTGCCACCTGCTCATGTTCCCCATCGTCGGGCTGCTCGCGGCGCACGGCACGCTGGCGCTGTTCCAGTGGCCCATGCTGGGGTACTTCCTCGCGTTCCCGGCGCTGCTGGTCGCCGCGGAGCGCACGGTGCGCCTTCTTCTTGGCTTCCACGGCATCGCGGCGACCCTCGAGGTGCTGGACGGCGAGACGGTGGCGGTCAAGGCGACCATGCCGTCGGCGCGGCTCTGGCGGTACCGGGCGGGCCAGTACGTGTTCCTGCAGGTGCCGCGGCTGAGCCACTTCCAGTGGCACCCCTTCACCGTCTCGGCCTGCGTGGGCAACGACCTGGTGCTCCACATCAAGACGGACGGCAACTGGACGGCCCGGCTGCGCGGCCTCGGCGGCCCCGCGGGGGGCCGGCCGACGCCCCTCCGCATCGGCATCAACGGGCCCTTCGGCGCCCCGGCCCAGCGCTTCTACGACTTCGCCCACGCCGTCGTCGTGGGCGCCGGCATCGGCGTCACGCCCTTCTCGGGCATCCTCGCCGACCTCCAGGCCCGCGACGACCGCGAGCACGGCGGGCCCGCCCACTTCGGCGCCGTCGTCGAGGACCCCGAGAAGGAACGGGACCCCGCCGAGCACGAGGCCGCCGCCGCCGCCGCCGCCGTGGTTGCCGACGCCGCCGGGAGGGACGAGGGCGAGGGCGAGGACGAGGACGAGGCGACGCCCCGAAACGAAGAAAACAATGACGAGGACCCCAACGGCGCCGGGGGCCCCCGCCCGCGCGCCCGGGCCCACGCCGGAGACGCCACCGCCGCCGCCGCCGCCGACGATGACGACGACGATGGCGATAGCGATGCCGACGAAGGCGCGGCGGAGAAGGCGGTGCGGCGGCGGCGGTGGCGGCCGGTGGCGGACGACTACCGGCGCGTCGACTTCCACTGGATGGTGCGGGACCGGAACCACCTGCTGTGGTTCTCGGACCTGCTCAACGCCGTGTCGCGCAGCCAGGCGTGGCACCGCGCGCACGACAACGACGACGCCGGCGCCGCCGTCCCCCGCCGCCTCGACATCGCCGTCCACACGCACGTCACGCAGAAGCGCCGCGGCGTCGCCACGCACGTCTACCGCTGGCTGCTCGAGCAGCACCGCACGCCCGCCTTCCCGGCCTCGCCGCTGACGGGCCTGCTCAACGCCACCCGCTTCGGCCGCCCCGACTTCGTCGCCATCCTCGACCGCCACTACGACGACACGGCCCGCTTCCGCGCCCGCGCCCGCGCCGCCGCCGCCGCCGACGACGCCGCCTTCCGCGTCGGCGTCTTCTTCTGCGGCACCCCCATCGTCGGCGAGATCCTCGCCGATCACTGCCGCCAGCTGACCGCCCGCGGCCGCGCCGACGGCACCCGCCTCGAGTACCATTTCATGACCGAGGTCTTTGCGTAGTGTGTGGGGGGGGGGGGGGGGGGGGAAGGGTAAACGCACGGGATGGGGGGTGCGGGGTGGAGGATATTAGGGGGCGGCCAAAGGCTGCCTGCCTGGGCCTGTCTGTCTAGGAAACACGTCCTCCTTACATCGTTAATAACAATAATAACCCGCTACCCTAAATAAAATTCACGTAGTGAATGCCTCCAGCACCTAACGCCCTTGGGGGTTCCAACACTCCTGTAGGACTGATTTCTTGCTACCATATACTGGTAGGTGGTAACAATGTACTCTACTTTTGAGTCACATGTCCTCGTGCACGTTTAATTCTCGAGGGTGTTTGTTGATCTCTATGCATAGTGCGGGACAAGGTCCGCAGGTACTGGGATACCCCGATGATCCAAATCCCATCTGCTGGCCGCAGCTTCTTAGGTCCTCTCTTTGGCCGCGTCGTAAAGCGCCTGGATGTCTGCCTTCCACTGCTCCTCGTCCAGGCGCAGGATGCGGCGGTCGTATGTGAGGACTACGCCCATCTTGGTCAGTATGGGTGGAGAAAGGGAGTGGCGAGAGAAAAACAAAAAAAGGGGGGTTCAGGGGCGGCGGGAGAGTAAATGACTTACATCCGTTGACCTCGCCCTCAACGTCAGTCGTCTGGGTCCAGACGGCGCCGCTGCACTCGTACCTCTCGACCTGCTGGCGCAGCTCACTCAGGAGAACGTGACCGCGGTAGTTGTAGGCCTCGAGATCAGCATCGATCTCGTACGTCTGGTTGATGGTGTCGATGGCGGCCTGGACCTTCCACAGATGCTCTTCCGAGACGTTGTGGCCAATACCACCAAATTCGCCCTGGAAACCGATGCGGCGCGAGTCGTGCGGGGCCGCCGGAAGCGAATAGAAGGGCGTGCCGCACTGCGGGTTGGCGTAGTGGTGGTTGTCGCTGAAGTCGCCGGCGCCGTGGTCGATCCAGCCGCTGGTGGCGTCGACGAGCCGCGTCGGATCCAGCTGCTTGGCTCTCTCCGTCAGATGGAACTCGGGATTCGAGCCTTCGGTGACCTGGCCCCAGCCTTCGTTGTACACCACCCACGTCACGATGCTGGGATAGCTGCGGTGTTGCTCGATCAGCACGTCGAACTGCCGCTCGAATTCGGCCTGCTGCTCCGCGTTCGGCTTGATCCCGCCTGCCTCGTTCATAGACGGCATGTCCTGGATCACCAGCAGGCCCATCTGGTCGCATGCCTGGTAGAAGAGGGCGGGCTCAACCTTGATCTGGCCGTGTTGTCATCGTGCGTTAGCGCCAAGCAGAGTAGCAACAACTGCAGGAAGGGGGCCGCTTACGTGCTTCCGCACCATGTTCGCTCCCAGCCCCTTCAGGACCTCCAGGTCGTAGACCATGGCCTCGCGGTTGGGCGGCGTGTAGATGCCATCGGGCCAGTATCCTGCGTTCGAGGCGTCAGCTCATGTGTGTCTTTCGGGGTGTGCGAAACACCGTCTTTGCCCACCTTGGTCGAGAGTGCCAAATTGGAAGAGGAACTCCCCGTTGAGCAATGGCCGGAGAACTCCATTGACCTCGCCCATTTCGATGGTCCTGAAGCCCGTGTAACTGCCAACTTGGTCGTCCTACGCCGGAGCCTGTCAGCACGCAGTCCGGAAACAAAGCGCAGCCTCACATGGGGCATCTCAGGTAACCCCAAGGGGGTTGGCGACAGGGGCGGAGAAACATACGCCCATCGTGATGGTCAAGTTGTACAGGTGCGGCGAGCCGGGCGACCACAGCTCTGGCGAGTCGACCACAAACTCGAATGGCTCGTTCGAGACGGCATCGTGCGACGCAACAACCTCACCGCCCTCCCCGAGAACTTCGACGTTTACGGTATCGGAGCGACCAGGGCTCGATACCGTCATTTTGACTGCCATCACCCGTGTTATCAGATGGAAGCCCCTACACAGTAGAAAGCGATCCGACTCACCTGATCCATCAGCGCCCGCGGCAATGTTGACATCGGAAATGTAGTTTGCCGGCACCGACTCCATCCAGACGGTCTGCCAGATTCCCGTGCAGCTACGCAGACGCGGAATGTCAGTGGCGGTTGGCTCGTCCGCGAGGTCACATGAGAGTACCTTGCACGTGGCAGGGGCTCGGTCGCCCCAAAATGGATGCGGGGGGTCTTACGGAGTATAGAATATGTGCGACGGGTTCTTACGCTGCTTGCCGAGCGGAATATCGTATCCTGCATCATCCGTCGGGTCAAAGACGTGCACAGCGCTGCCCCGTGAAAAGTCAGTTGCCGGTATACTCAAGAACAGCGAGTGGCCTTGGGTGATGCAGGGGGTCCCACGTACAGATTATTCGTGCCGTTGTATCGGAGGTACTGGGTCACGTCGACCGAGAAGTGCCAGAACCCGCCGCGGTGAAAACCCGCCTTGTGGCCGTTGACGAAGACCGTCGCCTCGTAGTCAACGGCCTCAAAGTTGAGCAGGACGCGGCGGTTGTATCCGTTCCACTGGGCCGGAACGGAAAACTCTCTGGTGTACCAGACGCTGGTGAGGTCCTGCTGCATGACCCCGGAAAGGCCACTTTCCAGACAGGATGGTACCAATACATCTTGCTGTAGTGTCTACCAGACGCGTTAGTCGGTTCGACGGCGAAGGGGCCGGTCCCGCCACAAAACTCACTTCGTTCACCGGGGCCATGGCCGCTTCAGCGTTCCCAGCTGCTCGCCATTTCCACACGCCGTTTAGGTTTTTCCACTGAGGGCGTTGGATCAAGGGCCGCGGGTACTCTGGCCAGGGGTTCTCCCCGACTTTGTATGTCCAGGGCGTGTCCAGGGGCGGCGTCTTGACCTCGTAGCTAAGGACCTGACACGCCAACAGGGTGGCTGCCAGGCAGGCCCGTGAGACAAGGCGCATGGTGAGCGGCAACTGTTACGGAGCAAGAACCTGGACCGAGAGGGACGGGGACGCTGGGAAGCGATCACCGGTAGCCCAAGCTGTGGGTAGGGAAACAACCAAGGGGAGGAGACTGAGTCTGGCACAGACGTCTACTAAGCTCGAGAAGACCTAGGGGACCCGGGGCATAGTGTTCCTAGGCGGCGAGGTGAGAGTGGGCGCCGGCACTATTTATTATACCTGCCGCGAAGGGGGTGGCGTATACAGGGGACTCGACCTGCCTCGTCTTTGCCTAGGTCATCAGTCTGGTCTGGTCAGGTCTGTGGGCGCCGTATGTGAGATGGCCGGACCGGGTGGCCTGGCTGTGGCAGGCCGGCCGTGTTCCGGCGCGGTATGCTATGCAGTTAGTTACGGGGTCGCGCTCCATCGTTCACGCTGCCATGCCTTGGAAAGTAGCACGCCGCCCGACTTGGCGAGAAAAACACGATGTATCATGCGTCTCTTGCAGCAGAAGCAAGGAGGCGCCAGCGGCGAGAGTGGGCGGCGTGCCGGTGGGTTGCATGCTGTCCCCTCGTGAGCTATCTCATGAGGTTGACTACAGGCCGGCCGGGGGTTCCACCACGACAACGTGCTAGACCTGACGATCCCATGGCGGATAGGGAAGCTCGGCCAGGGCCTGTGATCCCTTGACCCTAGGGAGTGACCCTGGCTGTGGTGCAACGTAGCTGCCCCAACGAGGCCGATGGGCCAGACTATTCGCTGTGGCCTGCATGATGCAATTCGAGAATACTTCGGGCGTATGTACCATGCGCTGGGCTCGATGTAACCATAGAAGGCTGACGTAGTTGGAGCATGTCTGCTCCCGGTGCAGGGCGAATGACGGTCCCGAGGACCCGGGCATGTCTGCTCGTGTGTTGTACCCAGGAGGCTGGAGGATACATTCAGCCCAGGTACATGCAACGCCGGCTCGGGCAGGCCCTGGCCTAATTCGAATAGATCTACGTGATAGGGCGGGCGGGCGGGCTGAGGCTCAGACAGAGTCAAGACGGCGCCGCTCCGGCTCGTCCGCTAGGGCGCCGCCACTGCTGGCCCTGGCGGGAGTGCCTGTCATGGAGCCCTGCCTCCTCCGATGAAGGGCATGGGCAGATCCCAGGCCGGTGCCGTGCTATGGAACTAAGGCCCAAGTACCCAGCCTCCAGGGTATGTTGGGTAGTTGGCGAGGATCCACCGCCGAGGGGGACAAGGTGCAAGCATCCGGGCGTCCTTGGAGCGGCCCCATGAGAGCCCATGGACGGCTACCAAGACGTCTCTGCCCAGAGAAGATGTGCCGCTGCCAAGGGAGACGGACGCTGTCCTGTCTTGGCCGGGGGGGAAGCGGAATCAGCTGATGATGTCGAGAATCACGATGCAACGAAAATTCGGATCGGCATAAGCTGACAGGACAACAGCATCGCTGCGAGCGGGCTGTGTCGGCTCGAGCTTGGGCGAGTGTGAGTGGACAAGCAGAGAAGGGCCCTGGGCGTTGAGCCCTGTTACCTGGCGGCATAGCATCATCGTCACCGCTGGTCCTGCAAGCGGCACGGCGCGACGGGTGAGAAGAGGGGAAAAGTCTGGGTCGGGCCCCATCTCGGCAAGACACGCGAGCAATGGTTTGCGCGAGGAAAGGGAGGGGAAAGAGAGAAACCGCCGAGGAGGCGGGGTGTGTTAGTGCGCATATGGCACAGAGAGAGGGAGAGCGTGTGTGTGTGTGTGTGTTTGATGCGTGTGGTGGACTGGTAATAAGTAATGCTGAGCTTGGCTGCATGGGCGGAGGGAGACATGATCATGGCCTCGTGGCGTGCGCAATATGAAGCCGAGCGATTTGGAGGTCCCGCGGTTGCTGGGCGAGGGCTATTCACCGTGGTGGTGACTTGAGTCTTGTGACGGAACGGGCGTCTTGGGGGGCCATCACGCGCAGTTCGGGGCTGCAACTACGATCGCTCCGCTCCATGTGGCCGGCATGTGGAGGTATGAGATACGGTTTAGATGGTCGGAGATATTCCATGGCGGACAGTTTCCCCGACGCGCGAAGTTGGGATGGGATGGGAATGGATACTGGAAATAGAAGAATGGGCATCTGTTCGCGTGTGTGTCCGTGTGTCCGTGGTGATGGTGTGGGGAAGGAGGGGAAGACGGGGGGGGGGGGGAAGGGACGACCAGAGGGACCCAACGACTAGAGCGGAAGGCGCCTGGCGAAATTGGCAAGTTCAAAACCCGGGATCGGGTAGAAGGCGTAGCAACGGAATCGACGGATCCTACGGTGACGTTGTTCCTATCATTGGATGTTTGATCCGATGCCTGGCAATAGCTGCAACCGGTTTATGAACCTTAGCAGTACAAAGTACATGGGAGGTAGCTAGGTAGGCTTGACCCCCAAGATGCCCCAGATACGCGAGCATTGTTGGATGGACGGATCAGCTATAGTAGACGGCACAAATAGGCGCTAACATTAGAAAAATGGAGTGCTGGACGCGCTCGACCACCGACTCAACGCTCCAGTTCCAATGCCTCGGCTCTTCTCTGTGCTTGAGTAAGTATGCAAATATGTAGGTACCAAGATAGGAGATATGCTGCTCATGTGCCAACTTGGAATTTGCTAGTGGCCGGCGGGCAGCATCTCGACTCCGCCCACCGACGCCGACCGAAAATGCGGGGAACCTTGGACCATTTTGTCCATGGACGGCGGGGAAGACAGACACAGACACAGACACAGACACACACACACACACACACACACACACACACACACAAGCCGTATTCCAACCCATGAACCCCATCGTCATGCTCCTGATGTCGGCTTAAATCAAGTACTCTGTGTAAGTACAGTACTATGTACGACTTGGTCCCCACGGCGACAACGAGCACTAGCCGAACTCCGTTAAACGAGGAGGAAACAAGCGGACTGGAGAGCCAACAGGGAGGTGCAGTCGTGTCCACAACCAAGGGAACATCCAAAGCCAGCTAGCCAGCGGTGGGTCCATAGTAGAGGGGTCAATCGATATGCCGTCCATCCAATGCACTTCCACTCCATTCCAAGGCACTGCAAACCTCGAGCGATCGAGCAAACCAGTCCGGTGCCGCAACAGGCGCCGTTGGACGCGGCAGCGAAGGCGGATGGATGTCGACTCGGCCCCTTCGACCAGAATCAGTCATGTCTGCTGTGATGCCGCTGCCCCGTGGACCAGACGACATGGCCGACCGACCGGTGACGACGAGATGGGCCGGCGGGAACGCATTGCCGATCATGGCGGTCTTGGCCTGCCCCGTCATCGATGGGGCCCGGCTGTGAAGACCCGGCCTCACTCCTCGCTCCCCTCCTCACACCAGACAAGGCCAGAGAGCCGGGCTTTGCCAGAAACCTGCCAGACCGTGCTATACTTACATGGCAGAACTGGAGCCTACCCACGCATAAGAGGGTTCGCTCGGCCCCCCGGCGATCGCCATCAAACCAGGGAGTCATGTCCAGCCAGCCAGCTTTCCGACCGTGCCGGCCAGCGCCCTCGACGCCAGAACAGCAGCGGCCCGATAGCGTACCTAAATTGTGACGGAGAGTTTATGCATCGCCAGGGCGCCGAGGACACACCTCGACACCCGCCCAAGACGCCTGCTCACCAACGTGAGCGCATGAAGACGGGGGGGCAAACAAAAGAAAGACAAATCACAAACACGCCAAAAGCAAACACCAACTAACTGCCTTTCCCTCCCCCGGGCGTCCTAGGATGGCGCTGCCATGGTTGCGAGGCGGTGTCGACCCTGCGGTCACACGGAAGAGCCAGCGACACCAGCTCCTCCCCCCGTATGTCATGGGAAGGAAAATCCTCCCGCTTTTGCTCGTCGTGGTCGTTTCTCTGTCACCGCCCTGGATGCGTCGTCCCCCCTACGGTAGGTGCGCCTCGCGTCTTCAAGCTCGGCCCAGCTTGCTTTCGCTTTGCTCGCCGTCTCGGCTGGGAGGCGAGCGAGTATACAACTATGTGCGTGCATTCCGTCGACGGGCGCAGATGGTTGTGCGGTAAGACGGTACGGCCACGCTGGGTGACATAGGACCCCCCATAAGTTGTCAGGGAGTACTTATTCGGCCGCCCCCATGGTCGTATCCGTCGCCCCCGTTAAAGGCCCCTCTGCCACGACAGAAAATGGTGTTCTGCCCGTAAAGTCGGCGGCTGCCCCCCCTGATTGGCCCCTGGAAGAGTCAATCAACCTTTTGTCTCTGTGCCCAAACGCCTACGGCACGCCCGTCCTCGCCAATGGGCTTATGTCCGATCCACCGCCCTCTGCAAACCTCCAATTTCCAGGAATCGGGATTCCCCCCAAGAACGCGGCGGCCACGAGATCAGCCTGTTGCCTGGGTCATCAATGTCGCCATCCCTCCCAAACCCCGCTCGCGTTGTGATTGTACGCGACGAGACAATTTCCGCCGCGGCCTCGAACAACCCCCCCAAGGCGAGACCGCGCGACCTGATCCTCCCGTGAGTGGGCGACCAAACCTCCCTCTCCAAAATGGCCGCCACCACCCCCAAGATCAAGCTGTACACGAACCACAATTGCCCCTGTAGGCCCACCCAAAAAAAAATCCCTTGCGGCCTGAGCGAGCGAGCCTGACGATGTTGACCGTGGTGGCACAGGGGCGTACCGCGTCCACATCGCGCTGGCCGAGCTCCAGGTGCCGTATGAGGAGGAAATCATCGACCTCTCGGTGCCCCGGACGCCCGAGTACCTGCGCATCAACCCGCGCGGCCTGGTGCCGACCATGGAGTACGACGGCGAGGTCCTCACCGAGTCGGCCGTCGTGGCCGGCTTCCTCGCCGACACCTTCCCCTCGGCGCTGCTGCCGGCCTCGTCGACGCCGGGGGGGCCGCTGACGCGCGCCAAGGTCGCCTTCTTCGTGGACACGTACTTCACCAAGGCCCACGGCCTCCTAATGAGCATCATGAGCGCCAAGTCGGACGGCGAGGCCAAGATCCTGGCCGACGAGTTTGTCAATGTCCTGGCCACGGAGCTCGACCCGCTGCTGGCCGACGCGAAACCCTTCTTTGGCGGGAGCCCGAAGCTCACGCTTGCCGAAGTACGTTCTCCCCCCTCGTCTCCCCTCCTCCCTGCCCTTGTGCCATGCCATTGCAGTCACCTGCGTGGCGTCCCCTATCTCCTATGGGTGCTGCCTCCCCTGAATGGTTCGTCGGGCCCCGCGTCTAACAGGTTGTAGGTGCTGACGGGATCATTCATTCTACGGCTCTACGCCTTCACTAACTGCGGCTTCCTGCCTTCTAGGTTCCAGGGCGACCTGGTGTTCAAAGCGTACCATTTCGACAAATGGGCCAAGGAGGTCATCAAGCACCCCAGCGTGACATGTATCTGGGACGAGGCGGCGGTGGTAGCGCGGATGAGGGAGAGACTGGCCAGCATAAGGTCGTCGACATGAGTAAATTCCATCAAGTACCTCTGCATACCTATCGTACGGGTCAATGCGCCTCCCAATGGTACTTCTTCCGTGCCTGTTGCTCGACGTAGGACGGCCAGAGGGTGTAGATGAGCGGCGCCAGGAAGTAGGGCCAGCGCGGCAGGAAGGTGTTGCCCGTGACGCGGCGGTCGACGGCGTCGACGCAGCGCGCGGCGACGTACTCGATCCGGAGCCCCGTCTTGTTGGGGTCGTCCTCGCGCACGGGGCCGGCGTCCACGGCCGAGGCGCGGAAGTTGCCCTCGATGGTGCTCGGCAGCACGAAGCTGAAGGCGATGCGCGGGTGCTCGATGGCGAGGGACTGGTAGAGCAGCAGCGACGCGGCCTTGGTCGACGCGTAGAGGGCGCGGGTCGGGGCGCCGACCACGGCCGCCAGCGAGGACACGAGCAGGATAGCGGGCGCTGCCGAGGTGCGCTGCAGCATAGGGATCTGTGGCCCTCCGCCTCCCCGGAGGGGGGAGGGGGTGGGGGATAAGCGTTAGCAGCGGGTAGGCATGGAAGGGGGGAAGGGGGCGAGGAGGGGAGGACGGGGAGGAAACGCACGAGGGCGAGGGCGGCGACCAGGGGCCCGACAAAGTTGCCCTGGGTGGCGCGTTCGGCGATGTCGACGGCGGCGCGGATGCCGGCGGGGTCGGCGTCGGCGTCGGGGCCGGCGGCGCGGGCGAGGGCGAGGACGGGCTGCAGGGCGGAGACGCCGGCGCAGAGGTGGAGGGTGTCGAGGCCACCCCAGGCCGCGAGCAGGGCGGCGCGCACGCGCACCATGTCGTCGGCGCTGGCGGCGTCGGCGGCCACCCAGATGCAGCGGTCCTCGTTGCCGCCGCCGCCCTTGCACTCCCGGGCGAGGGTCTCGAGCAGGCCGGCCCGCCGGGCGACGACGCACACGCGGGCGCCGCGCGCCGCGTACCGCCGGGCCAGCGCGCGCCCCACGCCGCTCGAGGCCCCCAGGATGCACACGCGCTCCTCGGCCGCCGCCACCGCCCGCGGCCGCTCCGGAGGACCGCCCCACGCCCGCCGCGCCACGTAGAGCGCCGGGAGGGCCGCCGCCGCCGCCGCCGCCGCCGCCAGCGTGCCCAGCCCTAGGGATGCCGGCAGGGATCCCGAGCCGGCCGATGCGTCCATACCGAAGAGATGGATAGATAGGTGCTTGGCCCCAGTGGGCGGGGGGAGGGAGACTGCTGCTGCTGCTGCTGCTGTTGTCTTGGGCACGGGATATATCGACCCGGGCCGGGGTCCGAACGGGGGGGAGGGGCACAGAGAGGCGATGGCACGGCCGGGCTAAAGGTACGGTTCTTTCCCAGCGGTAAGCAGAGAGCAGGCGCGGTCGCTTGTGAGATCCAAAAAGCCGTCGAGGTCAGGTTCCCGTATATCCGGCCCCCCTCGTCTCGTGGTAAGCCCGTCGGCGTGGGTTTGCCGATTACGGCGGATGGGCTGTGCTATTGGCGGGTTTGCTGAGGTGTGCCGGGGGCTACTGCAGAGTTTCCACTCAGCGGGTCCCGAACGCCTTCCCTTTTGGCGCTAGGAACAGTTCAAGCCACGCATGCACGCTACTAATACGCGCCCGCGTGGCGCAATCCGGGGCAGGTACGGGCATGGAGGCCATGCTTTGCACTTGTGGTTGTTTGGGCCTCGGCATCAGCCCCCCCCCCCCCGGCTTTTCTCGTCTTTCACGGTGCCCCAGCGCGAAATGCGAAACGGAATGGACACCCCGCGGACGACGACTGTGCTCTCTGTGCCCCGGCCCATGTGCGTGTTATTATTCTACCGGTAGTTCTCGTGTTTGCTGGGCTGCGTTGAATTACCGAGGGCCGGGAGGGAAAGAAGCGCCCAGACGACGGTCCATGCCAGGTCCCGCCCCATCGCCGACCTATTCGTATGTAATATGCCCCTCCAGTACCGTTGGCCGTCTTTGTCGTTTTGCCCCCCCTTGGGCTTCGGTCCTAGATCCTACCTGAGTCTAGGCAGGCTCGCGAATAAAGGCTCCCGCTATGAAAACTACATGTACTTACGCTTCGCCCGGGGGGAGGGGGGTTTTAATCAAACTCTATCTCGGGCGACGGCGTCCGCGGCATCTGGTTTTTCGGGGCGCTGACGACTCGTTCTTTCGGGCTGAGCTGAGGCCGTCCCAAGCGCTTCACCGAACGACGCCCCTGATGCGCCTCCCCCTGAGCAGAGAGATTCACCGAGGTTGCAATCGGTTGTCCCTCCCCCTGCCAAGGTTCGATCCCTCCCGGTCCAGGGACTTCTTCCGCTCAAGCTGGCTTTCCAAGGGACAGCCCAACGCCGGCCTGGCCTGGCCTGGCCTCCCCCCAGCCGCCCCGCTCGCCGCTCTCGAAACTATTATATGCTGGGGGAGGGGGGCGGCAGGTTTGGGCAGGCTCAGCATTCCTTGTACTGAGGGATGGCACCGGCAGTAATCTATAACCGTTATTATTCCGATTGTACAGCTTCCCGCCTGCCCACGTACGGCCCGTGTGTATGGGACAACCCGACGCTGAAGGCCTGATCAACGGATGATACTGCGTGTTATCGTACCGCAAATCTCTGGCTGCCGCTGGCGGTTATAGTAGTGAAAGCGCCCTTTTTCCATAGCAACGCAGATACCAGGCTAGTGGCCTGTCGAACTGCCAAAACCACGTACGGCTCAGTAAGAGGTATACAAATCCCGACGGGGCGGCAGCACGAACCGTGTGGCAGGCAACATACCCGCCCCGCCTGGACATGGTCGATATAGCAAATCCTCACCCATTCACTCCCTCACAAACTCGGCCCCGCTTGGGTGACTTTGCTCACCCTCGATTTGGACATCGTTGGACACCGAAGTCTTTCTATTCTGGTCTTTTCTCACGAAGCCGTGTTCGCGAGGCCGAGAGCCTAGAACAAAATATATCTGCTGCATCGCCTGGGCATAGAGGCTCACGCCAAGATGCAGATACTGCCAACCAAGCTTGACACGTACCTCGGCAGGTAGGCATGGCCCGCTAGAGCCGGGCGCCCGTTTCTTTGCGGACCTCCTGGACGGCACGGTCTCTCAGCTCGCGCCGGAGAAACTTCCCGATGGCGTTCTTGGGGATCTCGTCGACGAACACGACGCCCCCGCGCAGCTGCTTGTGGGCCGCCAGCTTGCTCGCGACGTACGCCTGCACGCTCTCGGCGGACAGGGCGCCCTTCCTGACCGGGACCACGTAGGCGCGCGGGAGGTCGCCGGCCGAAGGGTCGGGGAGCCCGATGACGGCGGCCTCCTTGATCAGCGGATGCTCAAACAGGAGGCCCTCGACCTCGGCGGGGGCGACCTGGAGCCCCTTGTACTTCAAAAGCTCCTGCAGAGAGCGGGAGGAGACGGAACGTCAGCCAACATAGATGCAAACCCCCGCCCAACCCCCTCGTCTTTCGAGCGGGCGGCGGACAGGCGGCGAACGTACCTTCTTCCGGTCCACGACGTAGAACTTGCCGTTCCGCATGACGCCAATGTCGCCCGTGCAGAACCAGCCGTCGTGGAAGGCGGCCTGGGTCGCCTCGGGGTTGTCGTAGTAGCCCTGGGTGACGACGGGGCCCCGCAGCAGCAGCTCGCCTTCCTGGCCGGGCTCGACGTCGCGGTAGTTCTCGTCGACCAGCCGCAGCTCGACCCGCGGCAGCAGGTGACCGATGGACCCCGTGTCGTCCGGCACGTCCGCGAGGGGCCCGGTGACGGCGCCCGTCGTCTCGCTCAGGCCCCAGGTCTGGCCGATCATGGTCTGCGCCCCCCGGCCCACCTTGCCGTTGGCCGACCGCTGCAGCTGGCCGTCCATGGGGGCGGAGCCGGTGGAGGCCGCCACGACCGAGGCGAACTGGTCCGCGACGTCGGGCGATTTGCTGATGCGCAGGTAGATGGAGGGGACGGTGTAAAAGGCCGTGATCTGGAATTGCTTCACGTAGCGCAGCAAGTCGTGCCAGTTGTACTTTCGCATCCACTGCGGTCGCGGCGGTTAGCACGGGTCCGCACGGCATGCCCGGCCCCGGACGGCGCGGAACGGCTAAACACTCACGTATACCGTCCCGCCGTTATAATGGGCGAAGATGTTGTAGCTGTACAACCCCGCGATGTGGCTAGTGGGGAGGTGGGCGAGCGTCCGGTACTCGACCTCGGGAACGTCCAGGCCCTGGTCTTTTTGGGCCTGGACCCATTTCCGGTTGTACGCCGGGAGGATGAAGGTCTCGGCGACGAAGTTCGTGTGGGACATCTTGACCCCCTTGGGCAACCCCGTGGTCCCGCTGGACCAGAGGATCGTGATCAGGCTGTTCTCGAGCGCCGCCGGATCGGTGATCCTCTCCCACGGCAGGCGCTGCGTCGAAAACACCTCGACGCCCCCCTCGAGACTCCGCAGGCTCTTCTGGCTCGCCCCGAGCACGAGGATGTTCCGCCGGGGCAGCTGGCACTCGGCGGCCGCTTTCGAGACGACGTCGATGTGCTCGCTCCCGCATATCACCAGCTTGGAGTGGGCGAGACTGATCTGCCGGGCCAGCTCGGACACTGCGCCGTGCCACTCCGGGTATTAGCTGGCAGCAAGAGCGCCCAGGGGGGGGGGGGGGGCGAGTGTGTGGACTTGCCTGTGGAGGAAGGGCTTGCAGCCGAGTAGACACCGCCGGCGCCGACGACGCCAAAGAAGGCGGCGGGCACGAGCAGGGACCCGTACGTTATGACGGTGACGACATCCTTGTTGGGCCCCTGGGCGCCTACGCCGTACGACGACCGCAAGCCGTGCGACACGCGCTCCACGAGATCCCGCAGCTCGGCCTTGGTGATCTTGTTATCCGGGTTGGCCGCCTCGGCGTGCAGGACCGTCTCGTCGTTGGCGAGACTCAGGTCGGAATCTGGGAGGGGGGGCGAGGCGCTCACTCAGCACACGGGGCCCTGGCGGGGGGGGATGATGGGACAAGACCGGACTCACCAAAGAGCAGCGTCAAGAGGTCGACCTGGGGGATCTCGACCTTGGCGAGGTCGGGGTCGCGGTGCGTGTAGATTCGAGACATGGTAGGTCCAGGCGAGGGAGGCGGGCGTTCCGTTGAAGACACCACCGACGGCTTCGTCAAGCCACGAGAAGGAGGGGGGCCAGGCTTATAAGAAGCTCGGAAACACCTAGCCCGGGGGCGCGAGTGAGGGGCTCCTACATCGCAGGGACGCTGGAAGATGGAAACCTCCGCATCTCCACGCGATCCGAGGTTGTGAAGGGGGCTCGGCGGTGTCCCCGGCGACCCGCCAACTGTCCGGGGCATCCGCGGGGGTGGATGTTTGGGGAATCCCTGTCGGCGACGCACCCATTGGTCGGCACCGCCCACACCGACTCGTTACTGCGGTACGCCGCGGTTCCCGCTTTGTTAAGGTGAAGAATAAGAAGAAGAAGAAGAAGAAGAAGCAATGCAAAGCGCGTCGTGGGCTGGTTGGCGGCCATGCGAGGCTCTTCAGCGTCATCTCGCTGAAAGGCTGGCTCGTACCGGCGATTGCCGCTCTGGTTATCCTCAGAGTTGTATCTTGGTATGTTCGCGAATCTCCGATAAATATTCGATAGCCTACAAGCCCGTTCATGGTATCGAGAAGCCCCGATGGCCTTTCGCCGCTCATGGGTACCGCAGCGATACGTGTATAGTAGTCCAGTTATCGACGTATTGCCAGCGAGGAAATCGGCGGACACTGGGCTTCTCCCCGGTGCTTTTCGGCGACCGCCAGAAGGCTTTAATGTCGTTCTCTTCGCAAAGATTCGTGTTGTGCTCAACATGGTTTATCACATCCGCCGACGTTCTCTTCATGATCCCCCGTACCGGGTCAACAGAGAAACGCGATTGAGGGCTTGGCAAATGGCAGAGGTACTCTCATTGGGAAGACCGGCAACCCTGAACCTTTGCTGCGGCTGTCAGGTTGTCTTCAACCTGGATGAAGTACTCTGGTTTTATACAGCCACGGTTGCTTTTCCCCAATCATATGGTGGGGCCCGAGCTGGCCCTTTCTAAGTGTGCTTTGCTTCCTTGCTGGGCTCCCCGATTCCCTGATTACCTACCTATGGAACCAGGTCCCTGTTGAGCGTCCATACCTGTGTCTGGGGCTTCAGGAGGATGCAGACCCTAGCCACTGACCACCACCGGCCATGAAGGTGATTCTGGCAGGGCATGAGCCCACCTGTTAGCTGACGCAAATTCTTTACAAGCAATGGACGTTGGTCCGCTCGGCACGGAACGTTCTCAGCATCAGTTAAAGTTCAACGGGCGCCCGATGAAGCGTTACATCGGTGCGGTTTTGTGAGATTAGCGTGCATTATACTAAGCCCCCCTCCCCCCCCTTAGTGAGGGTCGAGTTGTTTCCGCAAGTATTTTGAGTTGAAGGGTAGACGGGCTAAGTAGTGGATAGATACCTGTTAGGGGGTCCCTCACTTTGGCTCTGTGGTTCGTAGACGAATGGTTCATACCCGGGGCGATTGGAAAAGCAGTTGCTGACTCGCTTGGTCGGCCTGCTGGTTTACACACACACATATTCACACACACACACACACACACACATATATATATATATATCTATTTTACTTCGCATTCTGTGTTAATACTTGCTGTCGAAGGGTATTACTGCTTGAAAATGGGGCATGGCTGGAATCGTACAGTCATGATAAAGGCTAGCCTGAGCTATGTAGGTACCTCTTGCCTCTCAATAGCTCACAGGGCTGGCAATACTGGGCAATACCGCCTGGCTAGCTGGCTGAGGAAAGCCGTTCAATGAGTAGGTAAGTATAGTCCACATCAACAGGGCGGGCGTAAGAACGAGGGCTCTTTAGGCTAATAATCAGCCCTGTTGCATGGGTGGCGAGAGTGGATACAGTTGATCGAATAGGTGTTCCTCCGAGCTCTCCCTATCTCGTTTCTTTTCACGCTCCGTATGTGACTGATCAGTCGACTACATGCTGACGATCTCACAGCCAGGGCTCTTATCTGACCCCTCAATACCAAGGAATAAGGAAATTTAGGGAGCCCAAGTATCTTTCTGTCGTGAGTTCCGGACTCAGTGATTGGAACCATTTGCTTATCCCCCGCACCTCAATGTTCCATTCCCCGCGAGATTGATTTGATCTATGGTGAACCATCGTAGATCAAGGGTTCAGACCGCAAAGTCTTTCTCGGCTTTTCTGCAAGCGCAAGCTTGATTCGACGTCGCCGGACAAGGCACAGCGTTGTTATCCCTCCTGCGCTCATTGCCAGTTCAGCATGGACGACGCGAGTCTGTGCCGACCGGCCGTGCTGGGGCCGGCCGTCCTCGTCGTCGGTCTTCTTCTCTACCATTTGCTTCGCCCGTCCCGGCTGCCGGACATCCCTATCGTCGGTGCCAAGCCGGGCGAGTGGTTCCCGCTTCTACGCGCACGATGGCGGAACTTGCGAGATCCCAAAACGGCCTGTAACTTGGCCTACACCAAGTACCGGAACCAGGCATGCATCGTGCCCATTGCCAGCGCCCACGACTTCGTCCACCTCCCACTCGACGAGCTTCAGTGGCTCCTCGACGAACCAGAGCACTCCGTCAGCGCCCTGGAGCTGACGAAGGACACTCTGCAGACTTCTCTGACCATCATGGACCCAGAGCTGGTCCAGAAACCAGTCCACAATAACCTGGTCCCGACAGTGCTCACCAGGGAGACGGGAAATCTGATCCCGGCTCTATATGACGAGATAGAGCACAGCGTCAGCGAGTTCTGGGGGGCCCAGCCGGGCCAGACTCGTGAGGTATGCGTCTACACTTCCATGCAGCGCATCATCGGCCGGGTTACCAACCGTATTTTTGTCGGGCTGCCCCTTTGCCGCAGCGACGCCCTCTTGGATAATGGGGTTGCATTCGCTCAAGATCTTCCCCTGGCATCGACGCTTTTGAAGTTTGTATGGCGCCCCTTGCGCCCCTTGGCCGCGCTTCTCGTCACCTTGCCTACCCGGGTTCACACCAACCGGTTTTACCAGGTCGTGCGGCCCGAAGTCGAGAAGCGCCTCCGCGAATACGACGCACACCACGCCCGCCCCGAGGCAAAAGCCACGGCGGAGGAACCCAACGACTTCCTCCAGTGGTCTATTCGCCAGGCCAAGGCGAGCCAAGATCCCTACCTGGGCAAGGTCGACACCCTTGCCGGCCGGATCCTCCTCATGAACTTTGCGTCCATCCACACGTCTTCCTTCGCCATGTCCCACGTGCTCTTCGACCTCGCGTCTTCCCACCCTGCGCACATCGAAGAGCTGCGCGTCGAGATCGCCACCGTCCTCGCCGAGCACGGCGGACGGTGGAGCAAGGGCGCCGTCGCCGCCATGCACAAGCTCGACAGCACCATGCGGGAGTCCCAGCGCCTCCACTCCTTCATCCCGCTGGCGACCAACCGCCTCGTCACGAACCCGCGGGGCCTCACCACCCCCTCCGGCCTCCACCTCCCCGCGGGCACGGCCGTGTGCAGCCCGGCGTACGCCTCCATGCACGACGAGGCCATCTACGTCGGGGCCGCGGCCTTCCGGCCGTTCCGGTTCGCCGAGCGGCGCCGCGACGAGGACGAGGGCCCCTACGCGAAGAAGGCACGCCAAGCGTGGGCCACCGCCAGCCCCGAGTACATGGCTTTCGGCCTCGGCCGGCACGCGTGCCCGGGCCGCTTCTTCGCCGCGTGCGAGCTGAAGTTGATGCTGGCGTACGTCTTGATGAACTATGAGTTGGAGATGCTGGAAACCCGACCGGAAAGCGTTTGGCTGGGGATGAACAGGCTGCCGCCAATGAAGGCGACTCTCCGCGTCCGAAGACGCGACACATAGCATCCATATGATGGGGGCGGTGGAGATCAGCCCTGGGGAGATCAAGAATGGGGCCTGCGGAAAGCCTATGGATATTTGTGACGTACTTGGAACGGGACGTGCCGTCTTACCTACATCCATGAGCCGCAATTGTGCATAGGGCGGAGTCCGCCTGCGTGACACCAGCCTGAAGAACCACGGTTATTAAGCGCGTGAGACGCGCCTTGTAGTTGGGGTCTACACATCTCCATACGACTAGACTATCGGTGCCTGGTATTAAACAGGCATCTCCCCTGTGACGGCAAAGTCACTCCGCAGCCCCAACAGTGGAGCCCTGATTCTGAGCTATACTTACACAGTACACGGGCATACAAGTAGCCCTGCTCTATATAAGCTGCTACGTAACTGGTTGACTTTTAGCCTGCCCGAGTTCCTCCACATCGATTGCCGTGATTTACCCCTTGGAGCGGGGCATGTAGCGATACGAGGCCACGGAGGTGCTCGGCGGTGCAGGCTGCATTGAAGGGGATTATATCTGAAACCCCCGGTAGTCGCCTTGGCACGCCTGGGCAATCCGAGAAAGAAAACCTGCCGGTCGCCTGGCCGAGGCCGAGCTGAACCAGGCAGATCATGTTCACGGCTGAGCGAGCTTGATGTGAGCGAGGGCATGTGCAGTTTTTATTTCATTCACTGTCAATTATTCGCTATCCTGACCCGCCTTCCCACGGGGGTGGGCCTTTAAGGGATCCGAAGCACGACGCTGTCGGGGTCGACACCGCTTCCCTGCTCAGCGACGCCGCCCTGGGCAAAGGCGATCTCGCCTCTCTCGTCGTCGGCGGCGAAGTAGAGGGCCGTGAAGAAGGGCGCGTTCATGCCGCAGCCCATGGTGTGGAGGGCCATGGTGCACCATCCCATGGCCTCGTCGTCGGCCTCCTGGTAGCGGGCGTAGGCGCGCAGGGGCACCTTGACGGTGACCTCCTCGCTGGGGTCGACGCCGACGAAGCTGTACTCGATGAAGCGGTCGCCGGGGATGGTGTCGCAGCGGCCGGGCCACGAGAGGTACGGAACCCCGCGGTTGGGCGTGGGGTTCTCGCGGAGGCCCGTCAGCTGCAGGAAGGCCTCCTTGTCGACGGGCAGCAGGCTGTCGGCGACGGCACCCGAGTCGATGAGACACTTGTCCTTGGCGGTGGGGCCCGACCGGTCGATCTCGACCACGGTGCCGTTGACCGTGACGTTGGGCGCGTGCGTGTAGTACTCGTTCTCGCTGTACGTGCCGTAGAGGCGGGGGATCTTGACCAGCGGTCCCGTGTACTTGGACGTATCGAGGCCGCCGAGCAGACCGGAGCCCGTGTACGTGTCCGTCACGCCCTCGGGGGCCTTCTCGAACCATATGGACTGCACGGGCGCCGAGATCTGGCCCTGCTCGAGGAGGTTCTGCCGGAACGACGGGCCCGTCGTGTTCTGCACGGCCGGGTCCGGGCTGGAGTAGTACGGAGCCAGGCCCAGGATGGAGAAGTCGTACGGAGGCACGGGCGAGCAAGAGCCCTGGTCGCTGATACGCTGCTGGAGGTAGTTGACGAGGGCGACCTGGACGTTGGGCACCTTGGTGAAGTACTTCCCGTCGGCGCTGGTGAAGGAGAAGGTATCGTTCACGATGCCGTCGGTCCGGTACATCTTGGCCAAGCCGCCTCCGTAGCCATAGACAGCGTCCCACGGCTCAACCTTGGAGGCCGTGGACGACAAGGAGGCGTCGTAAGTGCCGGAGTCGGGGACGGTGCGGTTGCAGTGTCCCTGGCAGGACAGGTAGGCGCAACCCCAGTTCTGAACCGAGTCGGGGGCGAAGACCCAGAAGTCGGGGCTGCCGAGATCGTAGCACACCTCAATGGTCTGGTTGCTGTACGGAAGAACAAGCTCGGTCGAGACCTTGTTGTTGTCGCCGTAACGCATGTGGAGCGGCATGTGCACCGTGGGTACGGCGTCGGCGGCGAGGACGGCGCTGACGGAGCCGAGGGCGGCGGCCTTCACCACGTTGGTCTTCATGGCGGCGGATGTACGACAGACGGGAGGGGGGGAAGAGAAGGAGGAGGAGGAGGACCAGAGTGAGCGTGGCTACGAGCACCACCAACGTCGAGTAGGGAGGAGGGGTGTTATCGGCATGTTATATGCCGTTGACCTCCAGCCTCCCCCCATCGATCGCGCGATGCCGCCGGCAGGAGGTGGATGGTATGTAGCATTGCCCGGATCCGTGTTCTCGTATTTGGTCGGGCTCCTGCCCGTTCTGGGAGGTTCATCCCGGTTGCATGACCGTGCCGTGCCGAGCGTGGTTCTATTCTGGGTTTTGTTGTGGGTCTGGGGCAGCGCGACCCCAGAAATTGCACTATATCCTAGCCGGTCTTGCAGAACACGAACTGCACTGCATCCATTTATCCCCACAACATCACTGCCGAGCGTGTTATACGACTTCACGATTCCCACCATGGCCCGGAAGCCTCGTGCCGCTGGGCTGCACGCGCCCGTCGTGCCTGCCCGTCGTGGTCCGGAGGCGTTATGTTCGTCGCGTTGGGCGCGTCGCCCCATGTGGTATAAGAGAGCCCGGAAACCTCCCAGGCTTTCTCGGCTCCCGTCACCGTCACCGCCACCACACGCCGCACACCGCCATGTTGCGCCTCGTTGTTGCTGCAACTCTGCTGCTGGCCGGCCACGCTTCGGCCGCCCAGCCGGCAGAGCGTGAGCCTGGCTCGACCATCCCGAAACAGTACATTGTCGAGTTCTCCAATGTGCGTATCCCACTGTCCCCGAGCCCATGTCTTTGGATAGGCGGCTCGGTTAGCTCCTCTGGCGCGACAGAGACTCACGCTGTATTAGGGGGTCCTTCCGCGGGATCTGACGGCCGACAACTCGGTCAAGGTCGTCAAGTCGTACGACTCGTCTCTCTTCAAGGGCGCCGTCATCGAGGTTTCCAGTGACGATGAGGCCACCAACTATGCCTCTGCGGCGCACGTCGCCAACATGGTAAGCAACTTTTGGTCTTGTTTGATGGCCCTGTGGGCATAGTCCCCCGTCACCATGCTCCCGAATACTCTGTTCTGTCATTTCATTTCGCGAGAAAGATCAGGATGCGATCACTCTGAAGTTATGGGAGGCCTTCTGGCCATCCTAGCCAACAGAGTTTCAAGATGTGCTTCGCGAGTCGAGAGCTCTTTTGTGGTCTCTCAAGGAAATTTACTGATTCTGAATGCTGCTGCAGTGGCCCGACCGCATCATACGCATGGATCCCCCTTTGAACACGAAAGAGTTCCTCGATGATGTGGCTGCGACGGACTACTCGGTTCACGGCGCCACCGGTGTCGACAAGCTGCACGCGGCCGGCATCCTCGGCCAGGGCGTCAAGGTCGCTGTCGTGGACAGTGGCATCTGGTACAAGCACCCTGCTCTGGGCGGAGGCTTCGGGCCCGGCTTCAAGGTTGCCGGCGGTTGGGACTTCGTTGGCGACGTCGAGTCGATCAATAGCCCCAAGCAGCCAGACGACGACCCCCTTGACCCCCTGACGATGGGCCACGGCACGCACGTTGCTGGTATCGTGGCCGCCGCGAGCGAAAACTTGGTGGGCGTGGCGCCCAACTGTACCCTCTACGCCTACAAGGTCATGGGTGACTACGGGGGCACTGACAGCTCTACCTTGATCGACGCTTGGCTTCGAGCGTACGAGGATGGCGTGGACATCATTACCACGAGTATTAGCGGAATCGGCGGCTGGTCGGAGAACTCCATGGCTGCTGTCGTATCGCGCATTGCCCAGGCAGGCGTCATCATGACCTTCTCCGCGGGCAACGGAGGAGACAATGGTCCTTTCGGTGGCAATCTGGACGCCGGAGCCAGCAGCGACGTCCTGACAGTGGCTTCTGTGCAAGCCGCCGTGTCCGCAGCTTCAGGTTACCGGCTGACCATCACCCACGACGGCGTATCGAACACCACGACTTCCGGCTATACTCCGTCCGATGAAGAGTTCCCCCCGGAGGTGAAAGACTGGCCTGTCGTCGCCCTTGCTTTTGACCCGGAGAACCCTTCGGAAGCCTGCGAGCCGTACTCTGCTGATACTCGGAACCTGACGGGCGCGGTGGCTCTCGTGCGGCGCGGCGGCTGCAACTTCACAGTGAAACAAAAGAACCTGCAAGCACTGGGAGCTAAGTACGTCCTCGTTTACAACGACGACCGTCCCATCATCACTCCGGGCACAACCGACCCAGGAAGCCTCCTGGCCATGATTACTGCCGAAGCCGGTCACGCCATCCTCAAGGCCCTCCAAGCCGGGGCGAATGTGACGGCCGATTTCTCCCAATCTGGTAGCACAGTTGGCGTACCGGACAAGTCGGCCGGCAATACGCCAGACTTTTTCAGCTCATGGTCTGCTACGTTCGACTTGCAGCTCAAGCCCGACTGTGCAGCGCCCGGTGGGAACATCTTCAGTACCTGGCCGGAGAACAAGTACATGGTACAGAGCGGGACGTCTATGGCCACACCTTACGTGGCAGGCATTGCGGCGCTTTACATCAGCGCTTTGGCTGGCCGTAAGGAGGCTGACCGCAAGGAGCGTGGCCTCAGCTTCGTCACCGAATTCAACCAGCGCGTGATTGCCGCGGGCTTGACTCTGCCGTGGTTCGACAAAGTGAACCGCGACGAACACCACCTCGCGCCGCCCTTGCAGATGGGCAGCGGCGTCGTTAACGCGTCCAAGGTGCTGTACGCCGAGACCATAGTCGACAAGACGAAGATGACCCTCAACGACACGGCCAACTTCCAGTCGACCCACGACATCACCGTGACCAACAACGGCCCTTCTGCCATCGCGTACAACTTTACCTTGGAGCCTGCCGCTGGCGTCATGATACAGAACCCATGGGATTCCATATATCAGACCTGGGGAATCAACAAATTCACGGACCTCGTCCCTACCGACATGGTGCCCGACGTCCAACTGCCGGACGCCTTTCGCCTGGGCCCGGGAGAATCTAAGAAAGTGACGGTCACATTCGCCAACCCCGAACACAAGGACTGGGTGAACGCCACTCTCATCCCGGCCTACAGCGGCAAAGTTCTGTTGCGTGGTGACAACGGGGACCAGCTTTCGCTGCCGTACATGGGAGTGGCCTGCAGCCTGTACGAGAACAAGAAGGTGTTCAAGTCCAGGTACCCCCAAATCCGATCTGGTGTCAGCTGGACGCCCATTGACGAGAAGTCCACTTTCACCTTCAACCGGACCAAGGAGGGGGCTGACTACGCCATGCTGTTCACCGCTCTCGACTGGGGCGCGAGGGAACTCCGCTGGGATATCTTCGACGCCGACTGGATCGAGTCGGACTGGACCTGGCCGCCCACAAAGGGCTTCCTCGGCTCCGTGTCGCAGTACACGGGCGACCGCGACGGTGACCTGACGGACCCGAGCACGTATAACCAGACGGAGCCCATGCCTGCCAGGTTCATTACTCGCCATGGCATGTATTCGCAAGGCGAGACAAAATACTGGTGGATGGGTCAGATGGCCAACGGGAGCCAAATCGCCCCGGGCAATTACACGATGCGTATCGCAGCTTCGAGGCCGATGGCCGATCTCTCTCGCTCTGACGGCTGGGAGACTTATAATCGCAAGTTCCAGGTGCTGCCCCTGGTGTAAGGTCCCCCGGGATGGACGTTCGGAAGTTGGGCCAAGGCACTTGGCGGCTTTTACACACTGACTCCTTCATTATATATATATATAGAAGTATCACTCCAGTCGCACTACCTAGGTACCCATTCACAGTATCCAAGTAGGGACTCTAGGATTACAGCTTGATTGGGCCGTTGGTTGACTCCCGTGACCGCCATGCCATTGCCCTCATGAACCCCTGTCGCCCAGTTGCCCAGGCTGTTTGTTGCTGGCGGGAGATTTGAGCCAAGAGGTGTTGGCTGCAGGCATACTCAAGTATCCAGGAGATCCGTCCCCCCATGCTACCCCGGGCCCCGGGCGGCCAATGGAGAGAGGGGGTCGAATCCGGGGCTCGGGATCGTCATCTTACGGCTACTCTACCGGTTGATGTGGGCAGATTGGGGATTGACTCCCCCCTCCAACCAACAACGAACCATGCAGCTTCTGGACCTGCAGATGCCAACGCGCTCGCCCCTTGGTGTCGAAGTTGACGGCCTCCATCGTGGTGCTGGGAAATGCATCCGGCGGACCGTGGACCACGTTGACCTAGCCTCTAGCTCTTGGCATATGCACCTCCTGAGGCGTCGGTCGATTTGCATAGGAGTCGCTGACATCCCATGTCCAATCCAGGACTCCCTTGCGCTGGTGTCTCGGGCAGGAGAAGCATTCAGCATATAAGGGGCACGAAGTCTCCCACGGATGGAAGAGACTGTCTGATGTTCACACGACACCACGCCCATTCGCTCTTTTCTCAGTCGTTCTAGCCGCTCCCGCACGCACACAACTCGTTCACGCGTCCAACCCCCCCCTCAGCACCAAAGAGCCACTCGCTTCCCCCCACTCACTTTGGGTCCCCCCTCTCCTACACCACGCCCAGCGCCCGCGATGAAGACCAGCACCGTGCTCGCGGCGGCAGCGGCGGCGGCGCTGCCCCTGACGCGCGCGGGGCCGCTGGGGCGGCGGCAGGCGGGCGCGCTGGCGACGGTGACGCTGTTCGCGGGGTACGACGACAACACGGAGGGGCCGGCGGCGGAGACGGTGCCGGTGCGGGCGCCGGGCACGACGATGCTGCGGGCCGAGGGGTACGCGCAGGCCTGCGCCGTGCTGCACGACCGCACGTGCGGCGCGTACGCGCTCGTCGACGCGCAGCCCAACGTCGGCGCCGGCCACCCGGCGGCCGGCGCCCGCGAGCGGCCCCTCTTCCTGACCCCCGAGCCCGCCTACGCCTACAAGGTCTGCGTCGCCCTGCGCGGCGAGACCACGCTGCCCGACGGCACCACCCGCGCCGACACCTGGAAGGTCCGCGGCGTCCGCGTCGAGTGCCCCCGCCGGAGCGCCGCCGCCGTCGCCGCCCGCGCGCCCCCGGCCCCCGCCGGCGTCGAGCGCTTGGGCAACACCTTCTTCCTTCACTACGACGACTAGGTTGGGGATTCCCGGTCGGGCGTCAGGAGGGGCGGGATATACTACCTTTTGCGAATGGGGGAAGGCTGAATGGAGAGATGGAGGAGGGACCGGACGCGAGCAGTCGTGTTTGGTTCCAGCGCATTTATATCGTTGCTAATTCTGGGTTTTTTTTAATACAAGCCTTTTACCTTGGGAATCGGGAAGTCCAGCCCCATGAGAATGGTAATACAAGAAGCCGGGACTTATGAAGCCTCGGTGGCACGCATTCCCAAATCTATACGGCTCCTGGCTCGCAAGTAGATAATGTAATGGCAGTCGCCACAATTGAGTAGTCGGGCTTACAACAACAACAAAAGCGTTCTGCCCAACGACGTTAGGAGGACCATCCCTGTCTGCCTGCCACGGTTGGCCTCGCCTAACTTACGTATGTACGAAGTATTACCTAGAGGGGGGGGGCTATGAACGGGTAAATCGGCACCGGCAGAGTTCCGTGACACCCAAGGGCACCGACGTTAGCACCTAATAAGTACTCGACCGCGGGCGCGAAGACTTTTGTTAGTTTCCCATATTTGCCCGTTCCCAGCCTGTCGGTTGCCGCCAACGGGTTTGGGGGTGGCAAGATGGCCACGGTATGACGCGACGACAGAGAAAGGACGTACGGGCACGACGACTCACCCGGCGGGATGTGCAAGCTGAGCCACCGAGGTTATAGTAGATGGCCAGGGCCGACTGTGGCTCGGCGAGTATCGGGCAATGTTGGAACAACAACATTGTCGTACCGGAGTTACCGGCTGACCAGAAGGTGAAGGGGTGCCACCCGACGGTAGCGGGTCATGCGGAGAGACCTCATAGGGCAGAGGGTGAAAACGAGCAGGGATGCTGGTTGTCGGCTGTCGTTGGCCTGGGCGAATTACCCAGTAAAGGCGCCGAGTCCAAGTGTGTCGGGGGGGGCTCAGCTGCGAGACTGTCGGGTGTCTGTATTCGTAGTAGCCCCGTACCGTACAAGTATTTCAGGGCTGTGACGGGGATGGAAGGGTGCAAAAGCGAGTCCGTGGCGCGGGCCGAACTGAGCGAGTGGAGTTTTGACGCATCATCACTCGCCCCGAGAGCATGGGATGGGATGGGGAGCCGGGCAGCTTGTGCCGGTACATACGTACATACTACCTAAGTAAAGAAGTAGGTACTCAGGGGATCATGGGTGGCAATGAAGATGAGCACGTCTGCCGGGCGAGGATCCAACATACAGGACCTCAGGTGCTTCCCATACTACCTAGCCTACCATTCAAGTAAGAGGTAAGGTACCTCTGTAATGTAGCATGGAATGCAAGCGTGGAGGATGATGGGATGGAGCGGCGAAGCTTGAAACATTCTGGACCGAAGCCAGACGGAGCCTACTTAGGCAGTCCCCTACAAAACTCTCCCCCAGGCCCCGCTACCCATTGACCCTCTAGCCCTGCCCATCTCCGACGCTGACATCCCATTCCATTTCCCGACCTACCTCATCACCTTTGCATTCCCTCCCCCGACCTACACTTCCTGCAACTCAGCCCGCCCCTACGAACAAGGCCCAAGCGAAACCCGACACCGAATTGCCCGCATCGCGTTGGGCGACCTGTCATTGAGAGAGAGAGCGTACGTCCAACCATCATCCCCCCCCCCGGTGGCGTCTTGGCGGATCGGCTCTTGGAAAGCTTGGTCAGAGGCTTGGCCCTTTTGCTTGGGCCCCTCGAAGAGCCTGGCCCCCCATCAGCCCAGCAGCGCGTGCGACCACTTTCTCTCGCCCGCCGTGCTTCCCGGGCCACTCACACACCCATTGTCTCGCATCCTCTCGCGACACTTTTCTTCTTGGCGGCACGACTGACATTCCAGCGCCCAGTTCACACACACATACACACACATACACACAAACACACGCATAGCCAAGCCGAACCGAACAGAACCACAAAACACCATGTCCGCCAACAACTACTACCAAGGCCCTCCTCCCCCTCAGGGCGGATACTACCCTCAGCAGCCCCAGCCGGTACGTCCCATCCAGCCTATAGACCACCCGCGACGTCGTCGTGGCGCCCATCCCATCCCCTCCTTCTTTTCCTCCCACACCGACCTCCGTCGCCCGCGACCTGGACTACGGTCTGCGCGCGCGCGGTCGCGCGCCCGCGCAAGGGGGGGGGGGGGCAAGGAAAACAAGCTTCTCTCGGCGTCCCCAGAACTTCCTGCAGCCCTCTCCACCGCCGTGCTTGGCGCCGCGCGCCCGCTTCCCCCTCCCCGAACCACGGGGAGAGAGATAAGATGGCATTTGCTGACATACCTCCTCTTCTCTCCAGGCCTACGGTGCTCCTCCTCCCCAGGGCTACTACCCGCCCCCGGGCCAGCCCATGTACCAGCAGCAGGCGCCGCCCCCGCCGCCCCAGAAGAGCGGCCCCAGCAACTGCCTGACGGCCTGCCTGGCCGCGCTGTGCTGTTGCTGCGTGTGCGAGGAAGGCTGCGAGTGCTGCGCCGACTGCTGCGAGCTCTGCCTGTAAGCGAAAAAAGAAAGGGCAAGGTGGCGGGGCGGAAGGGGGCGGTGGTGCGTCTGTGTGCCTCGCCCCCCAGCCCCATCCCGGCGAAGGGAAAAACGAACAGCAGGAGGAAGAAGGCGGGAAGAAAACCAGTCGAGGCGTTAGGTTGACGATGGGAATCCGATCCTCATCGATTTGCGAGACGAAACGAGCAGGACCTACGACGCCCGCACACGTTACACCCACGAGTCGCGCACGGCTGCTGACGCTGTCGTCCCCCGGGGGCGACAGGCCAGCGCAAGGAATCTTTTGTTTTCGTCGGTGTGTTTGACGAGAGAAGTCCGGAGGGTAGGGAGGTGATAATCAGCAAGCAGAAGTTTCATGCAAAGCAAATTGGCGGCCGGGGCTCCTAATACGTTTTTTCTTCCTTTGCTCGCTGGGGGCTCCGAAAGCGCAAACCGCGGCGGCCGCGGCCTGCCGCCGACGGAAGCGCAGAGCGGACATCTATGTACGGCGTTGGCAGGGTCATGAATTTGTTCGGTCGTCTGCTTTCTACGATTCTCAGATCGTCGTCTTTCTCGCCACGGCCCCATGGTTATCTTGGCCTCCGGAATCTGAAGAACTCGTTTTTTTTTTTCAACTTGGTTCGATTTCGTGCGAACCCTTCCTGCTTTGCGTCCACCGAACCGTCGTGAGGACATCGCCACCGTGCATAGCTTGAGGAAAACCCCTTGATGTGAGGTGACAAATGCGGCTTATCGCCGTTGTACTGGAGCATCTGCCCGTCGTCAAGTCCGATAGGAGCCAATATCGCTGCCTAGGTCGGCGGCCAGCTTGAGGACTCCCCCGGACCAAGTAGCGGAAATCAAAACAGATATACGTGTTCCTCGTACAGATCCAGATCTTACTCATCAGCGCATGTCCGGGGCCCATTGTGGCGGCTGACAGCCGGAGCCCCCTGTATCCCCACCCAGCCTCATCACGACCCTCGCTATCCCGCGGAGGGTAGTGCTGTGAGGCGATGGGCAAGGGGCCCGCGGGAAAGAACATGCCCCATACCTAGAATAGAGCAGACTACACGTTCCTGTAGTAACGAGAAAGAAAAAAAAAAGCCGCGTTTGCCCTGGCGTGCTGGGGGTCTTGGTGAGAGGAACCTGTTTCCCTCTGGTAGCTCGAATCACGCGCCCTTGCTACCCGTTCGTAGACAGGGAGAAAGTGACGGAACTGTTACTTGGATTCCTGGCCCCGTTACGAAAACAAGAGTTAACCGGAAAGATCCCGGAGCATGCCTAAGCTTCTTAAATAGGCGGGTGTGATAGCTTCAAGGAGCCGTGGCCCGTCCCGGCGCCGGCCCTGCATCGCTGGGTTTCGCCTGCTCTTGGTAACCTCAGGTTTCCTGCAGGTCTGGTCTCTGCGTATGCTCGACGGAAGACAAGATTGGTAGGAAAAAAAAACAAGTCAATAGGAGCGAAGTCACGGGAATGCCAGCAGGCCATGGAAGAAGAGACCCGAATACTGGTGGCATGAAAGGGTGGACCCCGCATGTGAGTCGACTGGACGGTACGCAAACGTCGCGGCGGTGGTTCCCCGCGGGGCCGTTTCAAAGAGATTTTTTACGCTCCGGGTGAGGGTTTCGACACTTTTTATAAACCACCACTGCCAGGTTGTTCGGCGTGACAAGCTTCCTCCTCGGGGCGGAGATAGCGAGGCGAACGGTCCCAGGGGCCGGCTACGGATGAAGCTGGGACGATCGGATGGCCGAGCACAACCAAGCCCAGCCTGCCGGCGTACACGGTTAGGAGACAGTCAGCCGGCTGGAGGCTCGATCGAGTACATCCTAGCTCTCGGAAGGGTTCCATTACGAAACGCATAATGGTCGATATTGGCCGCTTTCGAGGCACAGCGAGAGGGAACCCGGAAACCGGATTTGCGTCAACGCTGTGCGAGGGCTGGCACACCAACAACGGACAGTGAGTTTGGACCGGGGAACGGTTCCATCTCGTGCTGGTTGGTAGTGTTAGCGTACAAGGGTGGCTGGCACTCGTATTGTCCCTCCTCGTAGCCGATATTGTATGGTGGGAGGTACCGAGAATTAGGCGCGGCTGTTTCGCCGCAACGCAGAAGCCGTCCGGTGTCGCCTCCTGATGGCAAGTGGCCATGTCGCAGCCAGGACGGCCAAGCCGACCGACTTCCGCGGAGCGTGAAAAAGTCTCACCCGCTCGGTAGTCCTGCATAAGACCTCTTTTTTTTTTCTTTCTTGGGCGGCCGGACCGGGACCATGCCGGTAGGTAGCGCTTAGGAACTTTGCCGGCACGCTGGGGGTTCCCACACACGTCAGGGCCGGGCCTCGAATCGGGCGGGCGAGGTGACAGGTCGCGTGGAGGAGGGCAGAAGTGTGGCTATTTAAGGTAGCCGTGGTGTCGTGGGAAAGTTTCACTGACACGCCAGTCCCGACGCGGGCCTCAACGCGGCGATCGCGAGGGCCGGCGGCCATGGGACAGGCTGACAGGGCGGCCGTCATAAGACGAAACACGGAGCCCACCTTGCGATGTTCAGATTATCGGGAAAGACTGGCGTGGGGTAGCGTGTGCACGTTACCGCACCCGCACGTATGGTGGTATGGATCCCCCCCCTACACAGTACATGCGCGCCGATAGATCAGCGGCGCCGACCGGGGTCTTCCCAGCAGCCCCGTTCCATCGCAGGCATCGCTGCCGGGCTACTCACGCTGCAAGGGTCGCGGGGTGGGGCTGGCTGTTTTTTCTCCCAGGCGTTTGGGGCTGAGCATGGCTACAGAAAGATCCGTCTCCCGAAGGGGGAGGGGGGGGCGGGCGACCTGAGGGAGACGAGCGAGAGAGAGAGAGAGAGAGAGAGAGAGACAAGAAAGCGCCAGGCCCGGCCGGCCGGAGCGGCCAGAGCCATGGGCGACGCCAGTCGACGCCAGCGCTTCGGGCGGCCGACGGGAGACGGTCTGCGGTGGTGGCCGAAGTCGATCGAGGTGGCAGGCAGGTCGGCCTGGGCGGGCGACCGACGCTGTCTGACCTCATCTCGTGTCACGAGAGTAGCGATTCTGGCGGGCGGGGTCTCCTGAGATGGCGATGGGCCGTTGCTCATATTAGCGAATCAAACCGAACCAGGCCAAGCCGAGCCTGCGAAACCACCATGCGCGCCCCCCTGCGACGACGAACCATTCGGCCCCCCGGATTGTGTGTTTTTTTGCTTCCAGAAGGAGAGCAGAAAGAAAGAGGGGGGGTGCAGATGACGATGAGGCGGGATGGCAAAAAGGTGTGTGTACAGTACATTCCTTATGTAGGTACAACACACATACTTAAGTACCTGCCCGGGTTTATGTAAGTACATACTAATTGATCGCCTGCAGGCCACTCGGCTAGACGGAGTGGCAGCGTGTGGGCAGCAGAGGGATGGCGAGATGGCGGGTACTAGTCGTATATGCGGATGGAGCCTCCCCTCCTGTTTTCTGCACAGGCGAACTTCCGGACCCAACGGCCCTGGGCTTCTGCATTCGGTCAAGGCACAGGACCAATGGCAACAGCTGGGGAAAGCAGGGGGGGTTTTGAGGCGAGGCCACACGCAGGGCCCCCGGACCAGCCAGAGGCTGCAATGCGCCCCCCCCCCCCCCGCCGTCAGCTTCGAAAAGGTGGTTGATGGGAATTGGGGGCGGATGGCACGTTGCCCAGGTGTTCCTTACCGTAGGTTAGGTAGTATGTATGGAACTGGGTAGATGGATGGATGGATGGGTGGGCATGGGATGCGAGAAGGGGAGGGAGGGGGAGGAGGGGGCAAACGGACAATCTTCCTGGCCTCTCTTCCCGTGGGATCAATGTCGCGAGAGGGGTTTTGTTTCGGAGGACGTGTCAAAGGGATGAGATGCGCTACTTACTTGGTTGTCCGTGTTCTGTTGTTTTTTTTTCCCTTTCCCTTGGCTGGCACTGGCCTGTAGGGTTCCCATCCGCCGCCGAAATTACCATGGGCGTTCCAGGGCTCTCTCCCTTGGCTTGATGGCCGTTTCTCCATCCATCATCCATGCACGCACCCCCCCATGCCCGGCGACCAGCATCATCAGGCACTCACTGGAAGCACAAGCACCAGCACCAGCACCGGCGCCGGCACCAGCGAGAGCGATCGTCTTTTCCGACACGGATTGCTTGCCCTCTGTCTGTGCCAATTGCCCAACCCGCGCGCTCTTCCCTCCTAAGGGTCCTCAGAAACCGCCCATTCCTACCCACGGCCTCCAGTCCTGCTGTCGTCACCTTTCCCCCCCCCCCCCCCCATATTCGGATCGTCGAGAGCCGTTGCCGTGCAGGAACAGCCTGTCCCCACCCGCGCCAGCCCTTCGGCCTGCGTAGGTTCCCTAGGTATTGCCCACCCGCTCTCCATTTCCTGGTTGGCATCCATTGGCGTTGGCATCCATTGATTCGCATTGGGTATTGGCATGCGAGCAGCGCTTCCTCCGCTTCCTCCGATCGCCCGCGCACCCTCACGCACTTACCTGCAGTATTACTTAGCAGAGACCGGGCTGCCGAATACCCATCCATCCATCCCTGGCGGGTTGCCCATTGACTTCGCCTGCTTTCGTCCCACCCACGTTACCAGTAGCCTCCGACCTGAGGGACGCGAGCCGAAGGGGGGAAAAGGGACCGCCAGGACCACTCGCTCCCTTTAGCCCACGCTTTCGAAACTCCCGGACCGTGCCCACCCAACTCCGCCGACTGTCATCTGCTCGTTCTTCTTCCCATCAATACATCCCAGAGGTACTCCCGTCTGCCCTCAGCGCCGCGCAGGGGATAGACGGACAAGACCCTCTCCTCTCCCACCCGCCGCCCCCCGGCTCTGTTTTGCCCTTTCTTCCCTCCAACCTTCCGCCTCAATCCCAAGGTTCCGAAGAAAAGCAGGTTCTGCGTCGATTCGGTGCCTCGTCGAGCCCGGCTCTCCTTTCGTCAACCCTTCCGAGCCTCGCCCCCTCTCCCCCCCGACCCGACGCACCCTCGCTCGCCCCCGACTCGACCCGAACGAGAGCCCCAACGCCTGTGACGGACGGCCGACTACCTAGGTACTCGCTTCACGCCTGCTCGGTACCTCGCCCCGCTGCCATCGAGTCCGTACTCGCGCGAACTACTATTATGCTTCCCGTGTCCCGCATCAATTGACCGTGTCACCTCCGTCGCTCACTCCCTCGCTCTCACGCCTCCTCCGCCGTTACCCCTGGGCACGTCACTCTTTTATCTGCCCGCCGCTCGACCAGGGCCGAGTTTTTGCTTTCTCATTGGCCCTCTCGGCAATTAAGCCGTTGTCGTGCTTTAACTCGTGAAATTACACTCCGGTATAACCTTAACTCTCCCTACGTACGAGATACTCCCATCTTCGTGTCTCGAATGTATATCCTACCGACCAGGCCGGCCTTTACACAATAACCCGCCCGCCCCCCAGGGCTCCCGAACCACCACCCCCTTTCCATAGACCGGACCCGTTCGTGGACGCACCGCCCGCTCTCTGGGACCTACGCGAATCCACCTCCGCCATGTCCTTCGCCATTGCCCTGCAGTCGGCCATATTCTATGTGGTCGCCTGCACACCATGTGCTCAGGCAAGGGAACATCGCCAATTTCAGAAACAGGCCAAGAAAGCCCGCGATGAGAAGACACGCATGCATGCCGAGATGCCGGAACTGTACCGGCATCCGGATCCCTTTAATACGAACCCCTATTGGACCGAGGAGATCATGATGGGGCCGCGCCCTCCCACCAAGAAGAACACGGCCGCCAGCAAGGCCACCAGCGAACGAGCCCTGAACAGTGCCGGGCGAGAGAGCCGGAGCACCACCGCCAGCAGTATAGCCGTCGACAGCTCGCGCCTAGGGAGCAGCCCCACCGTGGTACCCGAGGACGGCGAGTGGAGGTCCTCCATCACCATGTCCTACTCGAACGACTGGAACAAGAAACGTTACCAGCGCGAAGACGAGGAGTTATGGGGCCACGAGGACTCGGCCTGGGGTGGGCACAAGTTGATGGACGCCATTAAGCAGGCCGGTTCATCGGCCGGGCGTATCCTCGAGGCCAAGCTGGGGAAGGAAGGGAAAGTAGCTACCGAGGAGGAGCGTGCCAACTTCTACGCGCCGGTTAGGAACCCTCCGGTCAACGACTACCACCCGCCCGTCGTCAGCCAGCGCCCGACGCACAAGGATGGTGCCCGGTGGATGTGCCAGCCCCCGCCGCCGGCCAAGGTCATGGAAGGCAAGGTTCCCGTGAGCAGGAGCACGAGCATGGCCAGCCAGGCCAGCCGGCGTACCGCGGCCAGTGCGCGGACCATGGGCAGCACGCGCACCGCGGCCAGCACGCGCACCGTCACCAGCGCGCGGACTGCCGTTAGCGGGCGATCGCCGCCGGGCGAAGAGCTGGGCCTGGGGAAGCTGATGCACGAGAAGATGGTGGAAAAGAAGCTGCGCCAGGGCGAGATGGCCTCGGAAGCCGAGCTGCAAGCCGCGCTGAACCGCCGACCATCGACTGCGAGACGGAACACGGCATCGAGCCGGGGCGCCAAGAGCCAACGGAGCACCAGGAGCCGTAGTCAGTCGGGATCCTCGGCGGACGTCTCGGGCGATGAGACGAAGAAGCGGAGGAAGCCGCGCCGGAAGCTGAACATCACGCCGGAATCCGACGACTCGGACGACGAAGAGTTTTACCGGGGCAACAGCCACGAATCCACGGGGACCGGAGCGCATGCTGCGCAGCGCCCGAAATTGCAGACCATCGCGAGCTCGCGCGCCGGTAGCAAAAGGGGAAGCCGGGGTGCGAGCCCGCGGACCACCCAGGAGAGCCTGACGCCAGCTGCGGTGCAAACTACGAGCATCCCCGTGGTGCCTGTGACTTCAGCGGCAGCATAGACGGCGGGCCGCCGGCGCTTCGCCCATACATGGGATGGCGTGCCACTCGAATATCACCAGGCGAGGAAATGCTGGCACGCAGTCATGAGCTCGGATTCTGGTTTCTACTTTCGCCAGTGTGCTGGAGCATCAAAAGCGAGGGCAAGCGACGGCTTCCCATGTTGTCTTTTCCACACCTGATTTGGGACTTTTGGGGCTTTTTTTCTCTCTCTCACTCTTTCTCTTTCTGGATTCGGGGCGTACAAGGAAGCATTCGGCATGGCGTCCGGCAGGCAAGCATTTGGGACCAGCATCCAACGAGCATTGGCTTTCCGAACGTTTATGCACGCGCAATCATTAGCATTGTTATTTAGTGTACACACGAGCATTCCCATATCAGCCACCACGAGGGTTAACGGAGACTTGCCAATTTTCCATCTGCCGGTTCGACAATTTTTGCAAAAGCGTCCTGGTCGTTTGCCGTCGTAGCGAGGATCCCCTGGCCGACCGGCCGTCTGTGATGGTTTAGCCCGGACGGGAAGGGCAAGGGACCCAGCGCCCGTTTGCGCCTTTTGCTTTTTCCGCATTCCTTTTTTTTCTTGCCGTGACAAGCTCTACACGTGGGGGATTCTCCCCACGGCTTTCTTAACCCCAGGCAACCCAGGCAGGCTCGCAGGGTCCTTTCCATGTTCAACCCCCCATCCATTAGATCTACTGTTCAATCGATCGTGAAGCCGCTTCTCCCCCTTCCCCCCCCACTTGTCAGGGGGCCTCGGCTCTCAATGCCTAGACTCCCCCTCCAACCCACCCACCTTGCCAACCCAACCCAACCTCCCCTCATCGACCCCATATCATCATCATCATTATCACATCACCGCCATTTTCGTTTCCGTTAGAGAACCGCCCGATAAACCACCCCTCCGTCTAGACCCTCTTCTTCAGCTACCTACCACGCGCCCACCCTCTCAGCCTCTTCCACGGCAACCACCACCCTCACCCTTCCGCGGGGGGGAGGGGGGTCCAGGCCCGCCCGGCCAGGCCCGGGCAGCGCCGCCAAAATAGCATCGGGGGCAGCAGCATTGATATCGACGGGGTCCATTAAAAATTGAGTGGGGGGGGAGGGTTTAGCCGTAGTGTGAGAAGAAGATGGACTCGAGAGGGGAAGGGGGGGGAGAGAAACCCCCTCCCCAAAAAGGCGCATTCGATTTTGTCGACCTTGGAAGATAGGCCCCTAGACGGTGGGCGACCGTTGAGAGGGGGGGGGGGAAGCCAAGCGGACGTGGTGGGCGTTAGAGGCCGGGGGGAACTGCTGCTGGAACTGGGGATTCCGGGCAACCGACCTCGGGGGCACACACCCTCGGGTGAGGAGGGAGGGAGGGCTGGTTTCCTTTTCTTTCTGTCTCCCCCCCTCTCTCTTCTATCTTCCCTGCCAACGTACCAGGACACCTTGAAAAAGTTAAGTTTGTTACTCGAGGATCAATCCCGTAGCCCGGATCGGTAAACCGTACCAATTTGTGTGCAGCCGCAGCCTCCGCCGAAGTAGGCGGTACCTTATAAACAACAACAACAACAACACCACCACCCCCCCCAATCTCAAGGCGCCGCTTTGATGGATAGGTAACTTATGGAACGAATGTGTGCTCTCATCTCACACGGCATTTGCCCCTCTCCATCCGTACGAGACGTGACGATGCCAATAATTCTGTTTTATTCTGTTCGGGGGGGTCTTGCACAACTCCCCGCCTTCCCAATCCATGGCGGCGCAATCGGGAAAAGGCCCCCCCCCTACTCTCCGGGGTTTCTAGAAGACCGGACGTATTCCCCCTCCCATGAGGAAAGGAAAAAAAAAAAGCCGCAAGCGAGCCAGCGCTAATGCGCCGGGGCCCGTCGGAACGATGGGAGGGGCTGCAGAGCCGCGCTGGCAGGACACACAGTGACAGGCAGGGGCGCGGGAGGGGGAGCCGACAAGCTGAAATTCGCTAGTGCGGATGATGATGATGCGATGCCGTGGTGATGGCCATCCGCATGCAGGGAGGGGAAGGGGACCCCAGGGGCTTGTGACAACAACGGCCGTGTGTTCCCGTACTCCCCCTCCCCCCCCTTTCTCCAAAGCCTCGGCTACCAGTCGTGCAGCTTCATCCAGGTACTGCGAGAGCCGAGTCCGGCACTGACGGCATAGTCTATGCAGACCGGCAGGCGGTCCTTGCGGTATATATATCGTACACACTCGCTACCCTACGTGGTCACATTACGTACCTTACCTAGGAACGCGGTCGACACGAGCACAAAGGACACGACACTATGACATGGAAGGAACCAAGGGAAGCCATGTGAAAAAGCAGTGCATTGGTTCGGTCATCTATTTCACTTGCAAATGTCGTTTCCACGACCCATTTCGCAAGTCATCTGGCGTGACAATCTCTGCCGGCCTTGCTTCCTTATAAGGAGAGCCCATCATCACAATATCTTTCCGCTGTCAATCAAAGCTAGATTTTTGCCTTTCCCTCGCACGTGCCGCATAACGAAATGAAAGTGCCCGATGCGGTGTTCCGAGGTGAGGAACCCGGTATGCCCCCCTCGTACGCACGTGGGTAAACAAGGGCAGCCCCGCGAGCCACATGAAAGAAAACGACCCAATGCTGCCTGGACAGCCCCTCTATAAGCCCGCGTTTCCATGGGCCGAGGACCTGCCCGACGTTCCGCTCATGCGAGTCAGGGTCTGGTGCTGGTATACAATGCAAAACGAAGCGCGATGCCGCCACATGAAGCGTCTGGAGGGTCCAGCTCCAGTCTCGAAGCCAATATCAAGTCCGTGCCGAGTGCTTTTCGCCACCACTGTCTCTCGGGTGACACACAGAGCGACGCCCAAAGCGAGTAGCTGGTGTACAATGGCCCCGAAGAGAAAGGTGAAGGGGGTTTGGGCCGGCACCACGGACCCAGGAGCGAGGCGCAATTGAGGCCTGGTCACATCACGACTTGGACCGGCCGAGAAAGTGCTTCGGTACGAGCGATACCCTCATACCTCCCACTCCTCCTCAACCTCGCTCTCATCGTTGGCCGTCTCGTCGGGGGTGAGAGCGGCGAAAGAGGAGTTGCTGCTCAGGAGCGGCTTGGACTGTTTCCCGTTGACGGGCGCCTTGGGCGCGGCAGCCGAGGCCGAAGTCGAGACGCCATTCTCAGCCGGCGTCGACACAGCCGGGCTGTCAGCGACGGGCTGTTTGCTCTTCTTCTTCTTGCTGGTGACCTCGTTCCAGGCCTCCTCGTCCTGGATCATCTTCAGCTGCTCCTCCTCGGAAGGCATCGACGACATCCAGGTGCCCGAGGTCTGCTTGGCAGGGGCAGCAGCGGCGGGAGCAGCAACGGGGGCGGCAGGCTTGGGGGCGGTGGCGGCGGGCTTCTGCTCGTAGGTGTCGAGGGGCTGAACCGTAGCCGAGGCATCGCCGTTCGTGGGCTTGGGGTTCCACGCGTTGTCCTTGGTGGCGGCCATGAAAGCAGAGCCATCCTTGGCAGCACGACCCTCGGCGATGCGGGACTGGCGTCTCTGGGCCTCCTCGAGCTTCTTGCGCTCCAGCTCATCCTGGGCTCGCTGGGCCTTGGCGGCCTCGGCCTTCTTGCGGTTCTGGCGCTGCTTCTTGGTCTCAACAACCTCCAGCTTCTTCTCCTTCTTCTGCTTCTGCTTGACGGCATCCGTGTCGGTCAGGCGGAGAACAGAGGGGCCGGGAGCAGTCTGCTCGAGCATATCAGAGACATCGCGGCTATCGGCAGCGGGGACAACGGGAGAGTTGGCTTCAGAGAGGTCATCGTCGGCATCGCCGGTGGTCGAAGAGGGAGCAGAGGTCTTGGTCTGGGCCTGAGCCTGGGCCTGAGCGGCATCAATCTCGCGAGCGCGGGACTGCTTGATCGACTTCTGGCGCTTCTCGTCCTTCTTGGCCGCTTCGAACTTGGTGCCCGACTTGGCAGTAGCATATTGACGGGCAAACTCGTTGTTCAGGGCCTTGTCGGCAGCCGCCTCGGCCTCGGGGTCGTACTTAACAGCGGAGGAGGTAGCGGCAGGGGTGTCGGTGGTAGGGGCAGCAGGCTTGGACTTGGGCTTGAGGGCCTTTTCGGCCTTCTTCTTGGTGGCGGTGGCAGCAGAGGCGACGTTCTTCTCGTAGTCGGTCGTCTGCTTGCCCGACTGGGCCGAGGCCTTGCCAGCAGCCGGCTTGCGCGCCTTCTGCTGGGACTGGTAGTAGATGAAGCCGCCGATGGTAAGGATGGCGGCCCATCCGCCGATGGTGGTCAAATACGAGGGGTCCATATTGGCGTGGTGTGTCCGGTGGGGGCAGTCAAGTCGAGATCGGGGCAAGAGGCGCCCGGGGTAATGGCTGACTGTCGCACAGGAGGTCAAGGGCGGGCAGCTGCGTTGGTGAGCAGGCGCAGAAACAACAGCAGCGGTTCAGGCTGGTGGTGGTATCGTGTTCCCCGTGGGGGTGTGGGTGCAGATAGATGGGCAGAGCGAAGCACGACCAGTGGGCGGCGCAATCGACGTGACGATGCAGGGCGACGCTGCGTCGGCGAGAGGGTGATGGGCGCGCAAGGCTCAGCTGCCAATGGCTTGTGGTCGAGCTGGGCTCAAGGGAGGTAATGCATGGGGATGGGGTGCGGAACGATGATGGAGGAGGTGGAATGGGGGCCAACCTGCCCGGGCCAGTCAGTCACCAGAGGAGTAAGGAAAAAAAAAAGAGGGAAGCGGTGTTTGGGGAATGGGGAGGTTGCTGTCCGGGGGAAGACAGGACGGTGACTTGATGGGACAGTCTGGTGAAACTGAGGAATCAATGGAAAGCGGATGGAGCTGGAGGTCTGGAAAGCAAAGGCTTGGCATCAATTGGGACACATTTCAGTAGAGGCCTTGTGTGGAGATGGGCAAGCTATATGGGATGGGATGGTGGAGGGGATGGGATCAAATCTGCCTGTCAACAGTGGACAATCGACCAGCACAGAGGGCCGGCGCCCCACTATGGCTCCTTCTGGAGGGTTTCGATTGTCAGCCCAGCGGCTGGGGCAAGTATGTACACACAGTAAATGGTGGCGTTGGCAGCAAAGGTAGCCCGTCCATCAATCATCCCATCCCATCCCATCTCATCCATCCATGAGGTCCATTCTCCGATGTAGGGGGATCCAATCCCACCAAACAGTCCGTCCAGCTCAGCGCCCCTTACACCTGGTGAGATGGCCCAATCACCCATTGTTGTCACGGCCTCCTCCCAAGAACAAAGGTACCTCTCCCGTCATCACTGACCCAGACAGCGAGAGCCTGATTCAGATGATCCCTCTATCCGTCTGTCTTGTTCCCCCCTGGGCTGCTGCATACATACTGTCAGGGTGTACTCCGTATGTGTGTGTGGGTGTGGGTAGAGCTGTCCTGCCGGCAGACCAGCCGCAGTCTGATGAGCTGGTCCTCAGATACTCGCTACGGGACCTCTCGTGTAACCACAGATGTCCGATCTCGACCCTGCAAGACCAAAAGGAGGACAGACAGCTGGAACTTGTTTCGTGGCTCAGCTGCACCCAAGAGCAACCAAGTGCCCGCCCAGCATTTGATACTTACTATCCAGTATTACCATCCAAGCCCACAAATTCTCCCATCGCAAATCTCATCAAGTTGGAGAAGGGCCCGAGTGAGCATGGGCGGGCTGTGGAGACGTCGGAAAATAATGGGAATGGTACCTCCTCTCTCCATCTAACTCTCTATCTCTCTCTCTCTCCCCCTCTTCCCCTCTTTCCCCCCTTCCCCTCCCAGCGTCGGTGCTCTGCTGCCAGTGCCAGCTCCAGCATGTGGATGCCGCGTGGGAAGCGACTGATGCGATGCGCAGCGGGCCGGCCACCAAAATTGATGCTTTTGCCTCGAGTTGGAGGGGCCAACCCAGTTCTTACCGGTTCCTGTCGTGTCACCTGGTCCAGTTCCGTATGCTGTGTACCGGCCAGGTTCCTCGCCGACGGGAGACACTACGGGAGGCGGATAAGCATGGATCCTAGACGTTAGGTAGGTATATATATTCCCACATCCCATATTGTGTGCATACATCAGCCTCCGCCTGCCTCCGCCGTAGGTTGTGAATCATCAAGAGGCTTCTTCTTCTTCTAGACGGCCGCCCAAATCCAGTTAGGAGGTGGGTAAGTAGGTACCTGCTGCTTTTCTTCACACCACGCGGTTGATCCCATACCAACCTACCTCGGGCTTCCGAGCAGCGCGCCGAAGAGGGAAGGGAAGGTTGGGGGGGAAACTGACCCTACACGATATAATGTTCGCACGTACAACTACCACCCGACCGCTGGACCAATGGCAGCAACAGCCACGACCGGTCCTCGACGGCATCCTGACAGCCTGAGCCGGCTTTCGCCTGTGGCCACACACCCGGTGGAGCCTGGGTAGGGCCGGCTGACTTATCGGCGGGCGGAGATAGCCAAGCGACGAAGAGGAGCTGCTGACGAAGTATCCACGCCGGCCGGCTGAACTTTCGAAGATAGCCGCCTTCAACCCCTCGTCTGAACGCTTCCGGGTGACACCGCCGCGGAGCAATTATATATAGTCTATTCAACGTCACTCATACATACTTTCCCATTCGCAGCCCCGTCGTCCCCCTTGGAAGAAGCACCACGACCATGGCGCCCAAGAACAGAATCATCTTCGACACCGACCCCGGTACGGCCCTCCAGCCCAACACCCTCCTTGCGGCCCATGGCCCCTCCCGGGGACAAGGCAAGAGACGAGACTGACACGGTACGCAGGTGTCGATGACATGATGGCCATGCTCCTGGCGCTGTCCTCGTCCCCCGAGGAGCTCGAGGTCGTCATGCTCAGCGTTACTTACGGCAACGTCAACCTGAGGAGCTGTCTCAAGAACGTCATGGGCATGTTCCACGTGCTGGACAAGGAGATGGAATGGCGCAAGGCCCAGGGCAAGCCGCTTGGTTTCGACGCCCTGCGGGCCTATAAGCCCATCGTGGCCATTGGTCCCGAGCACGCCCTGGAGGAGGAGATCCTGATGGAGGACGGCTTCCGTAAGCCTGCGCGCGTGCACCCGGTGGCATAGGAGTTGCGACTGACCAACGACGGTCTAGATGGCGCGGACGGCTTGCACGGCGTGCACGAGGCTGTAAGAAACCCCCGCCTCCCATTTTTGGGCCCTCTCTCCCCGGGTAGACAGGGAAGCTGACAATGCCGCGTAGCATCCTCATCTGAGCCCCGCCGACACCTGGAAGTCTCTCTTCGATGAGGAGCACGCAGGCAACAAGGAGGATGCCTCCTTTTACTCCTACTTCACGCCGTCCAAGCTGCCCGCGCACAAGGAGATCCTGCGGATCCTGCGGGAGGAGCCTGCCGGCACCATCTCCATCTGCGCCGTCGGGCCCATGACCAACATGGCCATGGCCGCTGCCGAGGACCCCGAGACCTTCCTCCGCGTGAAGGAGCTGGTGGTCATGGGCGGCGCCATTGACTGCCCGGGCAACATCACGCCCAAGGCCGAGTTCAACACGTACGCGGATGCTATAGCCTCGGCGCGCGTCTTCGCCCTGACCTCGGCCGTGCCGGCGTCTACCATGCCCGTCGTCCCCCAGACCATCGCGCGGTTGCCGGCCTATCCCGAGAACCTGTCCAAGCGGCTGAACCTCACCCTCTGCCCTCTGGACATCACCACGCCCCACCAGCTGCACAAGGCGCCCTTCCTCGAGGCCGTCACGAGCCACGTGGAGAAGGGCAGCCCGCTGGCTACCTGGGTCAACACCATGATGGGCGGTGTTTTCCGGCAAATCGAAAAGGTCACGGGCGGGGACGTGAACGAGGGCTTGTCGCTCCACGACCCCCTTACGGTCTGGTACATGCAGACACACGACCACCCCGGCTGGAAGATGTGCCAGGACGGACCCGAGGACATTCGCGTCGAGACGTCGGGCCAGTGGACCCACGGCATGCACATTGTGGACCGCCGCGGCCGCCAGAGGGCGGCCGAGAGCCTGGGCGAGGTGCCCGGGGACGATTTTGGCTGGCAGAGCGCCAGGAGGGGCAACCGGGTCAACAGGCTGGTCGAGAGCCCCGGCGCAGACAAGTTTGGGGCCGTCCTCCTGAGCAAGCTCTTTGGGTAGGTAGATCGGGTAGGTAGACAGAGCGAGCGGGCGGATCGGGACAGGTCGCAAGCAATGACGCGACTGGGGGAGAATGAGCGCGGCAGCGGCGGCGGCGGCGGCGGCGGCGGCCGTGTCAGCGAGACGCAGCATTATTGGTATCATTAGGCAGAGCGTACCCTGGCCAAACTCAAAGATCCCATCCCCCTAACGCCGTCCTAGTATGCATATTGGACCCGGTGGTGATTGGCGTGGTGTGGTGCGTGCAGGCCAGGCCCATGGTCTTGGTCCTCTCTGTTACCCGACCTCTAGACTGCGCTATCCTACCCGCGACATGCCACCCCCGCCTAGATGTGCTTGATGCCCCCGAGGGTCGAGCCCTTCACCTCTTGCCAGTTGATGCTGTCGTCGAGCTGCTCATCGACAAGTCCCACGGTGCAGACGTTGTCGCCCCGCACAATGTACAGGCCCAGAGGGACCTCGGCCGATGGTTCGAGATCGTCGGGCGTGCGGATGACGCGCTCCAGGGCGTTGGACAGGACCTGGGCAGGCGGGGGGCATTGCGTCAGTCTTCCATGGTGGCAGCAGAGACGAAAGCCGCACGAACGCGCAGGGGGGAAAGGGCAAGGGAGGAACGAAGGGGAGAGGCAAGGCGAATATAAGGAAGGGGGGGGGGTCTTTACCAGATTGGTCTGGTTGTCGTAACTGGCAAGGTTGCCCACCAGAATGCGCGAATCGGCCGTCACCACCAAGACCTTCTCTATCAAGCTGGCATGTCAGAAGCCGGCGAGGTAAGCTCAGGGAAGGTAAGGCGTGGGTGGGTGTTGGGGGGGGGGGGGATGGAAGGCGGAAAGGCGTACTGTTCGAGTAGCTCGCCAGCGACATGGCGGCGGCGGCGGCGACGACACTGGGCGACGACAAGGGACGACGGGGAGATGCCAGAGGGTTTCAGGTCGAATCGGATCCGGGGGGGGCGGCGGACGGGCGGGCGCGGACACCAAGTGGGATGGATGAAAGATGACGGGCGGAGAGAGGGTGTCGACGGGTGGTGCGGCCGAAAATTGACAAGGCTACCTACTTAGCTTTCCAAGGTGGACGGGCCTGCGACGGGATCCATGGCGATGCTCGCGAGCTCAAGCTTGCGCCCAGTGGAGCAGATCCTAGCCTTGCTTGTCACCCGTCGGCCCAGTCCCAATTGGAAAGGAAGGAGGACGGACCCCTGGGCGAACTGGCGACTGGGGATCGATCGTTTCTTTCGAGGCTGAGGTGCCACGGCTGCCACACTGTGGCTCGAGCGCCTCCCCAACTCCTCGGAGGCCGCCACACACACACTCGGGGCAAAAGTGTTACGATGGGATTGGATGTACGGAGTACCTTGCCTTCCATGAATGTACTGGATGGCCAGATGGATGCCCGTAGCTCAGGCTGAGGTCGTCCGCTAAGATTCCTGTCATTCTGCTTCCTGCGTCGTTCTTCAACACCCACGCGCCCAAGTGGAATTGCGATCATCCCGCTGCACTGCGCTGAAGCATGCATAGGTACTTACCTACCTTGTCGGGACACCGCTCTTACTGTGTACACCTCCCGCTAGTCGTGCGCCGGCCTTCTATCTCATATCCGTACTTTACTCACCCCCTCTTTACAGACGCAGAGGCACCGTGTGCCTGGCTGCCCCCGTCTGCTTCTTTCCCAGCGGGCGGACCTGCTCAGGTGACGGCATCTCCAGCGGGCTGGCCGGCACGCCAGGCGCCGCTTGGCTTGGTGGGGACGCGGCGCCTGGAGGAGCTGGAGGAGGTAGTAAGTAGGGCGAGATGACAAGATGGATACGGCGTCCCATCCCATGTTCCTCACCCAGTGGGCTGTGCCTCTCTGCGCCCCTCCTCCCGCCCCCCCGCCAGCAGGTCAAGGGTGTGCCAGTCGAGCCAGTCCAGGCAAGGAGCCGCCGCCCTTCCGCTCTTCGAGGTTCCCAGGCACCGACCGGGTCCTTCGTATCGCGAGGCCCCTCGGGAGGGGGGCGGACCAGGCTTTTGGCTGGCTGAGCGGCGTCGCGCATCGTCCGGTCTATCCATTCCTCATCCTGGCGCGCTTCCCCTGGTGTCTCACGCCGGAAGTGCGCTGTCGACGGATACCCGCCCCGCGGATACGATGGGCGCAAGTGCAGGTGTCCCCTTTCCTCTCCCGCCAGGCGCCGTTCGGAGCCAAAGGGGAAACAGCTGGCCAATGAGGCCGATCCGACTCAACCCGTTGCTGGTTTCGGCTGGAGGCATGTTTCACGATGCAGCTGGTCGGCGCCGCCTGTCGCTGTCATTGGCGGGTGGAAAGCTTGTCTCTCTCTCCCCACACAGCCGCTTCAGCTGCGCTTAACGAGTCGCTCGCCAAGACCCACCCGCCTTTGCCGCATTTCCCTTCGTTCCGGGGGCCTCTTCTCAACCCCTGCCCAGCGATCGCCGCTGGGCGCAGGGGGCGATGAATAAGTCATGCCCAACTTTCGGTACCGGACCCCGAACTGCATATGATGAGTAAGGTAAGGAAAGGGCGGGCATAGGGGCGGCCGCTTGACCGGCACGCTCCGGATACCGCGCCAGAGGCCTCACTTGCTTGTACAAAAAGGCGACTCATTCCTCCTTACTTTGTCTTCTTGGCCTTCTTGATCGTCGTGTTGCTTTCTCCTCCTGTACGCTGCCTGTCCTACCCACCTGTTGCCGCTCTTTCAGTCCTTCAGGTCCCTACCCAACCAGAACTTGCCGCCTTCAGCCTTTGTGCGACGACAGCGACGACAGTCTATTTTTGTGCCTTCTTTGTTTCCCTCTTCGCCTTGTGTCACCTCAGGTTACATATATCAGTCGAGTGCCGCACCGCTCATTCCACCACAAAAACCAAGGCAGCACCAACGCAACATTCCCCCAACATCGTTTGATACGATATCTCGTTTCCACTCCTTTCAGTTCTCAGAGCAGAAGAGCTATCATACTCTTCGACAATATGCAGTTCTCCGTCGTCGCTTCATTCCTCTTGACCGGCCTGGCCGTGGCTGCGCCCGCCAGGAAGCCCTGCAAGAAGTCGACCGATGCCCCGGCCCAGGCGGACTCGGGCTTTTACACGGCCGACATCATCCTGAAGGTGGCTCCCAAATCCAGCAGCTGCTCCGATACCACCGCTTGCCGCACCGCCGCTCAGGTGGCGCCGCTCATGAACGACGCCGCGGCCCACTACAAGTTGACCAAGGGCCAGGCCGCCGGTGTCCTGGCTCTTGAGGCCTTCGAGTCGGTCGACTTCCAGTACAAGCAAAACATCAGCCCCGGTCGTCCGGGCCAGGGCACTGCCAACATGCAGATGTACAAATACAACTTGATGTACGCCCAGTCCATCGGCGATCTCGAGGCGAAGGCCAGCGCCTTCACCGAGAGCTCGGACGACGCCCAGAAGAACGAGCTCTTGGCGCTCGTCACCGACGACAAGTACAACTTCGGCTCGGGCCCGTGGTTCCTCACCACCCAGTGCGACGCCAGCGTCCAGACCGCCCTGTCCTCGGGCAGCGACGAGGGCTTCCAGAAATACATGCAGTGCGTTGGTGTCTCGGCCGACGGCGACCGCCTGACGAAGTGGCAGGCGGCCAAGACGGCCCTTGGCCTCTAAAATGCATGGGAGAGAGTCGCGTCTGTTCCCATCGATATTGTAGTAGTAGGAGGAGTAGCGGCAGCAGCAGCGAGAGCGAGATCTTTGTGCTTTTTCATGTATATAGCTTTGCCCGTCTTTGGCACGACGTAACACGATATCCACTTGGCTGTCTTTCCACACACACAAGTAATCGAGCCTGACACTGTGCCCATGACACTATGAAATTTGCCACTGCCCTGGTTAAGTTACCGGCCATGATGGCTATACTATACCTTATGTGTAACCTCTCTCCCCTTCTCTTCTTGGGGTGGGAGGGTGGACCTCCAGCCATCATGCTCCAAACCCCCCCTAACGCCACGAGCTCGACACCGTCGCGGCCGTTGCGCACGACGCGGGCACCGCGTACACGCGGTTGGGGTCGGCCTCCCAGGCGACAGCGCCGCCGGCGCCGACCTTGATGAACTTGTACTGCACGGCGGCGCCGGGGGCGAGCGGCACCGTCGCCGACCACAGCGGGTCGGCGGCGCTGTACCGCGACGCCTCCAAACGGACGGCGCGGTCCGGGTTCCAGTTTCCGAGGGCCGTCGTGTTGCCCGATCTACCGGGGGCCATAAAGGTTAGCTGGGAGGGGGGGGATGGGTTCGTGGGAAAAGGGAGAAGAGGGAGGAGGGACGTCGGAACACAGGGGAAAGGGGGAGGGGGGGTTGGAGAAGATGGGTTATTTACATCTTGATGGTCTCGCCCACGCTCGTCGTCACCCTCTGGTCAAACGTCACGGCCACGGCCGTGACCGGCGTGCACGAGGCCGTCGGCTCTGGCGTGTGGTTTTCTGGGGTTAGCCCCCCGCGTCTACAGTGGTCATGGGCCCCGGGGTTGGTGGGGGGGGGGGGGGGAGAAGGAGGGACAATACATACGCGTAGGGGTGTTAACAACCGAAGACGGACTGCCCGGCGTCGGGTTCACTGGCGATAGCGTCAGTACAGGCAAACCCAGCCCCGGGGCCTCCCCACCTCCCCGGTCCATGAAAAGGCGAGCGAGCGAAGGGGAAGGGAAAAGAGGGATGGGGAGGGGAAAGCCCCAAAAGGGGGAAAAGGAAAAATAAAAACAAATAATAAACCGCCACCCACCCGTTTCATCCGAGCAGATGCCGCTGCCTTCGAGCCCGGCGGCTGGGTACAGCACGACCGGGGCGCTGCCGACCTGGACCGTCAGGGCGCCGCTGCCGCCGTCGGCCGTGTAGGCCTGGCAGGAGAGGGCGTCGACGTAGGCCTGGCCGGGGGCGGCGCCCGTGGCGCTGGCGGGCAGGGCGACGGGGCCCGCGGCGCCGCCGGTCCCGGCGTTGGTGAAGAGGCTCTGCCATCATCAAGAGTCAGTAAATTTCCTTTTTTTGTCCCCCCCAACCGGGGTTACGTGGAGCGTGTGGTTCTGGAGCCAATGGCCCCGGGGGGGGTAAAGCAATGGTAACAACCGAGTGACGGGGAGATACGACGAGGCAGAGTCATGCTATGGGGGAAGAGGGAGGAGGAAAGAGGGAGAGAGAGAGAGAGAGAGAGAGGAGAGAGAGAAGAAACCGGGAGCTGCTTACGACGACGGCGCCCTTGCGCACGGCGAGGACGTGGGCCGCCTGGTAGACGGGGTAGGCCTGGTAGGCGGTGTAGGCGCTGCCCTCGGCGGCGACGGCGCGGCGGCGCACGGCGTTGACGGCCCGGATGTGCGCGTACAGCGCGGCCGTCGTGTCGTAGCCCGACGGCCACAGCGCCTCGCGGTTGGCCGGGTCGTCGCCCCCCGCGAAGTGCTGCTCCTGCCCCTGGTACACGATGGGGATGCCGTCCATGAGCAGCGTGAAAGCGATGGCCTGCCCGGCGCGCGCGGGGGCGTCAGTAAAGAACCTCCTGGGGGGGGGGGGGGGGGGGGGGTGGAAGGGGGTCTTACGTTTTTCGCAAGCTCCTGTGAAGGCCCATCAGTAAGAGAAATCCAGATGGGGCAGTAACGGAATGCAGGGAAGCACATACCATGTCACCAGTGAGGTGAGGGAAGCGTTTCTGGTCGTGGTTCTCCAGGAACGAGCCCAGCAGGGTGGTATTCACTTTGGCCGGCCGTCGATCAGCGGACCAGTCCTCAGCAGCGGCCGGTGGGTTCCCGAAAACGTACCTGTATCCTTCATCGTGTTCATGCCATTGTACAACTCGGTCATGGTGGCCGAGGTGGACTGGAAAGCCCGTGTGGTGTAGTAGAACCTGGTGCGCGAGCGTCAGCAAACCCCGGCTTTTTTTCGGGGGGCATACCTGGGGCGTGCGAGCCTACAGGGGATAGTTCATGAGGCCCGTCATGTACTTTTGCCAGTCGGGGTAGATGGCTGGGTCGCCGTCGAAAACCTACGTGCATGATGGTTAGCTCGGACCTCCCGCGCGACGACCGTCCTGTCCGGGGGGGGGGGGGGGGGGGGGGGGGGGGCATAATAGGGTAGGAGAGGGGGAGGGGGAGGGGGAAGACATGCCTCGCCCACGTTGTATACGCCCGAGGCGGCCTCGAAAGCAGGCCAGAAGCTCTTCTCGACGTGCTTGACGCTGTCGACGCGCAGGCCGTCGATGGAGTAGTTGGACACGAGGTCCCGGATCCAGCGGTTCCAGACGTCGCGGACGTTGGCGTCCTCGGTCCGGAGGTCGGGGAGGCTGACCTGGTTGTCGCCCTGCCAGCACGTCACGACCGAGTTTTGGTCGCCGTAGTTGATGGGGCAGTAGGCGTGGTAGTAGGACGCCGCGTCGAAGGGCGTGTAGATGCCGTAGTCGACGCAGGCGCCGCAGCCGTTGTAGCCCATGTGGTTCGTGACCACGTCGACCATCAAGTACTATACGATGACTCGCTTTTGTCAGAGCTCTGGGTCTGGGGGTCCCTTGCCAACGAGAGCGCGCGCGCGCCGCCGCGTCATCACGTACCATCCCCCGGGAGTGCAGAGCGGCAGAGAGGTCGCGCAAGTCCTGCTCCGTCCCATAGTGAGGGTTCAGTGCGTAGATATCCTGCGCCCAGTACCCATGGTACGCATCCCTGGCGAATGTCGCGTCAGCGCACGTCGGAACTCGGTCGGACTGCCACTCGCTACCGATCGGCCGAGGGGGGGCCACTTACCCGTAGGCTGTGTAGCCCTCTATGTTCTTGACCACGGGCGAAATCCATACCTGTAAGTCCAGCATCAGTCCCCCGGTCTCGGGCTCTCACAAAGGGGGGGTTTTGGGAACACGCACTGCAGTGAAGCCCATGCCTTGGATGTAGTCCAAGTGGTCAGTCAAGCCTCGCCAAGTGCCGCCACAGTAGTCTCTGGCACCACAAGGCGCCGATGTAGAGCCATCGGTGCGGGCAAACCGATCAGTCAAGACCTGATAGACGGTCTGCCTGGTCCACTCATCCGGGGTGAGGGCCCCGACGCCGAGAATTGCTCCGGCGAGGCCCGCCAGAAGCGCGGAAAACTTCATATTGGGGGCAGAAGGGGGCAACGACGCTGAAGATGAGTAGGAGAATATTTGGCAGTGTTCCCAGCCAACAGACAGAGGCTACCGGGTGCGCGGATTCGAAGCACTGAGACCTCGAGGCTATCGAGTGAAAGGTATGTATGGAGACGACGGCTGCTATATATAAGTCCGCTGTCACGTGGCCCAAACGTGTCGGATGCCGGTACTTCGCCTGCAGAGCGGGAGCCGAGGACAAGGAGGAGCGTCTCCCACGCGCTACGTCCCGCGGCTGAAGGAGGGTCCGGTGACACGGTGTCGGGCCTATTCGCGGGCTCGCGGGCCAGGGGTGTCGGAGTTGGGCGGCGGGAGAGCGGCGGGAAGCACGGGAACAACGGGGGAGGTCGAAGACGCCTCTGGGTGGTTGAGCTGAGGCCGGATCCCTTGGCGGGAGGAAAGCGACGAAAAGCAGAGGGCCTATCCGACGGTGCGCTGAGTCTTTCCCTCCCCAGAGAATAGGCGCCATGCCGCGGCGCACGACATGTCCCAGACGGGCAGTTGGACCGTCATGGATCTTCGACAGGGCTACGAGCCACACCCCCGGCGAACCCCAACATGACGCGCTACAACCCCGCTACTTCTGGGAGGATGCGCCGTGCACCCCACACACGACCCCTGCCTGGCGGGCAGGTATCGCGGAGTTGGGCACCGGCTAAGGGTCGCGGAGTCGACGGCACGTCCAATCGAGAAGAAGGGCCGAATGCCTGCCCGCTGGTCTGTCTTCTGTCCAGCTCCGGCTCGGAGCCTCGTCTCTCCTTCTCAGGTGGGCCAGCAGAGGTCACAAGAGGTTGCTTCCTTTCTGGGCCATCAATACTCTCGAATCGTGTGCCTCCTTTCCGTTTCCTTACCATTCGCCGGTCCGAATGCATGTGTCGCCTCAGCCAGCGGGACCGGCGATCTCGATGATGCCCATATCTTCAGAGTTGAGCCTCGGTTGAAAGAATAACGGGCACCTGCTTACGGGCAAACAAAAAAGAGGCTTCACGGTCGGCTGTTCCGACTAGGGAGCCTCCACGATATATCCATCTATCCTCTCATCCTCCCATCTTCCTTCCTTCCTTCACTCTAGCACTGTATGCTGGGATCAGTGGATACTCAACATACATGTACCCGCTGCCATGTAGTGATGCCAACCAAGAAAATGACCGGACGTCCGCTCATGGAGAGTGGTATTGTATTCAGGATGAACAAGGCCCGCGCACTCCTTCCGTCCTTCCCTTCGTTTAGCAGGAGCCGGCATTATATAAAACCACCCTGTACAGTCGCTATACCGTATCGAGAGCCATGACCCTGATCCCGTGCTCTACGTGATGTCCCAGCCACTATGTTGATTTTCCTGTACTTGGCGTGTCTGTGGTCATAAATGGGTATGACCCAGTGGATGAAGAGCCTGTTTGAGACTGCTGCTCGTTGGAATTCCCAAAAAGCCCAAATGTCGTCTGCTCGGGCCCCCAGCTCGCGTTCTGTGTGTAGTTCTCGAACGTTGCCTGTGACATGTTAGTCTTGGAAAGTCGGCATCGCGCTGCGGCTGACGTACCCAGTCAAAGTTCTGATCCAGAGCCATGTCATTATTGAGCATCGAAAAGGGAGACGCCACTGCGTTCATGCCGCCCATGAAGTCGCCGGAGAAGTCAGGTGTCAGCCCGCTCACGGGGCCCATGTCAAGAGGCGGATAGGTGGTGCCGCCGGGGGACTGGTAGTTTGGCGTCATACCCGTCGACATCATGCCTAACGTCATGGCAGCAGAATGCTCCGGTTGCATGTCGCTCGTGCCAAAATCGCCAAAGAGGTCTTCGGGCTTTACTACATCCGCCGCACCCGTGGCCGGCACTGGCTCTTGAATCTTGGCAAGCATGATCTCGAGGATGTTGGACGCCTTATAAGCCTCCATCGATGTGCCCTTCAGCGACTTCCAGATATCCTTGACGCTTTGCAGAAGAGCAACCATCTCGACGCGCTGCTCCGGTGTCCAAAAGTACATCGATTGCGAGTTCTGGCGCACGCCCGAGGCCACAGCTTGGTTGTCATGGTGAAGATCGAGGACTATCAGCATGGTCGGTAGCAGCGTGTCTTTGATAACGGACTGGAAGAACCACTGCATGTTGCGCAGCCTCCCAGTCGGCATACACTCTTCGTGGATCGTTTTCAGGTTCCTGAGCGTCTCCAATGACGCCTCCATAACAACTCGACGGGAGTGGGCGTAGCGGGGGTTCTGTCGGGCCCGCTGCGAGTGTTTCCTGTGGAGCGTACACATGATCTTCTGGTACGCCAGGTTCATGTTGAACCTGGCAATGATCAACTTGATGGGGTCGTGTGACGACTCGAGGGGCTGCATCTTCAGATGCGGCGGAAACTCGTTGTAGATATCCCGAAGTTTTCGGTCGTGCGATATGATCTCTTCGTATGTCGGAGGTTTTCCGACTCTGGTGACGGCCTGTATTATATTGCCGAACTCGTTCTGGAGTCTAGCCTTGGCAATCATGTAGGCAGTAGGCGTTGGCTCTGTGACGGGTCGCGGGGGCGGGAGCACTCTGGTGTCCGGGCCGAATTCCTCATCGAATAGGTTGTGTGGTAACTTTGTATCCGTCATGTGGTCATTGATCATGGAGGGCAAAGAGACCTGATAGGAGAACATTATATCCGCCATGCGAACCACGCACCAGGTTCTCCGACGCATCTCCTAAGTCTAGGTTAGCCTTGGCTATGACACTTGAGAATCGCGAGGGGGGCTTACACCCTGGAAGGGAGATATGGAAGGGAACCACTCGGCATCTCGATGGTAGCCCATCCGGAAAGCTACCCGCACGATCTGAGATACGATCAACCAGCATCCCACATCGGCGTCCCAGCGTGAAGACCACTCCCCAAACAGGTAGTGTATCATAGTCTCCACGGTGTACTCCACGGGTTTGGTGTAGTCGGCCACGACCAAGCACTGGACGGTGCGCAAGCGGTATTCAGCAGCCAGCTCAAGCGATCTGCCTTTCCACTCGGCGGGCTCGTCGCCAACTTTGTGATACGACAACATAGCAAGGCAGAGCATTGAATATACCAAGCCGACCCACATGATGGACGATTTGGTAGGGTCTTGCCAGTGGGCCCGTAGTTCTTTGTGGAAAGTCGGGCCGTGAACAATGCTTACAGCCGTGTCGAGAGAGTTGAAGTAGCGCGAGACGAGCGTAGTGATGGCCGTTTTGGCCGGCAGCTCGGCGCGGAGTTCGGTCTCTGTCGCGGGGGGCGCCGAGAGGAGAAAGAGGGGCGACTCCCGTGCCTGTGCTGGTTTTGAGGATGTTATTTGCTGGTAGCTCTTCTCCATCTCTTTCTTATGCGAAGAATAGAAATTCTTCACTTCCGAGATATCAGTAAGCAGTGTGTGCCAATGTTCCTGGCCAATGTACATGGACTTGCCCCGATCCGCGTCGACCTTCAGTACGCCGAGGGACGTCGCCAGGCCGTCGTCCACATCACTGTCCACATCAGGTTCGTCCTGCATCGAAGCCTCGTCGTCCTTTTCGTGTCGGGGGTCAGTGCTATCGGTTGCCGAAACCGATGGCTTATGAGCCCCGCGTGCTGTCGCTTCCGCCGCACTCACAGGTGATGCGTCGATGTTGGCGCCACCGTGCATCAGGCTCAGAACCAGTCCTTCCAGACGATCAATGCGGTTTTGCATGTCATCAGGAGTGGCATTGGCTTCGGCATTTGCCTGGTTCTTCTTCCTGCTCGTTGGCGTCGCGTACGTGCATGATTGAGCATCCCCACGCTTCACACAGTTCTCACAGCTGGGAGAGCCTCGGTTGCATTTCAGCCTAAGTATACACCATTAGCAGGCAAGGACGGACATAGGCAGGGTGTGCCTATCTGCTTCAAGCGAGGGAGTTTACTTTCGGGTGCGGCAGGGGAGGCAGCTTAGAGGCACGCGGTTCCTTCGCCTGACCACTCGATAGTGCTCTTCCGGGGAATGCCCCGAAGTGGAGGTTCCTGCGGATGGTGGTGTGGGAGTCATGATGCGTGCACGTTGCTTTTTCTTTCCCCCTCTAGTCGGCGAATGTCCTCCAGGTTTTTGGAAGCACCTGCTTGTTGGAATCCGCGTCACACTGTGCGACGGCTGGTGACAATCTCTCGATCAGCAACGGGGGTTTTCCACGCGGTGGCCCACCTTAAGTCACCCTCTTCTCTGCCGTATTGCGACTGTCCCTTAGCAATGCAACGGCACCTTCGGCAATGCCCGTGCGTGTTCGATACGGGCAGCTCTCTCGCGTTCAGTGACGTGCCAACGTTATGACAAAGTAGGTAATCCACAGGGTGCAGGCTGAATACTCGGGGATAGCCGTGTGCAGGATGGTTCAACGGCGCTGCGGCGCGTAGGACGACGAAGCCCAACCAAAGGGCTAGCAAAAGCGCACTTGGTCGGACGATACAGTAAGTTTGGCTGTGGGCTGCTATCCAGCTTGTAGGAGACGGAGGAGCGACCAAAAGGTACGCGATTGGCAATGGAAGCGTGCAAGTCCAACGGGTGCTGGGCTTGATCCGATAAGCGTCTTCGATGTATGTAAGAAGGCCCGAAGGACGGAGGCTCCTAATGCGTCGCCTGCTGGTCCCTAAAACAGGTCCTCGCCAACCCCGCGTTGCTGTTGCGAGGTTGCGCCGCTCAGTGGCTGACTCGCAGGCCGGCTCTGGAATGCGACGACGTTACGGCTCGGGCTGCGCAAGCAAGACAAGCCTGTGCCGGGCTGGGCGAAGCGGTGGCTAGATTTTGGGTCGATAGGTATCTTGCTTCCGTGATGGTCGTCCGTCCCATCGAACAACGCCGGCGCAAAGAAACAAACGGTTTGGCAAGCTTGGCGGGCTGCTCACATGGGGAAAGAGGGGGTGGCGCGGCCGTCCAGTCTGTAATGGAAGGCCGGATAAGCTCGTCGCTACGGGGTGAACCGGTGTAGGCGGTTTGCTCAAGAAAAGGGCCGCGAACAGCTCAGTCCGCGGTGGGAGTTGAAGTCGGGGAGATTCGAGGAGACGGAAGAAGCGACACCACGCAAGCCAGGCAGAAGAATTCAGCGTAAGACCTTTAACCTAAGCAAGTTACCTTGCCAGGACAGGGACTCGGAGCCAGGGTTTGACAACCAATGCCGCCGCAGGGTCGTCCAGTGGGAATCCCATGCAACGGCGCACTTCCAATCCCACGGGTCACAGGCAGTAAGCAGAAAGGTTCTTAGGTTCCAATCCAATGCAGCCAGACGGGCTGCCCCAGCAGCGAAAGTGGGGTACTTATAGCTACAGTACGCCAGAATCTACCTCTGTGTAGGTACATCCGATGTATTCCCATTGGCTAGCCCGTCTACGGACTATCGCATGGGTGGGACGAAACATTTCGCCCGCCAGCCTGGCAGCGTTCTGATCAAGGTCCTAGGTTTTCAGTTGAAGACGGGTACATACTTGGTAAAGAGAAGCTGGAGGGAAGGAATGAGGCAGATGAGTAGGGCGGTAAGCGGCGTTCCTGGCTACAGTTACAACTCGGAGGTGTGCACGCCGCCTCTGCACGTGTGTCCCATGTACTGGCACGTACTTTTGCCTACCTATAGATTGGCAGCCCATATGTACGTCGTCGTCCATCGCAAGCTACCTACCCTACCTAAGTGCTGATCGCACGTGCTGTACGTCCTCCAGCGCGACTTCGTGCATCCATCGGAACTGGAAAGGCTCGCTTGAAGCCTCTGAGTCATCGGGCAACGAGGATTGACGGCTTGCATACGTACTGGCTATGTAAAACCCCGGACTTAATTCTTATCTCCGTCTGCAGGTGCGTCACGGAGCGGCTCCCCATGATATCTGCCCACTAGTTGGAGACCCCACGCCCGCCGAAGGAGACGGGAGTTATAGCCAGGCGGTCAGATATATCCATCCATGGATGCCCCAGGCACTTCGACCCTGATGGACGGGCTGCCAGTGCGCACCCACGCCGGAGCCAAGAGCCTTGTTGGTTCGTCCAGGCCAAGTACAGAAGAGGGGCGGGCAACCCCCACGCGAGCATCGACAGTGGACCTGTGGCCGGCTTCCCTCTCCTGCTGCTCGTTCCTGCCTGGCTCCGTTGCTCGGGCATCGGCACTCATATGGATCAGGTGGTGAGTATCGGATGGTACGAATATGTAGGTACGAATTTCCAATTGTTCGTGATCTCCATCGAATGGACGGACGGGCCCCCGGCTAGGAGGTGGAGTCTCGACGGGAGCGGCCCTGTTGCCGACGAAACGGCCAAACGGGGGGGGGGGGAGGGGAGGCTCTGGCTCCCTGTCCTCCCTGTCTGCCTGCCAAGCCTCGGCCAATGAAGCCGACCGAGTGAGCCACGTTTTGGGAAGGAGAAAGAGTGTGTGAAAGGGAGGGAGAGAGAGAGAGGAGCTCTGAAGAAGCCGTGATGAGGATATGTCTACAGTCAATCATCACCCTTTGCTTCCTGACCGACTTGCTCAAGTCTGTCTACCCGCAACTCTCTAGCTTTTGTACGGACAGCGCATCTTTCATTGTCGTCTGCGCCGTCTTCCTCCATCCGCCACTGCTGGTCCTCAGCCTCGGGCAATCAACCAACAGCCCCAATAACCTTGTCAGGAGTGCGCCCCGCCTGTTTCGTCTCCTTCTTGGCATCCATCCATCCATCCAGCTGCTCCCCAGTCGCGGCGAGCAGCCCACGCTACAGCTCTTTCAACATCATCATTCTTCTCCCCTTCATCCCCTGCCGTTTTCGCGGTGCGATAGTTTCAGCTGTCCTCATTCTTGCGTGTCTTACTACTCGCTGCGAGACAGTGTTTCCCTGCGACGCCATGCAGGCATGAGCGCCGATACTTAACAGTACTAATTCTTGCTGACATACACGGTTGATAAGCCGTGACATCCTCCTTTCGTTCAACGCACAATCCTTTTCAAGCTTTACTTGGGTCCGGGCCACCACTTCTCACTTCACCGTCTCCCCTAATGGCGCTTAACACATCCTTGCGGGCCTCCTCGCCGGGCGCCACAGCGCCGACCGGACGCCCGAGTTCAGAGAGTCAGCGCGACAGCCTGGAGAAGCTCGGAGCCGGGGATGCCAAGGCGGAGCAGAACGAAGCGCTTCTTGCCTCTGAAGACGGGGATCTCGAAAGGGTTCAGGCTTTGGCCCAGCCAGCCGGCCGGAGGAAGCGGACCTGGATCTTCACTACTTTGTCTGTCGTCATCCTGGCCGTCATTGTGCTCTTCGACGTACGGCTCCTGTTCCAACCCGATCGCCCAAGTTCTTCAGATGCCGAATTTGCCTTGGCTGGAAACTCTACAGCGCCGCCATCCCCAGAGCTCGAGGCCTTAATGCACAAACCTTTCAAACTTCCTGAAGAAGAGTATATCCTGGACGCAAAATGGGACTTTGCCGCACCTCCCCAGATTCGGTATTACAACTGGACCATTGTGGACAAAGTGGGAAACCCGGACGGTGTCTTCAAGCCGATGATGATGATCAACGGCCAGTTTCCCGGCCCCATGATGGAGGTCAACGAAGGGGATACTATCGTAGTCGACGTGCTGAACATGGCCAAAAACGCCACGGCTATACACTGGCATGGCATCTTTCAGAACGGCACCAACTTCATGGACGGGGCGACGGGCGCCACGCAGTGCCCCATCCCCCCTGGCCACTCGTTCCAGTACAAATTTACTGTCGACAACCAATCAGGCACCTGTAAGTTTCTTGTACCGGCGGGTTGTCATGCCCAGTGCGCTATATACTAATACCCCCCCGAGATTTCTACCATGGCCACCAGGGTGTCCAGTCGCTCGAGGGCCTCGTCGGCCCGTTGGTAATACACGGGCGAGAGGAGGCTGACCAACTGCTGGTGTATTCCACGGATCGGGTCATTTTGCTGCAGGATTGGTATTACGACCCGGCCGACGGACTGTTGCGGGATACACTGTCTCCCGGGAGCGAGGGCTCGCCCGTGCCCGACGGCGCGCTCATCAACGGCCTCAACCAAGCCAACTGCAGTAAACACCCGAATCGCACATGCGATACCACAGGGAGCTATCTCCCTACCATGGTCATGGATGCAGGCGCATATCACCGCCTGCGCTTCATCAACGCAGGTGGTTTTGCGTGGTTTCAGGTCTCCATCGACGAGCATCTCCGTCTCTTGGTCATGGAGGTGGACGGGGCCCGGGTCGAGAAGTTCCAGGAGGCCGATGTGTCGCTCGCCCCCGGCCAGCGGTACAGCGTCGTGTTCGCCACGGATCAGGCCGACCTGGACACAGTAACGTACTGGATGCGGGCACGCATAATCATGGGTTGCATGCACTTGATCGACCTGCCACTGCACGACCCCGAGGCCAAGGCCATCCTCCGTTACGTCATGCCGGGCAGCTCGGAAACAGCGGCCAAGCTCAACAGCACTGTCCAGGCGCTGCCGACGACGAACAACACGGTCGCCAAACACCTGATGGAATGCCGGGACATGACGTCGTACAATGTGTATGCACCGTCCCCTCCAGAGCCGGCACCCGAGGTCGCGGACCGCTCGTTGTACCTGAATGTCAATGTAGCTATAGGTGCATGGAAACTCGAGCGTGGCTTCCTCAACGACACGTCGATGCGGCCCGACCTGAAGGCGCCCTCGCTGCACCGCATTCTGGACGGCCTGGCCGAGGGCAACGCATCGTTTGGGGTCACGGGCGTCAACACAGCGGCTTTCCACGTGGACCACGAGCTCGTCATGGCCGGCGACGGCATCGAGACGGTCGACGTCGTCATGCAGAACTTCGACGAAGGCAATCACCCGTTCCACCTGCACGGGACGCGCATGTGGGTGCTGGCGCAGGGTTCCGGCTACTTTCCCGAGTACGAGGCCCTCAACCTGCGGCCGGACGGCCGCGGCCTGCTGGACCCGAGCAACCGAACCATTATCGCCAACCCGTTGAAGCGCGACACGGTCACGCTCCAGGGCTTCGGCTGGCAGCTGGTCCGCTTCGTCACGGACAACCCCGGCGTCTGGCAGTTCCATTGCCACATGATCTGGCACGGCGAGAGTGGCATGGGCATGTCTTTCGTCAACCGCCTCCGGGACATGCGGGACTGGACCGTGCCGGAGGCGAGCCGAGAGCTCTGCGAGGCGCCGCGGGATGTCCTGGAGTTGGGCGCCCCGCCAAAAGACGAAATTTTCTACGGCTTTCATCGAGACCACGAATAGTAGATCCAAGCCTCTGTGTCTGTGGGTGTTCGACTCCGCGTCAGCTTGGACACCGTGCGGTTGTCACCTCGAAAAGACGTTATCCTAATACCTTTCTCCGAGTATATAATTACATAGCACATTCAAATTAATGCAAGGATCAAGGTCCATGCTTTCGTTAGGGACATGATCCGTAACTCGCGCATTCATGATGTGACAGCGTTGCGGACTTGGTCTGCCTCTATGTGACGCTCCCCTCCTTTTGGCTACGAAACACCCGCGGCACGGCAATTATGGCTCCTGCACAGGCGCTGCCACGTATTGGTCGTCGGAGGGAGCCCAGGCACGGAGAATCAGCAGCCAAACCTCTTCGGCATCCCGGCGCGATGGAGCATGGCAGTACTTTTTTCCTTTGTTTTCCTTTTTTGTCTTTTCTAGCACCCGGCGCGGCTAGTGCACTCAGGCGGCCGCGGAACCCTCCTTGGCCACGCTGTACGCCTTGAAGAAGTTCTCGTCGTTCTCCAACTCCTCCTTGATCTGCGGCGCAAAGAAGAAGAAGAAGTCAGTGGCTGTAGGGTGGCGGCGAAAAGCGCTAGGTCCCGCTTGGTCGGAAGTATCCGGGGAGGGAGGGGGCGGGGGAACTCACGATATCCAGGCCACCAACCAGCTCGCCGTCCATCCAGAGCTGGGGGTAGGTGGGCCAGTCGGCGTACTCCTTCAGGCCCTGCCGCACCTCGTCGTCGGCCAGGATGTTGAAGAAGCCGTACTTGACGGAGCGCTCGCGCAGGAGGGCGACCAGCTGGCGCGAGAAGCCGCACTGCGGGGAGCTGGGGGTGCCCTTCATGAAGAGCATGACGGGGGCGGCCTTGACGAGGTCGGCGAGGCGCTTGAACAGCTCCTCCTTGGCCTGGGCGGGGTCGGCGGGGGGCGCGGGGTCGGCGTCGGGCTGGACGACCTCGGCGGCGGCTCCGTCCTGCTTCTTCGTCTTCTGGGCGTCGGTCGCGGCGGCGTGCCGCTCGATGGCGTCGCGCACCTTGACGGCGCTGCTCCCGCTGACCGTCTCGAGCACCTTGTCGTTGCGCTGCAGGGCCAGGTACGGCACGGCCGTCACGTCGTACGTCTCGCTGATGTCGCTCAGCTCCTCGGCGTTGATGGACACCCAGCTCGTCGCCGGCGGCTCCGCGACGGGGTACTCGGCCGCCAGCGTGCGCAGCACCTCGTTCATCTGCGCGCACGGCGCCGCCCACGGCGCGTGGAACGAGATGACCAGCAGCGTGTCGCGGTGCAGCGCCGCCACGTGGGCCCGCCACTCATCCTCGGTGGTGATCTCTTTTATCGTCGACATGGTTTTTGGCTTGGGGGGTGGCGAGGCAGGGAGTTCGGCTGCGGGCGGGCAGGATCGGGGAGGGGCCGTGACGATCGAGGGAGGGGTTTCGCACACAGAGAGAGACAGAGAGAGACGGGGCCGCGAAAGAGAAAATGTCGGTTGCTCGGGGCTCGCGTGTATGAAGAAAAAAAAACGAGACGAGAGAAGATTCGGAGGTTTAATACCAGCCTGTATTTCCAACCATCAAAAGACTAATGTCACTCCCCGCGGGCCGGCGTCGGATTGCGGGACGCTGGATGGATATTCCTTTAGCACTGGTTCCGATGGCGGGGCTTTGGTTACCAATAGCCATCTTATCAATCGCTGGCTGGCTGGCTGGCTGGCGCTGGCAGAACCTCGGGAAGCCTATTGCGTCATTTGGCCCAGTGGGCCTCGCCATAGGCGCGCTGGAATGGAAGCATTCAACAACATTGATCTTTGAATAACCCCCCCTCTTAATCCATTACACCGGGCGACTCACGTAGTAGAAACTGGAGGAATCAAAGAATCCACTCTTTTCTGCAATTCCGCGCTTAAAACATAGAGCAGCCGTGCTGGCCGATTGATCACTACGGCACTTAGCAGGTAAATCACTTCCAGCCCACCTCAACTCAGTATACCCCACTAGCCAATCTGTACGTGGACTATACTCACAGCTAGCGACCAACTTTTCATATTCCGACAATACCACAAATCCGGTATAGTGTAACGGTTAACATACCTCGTTTTCAGGGATTCCTGACCAATCCGAGGAGCTCGGGGTTCGATTCCCCGTACCGGAGTTCTTTTTGCTCCTCTCGGAGCCTTTTCTTCCTCGCTGAAGCAGCGTATTACAACGTTGCTGGTCCCTCCTCACCTGAACAACTCGATTCACCTCACCTGGTGTTGGTGTGATGGCCACCGCCTGGCAGGTCTGGCCCCCCACCTGGCAAGAGGGGACCGTGCGCGCCGCGATTCTGTGTACCTAGGTACTTACATCCCATAGTAGCTACTTACACACAAGACACAAGGGGCATAGAGGGCTCGCGACCTTCTCTTTTCGTTCTTCAACTCTACTATGTAGATCCTTTCAATTAACAGTGTGTTTGGGAGCCTGCCTCCTTACTGCACATACGTCTCGTGACACCTGGCATCCCTTTGCCTTGGTTCCTCTACCCTAGGTTTACTGCTTCGAAATATCGCAGAAGTACGTAGTATTCATGACCCTCGCCTCCGCCCATGAAAGCCCATAGCGATGATGATGACGACGGCGACGAGGAGAGGCCCGACCCGCCCGGCGACGGGTGGTGAGGAGGGACCCCGGGGCCCCTCTCGCAACGACGCTCGAGAGGCAGTGGCTACCGTTCGCCCGGAGGGCTACGTCGTTGGGTTGCGTGTGCCCGAGATACGCCGTCGTCGAGTACCGGAGGCGGGTACAGCACAATGCCCATCAGGCACCGTTCACCATCGACCGCCGCCACTTGCGTGGTGCGAAGTGCGAGTTGATGAAATTCAGCGTTCGCCCTTTGCGTCTTGAGTCGCTGCCGCCGGCCATGGTGCTATATATTTATGTACTTGCCTCCGATGAGCCCTACCCTCACGCGTCCCCTCGATCAAGGCCGGACTCGGGGGGAGGGGGGGGGGAGGGTGGCTTTCCATATCAACGCGTCACCTGGATGTCCTGCTCAGCATTTCCACAACTGGCATGTAACCACGGTAGACTGGGCGCCGCAATTAGAGCGTCAATCCACATGCTTCCCTATACTGATATACCCAACCCCGTAGTGGTGGCCGTATCATGTTGGGTGTTATAAGAGGTCGGATAGGGTTTCCCCGATTTGGTTGTTTGTAGGGTCGGCGGCCATCCTTACTTTCCAGTGTAGGTGAGGAGACGGCTTTCACAATTGGCTCAATAAGCCGGGTTTGGGATATCATGTCTCTCTCTATCTCCTATGCTTGCTTTACAGATACCAGGCCTTGTCGGCTTTGAGGTGAACCCAATCCACGTTGACCAAATACAGAGACGCCTGCCCAGCGTCGAGGCCCTGAACGCCAACCAATGCCCGACCCATCCTCCAGTAACGCTTGGAATTCAAATCATTAAAAAAAAAAAGGCTTATGCTTGCTTTGCAAAGCCTTGCTCTTTCGAGTCGAGCACATTCCACCCAAAGAAGGTCCGGGACAGAAATTCGCTGACCCATGATGCCTCGTCGGTTTGACCCAGAAACTGCAGCCGGTCAATGGTGTCGTTTCCGAGACTCACGACCCGCCTTGGCAGCCTGTCGGAGGCAGAAGCCTTCACTCGTTCCGCTATGGCTTGCATTCTTGTGTCATCGTGTAGGTATTGGACGGCAGACGAATGATCTGGTGACGTGGGGTGGTGTAGCTCGAGATGTGCAATGTCAAGTGGTTTGTTCCAGGGCCTTCCAACGTCGGTGAACCGCTCAAACAACGGGGCCGAGGGCTTGGGCCATTTCCACGCATCCACGGTAGACGCCCACGAAAGCCGGGCCCAGTTTGTTCGTACCGACCGCTCGATGGCCGGGTTTTCCAGAGGAAGTGTCTCGTTCATCCGCAGGAACGAAGTCAACTTCTCATCGAGGGGGACGGTGAGTCCGTCCTTGTCGCGCACCAGCGAAATCTGGTCCATGAGATTGGACAAGGCCACCCGCCTGGGCTCGTCCGCTGGCGACGCCGCAATACGGGCGCCCAGACGTGCCAGCCAATTCCACATGACCTCTTCCAACTTCTCGGCAAACAAGAACGGGGCCAGCCTGTTGATAAGCACGGTCCGGTCTAGGAACTCGAGGCTATGGTCCTGGCCCGAGGCCCGTAGCCATTGGACGACCTTGAGCCCAGCACCCGTGTCTCCCAGCAGGCATCGTTTTTCCGGGGCGAGTGCCGGTTGGGCGTTGATCTTCTGCGCAATGGAAGCCAGGAAGCCGGCGGCTCTTTCGGGCGTCATGAGGCCTTTGGCGACGGCCGATTCAAATATGTACATGGATTTCTCCACAAAAGCCTGGACATCCTCGGCGTTGGCCCTCTCGGTGGCGGTAGAAGCTTGCAGCGACCGTTCGTTGATTCGTTGCGGTCGCGCAAAGAGAGGATTCGACAGGATCGTGTTCAGGTGTAGATCGGTCGGGCGCTGTTCGTGCAAGGCTTCCTTGGGGTTGAGCACGGCCGTCTGGAGCCGGCTGGCTCTGGACACGGAGGGGCCGGCATCCTGCGGTTGCAGAGGGTGCGCCTTGTCGAGGTGTTTGCGGAAGGATGCCGTGATGGAGTTTAGAAGCTGCTGGGACTCTCGCTGGTTTAGAGGAAGCGGGTGGTGTATTTGTGGGAGGAAGCCCTTCTTGAGCGAGTTGACGGGGGGTGTTCGGGCGACCATGACGAGGAGGAGTTGGGTGTGCACAGGGGCTCCGGACCCGACGGTTCCATTCGGCGCAGCGCGCGACCAGCACTTGGTCGGTTGTGATGGCGTACTTCTCCCCTTCGACAGGTCCCAGCTGGAGTCGAAGCGAACCAGGGCTTTCTTTTCCTTCGGTCGGTCTGGCGCGGCGGTCGGAGTCGGGGTGCTGGGGATGGACAAAGGTGTTGATCGAATGGGGATGCTTTAGCCCATGGTATGGCGTGTAGCGTGCGGGCGTCGTCGGCCACCACTCAATCGTCAGTGGTGCCTGTGGTACGTTAGGTACCTACTTCTTACGTTCGGGCCCTCCCCAGACGTCAGGTGAGCCCCTCCTTCGGCTCCTCCAGGTTTATCCGCTCCGCTGGGCTGGGGTCGCCTGGGTGGTCAGGTCCCCGACCTAGCCAAGTCGGATGGAGGCGATGGATGGCGATGACGCTGTCGGAAGATACCCCTGGTAGCCGGACTGAAGGGCTTCGAAGTACATACCTGGCCGAGCTGCCGTTGCCGTGCTCGCCGTGCTGGGCCTTGGGGCTGACAACCTTACCCTGGTAAATGGATAGGCAACTACCCCCGACTAGTCGGCGGCTGGTCCGGACGTTCACGACCTGACGACCTACTTCTCGGCTGGATTACGATTCATCGCCACCTCCGCTCCTCGTGGGCCGCACGGTTTCTGACTCGGACTGCCCAATCTTTTGGCGCGCAGGCTGGGTCACCTGAACTCCGCCAGGGGCATGACTACCCGGCCTGTTTGGGTACTTGGGGTCTCGGGCTGTCAGGTGTATGGCATGATTGTGGGCTGGCAGTCTCCAACATGTCCGACGACGGAGCGCTTCCCCTCCCCACGTTGTAAGGGCAAGCTCGCTCCGGGTGCTGCGTGAAATCCCGCCCGGGGTCCCCGACGGTGATGAAGTCCTCCGTGTTCCTACGGGTTATGCTGCTAATGTCCACCGGACCGCGACTGGGCATCTGAGCCATGGAGGGCCCCTGGGCCCCAGCAGCTGCCCCCTACTCGCCACTGTGGACGGAACGATTTCCCACGGCGCACCACCGGTGCATACTCACGGCGGTTTTTAAACATGGCCCGCGGTCCATGGTGATGTGACTAATGACGAGAATTGCGTGTGCATGAGGTTCGACACGACGGCGGTCATGGCGAACTTCCACGCTGCCACTACGAACGACCACAGCAGCACTGCACGACGGCAGCATGAGACGTAGGGACCGGTAGCAACAGCAGCAGCTGTAGAAGAAAGAGGCACAGATGGATGTACATGCATACTTGACATCCACCATCCATCTACAGGTATGTAAGTACGGAGTAGGTTGCCCAGTCAGCTGGGGCCCAGGGCAGGGAGGTTGAGGCCACCCGAGATCTGGTAAGTGGGGTGAAGCGCATAAGACCCATTTGTCTCGTCTGCCAGGGCCAAGGGAGCGCTCTCTTGATTGGCCACCGAAGAAGTAAAAGAAAACCTCCACCATCCACCTATCCGAATAGAGGCGGATGGGCGTGCTCGGCGTGACTACCTGTGGCACGGCTGCTGCAGACGTGGCAACTTCGGGGGACTGTACCTTTCTGCTGCTGCTGGACTGAGCCGGCAGTTGGTTGCTTCTGCCAGTATTGAAGACAAACCATTCTTCTCCAGCTGCTAGGTGAGAGACCGGGTGCGGAATTGGAAAGCTCAGAGGAGGCTGGATGGGTCCAACGCAACCTAACAGCAGGCGGCGAGGGGAGGGGATCTCTCCCTCCCCCTTTGGGTGGTGTTGGATGGTGGATGATGACTTTGACGTGGCCGTGGTTCACTGTCGATCTGGAATGGACACCAGACCAGACAGACAGCCCTGCCTGGAGGGAGGGCTACATGAAGGAGGCGGGCCTCCCTACATCATCATGTAGACGCAATGGGATGACGGGCAGTCGGATACTCGCCTGCAGCAGCGGCGCACCGGGAATGCCCTATGGCATTGTTTGTATCAATGGATGCAAGCGGTGCCCGTCCACGGAGCACCTATCTTAGTGTACGAGTACGAAGAGGACGTGGGCGCTCGTTGAAGCTCCCGTCATGGGATGCCGCTGTGTCCGAGTTCCTGCCCTGCCCCATCAAGCTACCCTAGCTACCGTACCTTACCTACCATGCATCGCGAAGCATGGGAAACAGAGAGCTCTCATGCCTGCTCGCCGGGGCCCTGTGCCAGCCCGAGCTTCCAAGTCCAATCCCATGCTGGCAAAGAGAAGCTGAGCAGACAGCCGCAAGGGGCCCGTTCGTCACTGGCCAACCGTAACAATTATTTGTGGTCACCCTGGTTGTAGCTGCACTCACCCACCAATGCGTCTTTCCCTTCCAGCTCCCTTTTGACCTCCCGTCCGCCTACCCGCTTCCACTGTATCAGGAGGGACTCCCAGACCCGGGGGGAAGTACGTGCCAACTAAACCGCTGGCTCCAGTGCGTATGGGGGGATATAGGAGGTACATGTAGGTATGTAGGTACATACATACTGTATCTAGGTACTCCTTTACTTGGGGGTAACTGCAGTGCGCAAGCAAAAACAGCCCCCTCGATGGAATGTCGACCTATGTACGGAGTACCTACCTTACCTACCTACCTACCTACCTACCTACCTACCTACCTACCTACCTACCTACCTACTTACCTACTTACCTACCTAGGTAGGTAGGTAATGGGAAGTGGGAGAGAGTATCATCGGTCCCCGGGCTAAGCCGAAGCCTGGAGGGGGTTTATGAGATAAGTATGTAGGTACTCACTTACATATAGGTAGGTACATCCATATGTACATACATACATGGCTCCCCGGTAGGTAAGAGGTATAAATATCGAGCACCATTTTGGGAGTAGATCTATTCGAATTAGCAACAATTCATGCCGGCCCTACGGTGGTATCCATCCTTGACGGGAGAACATGCGTCCCAAGTCGAGAAAGCGAGCGTCTATGGCTACCTACGGGGTGGGAGTATTTTTCGGGAGGTGCCTGAGCAAAGTTGTCCCATAGAAGGCATGGGATGAGGAGGTATGTAGGTAGGCGAGGTAGGTACATACCCTAATAATAACCTGTCGTAGCTTGGAGGTACTTTCCCATGGCTACCTAGAGGGCATTCCAGTCGGTCCCGACACCCCCCATCGGGCCACTATGAAAAGTATAGATGTACATACACCCACTAGAGGCTTCTCTACCTTCGCCTCCCATCCCAGTTCCAGCTCCAGGTACGTGCTTAGCCGCCTGTCTGCCACCCTATTTCTAGGTACCCTGCCACCTGCCTCTGCCCGCCTGTCCGCCTGTCCGCCCTACACCCCCCCCCCCCCCCCCAGCACCTCAGCCTCTCTGGGAGAGCATGGGAACTTATTGGGAAGAACCACCACCCACACACTCACTGCGCGCCGGCCGACAGCAGGTAAACTCTGCCGCATCTAATCCCCAAACTCTCAACTTTAATTCCATCAATCCGTTCACCTCCCATCCACCTCCCACTCCGCATCCTTCATCAACCCGCCGCCGATTCTGATTGATCAGTGCACTTTGTCGCTGACACCGTCCCTTTCCAAAAAGGGACCCCTTTTATTTTCCTTCGGCCTCTTCTCTCGGCCGCTCCCACTTCCTCCTTCCCACCCCACGTACATACCCTTCTTCGCACACGCACACATCCGTCCCAGCTTGCCATGTCTGAGGTACAGGCTCGATCTCAGGCACCCGCCTCTCGGGGCAGAGGCGGCGGTCGCGGAGGTAGAGCAGGTTTCGGCGGCCGCACCGAGGGCAGAACCACCACCACCAGACGCGCCAACGGCGACAAGGCCGCCGCATCAGACTCTGCCTTCGACGACGACGGCGACATCAGCCAGCTTCGAAAGCAGTACGGCGACAAGCTCGGCATGCTGAAGGAGATGTTCTCAGATTGGTCCGACGCCGATATCCTGTATGCTCTGCAGGAGACAGAGGGCGACCTGGAGGTTGCCGCTACACGCATCTCAGAGGGTGCGTGACAAGCTCGGCTTGCATCCCCCCCCCTCCCCATTGCCCTTTTCGCATTCCACCCAAGCTGACTTAGCCCTGCCCCCACAGGTACCGTTTCGCAATGGGGCGAGGTTTCCAAGACCAAGAAGGCCCCCAAGCCGAAGGCGAAGGACACCGCCGCCCTCGTGACGGACGCGACTGGGGCCAGACCGAGCCGCGGCGGCCGCGCCGATGGAGGTCGCGGTGGACGTGGTGCCCGAGGCAGCGAGCGAGCTCGCGGCGGTGGTCGAGGCCGCGCCACTACGACCACGACGAACGGCCACCGGCCCAAGGACGCCCAGCAGCTGTCGGTCCCCACAGACGAGGCTTCGGGCTGGGGCAATGCCATCACAAGCGAGGACTCGACCGCGAACGAATGGGCAACCGGATCGGGAACGGGCACCGGTGCCTGGGGCACTGCTCCCACCACAACCCCCGCCGCCGCCAACACCACTACCACTACTACTTCCACCGCCGCCTCCACCACCACCACCGACACCCCGAAAGCTGCCCCTCCTGCTGCTCCCGCTACCGAGACCGCCCCCACGCCTGCTGCTGCACCTGCTGCCGCCGCACCGGCCGCAGAGAAGCCCAAGACGTGGGCAAGCATGCTGCGGAGCTCGACCACACCGAAGCCTGCTGCCCCCAAGCCCAAGGAAGCTCCTGCTCCCAAACCCGCCGAAGCGATTGAGCCCCTGCCTCCCGCCGAACTTGCTGCCCCCGAGCCCGAACCCGAGGTTGCCGCCCCGCCTGAGGAACCCCCCGCTCCTCAGCCGAAACAGCAGCAGCCTATCCCCATAACGCCTGCCGTCCCCAAGCCCGAGACCCCCAAGGTGGTCGAGCCCGAGGTGGCCCTGCCGCCGCCCGAGGATGATCTCACCAAGATGAACCTCGAGCAGCTTCCCGACGAATCCCACCCGCCGGCCACGGCCACGGTTGCCAGCACGACGGCCGACTCGTGGGACCACCGTCCCTCTTCGCAGCCGCAGAACCCTGCCGTTACTCCCCTCTCGGCCTCGCAAGCTCAGCACCAGCCGGCACGAGCTGGTGCCAGCGGCTTTGCCGCCACCGCTCTCAAGGCTACCGAGCGTCCTGCACGTGTTCCCAGCTACCAGCGGCGCGTGCTGGAGCAAGAAGAGGCTGTTCGCATGCCCGGAAACCGCGAGGTTGATCGCGCAGCCGTCCAGTTCGGCGCCTTCAGCCTGAACGGAGTTGAGGATGACATTGATGGAGACCGCGAGGAAGCCGAGACTAGAGCCCAGCCTCCGGTGGACTCGCCCGTCCAGCCTCGCGCAGCGCTCCCTCCGGCAACGCAGCCTGCTGCCGTCCCCGAATCGTTTGCCGCCGCCCCTGCGCAGAAGCCTGCCGCCGCCCTGCCGCAGGCCGCCGGTGCTGCTGGTACAGTTCCCTCCTATTCTTTGCATAATCACGAGAGCTTCAGTACTGACCCATCTTCAGCCACGCCTGTCGCACCCCCCACGGGACCTTCTGCTGCTATGGCCGCTCAGCGTATGTCGCCATACCCTCAATATGTGCATCCCGCTGCCCAAGGCATGACTAACATGCAGCACATAGCCCCCCAAGTGCCGCCGGTCAACCAGCAATTCGGTGGACGTTTCGGCGGCCAGGCCGCCATGGACCAGTCGTCTTTCCCGCCCAAGCAGCCCTACGAGGCCTTTGGTCAGCCCCCTGTCACCACTGCATCGGCGGCCTTTGATAGCTTCCCCGCCCCCACGACGCAGGCTCCCACTGCCGGCGCCTTCAGCTCGGCGCCCGCCGACTACTCGTCGTACTACACGGCTGACCAGCACGGCCGTGGTTCCTACAACTACTACACCAACCAATACAACCAGCACCAGGGCGCTGGCCACAACGAAGGCCCTTCGTCGCACCAGCGACCCTTTGGCGCCTACAACGCCGCCTCGCAGAACGAGAACCTCTCCCAGTACCCTCAGAGCGCCTCGCAGCCGTCGCGTTACGGAGCTGCGGCCGGTGCTGAGGCGCACAACAGTGGCCACAACACGCCCAATCCCACGACGCAGGCCCAGCAGCAGGCCGCCGCCCAGAGCACCGGTCCGCAGTCGAACTTGCACCAGCAGCCTCCGGCCAACTCGTACCCCTACGGACACCCGTACTATTCCAGCCCCTTCTACGCTCAGTACATGAACACCAACTACGGCGGCGGTTACGGCCAGGGCGCCTACGGCGCTGGCCCCTACGGGAAGGGCAACTTCTACGGCAGCCCCAGCCACTACGGATCTTCGCACCAGGGACCCTATGAGCACAGCTCCTCGCCGGCCACTAGCGGTTTCGGCCAGTCGGCGCTCGCCGGCCGCGACAGCGGTTTGGGATCCAGCATTGACAACTACGGTGGCCGCGGCGGCTCGGGCCCGGCGGCGGCGCCCGGCCTCGGCAACAGCAGCTTCGGACACGATGCTTTCGGTCGCGCCGGCTCGGCCTACCAATCGCAAGGCGCGCAGTCCTTCAGCGGGCCCGGCGGCCAGGCGGGCTCGGCCAACGACGACCTGAAGCCGTACGGCGAGGCAAAGGCGGCCGGCGGCCCCAGCCCCTCGCTCGCGGCGGCGGCCCGTCCCGGCTCGGCTACGAACAACACGCCCGGCCAGTCGGGCCTGCCCCCGCCCCAGTCGGGTGCGCAGGGTATGGGTGGCTACGGTGGCTACCCCTCGCACATGGGCGGTGGCCACGGTCTCCACGGCGCGCAGACGGGTGGCAGCGGCTACGGTCTGAGTGGCGCGGGCGCGCAGGGCCACGGCACCAACCCGTACGGCGGCTACGGTGCGTACAACGCCTTCAACAACTACGGCCGACAGCAGGGCGGTTGGGGTAGCAACTACTAGACGAGCGAAATTGGGCTCGCCGCGACGACGGACCCGAACAACGGTCAATCTGGATGTTCACACCACTTTGATGATTTCACTGGAGGGTCGTCACGACCCGACTACGAAGACGCCACGACTCTACCTCGGGCAGAGGAAATAATGATTTTTGTGAACGTTTCTCTCGTTGGCTTGATAGGGCTTGCATGGAAATGGACATAAAAGTTTCTCTTCTGGCTTTTGTCTCGTCATTGCGGAAAAATGGAAACGGATGGACGGTCGGCTCGTGTTTCTTTTGCGGATCCGTGGACTTGGGGAGCCACACAGCGGCGTGTACGATGTTCTTTTTTTTTTCTTTCATCATGCTTCTTACAGAAAATCACCCAAACGGCCCCCTTCGATATGACGGTAATGCCTCGCCCCCATCATTCTTCCAGGGGTGCGCCGAGGCGGAGAGGGAGGGGGGCTCCACGGCTCTCTCGTTGCGAATGCGTCGCGCACACTGTACTCGATAGCTATACCAGGGAAAGGTCATGCGTGCTGATGGACCAGCATGGGAAAAGAAGAAGGAGCCGACAATAGAGATGATTTGTTGGCTGTACCCGGGGGGGCCTGTGTCCCGAGTAGGCGTGTTCGCGTCTTGTGTCTGCTATTTGTAGTGCTTCTGGGTTACGTGGGTAAAGATGAATGAGTTATGTAAGCAGCGTAGAGTGGACATATGCGGCCACGACCCGGATCCGCATGTCGAGAGAGATCGGCATGTCAAGCGGAGGGCGCGCAGAAACCCACAGCTTCTCCCAAGCCGGCCTCGGCCGCATCAGCTGGGGGAAGGGAGCAGCTGTTCAAGAGCCTCCCGCGTACTTGAACCGCCGCGCCTCCTCGTCTCTGAAATACTTGTAGACGTTGTTGGGCTGTCATCGGTACCAAGGCACTCACCATCCCACGTGCTCCCCTTCCTCATCACGCACGCCCACCCACTTCCACCTGACGCTCCGCTTTGCTCGACTGGGCCAACCCGCTGCCCCGACAGACGGGGCCTTCCCAACCAAGAGGAGACAGACAACCAGGCAAAGCCCAGCACCCTCCACCCCCCCTCCTTCCCCTTTTTCATGACCATGGCGTCGTCATCGCCGCCGCCGCCGCCGCCGCCGCCGACGGAGCTTCACATCGTGGCGCTGGAGACGTTCTGGGTGCCGCTGCCGCGGTTCACGGCGCCGGCGGGGACGCGGCTGCGGGTGACGGAGTACGCGCGCACGGCGGCGGACGAGGTGGCGGGGCGCATCGCGACGGCGGACGTGGTGGTGCTGTCGGTGGCGCCGCTGACGGCGGCGGCGCTGGACGTGGCCGTGAGCCCGCGGCTGCGCATGGTGGCCGTGGTGGCGGCGGGCACCGACAGCGTCGACCTCGCGGCCTGCGCGGCGCGCGGCATCCACGTGGCCAACACGCCGGGCGCCAACGCCGCCAGCGTCGCCAACCACGCCCTCGCCCTCTACTTCGCCGCGCGCCGCGGCCTCTTCGCCGCCGCGCGCCTGCTCGCCCAGGGCGACTGGCTGCGCCCCGGCACCGCCGGCCCCGGCGTCGTCGCCGCCCTCAACGGGCCCTCGGGCCGTCCGCCCCGCACCGCCGCCCAGGAGACCCTCGGCGTCGTCGGCTACGGCGCCGTCGGCCGCCACGTCGCCGCCATGGCCGCCGCCCTCGGCATGCGCGTGCTGGTGTCGGGGCGCAAGGGCGAGGACGAGGACGAGGACGAGGACGAGGACGAGGACGACAAGAACGGGACGGCGGGGGAGGGTAGGGGGAAAGGGAGGAACGGCGACGGCGACGAGCGCACGCCCTTTGCGCGGGTGCTGCGCGAGGCGACGGTGCTGGTGCTCTGCGTGCCGCGGACGCCCGCCACGGCCCACCTCATCGGGGCGGCGGAGCTCGCGGCGCTGGCGGGCCGCGACGCCGTGCTCGTCAACGTGGCGCGCGGCGGCGTCGTCGACGAGGCGGCGCTCGTGGCGGCGCTGCGCGGCGGGGCCCTCGCCGGCGCCGCCTGCGACGTCTACGCGGCCGAGCCCGCGGGGCCCGGCACCAGCCCCCTCCTCGACCCCGCCGTCGCCGCCGCCGGCCTCAACCTCGTCGCCACCCCCCACGTCGCCTGGTGCGCCGACGAGACCAACGCCAACTACAACCGCCTCACCGTCGAGAACGTCGACTCGTGGCTCCGCGGCGCCCCCACCAACACCGTCGTCTAAGGGCGGGGGAGGGAAGGGAGGGGGGGAAACGACGAGGAGGAGGAAGAAGAAAAGAGAAAAGAGAGAGAGAGAGAGAAAATGAAAAAAAGGGAAGAAAAAGGGAGACCGATGCTAACTTCCGTCGTTACGGCGACGGACCATCTATCTATCCCGGTGCGCGCGGGAACACAACAAAATAAACCCGTACCTATGTATGTATATACGTATGTATGCCCCCCCGCAAGCAGGCAGGCAGGTTCTCAACAGTGCAAGAAATTGGGGTATTGAAAGAGCACGAGCCCGGGTTCTCTCCATCAATGGGTTGGATTTCGAATAGTATTCCTCTTCTATGCCGGCTCCACGCCGCAAAAAGGTCTATGTGATCATGTCTTCGTCGGCCTCAGCACGCTTGGCTGGGCCGCTCCCCCCTTTTCCCATGCCCATGGGAGATAAAGTCTCCCATCGCGTACGTGTCTGTACGTACTGTGGTAAATAAGGCGGTCCTCTAGATATAACCCAGACAACCCCTGGCTTTCTATATTTCGCCAAGGGCTCGCCTTGGAGGTGGCCATTGGGGGGTGGGACAGTGCCCGATGAAATGGGGCCGAGAAGCAAAGCCGACGCGGCCGCGCCCTGTTCGCCCGTCTCGGCATGTGGCCCGTCTTTTCCGTGAAGCCTCTGGCGTCAGGGATCCATCCTACCATCGCGGTGCTGTGCTAATAGCTACGACGATGAATTGCCTCGGAACTGTACAACTGTACATCATCTTACAGAGCCCCGTCATGTGGTCACTGCCGTCCCTGGCGCGTCGTTAGAGCCGCATGCCGGGTTCCACGTGGCGCCTCACGAGTACGGCAGCCACGATTCGCTCCGGTAGCCGGCATGGGTGGGCTCGACGTCCTTGATGGGGTGCAGCAGCATGGGCGGCAGGCAGGGCCGGCCGTGTTCCGCTTCCCACGCGGGGCCGCCGATGCCCGTGTCCTCCCAGCCCATCCAGTTGAGGTACAGGCGCTGCGGGGGGTTCGCGCGGTAGTACCAGGTGCTGCCGCTGAAGCGCCCCTCGTGGCCCCAAGCCATGGCGCTGCCGGCGCCGCCGCTGTCGCCGTGCGGCCCGCCGTTGAACCACCGGGCCAGCGACGCCGCCGGCCACGCCCGGTCGAACCAGACGGGCATGGGCGCGTAGACGGCCTTGAGCCCGTGGAGCAGCGCCAGCGTCTGCGTCGTCGACTCCGAGTACACGTGGTTTCCCCGCAGGTTCTCCACGTGCATGATGTTGAGCAGCCGCCGCGAGATGCGCGACTGCGTGATGATGGTGGTGCGCTGCGGCAGCTCCGCCGACTTGTGCTCCGAGTCGTTGAACCCCCACACGTAGTCCCAGTTGATCCAGCCGCTGCCAGCCGGGATGAACATGGGCGCCAGCGTGATGACGTCGGCCTCCTCGCCCACGCCCCATTCGTAGTTGTCGTCCTCGGGCCTCGCCACCGGCGGCTTGGGCCCGACCGGGTTGATGAAGGGCAGCTTGGGCGGGCCCCAGACCGTGTCCTGCCCCGACAACCGCTCGACCTCTTTCCGGAACTCGGTGTCGTAGTCGCCGTGGATGGACGGCATGTAGTACCGCTCGCTGCGCTCCCACAGGCCGCGGCGCGGCTGCTTCTTGGCGAAGGCCACCAGCTTCTCGAGATAGTCGTAGTGGTGCCCCGTCAGCCGCGAGTCGAGCTCCCAGTTCCAGACGTACTCGAATTCGGGATACTCCTGCGCAAACTTCTGGACTGACAGCCACTGTGCGATGTGCACGTTGGCCACCTTCTCGGGGTCCAGCTTGGGATACGTGGACCGCACCGCCTGGTCGTTCCAAAGAATCGTCATGGCCGCAAACTCGGGCGGCACGTTCTCCCGGAGCACACGGCGGTACGTCTGCTCGTCGTCCCAGATGGACAGGGCCGGGTCCTTGACGTGGACGAGGAGGAACACCTGGTACTGTCCCCCCGTGCGCAGGGACAGCTCCGTCACGAGCGAGCGCAGGATTTGCTTGTCGTTCTCGCTGTACGTCTTGCCCGTGTAGGTCCGGATGAGGAGAGCGGTCCTCTCTTCCGTGGCGGCTACGCCCGAGTCGAGATTGGCTTGCCGCAACTGGCCGCGGAATACGTCCCGTCGCGCCAACTGGGAAGCTGGGTTAGTAGTGCCAGCTGCTGACCGCCTCAGCTCGTCATTTGTCTGGCTGAGCTCCTCGGGCGCGTAAACTCCCGTCAAGAAGGGATTGGGCTTCTTGGTCAGGTCGAAGCGAGCCTTGTTCTGCAGCACGCATCTCTCTTGCAACTGGCCCCAGTTGACCTTGTCCCAGGCCGCGGGCGTCTTCTCAGGCCGATTGCTCTGGGGGTAGCCGTACGGACCCAGTCGCGTCTCGCGCTCGAAGCACAAGTTTCCGTCAATATCCAGCGCATCGAAGCTGCCGAATGCGGGCGCCGGAAAATCGTGAGGGGTGCCTCGGAAGGTCTGGATGTCGTCGGCCTCGGTAAAAGCCCCGTCTGGACCCTCGCAGGGCACGTACTGGGCCTTGTTCGCGGCCGCCCACTCCTTTCCATTGTAGTCTGGATACGGGTTAAAAATATCGGGCTTGTCGCGACTGAAGTCGGTCATCTTCTTGGCGGGCTTCAATGCCGCCTCGTGCTGCCGACTCCGGGGGGCCGTTTTATTGACCAGGGTGGCCAGCGTGTTTCCGTAGATGGCGCCGGCGCCCTTTTGTCTATATCGCCACCGTCAACATCCCCGGCACGGCCCGATTCCTGTCGCGGGAGAGAACTTACGATTCCAAAGCGGCGTACTCGGCCTCGAACTGCACCCGCATTTCGTGCTCCTTGCGTTCGCGCTCCTGTCGCGCGCGCTCCTCGTCCTGCGCCTGCTGCTTCTTCCTCCTCTCCTCCTCAACCTCGACGGCGGCGGTGGCGGCCGCGGGCGTGGGCGCCGGCGCGGCCTCATGGGCGCCGGCGGGCCGCAAGGGCGCCTGCGCCCCCGGATTCAGCGGGTTCGCCTTGGGGATGGCAGGATCGCCCTCCAACGCAGCGTGCCAGGCGGGCGACTGGACGACGGGCTTCTCCAGGGCCCGGATTTCGCCGAGCGACCGGTTGGACAGGATCCAGAAGAGAGAGATGACAAACAAGGCCAGGGATAGGAAGCGCGTGGGCCGCGCGCAGAGGCGGCGTGGCACCAGTCCGCCCACCATGGCGGCGGCAGGATTCCCGGCGGCGGTTGGGAGACGAAGGGGACGGATGGGGACGAGACGTGTCTGCTCGTCGTGCGACGGGTTCTCAAGTAATACCAGGTCGCTCAGAGGTCAGAGGCGCGAGACATGACGGGTTGCTGGCACGATGCACGGACAGAGACGCCCTTCGGCTCGAGTCGCTTGGACGGCCGGCAGGGAATGGCCTGTTGTTCGCTGTCAACCACCGACGTACGCGTGTGTGCGTTACTGGATCATATGCGACAGCGCCAGGGGGGGCGGATGCGTGACGCGGCTGGGAAGATGGGGTATGGGAGGCGTGGGTGCGTTGGCACTGCCGCTGTCGGCCGTCAGGGAAAGAGAGAGAGAGAGAGAGACAGAGAGAAAGAGACAAAGCCAAAGAAGGCGTCGCCTTGGAGATAGCGACAAGAGACAGCCAGAACAAGAAGTAGAGAGTAACAGAACGGAAGCCCAATATAAGAGACAGACAGGGTGGGATGGGGAGGAAGAGAGGCGAAAAGGGGACGGTCGCGAGAACAGAACGTGTATTACGCAGCCCCGACAGCCACTTCTCTAACACCCCGGGGAAGTAGATGTACTCGGCGGCGTGGATTGCGCGGCGCGGTACCTATCGATCATCCACCCCCAGTCGCCGGGTGGGTGTTTCGAATTTCCATGTGGGGTCGGGTTTCTCCAGACGGACCATCAGCTGCGGGCTACAAACTGGAAACAACAGACAAATAGTCGAGGCGGCGCATTGAGGCGATGGGAACTGGATGGTGGTGTCCTTAAGGGTTTTCCCCATCTCTGCTATGGTTTAGATATATCTCCATGCCGCGGCCGGCGGCGGGAAGGATAAGAATACGCCCAGAATATCGAAAGGAGCCGGGGCGGGAGGCTGCCGGTACTTGCAAACCCCATGGTACATTGGCATGCATGCAATTGGGGGGCTATGGATGCTGCTTACATCCCACCCAATCCCTATCCCATCGTGGGATCCGATCCCCCCTACGGGAAACTTCTGGGCCCTCATCCTTTTTTGTTTGGGCTCACTCCCTCCCCTCCTTTTCTTATCTCCTTGCTCCGTACTTGCGTGTGTGTGTGTGTGTGTGTGTTCTGGTCTCTTGATGGGCCCCTCCCGCCTCCCCGCGGCTCCATCCGTGCTTCTACTTAAGGACGTGCTAGGGTAGTGACATGTCCTTTTGTTAGCATCTTGAGGGGCACACCCCCCCAACTGAACGGGGGCGCTCAATTACTCCCCGAAAAGATGACACGAGGAGATAAGACGTTCTCCCCACACGGATTGACAACCTCTCTTTTGCATTCAATCACTGCGGGCTTTCGGGCAGGGGTCCCCAGTAAGTAACTTCCCAGCGGAGCTAGTCACATCAGTCATGGCGGCATCCTCTGGGGGGTGAAGGACCCCCGATCAATACTTACTCGTTCCCAGCTCAAATATCCTTGCCTCTTCACAGCGCGGGGGGTAAAACGACGACGGGCTCTACCGTCGCTGGGGTTGGATTGCCAGAGAGCACGTTTCTTCTCCTTCTTCCTCCTCCTCCCCCGTGCCCTGGATACTTTGCGTACATAGCTCCTCTTCCCCCCCCTCGCAAATAGGAAAAACAATCAGGGCACACACACACACACACAGCAAGCCACTGTTGGCTAATAACCCGGGAGAAGGGAGGGGTGGTGGGTGTGTGGCCAACTGCAGGGCTAGAGTGCCGCCGACGCGTCACCGCTAGAAGAAAGCGTCTTATCCAATTTGGGGGGGGGGGGGGGACCGCGTGCCTCCCCCCTGCCGCCGTGACGAGAGGATTTGGCAAAATTCCAATGGACTTAGCCGGCTTTTTCATGGCAGCCTCGACGTGGGATGGCCACCCTTCCCCTGGGGTCGTCGACAGACACGTCGTCGTCAAAGAAGCGTGAGCGGACACGCACCAGCTGCCGTGATGTGGCCGTGACTGTGTGCTGTACTGTGCTGTACTGGCTGACTACCTGACTGGCTGGCAGTGACGGGACGGGAAACGATTGCAGCGCCCAACACCAAGGCCGCATCGGTCAAGCGGAGTCAAGAAATACGGGAGCTTGGTTTCATTATTTTGGTTTGTATTGTTTGAGTCTATCGTTGGTGCTACCCAGTCTTGAGCTGCCGAAACATCATCGTAACCGGCAGCTTCGCGTGTGTCACCGAGGCGACTGGCGTGTTGGGCCATGTCCCATCACATGCTCTCCGCCGGGTCCCGGGCCTTCCCATATTCCGCCCCGAGAAATCCTCCCTCGATTCCCTCTCCTCAGGGACCAGAGGCCACAGAGGCCAAGCTGTAAAGCAACCTCTCATGCAGTGGCGTATGCACCGCTGTGCCCGCGCCCAAACGTTAAGGAAAAAGGTGCTGCGCCATGGCAGTCAAGGGTCTCTAGCCCCCGCATACCAAAACTTGGGTATATCGCAGGCATTCCCAAGGTATCAAAACAAAGATCCGGCCAACTCCGTGCGCTGGTGCGAACCAAATAACAACATGGAACCGCGAGCGGCATTACAAAACATCCTAATATGGGAATATATGCTGAAGAAGATGGGCGTCGGTTCGTAGACAAAGGAGATTCCGTTACTCGGTGCGAGTCCGGGCGCCGCGACGACGTCCGCATTCACATCATCATTCCCAGCCTCGTCATTCTTTTTTGCATTCTCGGCCTGCCGCCGGGCGGGCCGAGTTGGCTGTTGCCGGGGGGCGGCATGCCGTACGGCGGTCGGCCGCCGTTCATTGGGGGGCGCAGGCCGGGACCGCCACGTCCGGGCGGCGGCCCCATCCTCATGGGCGGCTGGAGGCGGCGCATGGCGTCGCGCTCGCAGTACGCCCGCCCGGCCACGTCGAAGTAGCCGTCCTGGAGCACCAGACCGCAGTCTCCGCACCGGAAGCAGCGCGGGTGGTATTTCTGCGTCGACTCGTCCTCCAGGTACTGGCCTTCGATGCCGTGCTTGCACATGCCGCAAAGCGAGCCGTTCAGTTTGTGGTAGTGTCGTTCGCAGTACGGCTGGTCGTTCAGAACGTAGAATGTCGACGAAGTGAAGGGCTCGACACAGGTCGTGCAGACGAAACACGCCTTGTGGTACTTGCCCGTCAGACGGCCGTCGGCCGACGATACCGACTTACCCGTGATGGGCAGCTGGCAGGCCTTGCAGTTACCCCGGGACCGTCCCTGAGACTGCTGCCGGGCGTGGAGGTTGCTGGGCCGGGCCACTGGTGAGCGGCTGCCGTTGTCTTGCGCGGGGGCCGGGGGCTCTCGGCTGTTTGAGTAGGGGTTTTCAAATCGCGGGGATCTGGGCGAGGCGAGGGGCGACGAGGGCCGGGGGCCGGGGGCTCTGTCGTCGCGGGGACCCAGTCCCAGCCGGTCGGGGGGCGGCTGGCGCATGTGGGGGGTTGAGGATCTCTCCTCTGACGGCGGCGATTGCTGGGTGCGATATCTGCCCTCCGGGGGAGGCTGGCGGTTGCGAGGCGCCGAGGAGCGGTCCTCGCGGGCAGGCCGCTGCGGCGGCTGGAGCGGCGGAGACGCCGCAGGGCTGGCGTTGCCGGGACCGAACGAGTCGATGGAAGATTCGAGGTCCTTCATCAAATCGTCAATCTTTTGAGTGCCCGAAGGCTGGCGGCGGGAGTTGGTGGACCGCGCAGGGCTCGTCTGCGAACTCGGGAGGCTGGGTCGCGACGCGTGGCTGTATCCCGAGTTGCTCGACGACTGCGAAACCGACGGCGAGTGTACCCCTGCGGGTTGAGGCTGGTGGTAGGGGTTGCCGACACCGAACTCATCGGCCAGGTTGATGGACCGCGAGCCCTCGCGGTTCGCCGTCCGCGGCCGGACCAAGCTCGTCCGCGGCGGCGGCGGGCGGGAAGTGTCCCGGATCGGCCGCTGGTTTCCCGTGGACGAATGTTTGGGGTCATACGATGGCCTTCGTATCCGATCGGGGTGCAGGCTCGATGAGGAGGGGGCGCGAGCTGGCGCCTCCAATTCCTCCGTTCGTTTGGGCGCGTTTTCTCGGGGGAAAGTGCCAGCACGTTGGTTGGCTGGACGCGGCGCGAACTCGGTCCCCAGCTCCCCCTGAGGCGCCCCGAAACCACCGTATCCATTCTTGCGTGGAGGCCGAGGCGGCGCGTTGGCCGCATTTGGGGGTGCTGCTGTTGACGCGGACCTCTTCAGGTCCGCTTCGCTAGTTTTGAGCCCTTCCATTTTGCGCTGAAGCAGGCTCGTCGGTTCTGCTAATTTGTTGGGGCTTGTGCTGTAGCCGTAGGCGGGCTCCGTCTCTTCGCCGAATCCGCCATAGCCCCCGGGGCGCCCTGTCTGAGAAGGCGAGTTGGAACCGGCGATGGCCGGGAAGTAATCATCGCCCCCGCGGCTCGACCGCCCTGTTGGTGTTTTGGGGGAGATGGTCTGGCTACCTGTGGATGCGCTGACGGGGGTCAGTTGGTCTGGCCTGGCGAATGCTTGGTTAGCACTTTTGGTGTCGACGTTCGGCGGCGGCGCCTTGCTGCCAAAACCAAAGGCGCTCGATACACTCGAGAATGCGCCGCCCAGGAGACCGCCGGCGGCTGGTGCTGCGGCTGCCAGCGCTGTCAGTAACACGCAGGTCAGGGTCGAGTGGCTCGGTAGACGGTGGACTCACGTTCCGGTGCCGGGGCAGCGGCAGGCGCACAGAGATGATCTCCCATCATGGATATCTCGACTTCATTTCCACATTGGGAACATTTGATAGTCGGCATGAAAGCCGACTCTCGCGTGGCGGCCATAGCGAATTGGGACTCTGCACGACTTGTCGTCACTCTCCTTCACACGTCTCTGCAGAGTCTATAGGGGTAGTGCTGGACATCCACAGCTCTGGCTGGAGCTGCTCGTGTTGCTGCTGCTGCTGCTGCTTGACGTTGTTGTTGTTGGTGCTGTTGTTGCTGTAGGTTGGGCTGTTGGAGGAGCTCTCGGCGCTGGTTGTGATTCGCGGTACGCACACGCTGGCGACGCGGGTGTCGGAATGACTGAAAGCAGACAAAGAGAAAGATGCCCCGCGCAGACCGTCGTCCGGCAAGCGCGCCGATATCGATGACAGTGTCACACACGGGTGACGGGTGACGTGCAGCGATGTACCCGGGGCCGGGAGTTTCTGAAAAGCAAAGCGCTTGGAATTGGGCCACGCGCGTGGCTGGGGTGGTCCCGGAATCAGCGTTTTAGACAAGGCGCGCGGCTTGTCGGCCTCGTTTCATGAAGAGGCGTTTCTTGGTAGGGATGGTGAAGAAGATGGCGGGAGGAGAGGAAACAAGAATCGATGGAGAACCAGTAGTCGGCGAAGTAGGTCCCTTGGTGTTGCGGCATCTGTCTCGAAAAGCACCCCGGGTGGCCACGAAGCCCCTGCTCGACTCCCTTGTCGCAGAAAGCACGGATGACCGCTGCTTGGAGGGCCCCCCTGTCTGGTGGCTTTCTCGTAATGCAAAGAGGCGGCTGGATAGGGAAGCGATCGGTCGGGTCCCCCCCTGGGACCACGAAGACGCCTTAGTGGTGCCGGGACGGGGTGAATGCGCGGAGCAGAGCTAACGATGTGGGTTGGACGCAGACACAGCACCAGGCCCGCAGGCGAGCAAACCGGGCAGGTGAGCAAATAACCACCCTATGCGTTCGTGGGCGTGCTTCTCTGGCCCAGAGCCGTTCCAGGTCGTGGGGGGCGGAGGGAGAAGCGGGAAATCGAACCACGGGCGGGCGAGTCGACAGGTAAGTAAGTAGTAGGCCGAGCGGCCCCTTCTTGGTGTCTGCGGGCCTCTTCGGGTTTCTGATACATCCATCCACATTACACCGCATCCATCCCCGGTTGCGTTGCTTTGGGCATGGCGCGCCTGGGCCTGGCTTGCGTCGTGCCTCGCTGGGTTGGGCATTCTCAGCGTGACATGGCTCACCACATACATTACATGCCTTGGTAGCATCTAAGGTAGGCAGGCAGGTGGATGAGTGGCCACGATGCCCGGAAAGGGATGGATGGGTTCCTCTCGCTGTTTCCGGCCAGACCGCGCGCTGGCTCGGGCTAGTCTCCCACTGTCCGCCATGCGACCGAGACGTATGGGCATGCGATGGGAGGGATGGGATGGGATTGGATACTACTGGACTGGGTTAGCCGCCTGTCGGTTCTGCACTGGATAGATGTATCCATATCCATATCCATCCGCCAGTGGACGCCCCGTCGGCCAAGCAGAGCCCACCCGGGGGCGAGATTAGGAATTGGGAGGGAAATAGAACGCCATGGTTGCCGCAACGAGAATGAGATACCTATGGCCTCCCGTCCCATCCCATCCGACCGCCGTTTCTCTGGCCGTCTGGTCTGGGACAGCCCTAGCTTGGGGGGGGTGGGCGGCCGGCAGGTTGAATGGATGCTTCAGGCCTAGCTTCGGCGGGCGGGTACCTTGCAGGGCCCAGCAGGGGTGCGACCCTGGGCGCCATGGTGCCCTGGCGCCCTGACCGTGCCTCTCCACTAGCGTCTGGAGCCACTGGGGGGGCCTCTGGCACGACGGACCCCACTGTGGGAGATATGGCGCCGCGAGCCCCTGGACCGCCCAGCCAATGTCTCTCGGCCTCTCTTGCGGTCTTGGACGCAAGCGGCGGCCTTCGATTGGACAGCACGCATGCGCTCGCTCGCCGAATATGGCCCAGGCGGATGGACCCTCCCCCCTCGGGCGAGGGCTCGCCCGACGGGGAGGAGAGCTGTTGCCGTCTTCCACCGATTCCCTCGTATATGTAAGGTACGGCACCCGGGTAGGGAAGCCTGTGCCGTGTGTATGTATCCGTATATCTACTTACCTACCTAATGCATGTCATCTTGCCTTTCCCCAGACGGGCCTAGGATCCAATACGACACGTGGACGGATTGGGAGAGAGGCACACACACAGGCACGGGGACCTCCAGCGCGCGACCTGGAAAGAGCCCTGTGGGCGGTGGGCCTGTTAGACCGGCAAGACACGGCAAAAGCGACCTCAGACAGAGAGATAAGAGTCTCCATCAGGCGCGAATGTGGAGGAGAGGAGCCAGGACCAAGATGGAGGAGGAGTATGGAAGTAGGAGGAGGAGGGGCGGCGGCATGGGATCTGCACGTCTCCACGGCGACAATTTGTGTCTCGTGGAGGGCGAATGGGAAGGATGCGTGTTTTTGCGATGACTGACATCGAAACAAGGGCACGTCATGCTGCCGCCGGAGCGGACCTAATCCGTAGGGCCTACCTTACCTACATGGATACCACCTACCTACCTACCTAACCTCCCATACAGTATGGGGGATTTCCAGGTAGCGCCGTAAGGCCTCAGGTATCTATCGACCGGATGGGATGGCTCCAGCTTCAATGGCGGACCTCAGTTTGATGGATAAATGGCAGCAATTGGGATAGAGGGAGGTTACAGGTATTTGAGTACCCTACGCCTCTACGGAAATACGTGCGCAATGCACGCGAACACGTCTGTGCCCTCCCATCCTGGCCGGTCCCAGCCCAGCAGCGCCTAATTCCAAAAGCATGACCGCTGTATAGCCGGATGGGGGGCCGACAGGGGCGCTCCAGCATTTGGTTTGGGAAAAGAAGATGGGGGCTAAAAACGAATGGCTTTCCGCAGCGAAGCTGGTCAATTTCCCACGCGCCGCCGGCAGTAGGTACTAAGGGGACCCCCATTGGACGACAGCGCCCAGCGACGCAAATGACTGCAGTTTCGGCGTCTCCAGCTTTTTTTTTAACGCTTCGCGATGCTAGCCGCGCCAGCCCACGATGGCCGGGCCCGCTGCAGAGGGCGGTCACGATGGCATTGTCGGCCTTTGACCATTTTCTCTGACAACGGGAGACCGGGGGGAGAGAGGATCACCGCTGCTATTCCCTCTCCCCCCCACCGTGTCTCTTTCTCTCTCCCTCCCACTCCCTCTACCTCGCCTTTCCGGTCGGCCCTGTCTTTGCCCAGGCCGGCCTGTACGCATATGACGTTGCAATGCGTCCGACGAGTGGACACATGAAGCAGCCTGGCGCCAGGGCTGCCTGTCCCCCCCCCCCCCCCCGGGACGGCCACTCTTCATGCTGGCATACCTCGCCCATGCGGCGGTATGTGCTCGCGCGACCAGACACAGCCGAGCCCTTCCGACGCCTCACGATGCGGCATCCCGTGGCATGGGTTGAGGGGGGGAGAGTTGAAGTGGGAGGCCGTACATGGTAACGAGGGCGTCCCCCAGTTGCCAGGCAAAATGCCCGCATTGCCCGCGCCCTCTCGTACCCCCGGGCGACCGCCCCGTACCTGACGGCCGACGAATATAATTAGTACCTGCTTTTCCCGTATCGACCACCACCCCCCCGCCCCGTGCAAATGACCCGGGAACGGACTGTCTCAAAATGGAGGCTTTGGACGCCGCCGGCGGCGCTACGGCATAATTCTCGTCGTGGAGGCTAACTCCAGCGCCCATATCCCAAACGCCTCGCCGGCAGTTCGCACGGTTGCAGTCGATGCCACGTTCGCGCCGGGCTCGATGCCCTCGGTGCCCTCGATGCAATAACCCGGGCAACCACCCGCCGTCCGCTCTCTATTCTCCTACTGGCTCGCGTAGTCGCCCGCCGGGAGGGGGGCGGCGGCGGCGGCGGCGCTCCCTGTTGCGTTGAAACAGGGCCATGGATCGCCTTGGCCCCCCTCGTCCCCCCTTGTCGTCCCTTTGGGCTTCCTGTTTGGCTGGCCTCTCTCTCTGAGACGCTGCCGACCCCGATGGGTGGCGGCGCCGATGCAGCCTTTTTTTTTAACCCCGGCGCTTCTTCGTGAGGCCTCGAAGATTCTACAGCACGAGGCGTGGAAGGCTTCTGGCGCCAGATGGGGGCGGGGCCCTGATCTCCCCTGCTCCACGATCAAACGTCGCATTTCCAACGTCGGGTTGCATGTGGAAATTTGGGCGTGATTTGGCCCAGCTCTCGACCGTGGTTCGCTATAGGCCAGCAGCTCCTAAGATGATTTGATTTCGCCGGAACCAAGCACGGCGCTTTTTGTTCTGTGCACCGCCACCGAACACCCGACGGGTTCAATCCAGGGCGACGAGGGAGACATGATCTGACCTGGAGCTGCTGGGGGGGGGTCCTCCTCCCACATCGTGGCCTGCTGCATGCTACATACATACATAGCACCGTAAAGACAACCCCACGGGTCCTCGTATGGACATGGGTTCGAGGGTGGTGTGCAGGTGCATACGAAAGTACCGGCTTACTTGGGTTCCTAGTGTGGCCTGTCGTTCGTCTTCCGAAATGAGGCTGGTATAGATAGCGACGGCCCTTGTCCCAACCCCTGATTGGGAAGCCCCTACGACCGACGACCCTTGGTCTCGTGACTCCCCAAGGAGTTTAGTTTTTTTCGTAATCCGCCCGACTATCTCTACCCAGGCACTGCGCTGGGCCAAGCTGTCTATGCGCAGTCCGTCTGCGGAAGGGGGACAGCGACCGACCACCCCCAGATTTGCGATGATCATTCTGGTCCACAGGGGTTCACGGGCCAGCGCGAGGTTCATTCAGGGCCGCTATGAGGATCTGCGATCTCGACAGGCGGCGATCTTCCTTCGACGGCCCACCTTAAGAGACCCCTTGAGCCCGTGGGAACTTTGCTTCTTTTTCGCCCTGGCTTCGCCTATCATCTATTACTTGCAGCTGCCAAATAGGCCGTGGGCCAATGTCGATACGGATTCCTGCATCCTCCCTGGCCTTCGGCAATCGCATTGGCGCGAACCTGTGGTCTGACCGCCATGATACGCCGCCGGCCCTGGCACGGCGCTGCTCTGCCTGCGCCCATCAACCTGTGAAGCTACCTATTCACTTACCTACATATCGCAACCCGCTGGCGGCGCGCGTATCCAGGGCCGCCCAGGCCAGGCCGAGGCTCGACATCCAGCCCATGTGTGCACGCATACCCGGCAACCCGAAAGAGAAGCCGTGGCAGATTCAAAACCTGAAACCCCACGTCTCTCGGTGCCACCGAGGCCGTCGCAGGGGAGCCGCTGGCGCCGTGGTTTAGCAGCGGTAGAAGTAGTAGATACAGTAGCAGCAGCAGCAGTTATAACAAGAGTCCGTTAGTACCTAGGTACATAAAGTATTTACTCTACTTTAGTGGACGCGGTGGACGCCCATCTGAGTTGCCCGCCTTATGACACATGGCGTCACTCACGATCCGTCCCAAACCAACCCGCCGTGGCTTGTTCCGCCGGATCGCAATGGCCAGGCCGAGCCCGCGAGGTCTTTCGGGTCTCCCTTTCCCTCACCATCCCCTGGCTGGTTAGAGCCCGGCTACCTCAGCAGCCCGCGCTGGTACATACATATTACCACGCAGCCACGCCAGCCGCAGCGCACTCCGACACCCCCTGGGGCCAGGGAACAGCGGGCATGCTCCTTGTAGCCGGTTTGACAGCAACTGTAAGTGACACCCCGCAAGCTGGACGAAACTCTCTCGGCCCCCTAAGAGAGGGGGGGCAGACGAGGGGGCACGCTCACTAGTTGGAATTTCGAGCTGGGTAGGTGGTGTATTCGTCGCCGTGTTTATTCCTACGCTGTGGGGAGGAGGGGGCGCACGTCACGTTTCTCGGATGGAACCTGGCGATCTCTGATGGAGACAGTTTTTGCGGAGCAGCGCTTGTGAATTGCGATGGCCGGAGCGGGTGCTGGCCAAATTAGGATGTGCACCAAATCTACTGTCGCGTACGGCGGCTGTCTGTTGTAAGTGTGCGTGCGTGTGTGTGTTCTGGGAGAGCAAGACAGTCCAGCAAGAAGAGAAAACGCGGGTGGTGAGTCGTGTTCGTCCCCCCCCGTTAGTCAGCAGCGACCTGGATGGTGATGGACACGGCACTTGCAACGAACGTGCCCAGGGTGACTGCCGAGCTCAACACATGCCGTACATCCATCTACGGGGGCATCCATCCAATAGGGACCTCCCACACCGATGCTTCCCGGCCGGGGGGCGCTGGCGATCACTGTAGGGCATGCGGTGACAGTCCGCATCGCGGTCGGTCGTCCGGGGGAACGCACCGGGCCTGCTGCTTATCACAATCCGCATCGTTATTGTCGCACTTGACCGTGGAAAGCATACCTTATGGATGCCCTGCCGGCCTGGCTTCCAGTCCAGGGAGCCCGAGAGACCCTCGCTCCAATGGAAGAAACAAAACGTACGCACGCATCGTCAATGTCCGTAAATCCTGACTTCCATATCTGAATACAGATTGCCGCCTGCCCTTGCTTGGTGGACAATAGCAGCTGCCCGGCGACCCTGGTTTGCGCAGATTACGAGCGGGCAGGAACGCGTGGAATGGCGGCACCTCCAATGTCCGCCCCTGCGAAGCTCCCATCCATACCTTATGGATAGAAGATACCAGGGCACGTACGTACCCAAGTACTCCTTCCCCTAAACCCCCCTTGACTTCCAGTTCCATCCTTTGTTCTCCCACGATCCTTCGGTTGTGGCGTGACTGCCTTGGAATAAAACAAAGTCAGTGACAAGCAGTCCAGACTTGGTTGTTCCGGAGATTGCGGTGAAGGTGGCAACACCGTCGCTACCTCCGAGCCCTCGCGATCCATGTCCAAGGAGACTGCGGGTTTCTCTGCCGCAACATCCAGGACCTCGGTAGGTATCCATGGATGGTTCCAACGATGGAAGATGGGCGGAACCTCCACATAACTCCGTAGGTCTTTCCGGGCAGGGCTGCATCTCCATTTGATACGGAACCCTCAATGGCGGGAAGATGAAGGTGGCAACCTCCTCGGTCAGCCCTATCCGCATGACGATGGGGGGTCTTGTGACTTCCGCGGCAGCCGCTCTTGATTACCATTGGGGAAACAGTTGAGATTCTAATCTAAGGTACCTAGTATCTCACTTGGACGTGGAAAATATGGTCATTGCTGATATTGGCAGGCACTCGCCATTCTTGACGTTTTTGTATTTGCATCCGCGCCTGGTCCAACGCTCGAAAGATCCACGTCAACGCCGAAACAGCTTATCAACGCTTATGAATGACCAGCTCCTAGGCCAGTACCAATTGTGGTTCGGGGGTTCGTGGTATCGCAAACCTCAAACGGCGTTGGTTAGGTTGTTACGGTGGTTTCGGATCGTGATATTTCCTCGCAGAACGGCACTGCGGTATCAGCAGGTTAGAAACCATCGGAACGGGAAGTATAAAGAACAATGTATGGATGGTATTAGCTGCTAGCCAGTTGAAAACTGTGGACGTATACGGGTAAGTAGCTTCCATGTCCCTCCAAGCATCCGTCCATCCATTACCTGAGGTCGACCTTGAAACTGGAACATTGGCCCATAGTTACCGCCGGCTTCTGCCTCCTTCACCCGTCAACCCCTCCAGTGGGTAACTGCGCGAGGGCCGTCGGCACATCACTAGAAATGGAATGGGCGGTCCAGGACATGGCGGCGTCGCCTCGCCCGCGTGGTTTCCACTTGGCAGTACCGTAAGGGGCTGCTACTGTGCACTTCTCCTGCCGATTGGAAACGGGCGCCCTTTCGCGCGCACCCCTCGCCCCTTTCTCGCCACGCCACGTTGATCATATCAAAGATGGCAATAGCAGAAAGCGGTCCTGTGTACTTTAAGTAAGTACTAACCTACGTAAACGATGTAGGGACGCTGGTCCCCGGCTTGGGGCAGCCCGTCGCTTACTGAAGTCCCCCGGCGCCATTTTCTCCCCCCCCCCCCCCCGGTGGCTCGAGGTGGATGCCCACGACACACGCATTCTCGGACTTCCAAGATACACAGCATACACAAAAGTCATACCCGCGTATTTATCATCCAAAATACCAACAGCATGACCTCCCCTAACCGTCAGAGGCCCCAGCCCGGGCAGCTATTCTTCAAACCTGGTCCGTCGAACACGCAGCCCGGTCAGCTATTGTCCCAGCCTGGTCCCCAGCCCGGTCAGCTATTCTTACACCCTGGTCCGTCGAACACCCAGCCCGGCGAGCTATTGTCCCAGCCTGGTCCCCAGCCCGGCCTGCTATTCACTCAGCCTGGTCCCCAGCCCAGGCAGCTATTCTCCGAGCCTGGTCCGTCGAACACCCAGCCCGGTGGGCTATTGTTCCAGCCTGGTCCCCAGCCCGGCCTGCTATTGACTCAGCCTGTTCCGTCGAACACCCAGCCCTGTCAGCCATTCTCACGGCTTGATCAATCGAGCGGAGGGAAGACACTCTACCCATTGTCTCCCACTTGTCTTTTTATGTTCAATGATGAACACTTCCTGTCCCCGTAGGAAAAGGGATGTGACTTCCGCGACCCCAACCAGGGAGACCGGTCATTCTCCTCCGCGATGCAGCACGTTGTCTTCAGCAAACTATTGATGTCGGGCCGCCGAAAAGAAGCCGAAGAGATCCTCCGGTCCCACCCTAACACTGTCAAAGATGTCCCCTTAAGATTCACACCAGAAGACTTACCATTGTTCAAGGCCGCTATACGATGCAAGCTCAAATTCCAAATATCTGCCGGCAACTGTCACCCCATGGGCAACGAGGAATTCCTCTGCTCTACCAGTAGATTCGCTCTAATCTACTGCGACATCACGAAGCGCTCTTCGACACTGGGCTACCGTTGGAACTGTCATCCGCGTGATTTGTCCATGGTCGGTACTGGCGGAGGGCTGAATCTCTAGGGGCGCGCCCTGATGGAGGTCCGGGCTAAGCTCCTGGACGAGCGAGCGCGCTGTTGAAGGAGGGCAGCTATAGAAGGAAGGCAATGGAACCGCCGGATCAAGCCTATTCCACGCACGCAGCCTCCTGAACTACCCTTCGAGTCTGTGTGCACATGGAACGGTTAGGCGTAGCAGTACTTGAACAGCGATCTCTGGGAACACGCCGCAGCGATCCCCACGGCAATGAATTTGACTATTCCAGATCGTAAGGAACTATATCTGCGTGAAGTAAGTGTTGGTTGATTCAAGAATGGACCCCTCCAGGTAGAGAATGACTTCCGAAGATGATACCCCCTCCTCCCCCCCACTTTCCCATGGATATTAAGAGATCTAATTAATTCGGTTTTTTGTTTTTCGGTTCTTATTTTATTTCCCAGCGTAGGTTACACAATACCACACCACGTACGACTACTACATACTACGGGGGTGAGGAAACTCGGCCTGTGAAGGTAACGTAAGAAACGAAACGGCGTAAAGGAAACACTCCCCGACTGGAGAATTATTCGCCGGGCAGAGATTCATGCCCCGCCCCAAAGAATCATTCCCCAGCCAAAGATGCATTTCCCATTTCCCTAGGCCGCAGAATCGGTTTCCCTACATGTACGTTTTTCCCTTACTACGGTTCCTTGCGGATGGCTTTGGGTATCTCATTTAGTCGATGTATCGCTGCGAAAGTGGCAAAAGTGATCTAACCCCCCCCCCCCCCCCTCTTCCTCCTCCCCCCAACCCCCCCCGGCTTACACGGCAGCGCCCGCGTCCCGTAGCGGCAGCGTCGAGCCGCCCGTGTTGCTCCGGACGACATCGGACTCGGTGCCGCCGCGCGGGCCGTAGCCGGCGAGGACCGGCTGCACCGAGTCCTGGAGCAGCAGGCCCCCGTGGTCGTTAAGCCGAATTTCGCCTAGGTCGACTTCGCCTATATCGCGCATAGCCGGCTTGGATTGCTGCTGGGCATCTAAGCTTGATGCCTCCTTCGAGATGCCCGTCGTGTTCCTCTGGTGCTGACCTTGGCTGCAGCCGTAGTCGGTCGTGCTGCTGATGTCGGCCATGTTGAGCGGGCTCGTGGCCCGGACGACCTTGGCGATCAACTCGGCCAGGTTCAGCTCGATATGGAGTTTCATCAGGTACACCAGGGGGTGGAACTGGATGTAGCTGTACGCGGGGGTATGTCAGTACCGGCGTCCGCCGCACCTTCACCAGGGACGGGGCGTACATCACACCGCTGGGCAACGACATGGATCCGATCAGGAGGACCTGTTGCGGGTTAGTCTCTAGCTTCCCGTCATGCTCCCCATCTCGCCTCGCTACTTACATCAAGCAGCAACGAGACGCACACCATGCTGACGTTGTAGCGAAACAGGGGCTGGTACTTGACCAAGCCGTTGTTGATCAGCTTGGTCCGCACCACCCATATAAAGTAGGCGTTGAGGGCGCCGTCGACGAGGGCGAAGATGGCCTTTTCGGTGCGGTCCCATACTTCGTTGATCCGCACGTACCGCTGTGAGATCTGCAGGCGCGCGGGAATCCAGATGCAAAAGACGCTGATGTTTATCATCGCGATGATGATGAAGACGACGATTTTGATATTTCGCACCCGCTGTTTGTTGTGCAACATCAGGCCCACGCGGTTGATGATGATTTGCAGTATACACTGCATCTGGCGAAGGGGAAAAGCGCTGGTTAGACATGTCGCCCGTCGTTTCCGGACGCTGATACGGCACTCACTTGTACTACCCAAAGACATACTGGCTGCCGTCAGCTCGGTTCCCGGCAATGGCGGAAGGGGAGGGGTTGAAGAGTCCCGGGCACTTACGTATAGCGAAGAACAGCCAGAAGCTGGCGCGACCTGGACTTTAGCCCCCCTCCCCCTTGGTCGTCGGTCGGTGTGGCGGGACGGCGCGCGACTCACCTCGGCATGACGATGCCCTTCAGGAACAGCCAGCTGACGATGGAGATGACGACGCTGGCGATCCACTCGGCCCAGACGAGGCCCACGTAGGCGTTGAGGCTCTTCCGCTTCTTCTTGGTCCAGATGATCCAGGTCTGCCGCGCGGCCTTGGCGCAGGTGAAGACGGCGCAGCACAGCGAGGCGCCCCAGATGATGCTGCACACGTTCATGTTCATGTCCGACGGCTCCTCGCTGTGGTACCACGGCGGCACCAGGAAGCCGGTGGCCGCCATCGGGACGGCGGCGGGACCCCACGGGGACGACGGCAAGGGGGACGGGGCGCGGCGGCGGGGACGTCGTCCTCCATGCATGAACTGGGCGACACCTGGGCGAACCACGGACAGTCGGCGCAGGCGTGCGGGTACGTGTGGGTGTGTGTGTGTGTGTGTGCGTGTGTTGCTGGATGGTGGCGGCGGCGGAGGCGGCGGCGACGGGCCTCGAAGACAGCAGCAGCTCCGACACAACCTGCTGTTGGCCCGCGTGGTTTGGTTTTGCGTAGATGGGAGGAGTAGAGGAGGCTATAATGTTCGTCGTTGGAGAGTGGCGTCTCCAAGGAAAAACACCGGCCGCCCAGAGGACGCCGGAACATGTGCCATGGCCCTTGGGGTTTGCCGTAGGGGGGGTCGCGGCAGAGCAGCCGTTTCCCGCTGGGGACGGTGAGGGGGATATCCTCGTCCTCGTCCTCGATCCGGGAAGGTGGGAGAATAAGGTCGTGTAGGTAGTGTAAAAACCGGGTACTGCAGTACTAACACCGTTGCCATATTGGATGGAGCGCATTCCCGTACATATTCAGATGCATACATAGATCCATGCCTCACAGGAGCAGATCCCCGTACGGATACATACACATTTCCCGTCGTGTTCGCCCATCACCAAAAACATGGTCTGCCCCCTCCCCTGGGCTGCTTTTGTTTGCTTTCCCCTCCTCACAGCTCGGCCAGCTCAATGCTTGACATCCACCGTTGATGTCCTGGGGCGCTGTGTTGCCCTGCGCTCCAGCTACTCGTAGCTGCATCAGCGAAGTATTCCGTACCCCGTCCATCCCCCCTCGGGTGGCCCGGAGTTTAAGGTTTGCTATAACGTCACTCTGTCATGACTCCGCGGACGACCTAGGCCGATAGACCCTCTTCCCTTCATCCCATCCAAGTTGCCAGCTTGCTCGCATCCCTGCTACAAGGAATCTGGGGGGGAGATCTGGGTGCCTGTCAACCTTTTTTCCTATTTCGCCAGTCGATCACCACATCGCCAGACAAGGGAGCCAAGGACCGACGGCGCTTTCGTTACAGAGCTGCAGAGCCTCCCACCCGTCGTGACGGCCGACGACGAGGCTTCCAAGCCAGGGACGTCGACGGCGGAGGCGGGCGACGACCCGTCCAGAAGGCATTCGCATCTGATCGAATCGCCCTCGGGCTGATGGGTGGTTCTCCACGGATGGCGTGAAGCCTGCGTTCCTTGCTCGGCACGCTCATAGGCCGTGCAAAGATACATCCAATACTGCTACCCAGCCAGCCATCTCGGCGAGTTTGGTCGGTAAGGTACGAGACGAGACCCTTGGCTCGGGAGGCATGGCGTTTTCACCACATCAAGGCCACAACTCGCTTCTGTGCGGGTCGGCAAAACACTTGGCCCCAACCGACTCGGCCGAGCGTCTAGTTGTTGCCAAGCATGCCTCCATCTTCGTGGTCCCGCGCAACGTCGAAGTTGGTCGCGCTTGGCTGTTCATGGCCGGGGAAATGTCAAAACCTTCCAATCTTTGACTCTGGTACCTAGGTATCTAGTCATGGCAAGGATACATCCTCTTCGCGGCGACCTACGGGGTGTTAGCAGCTTGCCGCCATACTTAGAGTTTACGGTCAAGCCGAGCACCTTCGTGTTCTTTTCTTCTTCCGCTTCGTTCTGCGTATTCTTCCATTTTCTGGAAGGCGAGAAACCCCATATCATTAGTGGTTTCCAAGATCCTCAGAACTCAAGCGTCCTCGGAGTTCCCAAATACAACCCCCCCACCCCTTCCTGGCCTTGACGTTCCAAGATATAGGTGCAATATGTGCGAGTAAGGTAATGAAAATACTGCACATCGGCAAAACATATTTTCCGCCGCTTTGGAGTTTCAAGATACAGGTATAGTAGGCGAGTAATGTAGGTAATGGTGATACTGCTGTATGTGGGGAATGATATTGACAAAAGCGGGACGTGGGCCGTTGTCCCGCACCCGACGTTAACAGCCTCTTTACGGGCTGACCATTCGGATACAGCGACTCCTAAGAGTTACCTATTCGGAGTGTGTAAGCGGAATGGGTCTCAAGGAGGGACCAAGAAACTTGTGCTTGGGCTTTTCCATTGCGGCTTGGATAGCGGGCAAACATCCGTTGCCTTGACGGCCTCGGCTCGATTTCCCCGTCGTCTTGAATGGGGGCCATCATTCTCAAGGTCTGAACCTCGACGGCTCCGGTACTGCCCCACGAAAACTTGCACCTCCCCACATTCCACGCTCGTTGCGCTTCGAACGCGGTCTGGCCCGGATCAGGGCCTGGCTCGGGTCAGGGTCTCTCTCTCTCTCTCTCACACACACACACATCGGGTGGGTGGCTGACCTGCAAGGGACGCAGGCGTGCGGGCCGTGTCCACAGCACCGAAAGAGCCAGTCAGTGCAAGCTGCCGAAGTTCCGGGAGATGGCCCAAGATGGATGTGCATTGCCTGGGCCATGGCCTAAGGAGCCAGCGTTCCCACGGGAGAGGCCCTACATTCCGTGCATGTTGTACTAGGCTCCAACAATCACGGCACTCAGGTCAGAAGAAGCCGGGCTTGCGTGTTACGACTGATAAGCTCTTGGCACCTATTCATGCATTGGGCGTGCCCCCCCCCCTGTGTGAAACAGTCAGCCAAGAGACTGGATCGGATCTTACTCGTGTCGAACGTGAAGAGCAGGGCCGACTGGGTTCGTGGGCATACTTGACATCTCCTGCGTGCCCCTGCTCAGTCCTGCCAAAGCATTGGATGGCATTCGGCCGGCTGCCATACTATGTCCATGGGGAACATGGATGCCAGATAGACGACGCCCACTTGTGCGAGTTTCGGCGCGGAGCTTTCAGAGGCAAGCATCGATGAGCTGTCATCCCGTCAAGCTCCAATCCAATGCAAGGGGCGGCAACCCTCGAAATTGGTTCACCACGTGGCTTGGCCTCCCCCAGAGAGCTCCGGCCTCGCGTGTCGTTGACGATCTCGGGAGGTGTCTGCTGCACGTAACCCGGTAATGGATGCCAAGTTGTGTCGGCCGATGGAGCTTCCGAGCTCTGTCGCATGCCGATCCCTCAGCCTCTCACAACGTTGAATCCGCTGGGTACGGACGCACACACACACTTACTACTAGATGGATTCACACACACACACACACACACACACACACACACACACACACACACACGCACACTCTTCCCCTCCCCCACCCCCACGACCAGTAACAGACCCAAGGATGGTTGAAAAACACGTAAGAGCGTTCCTTCTTCACGGTTTCAGACGAACATGATCGGAGCCGATGGCGACCCACCCGGCCGATCATAGTCCCGTCGAGGCCTAGTGAAACGGGCAGGTGCCCAGTGCGGGGGCGCGATCTTCCTCATCTTGAGACGAAAAAGGTACGCGAGCCTCGTTCCCGTGCCCGGGGGCCCGACTTGGCAGCACTCGCATCTGCCGCCCCGCCGGTGATGCGGGCATCTTCCCGCTCCAGAATCCCGGGAGAAGGGGGAGGGGAATGGGAGGGGCAAACGATATGTATTTACAAAAAGAAGCACGCCGTCAGAAAGAGACGCCCCGTGGCCTCTCGACGCATCTGCCCCTTCCGGCCCTTTCCTTATTTCCCACGCTCGCTTCCTCTCGGATGCGCCCGAGATACCGGCCCGGTGATTTATAGAGCCTCTGGCAGGCGGGCAGGACCTAATAATCACCTCCCGGGCAAAAAGAATCCGGGGCCGGCCCCCCCTCGCGGCGAAACGAAACGACACCGCCAGCGCCGGCGCTTTCCATCCCACTCGACAGCGGGGGGGTTTTTTCTTTTACGGCCAAATTCTCGACGGCATCAGAATTCTGCCGCCCCGGCATGGACGAGAAGAAGGAACCGTCCCTGTACAGGGAAGACGACGAGGAGAGGGGCCACATTCCGGTCATAACCAGCAGGATGCTTGCTCTGCGCGCCGCACAGCTGGTGTTGGCGATTGCCTACGTAGCATTGGACGCCTTCGCAGCCGTCGAACTGCACTTTGGCTCGGTAAGGCGACAGACCTACCAAGATTGTCCCCCAGCTACTCATGCGGCTGCGTGCTAATGTTGCTCCGTACAAACAGATGCCCGCTTTCCGTGAGTCTACACTGCCGGCACATTCTTCGAGGTCCCGGCCCAGACTAACACGCCGCAGTCCTCTCGTTTGTTGCCTCTTCGTTACTTGTTGTCTACTTTGCCTGGCTCGGGTACAGCATCGTGCGGCGCCCGAGATGCTACCACTGGGCAGCCCACATGTAAGCCGGCCGGCTCCCCCCCGTATTCGCCGCGGGCGACCCCCGAACTGACCCGGGACCTCCAGGACGTTGGAGATCTCGACCAACCTCGTGTGGCTCGCCAGCTGGGCAATGCTTGCCGTTCTGGCCACCGGGCTGAACCAGATACAGACCGGCACGCCCGCCGCCCAGGAGGAGCAGACGGCGGTGGCATTGACTCCGGCCCAGCGAGTCTCAGACGACGCCATGACGGCCGCCCGTATCATCGTCGCCGCGGCTTCCGGTGTCGGCATGATCGCCTGGGGCTTGCTGACCGCCTCCCTCATTTCAACCAGTGAGTCCCTCCCGGCTAGAGAGAGAGATAGCGAGACACAGAGAATATGAGTGAAGGAACCCACTTGCCGCTAACACTTCGCCTGGCAGTCGCCTCCATCGTCGAGGTTCGAAAATACCAGCGGGAATTGAAGGCCGAGAAGTCAGAGCCCGTCCAAGAAATCATACCGGAGTCGTCGTTCGACTTTGACTGAAGCCTACGGCCCTACGGGATTTATGACTTACGAAAGAAAGCAAATGGAGCTTGCAACCGCAAGCCTGTACTATATACATATATTTATGGCGTTCATTTCCTCGCCTCGGATGTAGGGCATTATTGGCGGCGACACATGCTGACCGCCGCCTGGCCGAAACCCTTCGCGAGGGGTTGAGGTTTCATCAAGACTCACGCACAAGGGCCCGTAATCAAGAGAGCCCGTATTTGTATGGAGGGTTCTAATAGTCTAGCTCTTACTGTATGGCCCAGGTCTATCTAGTTGTCCAAGTCTATACCGCACCCATCATACACACAGCCCCCATCCAACATTGCCTCCTCCTCTCCTCGCCTCCCCCGGCAACGCAAAGTCCCACCCCGGGCGGCAAGCACCGAAGCCGGGCGGACGGGCGACTACAGCTTGGCGCCGTCCTGCCTCTGGCGGAACCGGGCGTTCTCGCGGCTGAGGGGGTCGGCCTCGGGGCCGGCGGGCTGCGCGGCGGCGGTGGCGTCGTCGCTCTTCTTGGGGGCGGGGCGGTAGCCGCCCTCGTCGGCGTCGGCGGGGCGGACGCGGCCGGTGGCGGGGTCGCGGTCGAGGCCGAGCTCGAGCAGCTTGGCGAAGACGGCGGCGAAGTGGGCGAAGAAGAGGCCCTTGTCGGCGGCGTAGCGCTCGACCCAGGGCCGGAACCCGGCGTCGCCGAGCAGGCTCATGTCGGTCGGCAGCATCATGAGCGTGGCCGCCTCGCGGCCGTCGGCGTCGGCCTCGTCGTCGACGGCGTCCTCGTCCACGTAGGTGAACTGCTCGACGCCGTTCGGCAGCGTCGTGCGCCGCCACTCGCGCTCCAGCCGCAGCAGCAGCCCGAAGTACTGGTTCGAGAAGCGCGTCGGGTTGGGCACCCACTTGCCGGCGAAGCCGGAGCGGTCGGCGTGGCAGCGGCCTGGGTGGGGGGGGGGAGCAGACAGGTCAATACATAGTGGATTTGGGAAAAGTTACAGAGAACCCCACGGGGGTTTTCTTTTGGGCTTCCCCTTCCCCCCCCCCCCCCCCTTTTTTTTTCTTTCCGGATCCGAGGCGGAAGGCGGGGGGGGAAGCGGGAAGCGGGAAGGGGAAGGAAAGGGGGGGGGGTTCTTACCGAGGTTGTGGGCGCCCGAGAGGGCCACGATCTCCTGGTCGTTGAAGCCCATGCGGTAGAAGACGTGGCGCAGGTGGTCGGCGCCCTGGGCGCCGTCGGGCAGGCGGCCGCGCGGCGGCAGGCGCGCGGCGTCGGCGAAGTCGGTGCGGCCGCCCGCCCACGGCACGACGGGCCCGCCCATGGCCTCGATGGCCACGACGGCCGCCAGCGTCCAGAGGTCGGCGTACGAGATGAAGGGGAATTGCTTCTTGACGGGCTCGAGGAAGGCCCGCGCGTGCTGCAGACCCGCGTTGGCCGGGTCGCCCTGCAGGAGGGGGAAGGAAGAAAGAGTGGCCCCGGCCGGTCAGTCGCCCGCTCACCCGGATATGGTGTATTGTCTGTGCCGGTGCCCAAACACTTGTAGCTTAAAAAGGGGGGAGGGAAGGGAAAGGTGTGTGTGTGTGTGTGTGGGCAGTCGATAGCTCTCCCCTTCCCCCCGTGTCTAATGCATCATGCATGCACCATGCGCGGCACGCAGGGACAGGGGGGGAAAAAAGAGAGGACGGGATGGGCTCGCGATGGGGGGCATATAATAAAAAAAGCATGGACTTACACCCTCCTGTTCGTAGCGCATGCCCGCGCCGTTGGAACCGCCCGTGTTGGTCGCCTTGTCGTAGGTGCCGGCGGCGTGCCAGGCGAGCCGGACGAGCACCGGGCCGGCCGACCCGTCGTCGTACTCGGGTTGCTTCAGGAGACCGCGTACGGCCGCCTTGACCTGCTCGAGCTGCGCCGCCGTCGGCGCTTCATTTGCCGCCGCCATCCGGGGGGGTTGGTTCGGGATACGAGGCCGACGAGAGATAAAAAAAAAGACAGCCTAAGGGGAGAGGAAAGGGAGGAAAGCGGAGAGAGGGGGGGAGTTGGCGGTGTTCGGTACCAAATCTAACACTTGTCAAGGCAGGCAGACCAGAGAGACAGACGGTTAAAAAAGAAGAACAATTTACAGAAAAAGGATACCCAAAGTCATGGGAAGGCAGATAGGTGCCCGTCTTTGGGGGGGCCGCAAATCCATGGATAGTACGTGCCAGGGACTCCACTCCACGATACCGGCTCTCCAGTCCCCCAAACTTGGCTTCAGTTCCTACCGCCGGCTATTCCCATGACCAAGCCGGTGGAGCACTCCGTACCGCTCCTCCTTAACAGATCCGCCGTAATTGCGTACCTTGTACTTACGAGCCCATGGGGAACCTCGGCAACGCGGGCGGAAAGAGTCCGAGTGCGGCCGACCAGGGGGCCACGAGTGGGATGGATGGATGCCTTTTGCGCAGCCATGAAGCCGATGGCGCGCTTTAACACCACCCGGCCCATTTTTTCCCTCCTTCCAGGAAGCGGGCGAGTGGGCCGTGAACCGCCCACTTCATGGACCGAAGAATAAGAGGTATACCCCGGAAGCGAGAAGACCCTGCGTGCCAGCCCTGCCAAACAAGTGTCGTGGATATGCTTTACCATGCCATGCCATACAGTCACGATATCCCCCATCGAAAACGGTTTCGAAAGCCTTTATAAAAAAGAGCCTTGATAGAAGTAATCAAACGTGAGCCCACCCCCCCGGCAAGCTGCCGCCATTGTCTGCCACCATGTATCCAAATAATTCCAGTGCACGCCAGTCTCTAAACCTTGATCCATGCGTCGTTGCTCATCGCCATCCATATACTATGCACTCAGCCATGTCCTATCGCTCCCTTGAATTATGCCGCAGTTGGCACTTAAAAGGCCTGGCCGTGAGGCCCCGCGCTGTATCCCTGACCACGTCCTGGTATTTGCTGTCCCATCCTTTGCTGTCCTTGTCCGTGCGTGTTGTACTGCGGCGAATATTGACCGGGAGCCGCCGCAAAACCAGGGCTGTAGTTGCCTTGGAACATCGGGTTGGGCCCCGGGCTTGACCATCCGCCACCTTGGCTATAAGCCTGTGCCCCGGGGCTCACAAAATTCTGGGGGAACCCGTAAGCTTGAGAACCGGGCGACCCATACGCCTGAGGGCTGGGCGACTGAGGACTCGGCATCATTCCCCTGCCGTTATACATGTTGGAATACATGCCCGCCGGAGGTGGCAGCGCGGGAGATGCCAGCGGTTGCCCAAATGTCTGGTTCTGGTAACTCTGCTGGAGAGCCTGCCGCTGGTTGATGGCTTGCTGCACAGCGTGGCCGCTGTACCCTTGCTTCATCTGTTGCTTCTCGCGCTCCCTCGCCTCGATAGCCCCGACCAGGCCCGGCTGTTGCTGTTGCTGGGCAGAGTTTCTGTTACCTGCCATATGGACCAGCGGCGTGCCCGTCACGCGAGCGACATGCTCCTGCTCCCTGGCCGACAAATGCGAGTCCCTTGGGTTTCCCTGCCCACCCAAAATGGCGCCAGCGGTCCGAGAACTGGGGCGCTGCAAAGGATCCGGCGAGGCTCTTTGGATTCCTTGACCACCCAGGATGGCACCAGCGGTCCGAGAGCTGGGGCGTTGCAAAAGATCCTGCGAGTTGGATCGGGAATGCGCGTGGGCGCTCATGTAATCCCGGGCCTGGCTACGTTCCAGCGGCGGCGTCGGGGTCCCCGCTCGGTATGTATTCAGCGTGTTGGCCGAAGCCTGTCGTTGGTGCGAGTACAGCGGTGTCGCCGTGGCCGCTCGTTGCTGGACATATTGTTCGGCCGACAGGCCGGGACTCGGGCCACGGGTGGCGGCAGCAGCGGCAGGTTGCCAGGCAACACTCCGATGCACCGAATCATCCGAATGATGCTGATCGCTTGTCGATTCGAGGGCCGGCGACCTCCTGGGCGGCATGATACCCGGAGAGTGCGAGCGCTGAGCAGGTGAAAACGACCTCGCTGGAGGTGGTGTCACAATCGGCGTCGGTGTCTTGTTACGCGCCGTGTTCGGGTAGTTTATGGTCGAGCCAAAGTTTACTTCAGGGATGTCAAAATTGGCCTTGGGCACCGGGGGCGGGGCCTCGCCAACGGTTCGGAGCACGCCGGCTCTGGGTCTTTCGACGGAGGCCGTCGTGTCCATCGATGGCCGGGTACTGGCGTAGTCGGGGCTTCCTGTCGAATCGTAGCTGCTGCTGGCGACGCTACGACCTGTGTATTGACGGCGGATCGGACCAAGCTGTGGCGACTCGGGCGGGGGTACATCTCCGTTGAGATGAGCAAGGATACCTGGATCGAGGTCACGCGTGAAGCTGCCGGTGCTCGACGCGGCCGCCGAGCCCGGGGGTTCGCCGTCTTCGGATTGGCGAGACGGGAGGCTGTCGGATCGGGCAGGTAGAGGCTTTCTGTGAATGGGAGGGGAGGTCGGATGAGATGGAAGCGGCGATCTGTGGCTACCGCCAGGAGTGGTTGGGCGTGAATTGGGGCCTCCCGGCCCTGGCGGCCCACGGTAAAACCCTCTACCCATGTGAGGCGGTTGTGGCCCGCCGGGGGGCCCGCGATCCGACTCGGGGCCCATGTTTCCCGGCTGTGCTCCACGCCCATTCATCGTGGGCGGGGGCTGTCCTCGACCGGCCGGGGACCGCATTTCGGATCCAGGCGTGCCAGGCGCACCAGGGCCACGGGGCGGACTGCGAATGTCAGGCGTCATGGAGCGGGCCCCCGGGCTCGGTCCGCGGTATCCGGGACTTGGGGGAACCATATCTTGTTTTAAGGAGGATTTCGACGACTGTGGGTTGAGGCTCAGGGCTGGGGGAGGCAGGCCAGGAGAGCGGGGGTTTTCGTTGATTACATCTTCACGAGTTCCGGTATTAGCAGTCATTCCAGCATTCATGGCGTGAGCATGTACCGGAGGTGGTGGTCCACGTTGGCCGTAGTTGGCCTGGCGTTGGCGCTCCTCTTCGGCGTCCCAACCGTTTTGCTGTCCTACTCCAGCGATGCCGCCGGCCTGGGCAAGCTGGTTAAGCGTGTTCATAGACATGCGGCTGTTGGCCCTGCGCATCTCCGGATGGTGGTACGGTCTCTGGTTCGGCCGGTGTCCGGGGGCGTGAGAGAAGGCCGGAGGGCGTGATACCGGCTCCGGAGTCTCCAGTCTGCCCATCGCACCCATGTTAGGAGGGGCCGCATCATGTTCCGGAGTCGGGCGATAGGGGGATGGCGCCTGGTCATCTGCGAAAGCACGCGGCTGGTTCGGCCCATGGCCCATGGGGCTCATAGCCCCAGGGATTCCCGACAAGTGAGGCGGAGGCGGGGGCGGCGCTCCGGTCAGGCTGGAATCAGAGGTGTTCCGCGTATGCCCAGATGGAGCCCCGTGAGCCATGGAGGAAGGTGCCTGGTTGCCGTTGGCATCAGGGGGCGCCGAATCGTTTCGCGCCGCAGGACGGTGGGTGAGAGACATGGAGCGCGAAGAGCGGTCCGACGGGGAACCGCTGTCGGCGAACCCAACACGACCCTTGGCTGCCCCTTCGCCCCCCTGCCCGAAGCTCTGGCTCTTTCCCCGGCTATCGGTACGGCTGTTGGTCCGGCTGTGCGAGGCGCTGCCAGGAGTGTCGCTAATGCTCGTCATTCGCTGCCCGGTCAAGTCCTTAAGCCGCTTCCTCCACTCCTTCTCAGACCATCCGGAGCTGCCTTCCGTCATGATCAAGCCTGCGACGTCCATTATTTCCAGGTAGCCGTAGCGCCTGTGTTTAGGCATGGCAAACATGAGCGAGCGCGGATCTATCGTGCTGGCCACGAGTCTGCCTGGCCGACCGTATAGGCCAAAGGTATCCCAGGTAGGAAACAGATGGCGGAGCATCATCTCGAAGCCGCTCACAGCCGGGTTGACTTCGGGCATGATGAAGACAAAACCCTCGCTGACTGAGGGCGGATCTGAGTGGACCATGATGTCTCCTTCGATCTTGATGAGCGTCGAGGCATCGATCAGCGACTTTGCCTGCGGGTAGATGGCGTAGGCCGAGTAAGCGTCCGTGATGGTTGCGATGGGCTTGGCTTTCTTCTGTTTCTTGCCCTCCACTTTGTTGTCGTAGAACCTGATGTCGCCCTTGAGCGTCGGGGGGTGGGACCGGTCGTAGGGGGACCTCTTCTTCAGCTCTTTCTGGAGCTTGGCATACTCCTTCTCGTCGGGTGGTGAGATAACGCACCAGCAGCGCTTCCACGGCACACCAGCGCCGAATCGGACCCGGACCCATCCCTCAACCTTCATGCGGGACCGCTCCATGATGACACCGATGTTGTTCAGCGTCTTGCCCTTGCCGGCAATCAAAGCGCCCGTGTAGGCCTCCTGCAGGGTCGCATGTTCGAATCGGGCGAGAATGATGGCGGCCGTCCACTGGCTGAGCGAGTGATGCGAGTTGAAGTGGAGCAGGTACCGGTTCCGCCCGGCGGTGGAAACACTCAGGATGTTCTGGAGGGGCTGCTCCTCGGCGGAATGCGTCGGCAAAGACTGGATCTGTCAAGCTGGTCAGCGGATCCTGGCACGTCGCATGGCGGAAACGGGCCCAGAAGTCCGGGCTGGGGGGAGTGGGCATGCAATGTGCGGAGCAGAGGCAGAGGCAGAGGCGCGCGAGGAAAGAACCCTACCATCTTGATGGACGCATCCGTGAGGTTAATGAATTTGGGAAGCACCTCGCCCTCCTCGCCGGCGGCGTCTAATTCGGCGGCATCCCACAGCGAAAGTACCGTTCCGACCAGCTGGGCGAAGCATTCGGTCCAAGTGCGATCGGCATTGGCACGGCCCTCTACACGTCCAAAGTTAGAACAAGAGCGGCGACGGGGCAACGGAAGCAAAAAAAAAGTTCAGACGGCTGTCACGGGAGCAAACAGGGCAGCAGGGCGCGACGTACGGGTGTTCTGGTCGTCCAGTTTCAGGAAGTAACCCTCCTGGTACAGCTTGTTGCCGTGGCTGTTGAGGAAGGAGAAGATGGGCAGCAGCTCCGGCGGGGTACTCTCGTTGACTTCCATGAGGGGCGGCTGGTACGTCTGCACCATGGACAGAGGGCGCGAGGTGCTGATGGTGCGGCTTCGGGCGCGAGTGCGGTTGGCAGCTGAGATGGGCGAGTCCGCTATCGGCGAAACGTCATGTTTGTCGGGCGCAGGCGACGAGGATTGCAGGGGCGTCGACGACGGTACGTAGGCCGAGTTGGAGCGCAGGCGGCGGTTGACGACGGGCGGCGTGGACGAGCGCAGGTGTGGCTTGGTGTAGGCGAGGTCGTCGTTGGCGGGCGACGAAGGGGTTGGCGATGCGATGAAGGAGTCTCGAGGGTTGCCCGAAAACTGGGACATAAACGAGAGAACTGTCGGGCTCAAATGGGCACAATTAGCAGGACGCCCACCAGGCCGGAAGGAGATGTTTATGATGGCAGTGCGCTTGGCAAAGCGCTCTAAATTATTAGAACAGCCGGCGGGAAGGACGCCCAGAGGTGCCTAATGCAGATGGTGCTATTTCGCCCGGCACAGCGAAGCCGAATGCGTTCGGGGCCTCGGGGCTCTGGCGGGGTGGCTTGGCTGGGCAGAACGGATACAGACTGCAAAACGCGTGTGCAATACCCATATGATGACCGACCAGCCGACCAGGGGCAGAATCAATGCATGGCGACACACACATACACACACGCGCACACACGCGCACACACACACACACACAGTCATCCGCCCATCAGCAGCACGGCCGGCAGTTGCGCGCCGCGGGCAGCAGTACCATAGACATTGCGATCCGGCCAGCCCCTGCGGCTCGGGTGCAGCCAAGCACCGAACGCGGTGGAAGCCGTCCGTCTTATTGCGCCTCGCCAGCCTGACGAGCCAAAGCATGGCTGTTGCCGTAATGATCGCCGCCGCCTGCCCATGACTGCGTGTTGATGAATGTGTGTATACGCACGTCTTAATCTTGCCAACCCGAGGGTCCGGTCATACAAGGGGGAAGGAGGGGAATGACGCAAGATCCTAATAATAAGACATCCCGGGGCCACGATTTGGTCGGGCGAGGTCTGGATTCAGCCCGCCCGAGTCGCATTGCAGGGCGTGACTTCAGACATGTTGGATCCAGGGGCGGGAAAGACAAAAGCAAATGAGAGAGAGAGAGGGAAAGGGGAATTTAACAAAAAAGAAAGGTGGTACGAACCGCGATTGCGAACCATCTTGAACCGCCTTGGTCGGTGCAACGACTAGGCAGGTCGAACAGACAGAGAGAGCCTTGCAGCTGTCGTGAATGTGTTGTAGCGGCGGCTAGTCGAGCCGCTGGACGGTAGGGTATGTAACCGTCGATTGAGAGGCCGGGGCCCGCAAAGAGTCGAGTTGACGTAAGTTCCTGTTACGTTTCTCCCTCGGCCGTACGGCACGCTGCACAGGGGACGATCTCCCAAAGAGTCTTCAGTTGCTCCTTCGCATGCCAGATCGTGCCAGGCCAGCCGTCGATTTGGGCAGGGCCCAAGGTGGAAAAAAAAATCGGTGGTCCGGGGTGTTTAAGGGGCGGTGCTCTCCTGGTGCCAGCTAGAGGATCAAATAGCCCGGCGACAGCGGTATGGAAGGCGTCGAAACCAACAGGTCAGATCCGAGGAATACGAACAGCAAGGGTGAGGCCTGTCGCCGGTTTTTGTGCGCCTCGACCGCGTTCGTCGTGGTCCAGAATTAAAACCCCCCCGGCTGCGGTAGCGCCGACTAACAAGTGTTGAATGGAGTTGGCTGCGTTGTACTCCAGGTATTGCGCGGCTCTTCGGCTCGTGCGAGAGAGCTGGGGCTTACGGGAGGGTGCTAATAATTGCCGCCGCTTCGGTAAGTTGGAGATATAACCAGGCGCAAGTTGCCCCTGGAACCTCGAGGATCTTCGACGAGGAGGAGGTGGTGGTGGACGACGACGACGCAACCAGACACGTCGTGGTCGGGCATGAACGGACCAGCAGAAAGCCGAAGAGAAGAATCGTTTGGCTGCTGACGCAGATCCGGAAGGGAAAAGGGGACGCGAGTAAGGGGACCGTCAAGCGTAGCCCAAATCGGCACGGGGGCGAACGTGTTAAACGTCTGTTATCGTCTCAGGATGGAGGGCAGGCAGGGCGGAAGACCCGGAGGGGACGGGATCCCTGTCGGCTGTCAAAAAGTCCCTCCTTGCCGCTGTGCGTACGAATACTGCTCACGCCAAGCTCGGCGAGGTGGTGGGTGATTCTGCACCAGAGGCCGGCCAGTCGACGGGGCTTTCGGGGATGGTGCAGCAGTCCAGACAGGCCGAAGACGCGAGTGGGCGAGGGGTGGATGTTATGAAGCTGACGGTCAGCTGTCCAAGAGTTCGCGTTGAGTCGATAGCCTGGGCCGAAATATCGGGAGGCTGTCGTCGTATGACGCTATCCGATCTGGCTGGCGTCAACAATAAACGGCAGCGACTGCGGCGGCACCTGCGATCTCCACAGCGCTCGACGCGGGCAGCCAAGCCCGCAAGTCCACCCAAACCGCAGCTGGAGAAGAGATGACTTTCGGGACGCAGCACTAGCCGGGTCGGTAGCAGCCCTGTCTGTTTTTCTTCTTCTTCTTCTCCCACGGCCGCGACTCGTTCCGGGAAAGAGAGCAGGATCGGGGGGGGAAGAAGGTAAGGGCTGTTGAGCCACCGCGGTACAGGCAGGTCATGAAGCGCGAGGTAAGTAATAGTACCACATGACAAGCAGTCTTCGGACTGTACTGTTACAGCCTCCCTCTCGGTCCGTCCATAAGTAAAGTAACCTCCAGACCTGCTCGCCCAGAGGAACTACGTAGGTAGGTACCCCTCGCCCGCCCAACCAGCCCGGGCATGCATCCTCTTCCAGGCGTCGTCAACATGGGGCGGCGATCAATACGAGAAAAACGACGCCGCCCGTCCAAGCTCCCCGACCTCTTCGTACTTGATTTGCCCGGTCTCAAATCTTGCAAGACACTGGCGAAAGGCATTGCGGGCATTAGGCTTCATTGGACTAGGCCACACGGCGCTGAGTTGAGCCAACTAGGTGCTTGCTATTGTATGTACATACACACCAGTAGACTCATGACAAGTCGATCTATTCGGGGGCCGTCCTCATCGCGGCGGTGCTATCTGCTGTCTTGACGGCCGGCTCCACGCCCAGCTTTATTTCCTGGGCGCGGGAGAGAGTATGTGTGTGCCACGGGCAGACGGGGGGGTAGCTCGTCTTGGCTACTACAGAAACCAGGCCACTTGCACACAGCAAAAGCGCCGGGACTGCCAGGCGCCCCGGAACAAGCCCGCTCACCGCATTCATGATACGGCGAATGGGACCTGCTCGGGCATGGGACCTCAGATACAGCCACCCACATTTGCAGCTGCTTCTTACGGCCCCCGTCCCAGGCACCAGAGCTGCAGCCGGACCTGGCGAGCGAGCAGCATAGGGCATCTGCAACCGACGCTCCATTCCCGAAGGCTGTCTCGGTAGCTTAGAGGTAGGTATGGAGGTACTGTACCTTAGCTACATCACAAGACTCTCGCGCGCGCGCTCTCGCAAGCACGGCCGGCCGGGCCAGTCTAGGGAGAGAGACCCCAGCAGCCGTGCTTTACCCATGCGGCTTTATTGAGACGTGCAGACCCGAGGCGCTGTCGCGCCGACTGCCCCTTCATCCACTTGTTTCCATTGGGTTCGCCCGCCGCCCGCGTGCTGGCTGTACGGCTGGCGGATGTATGGGAGACATGGACGCGGTATTGACATGGGATGGGGATGGGTTTGCTCGCGTCTGACATCTTCCTCGTCCCTGTGTTGTTTGTCGCTCTGGCGCCGGCGCTGGCGCTCGTTAACCACACCCCTGCCGCATTCATTGGCCACCCACGTAGCTCGGATGCGGCGGGCGGGACGATCAGCCTCATCGGCAAGCATGGCCCATCCAGCCAGCATTGCGTGATTGCGACGGATTACTATTACAGAACGGTATGCCGTGCCCTTGGCCGACAGTATTGAGACGGACGGGCGAGCGGTGTACTGTGTATGCGCGCGTCCCCCCCCCCATCACCCTCTCTCCCGCGCCCCTCGACGCTCTCACCACCACCAGCCTCTAGAGTTTTGGTGACGCCGAGCCCTTGGGAGTCCTTGGAGTGCTTGAGGGGGGCCCGAGTCCTCCGCCGTACAACCGCACTCGCACCGTATTCCCGCTGCCAAGGAACGAGGCGCGCGGGTGGCCGAGCATAGCTGTCAAACGCCTTTGCTTGGCCCTCGAGAAAACCTGCGCCAATCGCGAGTGAAGGAAAGCCACACGTTTCATCGCCACCTCGAGGCTGCAGATGGTCGGGGGGAGTGGTGATGATGATGATGTCGCCAGAGAATGTGTCCTGGTCATGACTCTGGCCATCTGGGGGTGTTTGTTGGCGAGCTTGCGTGGGCCAGCAGCCTGGGACGGCCTCGTGGAATGTCCCGGGCCCGGACATGGATGGACCCTAGTCACGCCCAGTCTGCCCAGCGGGCGTGCGGGCGTGTTAGTGAGGAGCTGGCACCGACTATCGTACATACATGTACAGAGCTGCTTTGAGTCGCACTGCTTGCTGCTTGCAGACGCATTCCGCAGCCTCCCGCATACAGTCCAGCCCATATACATCGAGCACCAGCCGAGATCTCTGCTCGGGGAACCCACTGATTGGCCATGCGCCACGGCATCGCTCGGGACACTGATTCGGACTGGAAGTCTAAGTCCACAGCGACGCGCGTTTGGTTAGGTCGCGTCTGCTTTTTTATTTGGCCCCAGCAGTCGACTGCACTGGCCGTGGCGCTCAGAGGGCCGCTGGGGCCCAAACTCTCCATCAGGGGCAGCAGCACGCTGGCCGGCCTGCTGCCCAGAGAAGCACAGCTCCCAGCCCGTCTTAGTCGACGTCATCGTCTGGGCCGCCGCCGTTCATCGCCAGCTAAGCCGACTAGGTCTGAATTAGGAGGTAGCATCTAGGCCAAGCCTGGCCAGCCCTGTCTCTCCAGCACACGGCTCGACGGCTGCCGGCAACGCCATCGCCGACTGGCGAGCTAGCCGAGCCACCCTGCTGGATGGAGATGCCACGGTATGGACCCAGCGCTGACGACGCAAGGTCGAAGGGGCTGGGGAGGAGAGGGGGCCAGCCGAACCTCTCGACCCCGGGAGCGAGGACGCTCGCTGTGCGTTTCTCACGCAGTCGGCGAAGGGTCCGAGGGCTGCCGCTCGCATTGCATGTACGAGGGCGGCATGGGCCGACGAAGGGCAGCCTGGACGTTAGATGACCAAACGAGGACAGTGGTGCATTGTTCGGCCGGGTGACCATATAAAGCCTACACGTTGGAAGCAGGCCGTGGCTGCCGGTCCAGCACAAGTGGTACCGATTCCGACCTGTCCGACTTTGCAACGAGGGCTCTTATCTAATGGTATAGGTAAAACCCCGTCCCAGCTTTCCAGGTCAGCTCGTGTTGGAGAGTGAGGAGGATGCAGCATATTAAACCCTGTGCCCGAGGTGGCTGAGTAAGTACCCGCCCGCTTTGGAACGTGGGGAGCCGCAGGGATGGATGAATGCTTCTACGCTGGAAATTGATCCTTGCTACCGAAGAACCTTGTGTCTATTCAATTCCCACTCGTCGAGCAACCCATCTAACCTTGCCTGCTGCTTGTACATGAATATAGGCAAGGGGTCCTTACGTAGGTGATTGGGCGGTATATGGCTGCGGAAAGTCGCCCAAGAATTCGGTGACAACGGTCTGCTGACGATGGAGACATCCGCTCCAAAAAGGGCTTACGGTGACACTGGCGGCTCATGGCCCGTACGTACATGGTATACATACGACTAGGTCTTCTCCGGAAGCGGGAGGGCTCCTGAGCGGTAGGTACGCGCCAAGATACACCGGAATTGCGCGCGTGCACCCGTCAGCGCCCAGGTACCCAAGGAGGTACCTACTTTGCCATCATGGACGCCTGCCACGGAGTCGCTGCTTGACAACGTGGTGTCAGTATCAGTCGTTGATTCTGGTCAACCCGCCGACTCTGACAGCAAATAAGACAGAGCCCAACCAATTGTGCTGTCACATGTGCGCTGTCGGAGTGCCCCTGCCCCTCCTGGCGAACCCGGGAGGGAGGATCGGAGACTTTCCAGGAACAGCGGTTAGGCGTCGCGCTCCGAAAACAGGCCCAACCTACCTAATGAGCGGCGGGGAGTCGCGAGCGATAAGCCCCGAGCTGCATCTCCCAAAGTCCCTTATCGGACTTCCCAAAGCTCCCGACTTACACTGCAAGACTGGACTGGGCCTTCGCCGCCCAGATGCCACTGCGAACTGTCACCGTCTCGTCGCCGTGCTTTCGTCGCCAGAAGGGGGCGGTTGTTTGCGCCCAGCTCTTAAGTCTCCCGGGTTCTGGTCGCGGGGATGAAGAGGTCGGCTCTCGCTCATCTGGCGGCCCGTTTCGCGAAAGCGCCCGCAATACCAGCATTACCGGCGGCGGGCCACTCCCGTAGGCCACGCGCTCTCGTCGTCGACGCCGTCCGAAGAGGCCCACGGCCAGCGCTACGGGGAGGACGGCGCAATTACTCGGACGCTGCGTCTCCCCCAAGCGACATCTCGGGCGCCGAGACCCCCCCGCTGCCGGACTCGTGCCCGCGGCTCCCGTTCCACTTCGAGACCGGCTTCGCCCTCTACGCGAAACGGAAACCGCGGCCCTTCCCCCCGCCCTTCTTGTCTCCTCCCTCGGGCTCGTTCAGTGACCCGCTCAGCACGCACCACCAGAGCCGGGACAAGCGGGTGTTTGTGGATGGCGAGCTGCTTCGCGGCTGGACCAACGGGGACGATGCCGTCTACGCCAGCGACCACTTCATATGCGCCAACGACGGTGTAGGCGCCTGGTCTGCCAGACCGAGGGGCCACGCGGGGCTGTGGTCGCGCCTGATCCTGCACTTCTGGGTGTCGGCCATGGAAGAGGACGCCATAAAACCGCGGCCGCAGGGCGAAGATTACAAGCCCGACCCGGTCGCTTACCTGCAGACGGCCTTGGAGCGCACGCTGGAGGCGACCAGCGGGCCGGGCGAATGCCTGGGAACCACGACGGCGACAGGCGCGCAGTTATATTACAAAAGCAGCACCGGCGCGGCCACGCCGTCGGCCCACCCCACGCCGCTGCTCTATGTGACCAACCTAGGAGACTCGCAGGTCATGGTTGTACGGCCCGGCAGTCGCAAGATGGTATACAAGTCCACGGAGCAATGGCATTGGTTCGACTGCCCAAGACAGCTTGGGACCAACAGCCCCGATACGCCCGCAGAAAACGCCGTGGTAGACACTGTGGATCTCGAGGAGGGTGATGTTGTGCTGGCCATGTCCGACGGTGTCATTGACAATCTGTGGGAACACGAGATCGTCGAGAACGTGACCGAGAGTATCGCGCGCTGGGAAAAGGGGGAAGGCGGGCCGGCCAGCGGCGACCGGCAAGGTGGTGCCAACGGGGGTATGACGTTTGTTGCCGAGCAGCTCATGATGGCGGCCAAAACCATTGCGCTGGATCCGTTTGCGGAAAGTCCTTTCATGGAGCACGCCATCGAGGAAGGGTTGGCGAGCGAAGGAGGTTTGTTGCCCCCACCCATCCCAGCCGTGGAAGTTGTACCTCCTACTGACCGTGAGCAGGAAAACCGGACGATATCAGCGTTGTCGCTGCCTTGTGTCGCCGGAATATCGGCTCATGAATGCCCCGGGGCCATTCCCATCGATGCCGGATTGAGAAGCCATAATGTGTGCTGCAGACCACGGTAAGGAGGCTAGTGCCGGAGCATTTGGTTCTTCTGGAATTCCTGGACAAGAGTATGGCGGCGTTCCGGGAACAAGTTGGGCACCACAGAAGCATCCTGTCTTGAGGCGGACGGTCCCTGTAAGAATCGTCGGGCGACGTTCCAGAGCACTGGGAACGTGCTGCACTAAGCACCTAAGCACATAACATACCTCATAATAACATCCATATCGATAGTTGACCCTATTCGGGGCCTGCGGGATCTCACTTGAGTTATACTGTGTAGCGCTGGAGTGGGGCCGAGCCGAATGAACCATATGTACTTACTACTAGGCACACGTGCTGATAGGCACTGCGACCATCTCTTATCGCTCCTGCCCCAATGTTTTTTTCTTGATCAACCTGATGGACTTAACATATTCCCAACGCACTTTGCGGCCGTTCTCTTGGCCTTGACACGCAGGCATCCTTACGACGCGACTCTAAGACTTCGCCCGGCCTGGACAATCTGGTCTGGCTTGCTACGCGGGCCACCAAGCACTGCTCCGTAGACCACACTTGCTGCGACACCCCTCGGTCTGGGGCCGTCATCCTGCGATTGCGACGGCTCAAATCTGGTGAAGCGAACCGATTTTGTTCCTCTCGACCGTCTACTGCCAAACCCCGTCAAGATGCCGAGAGCTAAGAGGGCCAAGGTGAGGAGGACCACCGACTGCGCGCAAGCTCTGACCCGGGACTAACCATGCACAGCAATACCGCAAGCTGATGCAGCAGTATGAAATCACCTTCGGATTCCGTGCGCCGTACCAGGTGGTTGTCGACTCCCAGCTCATTGCCGACGCCTGCCGCTTCAAGATGGACCTGGTCAAGTCCCTGAAGCAGACATTGGCAAATGCCAGCGAGATCAAACCTTCCATTACCACGTGCTCCATGCGCCATCTTTACGGCTCCAAGTCCCAGCCCGGCGTTGAGGCCGCGATCGAGCTGGGAAAGACGTTCGAACGACGACGATGTGGCCACCTCCCGGACCAGTACCCGGAGCCGTTATCCGAGCTCGAATGCCTCGCCTCCGTGGTCGATCCGAAATCCACAGGCATCAACAAGCACCATCTGATCTTGGCCAGCAACTCGCAGCCCATTCGATCCTACATGCGTGGCATTCGCACCGTGCCCCTGATCTATATCAACCGGTACGACCACTGTCTGCCTTGCGGACTATGCGGATTGGCTGGCTAACTGTAACTAGATCGGTTATGATCATGGAGCCTATGAGCTCCGGAAGTGTGACAGAACGATCCAAGGAGGAGCGAGCGAAGCTACGGGCCGAAATCGTCAGACCCGGGGGCAAGAGGAAGAGGGCCGAAGACGACGAGGAGGACGAAGAGAAGCCTGGCGCAAAGGAGGGAGCCGGAGGGGCCGAAGGTTCGGCGGAACAGGCCAAGAAAAAGAAAAGAAAGCAGGCCGGACCGAAAGGACCCAATCCTCTGTCGGTCAAGAAGCCCAAGAAACCCAAGCCGAGCCAGGCCGACACGCCGAAACCCAAGGACAAGTCTCCGGCCCCCGACACGAAGGAGGCATCGACATCAGAAGGACCCAAGCGGAAGCGCAAAAGAAAAGCCAAGGCCGCGGGAGACGGCGACGGGGCTGATGGCGAGGACGCCGGGCCGGTGGCTTCGGAGGCGAGTGGTGACGATGTCGATAGGATGCAGGAGGATTGAAGGGCTTAGTTGTTTGTGGCTGAGAGGAGTTCCAGAATGGATCGTCACGGAGATGACGGCAGCATTTCATGGCGTTGGCGGCTTACCACTTGAGGATTTGCATTACCGGTCTGCGACAGCATTTGAAATGATACCATACGTAGAGAAAGACGGACATGCACGCGGGCAGACGCGATTTGCACGACTTCGATGACCTCTATGAGAGGGGAGGTGCGTTTCCGGCTCACGATATCCGGCCCTAGTGCAGAGCTTGAGGTCTCAGTGGGGGCGTCCATGATCAGCACTGACGCGGCCGGGCTCATCAAACGCTCGATCCCTGCCGCGACGGTGGCAGGTGGTCGCGCAGACATGGGAGAGCAACGAGACTTGATAGTCATCGGGTGCCGTCTGAACTGTTCGGGCACACGAGTCCCCCCCCCCCCCCCCCCCCCCCCCCTTCCCCCGTTAAGGGGATGGATGAACGGCCGTCTCTGCCCCTTATGTGGTGGTTTCTATCACCGCCACGAAGAAGGCCGACATCAGGTCTCCCCCATGGTAATTGATCACAATGGCATTGGACAGGATCCATGGGTCCAAGCAAGCCGTGGCGTGTTTTGGCCGTCTCTCATTACTGGGCACCGGTCGGGACACGGCATATGGATGGGACAGGCCTGGGCGGAGGGGGCGGGTCTCTAGGCAAGCAGATACATATAGTACTGTACTCATGTGGCGGGCATGGAGTACTGGCTTAGGTACATCCTAAGTAATGTAGCATCCATAGGTACACAGGTGGGCATGGAGTGTATGTATGGGATGGGATGGGATGCTAACCCGCACTGGCTCGACTGGGCGAAAGCCTTCCCCTCCATCTGCCCATCAATTGAGGCCAAGTGACCACGCCATGCGCAAAGTGCACCCGCCCTGCCTGTGCCAAAGAAAATTACATGATTTACCTACAGTACCCAGCCCGCCAACGGCCCTTTTATCTGGCATAGGTCGGCCCTACTGACACGCGCGCACCGCTCAACCGTCGTCGCCCCTCGAGCAGGATCGGAGCGACTCGCTTTCATGCTTCGTGTGCCCGTGATTCCTTCCAAGCTACAACCTGCTCTTTAGCGTTCTCGGCGGCGTTCATCCTTCGATCCGAGACCCTGGATTCCACTGCAGGTGCCGGCAAAGGGTTGCAGCTGCGTTGGAGTCCAGAACCGCTGCCCTGCGACACCCCCCACGCCTGTCGCTAATAACCGGCCGCGCGCAGGTCATCTTTCGAAACTGGAACAACCTCAAGGGGGGGATATATCCGAGAAGCCATGCCCGAAACTCCCAAGCCGACACGCCCATCCCACGCTCCCTCTCACGACTCGCCCGCGAGCTCACATGCACACCAGCAAACCCAAATGGCGGCGGTAGCATCTGCGCAGGAATTTGACGACTTCGGACTCCCCATCAGGCAATACGCCAGTCCGCCGCCCGGCAAAGACGCCCGAGATGGCGACCAGCCCAGCGGCAGCGCAGGAGCCGCGAAAGACGCCGGGGGCGACACGGCGCAAGACAAGCTGCAGGATCAGGCTGCTCGTGCCGCTTCCGCTGCTCATGCCGGCGGCAATGGCGAACAAAAAGGGGACTTAAGGGTGCCGACCCCGCCGGGGAAGGCAACTGGGCTGTCGGCAGGGAACAGCGAGGATGAGAAACCCCAAGGCGCGCCAGCGACCCCGGCGCTGCGAAGTTCCAACCCCGAATCTGCCTCAAACAACGCCGAGCCGCAGGCTCACGACGAACCACCAAAGACGCCCGTGCCGTCGGCCGTCGCCGATGCCAAGGTCAGCGACCACGATGCAAATCGCATTGACAAGGGCGGCCCCTCGCAACCGGATCCAACCGCGCCATCAGCGACCGCACGCCCCAGGTCGGATACGACCTCCTCGGTCCAGGCGATATCCGGCCCGTCCCTGAAGGATATCAATGCCGGGAAGGAGGGCGGGGAGAAAAGAGACGCCGGCCATACCCGCGACCCCAGTGCTGCCAGCGCCGTGCCTTCCATGTCCGAATTCTCCCACCAGCAACTGACGGCCCCTAAATCAGAAGAGAAAGACGACGATGACGGAGGCTGGCAAACTATGCCGGCGTATGCGCCCTACGACATATACGATGACGACGACCGACTTGTGGCCAAAGAACATAATGAGGAGGACGACGAGACGTATGGCTATGCAGGCCTGGGAGGGGCCGGCAAAGGGTACACGCGCGTTCTCGTTGACGAGGATGCGCAATCCGAGACCAGCCTCGATGGCGATACCAAATATCTTTTCAAGGAGACCTTGGGCACCAGTGCGGCCGACATGGACGAGCAGAGGGACGCCGTGTCGCAACTGCAGGCCACCAAGGACCTCCTCACCGAAGGCCAGAGGATAGCTTACGTGGGGGCCACGCGCCTGGAACTGGCGACGATGGTGAAGGAGGCCGAGTCGCTTGAACACACCAACAAGAGGACCAAGAAAGACATAGCCATGGCAGCTGAAGCCATGAAGATGTGGGCCCAAAAGATCATGGTTCGCCTCTACGCACACATGGAGATCAGCCCGGCGGAGCAAGTCATGATCGAACAGCTGGCCGAGCACGGCGTCATGCCCAGCGACTTGACTCCGGTGCTGATGCAGAACGCCCGCGTCAAGAACCCCATGGCCGAGGAGAAGGAACCTTCTCTGCCCTCGACCCCCAAAGCCGGCGCCAAGAGTTCGCGGTCTTCAGTGTCCACCAGGACTGGCGAGGAATCGCCGGCCATGCCTCCACCACCGTACGAGAGCCACGTCAGCGAGGACATGCCCGAGGTCAAGACGCCCTCGCAACTGCCCAGCTCTCAAAAGATTGATATCGACCTCCGCTGGACCGTGCTCTGCGATCTCTTTCTGGTGCTGATTGTAGACTCTATTTACGATGCAAGGTCCCGGGTTCTTCTGGAGCGCATGGGGAAAACCCTAGAAGTCCCTTGGCTTGATATTTGCCGGTTCGAGAAGCGAGTCACAGACGCGTTGGAGATGCAGCAACAGGCCGAACAGGAGAACTGGAACGAGGACGAGCACCTTGAGAACAGGCGGAAAATGGCCCTGAAGCGAAAGTATGTCATGATGGGCCTTGCCACTGTCGGCGGCGGTCTCGTCATTGGTCTGTCGGCCGGTCTTGCAGCGCCGCTGATCGGCGCCGGCCTTGCCGCTGGCTTCACCACCATTGGCGTTGGTGGTACAAGTTCTTTCCTGGCCGGCGCGGGTGGCGCCGCCATCATCACCTCAGGCGCTGCCGCGTCGGGTAGTTACATGGGTGGCAAGGCTGCCAACAAGCGCATGGGCGCCGTAAGGACGTTTGAATACCGCCCGCTTCACAACAACAAGCGAGTCAATCTCATTGTTACCATCTCCGGGTGGATGACGAGCACGAACGACGATGTCCGTTTGCCATTCAGCACGGTCGACCCCATTATGGGAGACATCTACTCCATTCTGTGGGAACCCGAGATGCTGACGAGTATGGGTGATACCATCAATATCCTGGCCACTGAGGTAAGATGACAGTCTGGACTGGGGCATGATGTCTCGCTAACCACACCGCCCACAGGCTCTCACACAAGGTCTTCAACAGGTCTTGGGTAGCACGATCCTGATGGGTCTGATGGCCGCCCTGCAGCTGCCTGTCGTGCTATCCAAGCTTGCCTACCTCATCGACAACCCGTGGAGTGTATCTATGGACCGTGCTTGGTCAGCCGGCCTGGTTTTGGCCGACTCCTTGATCGACCGCAACCTGGGCGCGCGGCCAATTACCCTGGTGGGCTACTCGCTCGGCTCGCGCGTCATCTTCTCCTGCCTGTTGGAGCTTGCCCGGAAGGGCGCCTTCGGGCTTGTGCAGAATGCGTACCTCTTTGGGTCTCCTCTAGTCATCAAGCAGGAGGAGTATCTCAGGTGCCGCACAGTCGTTTCCGGCCGGTTCGTCAACGGCTACAACAAGAACGATTGGATTCTGGGCTACCTATTCCGTCTTACCAACGGTGGTATCCGGAGGGTTGCCGGCCTGGCCACGATTGACGGGATCCCCGGCATCGAAAACATGGACTGCTCAGAATTCGTGGTGGGCCACATGGACTACCGACAGGCCATGCCGAGGTTGCTACGAGAATGCGGATGGATGGTAGAGAGTGACGAGTTCACCGAGATAGAAGATCCTGACCCGGATCAGCACCGAGAGCGGCAAAGAGAGCTCATCAGCGAGATTGAAGAGGCGCGTCAACAACTAGAAAAGGACGGCGCCGCAGAGAAGAAGGGCGCCTTCGGCTTCTTTTCTCGAAAGAAGAAGCAGAAACAAGACTGGGAAATCTACGAAGACAGCAACAAGGCGCCTGGCCCGAATGGGCAAAAGACGGAGGACAAGTTCGGCAACAACCACGGCGTTCTCTTCGACGTCGATGCTATGCGTGCCGAACTGGCCAAGGAGGCGGAGGAGGCAAAAGACTCCGATAATCCTCAAGCCCGGCACGTGCCGTCAGCACTACCGCCGATCCAGATCAACTCATCTCCCGACAACCCGCGTCACAACCTGCGCGAGACCCAAAGCGAGTACTCCACGACGACGCTGCGGTCGGTATCATCGCCGGGGCTCGGAACGTCGCAGGAACGCACACCCACCCTCGGTAGCGGGCGTTTTGACTACTCCACCCCGCGGCCCTCGCCTTCGTTTGTGCCCTACGGCTACGAGCAGGAGGAAGAGGTTCAAATGACCTTTGATACTGCCTTTGCCGACGACGACAAACCGCCCAAGCCACCCGCCAAGGATGACGTGCCACCTTCCAGGCCTGACTACAAGTCGAGCCAAACCGTGCCAAATATGGCAGTGCACGACCCGTGGGCCGACGACGACGACGACGACTTCGGCAAGGAGAAGGAAATATCCATGACATTCGCATAGCCCTTGCACTTAACCTATGCTGTGCTTTCTATTCATTAGCCTGCGGCGAACGCTTAGATGCCGGTGCTGTCCCCCCCTTATCCACAAGGGTGCATGATCTGATTGCCTGTCGGAACACGGCCTTGGTAGTCGTCGTCGTCGTTCTCTGCTACACTGCGCTCTGGATTCTAGATTCGTGGGTTCCTCAGCGTGCCCGGCTGTTGCTCTGCTGGGAGGAGGCTGTCCCCTGCCTGTTATCCATTACCTTGTTTTTAAACAAACAGCATGGCAACACGGCGTTCTTTTTTGCTGAACATGTTGGACCTTTCTTTTTCTTTTTCGCCACTCCTTGGAACGGTTACGCATGCGCGAGGGGTGGTACAACCGTCGGGATGCCGTCGTCCCCTTTGATTGAGAAAGACCCCCCACGCGCCAACGACATAAAACGAAAAGCCCAAGATCGCGTCGCAAAAACCCGAATGCTGCCCATCACTGGAAAGAGGTAGAATGTGCCATCGTAACCCTTTCGGCCTTGATACAGGGGGCCCGGGTTAGCTCTAGTATCCATATCATATCGGGGGATAGAACATAGGCTTGGATGTAGTAGTAGTAAAGTAGTATGTAATACAGAAAGAAGCACTGCACGATCAGACATGTCCCCGTTTTCGCCAGTACCGGGCGCCGGCGGAACCGTATCCGGGGCTTTCGGCCGGTTGAGCAGGACGCGGAACCTGAAGAGGCCCCGGTAGACACAGTAGTGACGAGCAGTAGCTCTCTGGAGAAACATGCCTCACTGTCCCGTCTGTTCAACCCCCCCCCCCCCCCCCCCCCCCCCACCCCTCGGGGGGGGGGGGGGGGGGGGGGTTGCTGCCTGGGTACCTAGTGACGTAGATTCCCAAAGCCTTGCTCTCGTATCCGTTGCGCCCACTGAGTTAGGGAAGGAGGTGGCTGTGTCGTCACGGATTATAGCGAGGTCGCGAGACGCTGCCCAAGGTTCGGGTGTCCGGACGGGCCGGCCGGTCATTACCAGGGGGAGAGAGATGGTGGTCGCCCTGGGACCGCGAATATCCGCCACGGAGATCATGGCCGGATCAGAACTGCTCGAGATTGTGGAAAAGATCCGCCGCCGTCCCTGGCCCGGCTGGGAATGCACAAGGGCAGACAGGGCCGAGGCATCCATGCGAGATAGTCGCCAAGTCAGCACCGCGGAAGCCGAGGATGTACTCTGACCAGCCCGGCAGCGGCACCACGCGCCGTGGTAACAACGAAAAAAAGAAAAGGAGTGCCGAGGTAAAGCATAATATATACTATGTTTACGCCCGCCCGTGGCGGGTAATCTCCTCTTTCACGTCCATTTCCAAACCTTCACCATTTTTGTTTTTACATACCGTTCGCCTTCTCCTCCAAGACGGAGATTACGCTGGGCGTATCGTGCGGCGCCGGGGTCGCAACCGGTTTCGAGATAGGGGTGCTGGGCCGGCTCGTGATGAACTGCAAACCAAGAGCGTCGCCGTTAGCCACAAAATCCTATGCTGTCGCATTCTACGTCATGAAGCCCCGCGGTTTGAGACTTACGTTGCTGGCCGCGCTCAGCAAGGCAATGAGCGAGCTCTGTACCACATCCTGGTGAATGCCGACGCCCCACACGGTCTGCTTGCTGCCCGTGGGCTTGCACTCGATGTACGAGGCGGCCTTGGAGCTGCCACCCTCGCCAATGGCATGCTCCTTGTAGTCGTTAACGTCGAAGTCGATGCCGACCTCCTTGAGGGCAGAAACCATGCTGGAGATGGGTCCGTTCCCGCGGCCGCGCAGCTTGACCTCCTTGCCGCCCATGTAGACGACGCCTTCGAAGATACGGACGAAATCTTTCGTGTCCTGGGTTTTGCCGAGGGCCGCGGGCATGGGGGACGCGGAGCGGTCGGGGGTGATGCTGTAGTCCACAAGGCTCATGTGGGGGTTCTGGTGGAGGAAGTAAGTCTTCTCGAAGAGGTCGGTAATCTCGTTGGCGAGCAGCTCCCGGCCCACCTCCTCGGTACGGCGCTGGACGACCTTGGAGAAGGCGACCTGGAGGCCGCGCGGGAGGTCGAGCTCCAGCTTCGTGTGCAGAATGAAGGCGGTTCCGCCCTTTCCGGACTGCGAGTTGACGCGGATGATAGCCTCGTAATTGCGGCCGATGTCGCGGGGGTCGAGGGGCAGGTAGGGCATTCCGTTCCATGGGTCCTCGTGGCCCAGGCCTTGGCGCTGGCGGTCTTGGAACCCCTTCTTGATGGCGTCTTGGTGGCTGCCCGAGAAGGCGGCGCATACGAGGCTGCCGCCGTAGGGGGCACGCTGGTGGACCGGAATCTTGGTGCAGGACTCGACCATGTCGATGACCGAGTTCAGGTCGGAGAAGTCAATCTGTGGGCTGACACCCTGGGTGTAAAGGTTCAGAGCCAAAGTGACCAAATCGACGTTGCCCGTTCTCTCTCCATTGCTGCGAAAGTGTCAGCCCTCTCTCGGGGAGCGGAAGAGACATGGTTACGAACCCGAACAAGCAGCCCTCTACACGATCAGCTCCCGCCATCTGCGCCAGTTCGGCAGCGGCAATACCTATTGCACGTTAGTGGGCGCACCACGGCACCTCAACTCGCTCTACTTACTGGTTCCACGATCATTGTGCGGATGCTGCCAAAGCTCGTTAGTCTCCGGGGGTTATGCTACAGGCATCGACGACGGTAACTCACCAACGAAATGCACACATGTTCCCTGTCCCCAATGTTCTGGCAGAAGTACTCAATCAAGTCGGCGTAGATGTTGGGCGTAGCCAACTCGACGGTGGCGGGCAAGTTGAGGATGAGCTGGTCTCCGGTGGCAGCGTTGGGTTCCCACGCGGCTTTCACTGCGCGGCACACCCTCAGGGCGTACTCGGGGTCGGTGTCGGAGAAGCACTCGGGCGAGAATTCGAACTGCCATTTCGTGTCCTGGGCGTCGGGGTTGTCCTTGGTCAGGGAGCGGACCAGCTTGGTGCACTCGACGGCAAGCTCCAGCGTCTGCTCCTCCGAGTAGCCAAAGACGACTTGGCGGAAGCAGGCGCTGGTGGCGAGGTAGATGTGGATGATGGCGTTTTTCGCGCCGCGGACCGACTCGACGGTCCTCCGGATGAGGTCGGGGCGGCACGGCGAAAGGACCTGGATGCATACGTCGTCGGGCGTGGCTCCCGGGGTTTCGATCAAGCGGCGGGTGAAGTCGAAGTCGGTCTGGGAGGCCGAAGGGAACGAGACCTCGATCTCCTTGTAGCCCAGGTTGCACAGCATCTGGAAGTAGCGCCACTTCTCTTCGCCGCTCTAGTTACCGCCCAGCGGCGTGTCAGCTCGAGGGCGCTCGGGAACGGCCAGCGGCGCAAGCAGAGCCGGGGGCGCACGAGGGCATATAGCAACGTACCATGGGATCGGGCAGACTCTGGTTGCCGTCGCGGAGACACGAGCTTTCGCGCATGTTAGCAAGCCGCCTGCGCCGAAGCTACAGCGTAGGTTTCCGTGGGGCCACATACGACAGCCAGCGGGGGGCTTTCTCGATGGTCTTGTCAGGCCATTGCCGGTTCGGCATACGCGGACCCTGGGCGAGTTAGTGGGCGGGACGAAGCCGAGAGAGGGCAGAGACGCGAGACTCACCTTGAAGGGCTTGTACTTCTTGGACGGCTCCTTGAGCCTGCAGAGAAGAGTCAGTCCGGGGGGTGTCACCACGGCCCAGGTACAGAGCGCCGGCCGGGCAGCCGCCACCTACATGGTCATTTTGGCGGGGGGTTCGCGGGGTAGCAGCCGATGCTGGGGAGACGGGCCAGTCAGCGCTGGCGAGTGGGTGCTTTCGAGTGTCGAGGGACGGGCGGGAACAACACGGCAAGTTGCTTTTTGGTCCGGTTGCAGAAGGGCTCCAGAGCCGAGGACGAAGACGAAGAAATACAGGCAGACGGGAGAAGCCTGCAAGAGGCTGGCGCAGCGGAATCGGAGGCAGATGCTAAAAAAGTGCGTCACAGAGGTGGGGTACTGAAAATTTCCCAACTGTGCAGTTCCCGTCCGCCTTTGACTGAATCGCGGGGTCGTCCACTGCGGGAACGGGTACATAGTATGGGGCGCGCCCTATAGTATCCATAACATGGATCTACTAGTACTTCATTGCTACGGTGTGTATGGGTACATACTTACATTGGGATACGTTATGTGTTTTGCTCCGTACTTTATTAATCGCATCCCAAGTCGGGCTGGCGTTGGATGACCATGTTTCTTTCCCCCGGCACCCCAACTTTAGTGTCCCCGTCACCCCCCGTTAAAGCTGTCGTCCATGGAGCCATCTATCCATGGATGGCTGGGGACGACATCCGACGGCACGCCTGGCCTGCATACTTACATCCGTAGTGCAATAACCGTACGTTATAATCAGCCCATTGGAAATGCAGCCTTCCTTGTATCTGTAAGCCAGCGGCCAGCGAACCGCCCCATTGCATTCTTCCGCACGAGGGGAAAGGATTTCACGAAAACCGCTGCTTTCCGAAGGGCTCTGTCTATCCTGGAGTAAATACCTATGTACTTAACTTAGGCACTCCATCCAACCTTACTTGTACTGCATCCATGCAAGTGGGTATTATTTACCCGAACTCGACAGCATCCAACCCACCTATTTGTTCGGGACATCCATTGGGTAGTTGACTGACTGTTGGCGACAACGTCATCTATACGCACGTTGTACAGACCTACTTAACCGGGCACCTCAGCACACGCCGAGCCGTAATTAGGCTATAACTCTCCATCTGCCTCTGTATACGACGTGCGCATACTGTAGCGTAAGTCGCCTTGCTTGTAAAGGGCAGGGGCTTCATTGGGGACTGGAGGTTGGAGTATACGATCCCGTACTACATGCTAAACCGTAACCCCGCATACTCCATGTCAATGGCTGCCTGTGGCAGGGCTGTTGGTTGTCCAGGGTCCGCTGCAAGGTACCACCGCGTCACATCCATCCATCCATCCATCCATCCCAAGCAACAGATGGATCCATTCAATCCCATTCGTACTCTGACTCTAATGCCGAAACCCAGGTCTATTTATCCTCTCGATGGCCAGCACCATTCGAAAAGCACATGGCGCCCTTAGGCGAAGAAGTGCCTGTGCCCACGAAGTCATCCGGCAACGAGCAGATCCCCATCATCACCGTTTCCTCCCCGCATTAGGAAGACGCACCCTTGGACAACCTCACATTGTGGTCTAGTCTAGCGCTTGCCCTCTCGCACCTACAAAAGACGCACCATGGCGATTGCCCCACTCCCATGGGATCTTGTCGGTGATAATCGGTATAGAGGAGAGCCGTTCACAGCCTCATACACCCTCCCTGGCTACCTATGGATGGGATGGCAGTAGCCCAGTTGCCAGCGAACTCCGCTAGCAGCGGAGCACCAAGCTGGCGCAGCACGCGTTATTTTCTGGACATTGAGGTAAGGTAGTACAATTGTACTCTCTAGGCTCCAGCGTAAGCCTGAGTAAAAGTATGGATGTAAAGTAGAATGGATACCTCAAGTAAGTAGGCTTGCGCACAACTGTTGGGACTGGCCATTCCCTCGGCCATTCGTCTTCGAGTTAACCCCCTCTGTATGCGCCATTATTGCTGATTGTAGAATCGGCGCGCTTCTTCGGCTGTTGGGTTCCTTGTATGCCGCCGACGATCTGGGACAATGGCCCAGCCCGAGCGGACACTCCTGGACCAAATCCTCAGCGAGTTCAACAACGACGAGTTGCTGCAGAGCGACGGCGTAACGGGCCAAGTTAGCGCCCACTTGGACGCACTGCCCGAGACCAGCGGGAGACTGGTAAGGGCGTATCTGATGCCCGAGGGACTCGAGCGTACGTCTGGGGAGCCTCGCTTGATCCCCCGCTATAAGTGATAGATCTAAGGTGACCCGCGCAGATGAAACCGACAGCATCTTTCGCGCACGCTCGGCTTTGGCCCGTCGCGGTCAGCCCATACGCTGCGCGGCGCTGCTCGTGGCGCACTGGCTGCAAACATGCCAGTTGCACCACCCGGAATGCCTTCGGCCTCCCTCTTCCGACTCCCGGTCTTCGTCGTGGCCACGGCGGTTGGTCGATCTCATCAATTACGCGCCAGCAGCCTCATCCGGCACGTCGTATGTGAGGGTGGTCGAGACCGGCTCGCAAAGAGAACCGTATTGCACACTCAGCGTAAGGGGGCCCTTTTCTACCCTTTTCCAGCACGACCCTGTATTAGGTCATTGCTGACTCTAGATGCTGGTAGTACCGCTGGCCGTTGAACCCCGTGTGCCTCACCTCCGAAACCTCAGAGGAACTCTTTCGGGGAATTCCTTCGGACGAACTTTCCGGTTCAATTCAAGATGCTTGCACGCTTGTCAAGCATCTGGGCATTAGATATGTATGGGTGGACGCTCTGGTACTATTCAGCAAATCCATCTCGACGTAGTTTCAGTCGGTTTCTGACTTCGCAAATCAGTGCATCATGCAAAACTCCACCGGGGATTGGCACCGTGAAGCCAAGAAAATGGCCGACATTTACACGAACGCCGTGTTTACCGTCGCGGCAGTGGACGGGACGCGCCTGGGGGAAGTGGCCGCCGTCGAGCCTTTCCTGTCCGAGCCGAATCGACTCGTCGCGATGGACGACAGCTTGGCCAACCCGGAGAACGTGTACCGCAATCTGCTGGACACGCGCAACTTTGCTTCGCGGGACGAAGGCGCCCTAGACGGCCGAGGTTGGTGCTTCCAGGAGAAGATGCTGTCCAGAAGGATCATCAGCATCACCAAGACGGACATCTTCTGGGACTGCTTGCATCACTCCGCGTCCGGGAGAAGGCCGTGTGGCATAATTGGCGACTTTTCTCCTGGCTTCAGAGATCTGGACGACCGGACATTCAAGCGCGTCCTTCTAGGCCCTCCGGCAGCGGGGTTCGATCAGGCCGATGCTTATTGGCAGTGGAGGAAGGCCGTGGAGGATTACACTAGGCGATCCTTGACTCGCCGGGAAGACAGGCTCATCGCTCTCCAAGGGATCACGAGTCGGATGAGCCAGGTCCTCGGGGACGAATGTGTCGTCAGTATCTGGAGCAAAGATCCCATCCGGTCACTGATCTGGTTCGCATCTCCAACAAGCGATCCATCCGCCCAGGATCTGCCCGGTATCGAAGCTCCGTCTTGGTCCTGGGCTTCAGTCGGCGGTCCCATCTCCTACCGACTCTGGCACCCGTACGAACAATACCTCCACAGGAAGGGAGAAACACTTGTCCAGGCCGCCGTCGTCGAGGCCATGTCGGCAGAGGGCGAGGATGAGGACGGGTTCGCCAAATTCAAAGGGACGCTGCGGATCCATGGGCCCGTCATCACCGGCCACTTGAGGGGCAAAACCGTCTTCGTCAGGAAGGAGAGATGCCCCATGCACGCTTTGTCTTCGGGCGGCGAGACCTTGGAGGCGAGCAAGGCGATATACGACGACGAGCGGGCCCCCTACGAGAAAAGGCTATTCCATCACGAGAAAGTGTTACTGGATCCAAGACCGTCTGGCCCACAGGGGGAACGCCGCGGAGGCTTTCTGCCTCTTGGAATTCCGCCGAGGGAGGGACCACCCGGTGTTCGTGAGGTCAAATGCTTGCTGCTCTGCGAGGGGGGCTACAATACCCCTTTGAAAGCTCAGTACTGCGTGGTTCTGGAGCGGGAGAATGGCAAACGGGGCGATGGGCTGCGGGGGGTCTTCGCCCGCAGCGATCTGTACCGACGAATCGGTCTGTGTGTTATAGACAGCATGCAGTTCTCCCGCCACGGAACCTGTGGCCATGGTACGATTTCCCGCTCAACAGCCGGTATTGGTAGTTTGACGTCCTGTGCCTGGGCTAGTCAAGAGAGCTGGGCGCTACGTGAGAGGGTGGACATTTGTTAGCATTAGTCCATTCGGTAGCATTCATGTTTCTCGAGTTTGAGTCCGCAAGTAGTGTATATACCACGATGAAGGGATTCGTAGGCGGGTGCACATACTTGGCACCCATGGGGCTCTCCAGTGTGAAACCACCCACGGGTACGGTGGATTCTACCCGTCGCTGACTGCTTTCGATCCTACAGTAGCCTGATGTGGATAAAGATCTTGGCCCGGTTTACGGCGACACCATCCCGTTACTGTCGGGGCCCCCCAGCCTTTTCGTGCCGTTGTAGTGGCCGGCAATATCCCATGCAGTGAAGGCAAAGCAGTCTCCCATGGCGGGGGGGGGGCATGATGTTTCCCTGTCCTCGGGCTGGAAAAAGCCAGCCCAGCCCCGGGCGGAAACGGCCAATGGCGAGTCGGGGCCGATGCGCGCGTACCGAGGGGGGCGCATTTTTCGGTGCGGTTATACGGCGTTCATGTTGGTGATGGGGAATTATCTGACCCACGCCACCCCCCCAACGGTCCTGCTGGCGATCATACACACACTAATAAGAGCTGCGTTTGTCTTACAGTCGGCGCCCGCGCCCCAACCAACGGGCAGCGGGAGGAACAGCGTGGCCCCGCGGAGGGCTGGCTGAGGTAACGATGCTTTCATCCACCCACACCCACCCCGTGTACAGCCTGGGGTTGTTGATTCCGGCGCACGGGGGTGGTGTAGCGCTTGGGATCTGCTCAAGTTTCTATTTATTGCTTCACGCTAACAAACCCCGGGCGATTCGCACTAACCGGGTAGTGATCAGCCCCCAGCTTGTTAGTTGGACCGGGGCGTGTCCGTTAGGGGTCCCTCCCTTATTGGCACACATTGGGGGGAGCCTTGGTCAGTTGGAGACGTGACTCCATCGCCTCGTCAGCCGCGGCGGAACACATCTTGATTGGCGTGGGCTCGGAACGGGACCAGTTGCTAGGCAGGCGGGCGGAGGAGGGGAGGTTACCGCAAAGGTAGCCGCCTGCAGCGTGCCGGGCTGTGGCTTTTGGGGTTTTCATGGACGGGTAGATGCAAAGACCGACGGGACCATATGCAAGGAAAGAAAAGAGGGAGAGAGGCGGTTTGGCGACGTTGGCGGTCTCTCCCTTTTTCACGCTCGTGTGGCGGGACAAACAACAGCCCACGGGTCCCTGACGCCGTCGGACTCCACGACAACCTCAGCCATCGTGAACGTGAATGCGAACGCGAAGAGACTCCCAGGTCTGGAAGCAAAAAGCCCGGGCACTATTGTGCTGACAGTCGGCCCGCCTATGAATGGATCCCAAGACAAGGTTCAAATCCGTCCATCCAACCTGGAGACTCAGCCCCACGAAGCTAGCAGGGCTGTAAGGCTGGCTTCGATCTTGTCTGCCTGTCTGTCACCTCTACGAACAATCGCTAGCTTACCCGCCAGATCTCTCTCTCTCTCTCTCTCTCTCTCTCTCTCTTTCTCCCTTCACCGTGAACCATGCGGTGCAGAAACTGCGGAGGGAGGGGTCAGGGTACTGTGCTCGTTCTGACTCGGTCAAGCGAAGACCAAACAGACAGCGTGAGGGACCTGCCAGGCCTGGGGCTAACGGCAGGCTGGCTGATCTGGCCAATGCCGGGCGGCTGAGCCCAGGTCACTAGGTCTCACTTATTTCCTCTTCACTGGCGCGCCGAGTAGACCCCCCGGAACCTGATGCTGTCCCGCCCGCAGGCCTGATATGAACCACGGCTTGACAGACCCAGATAGATCCATGAACCCGAACAGCCACCTGCAAGAACGCGTGTGCTCACCTCAGATCGTCCCACGACCTCGCTACCGAGGGGGACGAAACAAACAAACTCCCGTTGGTTGTGCGACCCCGGCTGCTGGCCGGGGCTGGAAAGGAAGCTGGTCAAGTTCCTCACCCCACCCACCCTCTCTTGCTTACTCTTTCGTTTTCCGTTGCTCGCCGTTTCGTCGTAGGCTCTTCGCCCACGGCGCTGGCCAGTCCAGCCCGCAGAAGGCGAGGCGCAGTCCGATGGAGCAGGATAAGGAGCAGGGGTTCCGGTTCTCTTATTGTGTGTCCTGGCTATGATGGAGGAGGCTATGGCTAAGGCAGGTTGCTTACCTATCCCATGGCTACATACATACCTCCTACCTATGTACATTTCGGGGTGGGCAGCCAGTGTATGGCCATAGCCTATGGGAGGGGGCCGGCACATCCACCCCCCCCTCGTCTCTTCCCCCATGCGTGCATGAGTGCATGCAGCCCAGGCCCGGGTGCAAAACCAACGAGCCTGTCGGAGGAGGGCCCAGCGGGCAGATCGTTTCTCGGCGACTACGACGCTGCCGGCGAGACGCCGGCGTGCAAAGGGAGGCAGACGACCGGCAGCCGAGCGAAAGCTGACAGCCGTAGGGGCGGGCCTTTCTGGTCATACACACGCAAAGCACGCAAGCCAAAAAGTAAACGCAGACGGGGGGAGGGGGGGGCGTGGTTGTGGCCCCCGGTTGGAAAGGATTGGTGTGCGGCAACGCTATTTTCTCACGCTCGCGCTATACCGTCTATGCCTGCGTGTGTCTATCAGTTCTCCAGCTGTATCTCCTGTGCCGTCGCGCACTCCACCCCTTCTTACTGTACCCAGCAAATCTGAAGTTTCTCTCCCTTCTCGCCCGTGCCTCTCCGTTCTTACCCCCTTGTGTGTCTCTCTTGCCTCTCCGAGTCGCTTCCGTGACGTGAATTGCCTCTTGCCGTGCTGCCGGCTCACCACCGCGATTGCAAGGCGGCCCATGATTATTGCCCGGCTATCAACACCACACACGCACTTACATCGCCGACTAAGCTCCACTTCACCAATCGCTTCCCATCCGCCTGCCCAGCCAAACCGCACGTGGGCAATGCAATGCGACGGCTGGATCGATCAGTAAAACCGACATAGAATCCCTCGGTAGACCACCGAGAAAGACATCCCGCCGCTTGGGCGGATCCCCCAGGAACTTGTGCTGGAGAGTGTCCGCCGGAACATGCGATTCGATGTCTCGGCCGCCGGGGCCGTGGTCTACTTATTAGTCGCCGGGGCCGCGGCAAGGATACCACCACCGCCCGCCGCGATGATGGAGGTTCGAAGCTCGCGGCATATCGAGTTCCAGGACTTCTCTCTGTATCTGAATCGATGGCGCGACACCATGATCCGGTGGGCGCTCCTCGACGACAGTGACTCTGCCATCCGCATAACCAATGTGTCTCTTTACCGTATCGACGACGACGGCCGGTTGACCGAGGTCGTCGGGATAGGGCGAGAGGTGGGGAACGGCCGGGAGCGTGGCACGTCGGATGAGTCCGCCGTGGCCCGTGGGCGAGCCGGCAACCGCTTCCTCGAGGGCGTGGGCGAACGGGGCCCTGGTTACATGAGCGTAGGCACACGGGACCTGGACAGCGAGACGGTATCTTTTGATTGTACGTCCTCATCTCCGTTTTTCTCCTCGGCCGCCCGCCCGCCCGGACACAGAAGGTCCTGCTGATACGTGTGAACGCTTGCACACAGACAACATGCAAGGCGCGAACGGGTCGGCGACGCTCCTGAGAGACGCCGTGTATTTCAACGAGTACTTCAACCAAGGGCTGGTCAATACGGCGCTTTGCCTGTCGGTGGGCTGGGATGGGAAGCAGTTCCCCATGCGGGCTTACAGCAAGGCGTTCGCCATCACCGAGGACACCGAATTCTCGGGCCAGACCTTCAAAAAGCTGAACGAGACCCTGAAAGCGTCGAACGTGGCCGGAAAGTACGAGGGGCCCGTGCCCGACGACAACCCGAGTGCCCTCTGGCAGCCGCCGGCGTCCGCGTCCGCGGCCGCCGCCGCTTCCGCCGACGCCGCCTCGAACGGGGGCGGCAGCCCGGGCCTGTCGGTGGCGGCGCAGGCGGGCATCGGGGTCGGGGCGGGCCTCGCGGGGCTGCTGCTCCTCGGCGGGCTCGTCTTCCTCTTCTGCCGGCGGCGGCGGCGGCGCCGGGGCCCGAAGCCGTACGGCCGGGGCGCGGGCGGCGACTTCGCCTCGGACAGCGGCGTCATGGTGCGGGACAAGGAGATGGCGGGCGTCAGCCAGAGCGGCCCGCACTCCCTCTACGCCTCGGACCCGGGCCGGCTGCACGAGCACGGCGCGCCCGCGGACTCGCCCGTCGTCGGCGGCGACCCGCGCCGGTACTCGGGCTATGCCGGAGGCGGCGGCGGCAGCGACTCGCGGCACTCGGGCTACCACGGCGGCGACCACCCGCGGCACTCGGGCTACGGCGGCGACGGCGACGGCGACGTCGAGTCGTACCACGCGGAGCCGGTCCCCGGCGGGACCGACGGAGGGTCGGGCGCCGCCGCCGCCGCCGCCGTCGCCGCGCCGACCGACCACGCGCCCTCGCGGCCCACGTCCGAGGTGCGCTCGCCCAGCCGCTACGCGCACCTGATCGAGGAGGGCATGACGGAGGACGAGATCCAGCGGCTGGAGGAGGAGGAGCGGCAGCTGGACGCCGCCATCGAAAACGCCGGGCGGCGAAGCCGGTCCGCGTGAGGGGGGCTTACCGCCATGGTTGATGGGAGGGGGGGGGGAGCGTGTGCAACTTTTGGGATAGTCACGACGAAAGGTGAAAAGGGGGGTCGGGGAGGGGGGAGGAACCCCGGATTTTCGGTGCAGCGTAGCGTTCTCGGGGTTTATCTTATGTGTGCTCGGAATACGACTAAAGGGAGAGGGGGGGGGGGGGGGCTGTTTTTGGCTGTCGAATGCCGGGTGTGGGCGTGGAACGTGTGGACGTGTCTACGTCTTTGTCGCCCGATGGCGCGCATTCGTGCGGTTTGCATCTTCGCCATGGACATGTTGCTGGACCAACTCGTAGTCGCCCCGGCGTTTGCGCGCGGTAGCCAGAGAGACTCTATGCTAGCTCGGGGCCCCAACGATGGGACCTCCGGGGCATCCACGTTGGCAGTATACTCGCTCTACTGTTCCTTTCCTACGGAACAAGTCATATCGGAAACACATGCATCATCTATTAGTCGTCCGGGGTCAGAAGAGGCGTGGCAGTCCCCTCCCCTTGCTGAAATATTCGCTCCAGGGGTGACATGTGGCAACGTCTCAATGGAACTCGCGACGATTACAGCCCCTTTCCTAGGACTCGAGCTCGAAAGAGCAAGCTGCAGACGACCCGGAAGATTGGCAATGATTGGGCTTTAAAAGTGTTCCATAGCTGCCACATCATGAGCCGTGAGCGTGGATACGCATAATGTTGCGGCGCTTGTCCTAGTCAGCCCCCCTTTCCGTGACACCCAAGAACACCCAATACAAACATACGGAGTGACCCGGGGACTAGAGCAGGTAGCTTTCAAAAGGAGAGGCGCAACAAAACGCCATATTTCCACCTGTGTTCCGTCTGGTGTGGTACTCGTAGTTGTGTTAGCGAAGACCACGCGGTGCAAGATGCATCCGACCCTGCCAAAGGGAACACCCGAGCCCAACGCCGTTTGCAAATATAGCCGGGGACGTGGAAGACACAAGAGTCAGGGCATATTGCCCGTCGGTGGACAAAAATGCAAAAAGAACACCAGCCCGAGACAGGCTCGAATTCGTGGTGCCGGAAAACCGTGGGGTTCTTCCTGGCGACTACTTTTACCACTGCACTTTTCAGCGCAGAGGGAATGTCTGATGGCAAGAGGGTGGCTTAATGCCGTATGTATCGAGGGGACAATGAGGGGGGCCAGGCAACCAGGGCTCTTGATTGTGTGGTGCCCAAGGCAACCAGTCTGCCTGGAGGGGGGGGCGAACAAATTGCCCGCCGCCCCAACTCCTATATCATACAAACGCCCTTGAACTCCAGTCCACACCTCCCTGTTGGTGAAACCAAGACAACCAAACGATGCTGCCAGATATTTGATGTCGCGTACCTGGTGGCGCGAGAGTCCCTGTCGCGAGAGTCCGTCTCGCGCACCGTGGCTGGTTGCGGATTACTTACGTCCACAGCCTAGACCTCGTGGGCACCTACGGTCTATGACCGCCCGAAGGTGAACAGCCGCCCCGCCATGTTGCTGGCAAGGCTGCCGGCCAGGTTGCCGCCGTAGAAGGCGCTTCCCGCCATGTTGGACGCCTGGCTGAACTTATCGCACCGCGAGAAGGCCAGGGTGTTGGTGATGGTCAAGGTCATGGCGATGACTGGCGCACGGAAAGAGAAGAGTCAGCAGGCAACGGGCAGCACCGGCGGCACGGCACGACCCCCCTCGTCGACGCCGGGAAGCGACGCCGCCGCCGCAGGAGAGTATATAGGGGAACGACGTACCGACTAGAGGCAGCCAGATGAACTTGAGCCGGACCAGGGCCAGGACGGCCAGGGCAATCCACAGGACGGGCTGGGCGTACATGGCCAGCCAGAAGAAGCGGCTGTCGGTGGGGTTGACCGTCTTGGTGCCGGGCTCGCTGCTCTCGAAGACCCAGTGGCTGTCGCCCGAGGCGGGATCGACCTCGTTCCACCAGCGCAGGCCCACGAGGCGGCGGCCGGCGATGTTCTTGAGGTAGTAGAAGTCGGCGGCCAGCAGCAGGATCGTGATGATGAAGATCATGACCAGGTTCTCGGTGAAGAGCATGCCGAAGAGGTAGACGAGGAGGGAGGCTGCAGGGCGGGCACGACGGGGGGTCAGCGTTCGTCGCCTACACGCACACACACACACACACACACACATCACACGGGGGCCGCAGATGCGCCATCAGGGGGAAGACCAGGGGGCGCCGCCGCCCGGGCATGGTTCACGCGGGGGGGGGGGGAGGGCACTCACAGATGCGGAAGCCGAGAAAGCAGAGAAGGGTGATGGGGTGGGAGCTGAGGCGCCAGCTCAGGGCGCCCGGCGCCGACTGCGGCTGCGGTTGCTGTTCGGATTGCGGTTCCATGGCGGGCGATTGGGATTGGGATTGGGGGCGGGAGGGAGAGACGCAAAGTGAGCCGGCTTCACTTCAGTAGAGCATGTTCTTCCGTCGAGGACAAAAGGAGCTTTCAAGCTGGGCCACTGGAGAGAGCTTACAGCGGTCGCGGAATTCCACACGATGTTTGTTGCCTGTGGCTGCTGGAGCTAAGTAGCGACGCATCGGCTGCGTGTTCAACTCCCCCCCCGTACGCTGGTGCCCGCGTTACGTAATGCCCCGACCCGCAGCTGCCCGACGGTCCGGCGTCCGTCGTCATCTGCGTACTTCGTAGTGCGTGCGTGCTGAGGCTCTCTTACAACACAGGGCCTGCACACAGGTACTTACCTAAGTACTTACCTCTTACATACGACCGGAGTTGATCTCGCTCCTCGAGGCAGAGGGATGTCGAGACATGGTGAATTAGGCACAGACATATCGTGTCTCGCCTCAGGGTGGCGTGAAAACCACGTCGGTCAAAATGATTAGAAACCAAACCCCGTCGCAGAACCTCTTTGTGAGGTACCTAGGATTGCCTCCTCTTGATTTCGAAAGGCAAGTATCATTTACGTGCATCCCGGGGAAGTGGTGGATCGCAAACGCTTACGCGGAGCGTTCCAACCTATGCTTGCCCGAGTTATCTTTGGGGCCTTCACTCATCTACAGGCGCTGGATCTACCAGGGTCCCCTAAGCTATGCAGGAGACCAGGTTTCTTTGTCGGACCCGGCTTGTAGAAGGAAGCATATAGATCTCGCCGATTGTACCTGAGTGTATATAGTATGCAACCTCACTTGCCTGGCTTGCTGAAATAGACCCGGCAACCTGGGCAATCTGGATGCTGCACTTCTCCAGTTGCTTCTGGCTCGTGGACCCTTGGAGGCACAACAACGGACTTATCGCATTATCTAACAGTTGGGAGAAATACCGCTAACAGACATTGGTCGTTGATGGCCTCGAAAAGTTATGATGCGTCCCACGCCTCGTCATGGACGTGGTAAAGGACAAAGGCGGCCATTGCTTCAGATGTTCGAGGTTAGGGGGTGTGAGGATGGGCACGACGCTCAGCCCGGTGAGCGGAGGTTGTGTGGCCGGGGCCGCGGCTGGACTCGAACGCATACTATTGGTGCCGGCGACGCCCGGTGTACTGGAACCAGATTGCCGCGCCGGGCTTGCATTTATGGTGCCGATGGTATTCGGGGGCCACGGGGCCGTCGGGCTGGGCCCCCGCGTGATACACACGACGTCGCCAACCTCGATAGGGCAGTTGCCGTCCGCCTCTATGCGCAGTTTGGGGTTGAGCCGCAGAAACTCGCCGGGGGACAGTTTGTTCTCCCTCCAGATGCCGTTGCAAGTGTCGCCCCCAACCACGGTGTAGTTCAGAGCGCAAGACAGAGGGGACCCGGGGGACCCCGGCGTGCCCCAAGAACCGGACGTAGCGGAGCTCGCCGTCGCGGTTGGGGCGGGGGCCGAGGGGGCCGGGGTGATGCTGGGAACGCAAAGGGCGTCGCCTATTTGCAGAAAATCGCAAGCGTCGCCGCCGAGCCGAGGATTGGCCTGGATAAGCATGCCGACGGTAATGCGCGCGCCCGAGGCAATGGCGTAGCAGGTGTCGCCCGGCTTGACCATGTATGGCGCTTCGCAATCCGGCCTCCGGCGCATAACCGAGGCGGTAGGACCAATACTCCTTGCTGCAGGGGGGCTCGCCGGCAAAGGAGGCATGCTGGGCGCGGTGGCGGTAGTGCTCGCTGGGGAACGTGGTACTATGTTGCAGGACAACGCCGGGCTCAGAACCGGGCGAGGTTCGCCTTCTACTTCCCCTTTGCATACCGGGGTCACTGTGATTGTTGTGGTGATTGTGGCAGGCGTCGTGATAATATCCATCGTAGAGTCGACGGGGGTTTCATGAAGGTCAGTAATGGCACACCCCGTTAGCTTAGGTACCTTTTGAACGAGTCGGACATTGCTTCCTAGAATCCCAACATGTTTGCTTACCTACCTTGGAGGCTCCAGTCTCTGGGAACGGCCAGCGCAAAAAGGAGTACCAAATGCTGTAGCATATTGAAAGCAGAGGTCTGATGTAGCTTCAGGAAATAAATCGAGCACCGAAGCTAAGTTGAGCCGGGCGCGGCACCCAACCCTTATGGATATATAGCCGCCGGATGTCTGTCAAGTTGAGTATCTTGACTGACAGCAAGAGAGGGTCCTGGGAGTCAAATAATCATCGATGAGTCCCCGACAGATAACGTGACGTGCGCTCTCGCATACAAACATATTGGATTTCGATTGCTTGAACTACGGGGGCATAGCCCAAAGATTATGTCACAGAACAGGTCGAGACTCAGTCAGTACACTGGCGGTTTTGAACGGACACAACGGTACTGCCGATTAAAAGCAGCGTCACTCCTACGAAGACCCAGGGGGTGGATGGTGCAGAACTCGAGACCTGCTCGTTTCCCCACCCACCTGGCACTCTATGGTTCTCGAAAACGCATAAGTTTCTCCTGATTTTCTTCTGGAATATTTCTACCGCAAAACCAAACCAGAATGCAAACAAGCTATTGTTGGCGATGCTCCAGATTGGAGGCTTCAAGTAAAGCCCATATGCATGCCCGATTGACCTAAACCAACATGACAGGGACAACCGCGGCTGCGAGTCCCGCCACGGCGAGACCGGCAACGGGCACGCCAGTGGATTGGGCCGCGGCAGGGACGATATAGTCGGTCGGCTTGACAAAGCTCGTCGTCACGGTAACGGTGGTGCAGCTCGTTGTGACGGTGGTATAGCTGGTCGTCGCGCCGAGACCAAGGTCTGGGAAGTGCTCTTGATCTTTCGGCACCACCTCGCCCCCGGGAAGAAGTGTGTATACTTGCAAGTGGTCTTCCATGGCGGCTACTGCGGCCGCAGCAGCAGCAAGAAAGGAGGTGATTCTTGGTAGAATAGCCATAGTCTTTCAAGGACGAGCGGTTACTGGCTTGGTCGATAAATGTCGGAGTGGCTGCACAATCAGGGAACTGATCTCGACAACAGTTCTCGATAGAAGTGGTAATAAGAATACATGGAAAGGGTTGTAGTAGCGACTTCATATAGCAATTTTGCCGAGTCGAAATCAAGTCACGGATTAGCATGCGTTCATTCAGGACGCATGTAAGATGACGAATGTTCACTTTGGGAGACGCAGTGATCAAGACCATGTTTTCAAAAAGAATATTGCGACAGTGATGCTCAATCTGAAGTACAAGGCGGTTTCACATGAAAAAGTCCATATGAATGTGTGGAAGCAAAGATTTATATACCATGGGCATCGAACTACAGCTTTCGAGAGATGAGAAATTCTTGTGCTTCATAGGACCGGCAAGCAGGAGTACGCGCCAAAGCTCTAGTCATCCGCCTCGTCGGGGATATCAAAGTCATCAGCAGCAGGATCGATATCCCGACGTTTGGTATCGGGTTCGTCCGGGATCTCAAAGTCGTCCTCCTCGAAGTCCCGTTTCTGCTCAGGTCACTGTTAGCGGGTCCCGAAGGACAGAGGGCACATACTGGGCATCCCTAACCTTGAAATCAGGCTCCTCTTCAATATCAAAGTTGTCTTCCTCGAAGTCGCGCGCGAGGACGTCGGAGCCCCCGGCCGCGGGAGGGCTGGGCAGGGCCGCGACGGCGGCAACGAGGGCAGCGAGAAGGAAAGCAGCACGCATGATGATGATGATGAATTAGAAAGAACAACGGCAAGTCCAGCTTGTAGTACGGAGAAGAGAGGCAGTGACGTGAGAAGAAGATGGGTGACGAAGATGGCGGGGTGTCAAGGAGGGTCACCCAGCATCTTTAAGTATTGCTCACGGGGGAGTCGGAAGCACTCATAACCACCCCCCCTACGGGAACTTGGTCCGGCCATGTGTGACTCAACGCCCAGCGAGGGGAGGACGCGAAGGTCGGGCTCGTACGTGGGCATCGCGACAACAGAGCTGCGAAACCGAGAATGGAACTGTCTAGATGCAGATGAAACCGAAGCTGGTCGCTCTCGCGGTTTCGGCGTGTAATAGGTCTTGTTTACCAACAAAGGGCACACACATACACACGCACGCACATACAGCCTCTCTGTGTACTTACCTAAGTACTCAGTAAATAGGGTTGAAGGCAATGACGGGGGGGGGGGGGGGGGGGGGGGGGGGGATCTTCAAGCCACCGAGGTCCGTCTTCGTGCGTCAGGCAAAAGCCTATCTTGAGGGGAACCCTGCGTACTTAGGCGGCGGTGGTTGTGCTGCCAAGGTGGATGCTGAGGCTCCAGGCAAGTCGAAGCGAAACGGTTCCATGATCGTGGGTCCCGCCAGTCGTTGGGCGCGGCCATTGCCGGACCCACACCCCCGACGTTGTGTTTCCAAAGTTGAGGGAGGTCCAAATAGGTATGTAGCTTCGAGATGCCGCGCCAAGAGTGAAACATGGGAGGGTGATCGCAGCATTGTGTACTGTGTACACGTGCTGTGCCAGATCCCCTGGGACCCGCCCGACGGGGCATTCATCGCCGTCGGAGTGCACCACCGGCTATCCATCCTTCTCCCCTAGCGCACGCTGTTCTGGGAGCTGCATCCATTGATGCTGGGGATCTCAAAGGAGGGGGAGAACCCCCAGGTAGCCCCGAAGAATGGGTGTAAGTATGTACCTACATAGTGGTGCTTGGGGCTGAAGCCGGGTCCCCTAGCTTTTCCCCCCTACCAGTAGATCTATCTCCAGATGCCTGGTCAAATCGCCAAGCGTCGCGCTCGCATCGCATGCTTGCCTGCCGCCGCGCGCGCACACGTCGGGTCATCCGTCCAGGATCCGTGACCGTCATCCGTGGTGGGGAATCAACTGACACGCAAGCACGAGGTACCTTAGGTACCTCCCCTCCATTCCCATACCTTAGACCTCACCTCACCTCACCACCCCGTACTTCCCGTCGCAAACCAGCCTCACACACAGTAGACCCGCGTGACTGGGAGGGCAGCTCGACCAGGTATCAAACTGGCGTCTCTTTCATCCCCGTCGCTTGGACCGTAACCCGGATCCCCTTATCCCAACTCTCTCTCTCTCCCCCCGCAGCATCAGCTTCCACGGCGGAGACCCATAACCCCCCCCTCCTCTTCTCCGACGTCCCGTCCACCGCAAGTCTCGTCCGACAGAAAGCCCCCCCCTCCCCGAGCAAAACCACACGGGGCGCGTCCATGGACAGCCGGACCAAGAACGCGACGGCGGCGGGGACGGCCCGTAGGGCGCCCCTGCGCATCCTGTGCCTGGGCGACTCGCTGACATCGGGCTGGCCCGCGGAGCACCCCTACGCCGGGCGGCTCGTCGCCGCGCTCGAGGCCGCGGACCCCGGGCTGGCCGTGCGGGTCGACGTGGACGGCGTGCCGGGGGACCCCGTCGTGCGCGGCTCCTTCCGGACGCGGATGCAGCGGCGCTGGGCCGAGAAGCAGTACGACTGGACCATCGTGCTCGGTGGGACCAAGTGAGCAACCCCCCCCCCCCCCCCCTTCTCCCCCTTTCTCTCCTTCTCACCTTTATTTTTTTTTTGTCTTTTTCCTTTTTTGCCGCAAAATCGGGCAAACGTCCCCCGAATGCCCCCGGGTCGTCCTGGGTTTTCCTGAAGCCCCCGTTGTTCATCGGTCTGACCTCCTGCCCCCCCTCACCGGGAACCCGAAACCCCCAGTGACATAGGGATGGGTCATGCCGACGCCAAAACCATCGCCGACGCCCTGGAGACGTGCTGGAGCATACCGCTCGCCCGGGGGGCCAAGGTCCTCGCCCTCACCATTCCCGAGTGCGCCGCCCACCGCCCGCCCGACCGGGCCAAGAGGGAGGCCGTCAACCAGGCCCTGAAGACGTACAAGCGCCGGAACTAGTGAGTTGCCCAGCATCCCATCCCCTTTCTCTCTCTGCCTTGGGACCTGGTCCCTCTTCGCTGCCGTGCCCCCCTCCCGGATTTCCTAACGTCTCGGCCCCCGTCAAAGTTACACGTACGACCTACACGAGGCCGTGACCTACAGTGGCCTGGATCCCGAGAGGAGGCAGAAACTGTGGAATCCTGACGGCGTCCACTTGACCGCCGAGGGTTACGACTACATGGGTGAGCAGATCGCCGCGGCCATCACCAAGATCATGCACTTGGAAGAGGCCCAGAACACCGAGATCAGCAGCATCGTGTCCAATGCGCGTCAACGCAGAATGATTGAGGACCTGCTCTTCGACGAGGAAAGGGGTGACCCCAAATTACTGAGCCAGGGATACATCGTGGTCAGAAAACGCGACCTTGATTAGGGGAGCATGAGCCGGCAAGGTTTCTATCATGTATTCGTCTTGTTTATCCGTCTCTTGGGCACATGGGTGGGGGTTCTGTGAGGATATGCCAGCCTCAGACCAAAGGGGGTTATGGACGACTTTATGCTACCCACCATACGCCTGCAACGCCGTAACCAGTGTTCATCATCATTATGTCGTGGGCCGCCTTCTATACCACGAGGTTCTCTGCGACAAAATCGGGAAATTCCCGCTGCAATGCGTTGGTGATGTTCTCGACTTCCTCGGCCACGGCCTGCACGTTGACATCCCATCGCCGCATCTCCTTGCCCACCAGCACCTCAGCGCGGCCGCTGCCCTTCTCGCCCGACGCCTCGCCGCCCTCGAACCAGATGATTTCCTCGATCTGGTCAATCCGGCCGACCAGCCGGCCCTGCTCGATCATCTTGGCCGTAGTGTCCTCGGCCTTCTCGGCGTCGAGACCGAGCAGGGCGCCGAGGGCTTCAAACCCGATGTTGCTGTACAGGCGCGAGGCGCCAAGCAGATTGTGCTCGACAACCGCCTTGGCCAGGACCGTGGAGCCATCCGACGTCGTAGCCAGCTGGTGCGGCTGCAGGCCCTGTGCGAACTTTTCCACCTCGGCCGGCGCCAGCAAGCGATCAAAGAACATCTTCTCCAGGATGCCAAACTCCTCCAGGTGGGCCGATCGCTCGTCCTTGATCAATCGCCCCAGGGCCCGGCTTCGCATGGGGCCGGCAGGGGCGAGAATGGCGCATTTGATGGCCTGGCTCAGTGTGTGCATTCGCTCCTCCTCGGCGATGGCGGGCGAAAAGCTAATCTCGTGGTAGGCTTGGCTTGCCGACAGGAACGCCCGCTTCGAATCCTGGATTCGGGCTTGGGAGAGCTTGAAGTGAAGATTCAGGACCGGGTCGCTGACTGTGTAGATGACATTCTTGAGCTTGTTGAGGTAGGTCTCGGCCGTCGTCGTATCGTCAATCTCGAGGTAGTTGCGCACAATGCGTACCCAGACTTGGACGCGGTCCTCGTTGGTGACCTTGCGCTGGGAGCTGTCGAGGGGGATGTCGGCCAGGACTTTGGCGGCCTCCATGAAGTCCTCGTTGCGCTCGTGGGCGTCGGCGATCAGCTCGCGGATCGTGGCGGCCTGGTCCAGGAAGGTCGACTGCTGGGTCGAGAGGAGGTTGAGCGTGTGCTGGCCGACGTCGATGGCCAGGTCGGCGTCGTCGAAGGCCTTAAGCGCGGCGACAAAGGCCGGCACGATGGCGCGGACGGCCACGATGCCCAGGGAGCCATCGAAGACGGCCTGCAGGATGGCCTTGCAGTCCTCGGCGATGGCCTGGGGCGACGAGAGCGTCTTGAGGCTGGCGAGAAGCTCCTCGAAGGCGGCGGGCTGCTGGCCGTCGGGCGCCGACTTGGCCTTGGTGATGGCCTCGGACACGGCGGGGCTAGCCATCGCGGGGCGCTTCGATTGCCGGTCGATGTTGTGAGTATGATACGGGCGTGCGGGCACACGGTGGGGGGGGGGGGGGAGTTTCTGCCGCGAGCCTCGTCGGTTCCGTGTTGATGTTTGGCCAAGGGAGCTGGTCTGACGAGCGCTGTCGGGACGATGATGGATCAATGGTGGATTGGATGTATTGGTATGAGATACCTTCTACTTACCTAGCCAGCTCCAAATCTGGGTCTAGTGCAGCGTGGGGTTAGCAGTGGAAGGCGGGGTCCGGACGTTCCTGCCTGGTTGCCTGCTTGCCTTGGGAGTTTTCAACAGAGGAGCCGCCAAGACGGGGCCTAAAGAAACGCCATCTGATTTGGACACCAATGAAAATCATTTCTTACTTACTCTTCATGCTGTTTTTTATGGGAGTTCACTGCTGCTACCAAGTACTGAGAAGTGGAAGTAAGCAAGTGCTGTAGCTGTCGCTACATGGCACGGTTCCCTGTAGATGTATCCCGTGTAAGTACATAAGTATCCCATGGCAGGGTAGTCAGCCGCTTGTGGCGGAAGATCGTGGCTGTAGCCCCGTTGACAGTAAAGTGCGTCTCCAATTGCACCTTTTCTTCGCGATCCAGCGAGTATGAATGTCGCCTACAACGGCAACGAGACTACGACAAGCCCACCATATACCGCATTTGATTGGCGGGCGGTGGTAAGACCTCGGCCCTCGAGGGTCGCGTTTGAGGTCGTTGCTGGTCCACCGTATGGGATGACAGGAGCAGATAGATGTACGGGATGGAGACGCTGACAAGATGGCATCCGTGGATCTGTACGTCCTATCCAGCCGGTCGAGTCTGCCCACCATCGTACGGATACCGCATAGACAGAGGGATTGGATATCAGAATACGCCCGAATGCTCCCTCAGGCCAGGCCGAGCCTATACGTAAAGGAGCAGTGGTTATAGTGACATGGGAGAGGCTGTACCGCGGATCAGCACCCGCGGCGATTGCTGTGGATGCCAGGGGCTTAGCTTTCGCCAGGGCAGATCAATGTGTCTTGGCCGCCACCCCTGGACGAATCCACCTTTCCACCAACAAGTTTCCGTTTTGGGGCCCTACCCGCCGGCCTGTCAAGAGGAGCGCAAGAGGGGCCAAAGCGGCGGCTCGACTTTCTCTTCCCTCGGATGCCGAGTCGAGTTGCCTGCTGACTGCCATCGGACCCGATGTGACAAGCCTGGAAACGGCCCTTTACCTCACCCTGGCAGGCAGAGGGACTCCGTTGTGTGGGTGTGGAGAAGCAAAGGGCGCGAGCGATTGGGTTCAGATCTGTCTGGCCCGCCAAGACGAAACGTTCGACCATGTGGGACTGCGATTTCGCCCTCTCAGTATCCATCCAGCAGGGCCTCGGGTCTCGGGGCTCTCACGAACACGAAGGCCCATCGAGGGTGATGCTGTTTATTTTTTTTTTCTTTCTTTGTTCGTTGCCCAGCTTCGTCTGCGCGCGGTGGCTTGCACCCTACCCGCGCCGCCTGCCGTCCGAGCAACTCAAGCTGGAACCAAACACACCGCTTCATCTCATGGCGCCTCCTTCCCCCCGTAAACCGCCGCCAGCGTGGACATGGGATGTTCGAGGCTCTTCGTAGCAGTTCGACTGGGAGGACGTGGCGGAGAGGTATTTGGCCATGACGTGAGAGGCGCAGAGCCTCAAGGCACAACCCGGAACTGCACAGGCCGTTGTCGCGTTAGGTTGACGACTTACACCGGCTCGCGGCACCGGCCGCACGCATATCTCCACAGTATAGGTGCGTTCTCATCCTGGGCAACGCAGATGCCGTCCATTCCGGTGCGCACCCCGACGGGTAGATAGAAATGTGCTCCTCCGCCAAGCAGAAACGATGTGTGGGTTTCATGTCTACCCTGAGGGCGCTTTGGGAATAGCTGGCCGTCTCACTGGGTTTCAATCCAGCCCACTTCACGAGATCTAGGATTGAATACTGGGTCTTCGCGATACTGACAGGATTCACACAGGGATACTGCGGATCGCCATGTAGTTGCTCGCACGTCCTGACATGGGAATGCCAGCGTAGGGGGCCGCTCTGCTTGGCTCCCGCAACGTGCGCGCCATTGGCTGAAGTCTGCCCATCTTTTGGTATGACCACCTGCTCATGCCTCTCCCACGAAACATAACACCCATGCGCGCGACCAGGGCTGCCAGGAGAGGACTCAACGCTTGGATGGTTCCTGTCTGGACGAAGCTCCCTGTCTTCTGGATGCAGTGGACCATCGGGCGTGGGATGGCAGCGGCTCGCGCGCGTCACGCGTTCCTCCCACTCGGCCCCTGTGATCCTTTGGGAAAACAAACCGACCAGTGTTGTTCGAAAATGGGCGCTGAGCTTCTTTAACCAGGCAGAAATAGAGAGAGTCGCTTGGGACTGGGCTCGGAAGTGTATATAAGTCCAGGACATCTCCCGTCTACAGCGTCCTCTCTTTTCTCATCATCAGCATCAACATCTTCTCTCCCAGCCTCTCAGCTTCCAATTTCCCTTTCCATTTCTTTCTTGCCTCACGATTGATTCGTGTTGACCCTTTCGATACACTCTTTCTCTGATATACGATTGATTCGTATTTCCAACGTTTTCTCCGACTTACGACTGATTCTTCTTACCCTCTATTCGCTCCACCTTCGACTATCCGTCAAAATGTTCTCCAAGGCCTTCATCCTCGCTCTGGCTGCTTCGCCCCTCGTGGCCGCCCATGGAAAGGTCGCCATGGTCACTGGCGATGCTGGCGGCAACGGCACTGCGCTCGGCATCATGGGCGGTGTCGTCCCCGGCCCTGGACGGAACCGGGTCACCGAGGTTGATACCACTGTCTTTGGCAAGACCAACATCCAGTCCGACGGCCTTGGCAAGACCAACGGAAACGGCAAGAACTCTGTGAGCATGATCAAGTCGGTCATGGCCCAGTCCGGCGACACCCTGCCCCAGGTCTCGGCCAACGGTGGTTCTCTCAGCGGTGTTTTCCACATCGTCACCACCGATGGCGCCGGCCCTATCCAGGGCTGCATTGACTCGACCGGCACCGGCGCGTTCAGCAAGTGTGACCCCATCGAGCCCGACACGCAGGTCCCCGGCAAGAGAGGCAACATCCGCCCCAACCGGGCCCGCAGCGTGGGCGAGCTCTTCACCCGCTCCATGGACAAAATCATGAAGCGTGCGTCCAACGTCAACACCGACCACCCCATGTCCTTCTCCATCCCCGCCGGCACCACTTGCACCGGCACCATGGGCGGCATGGAGAACGTCTGCCTCATGAAGATTGCCAACTCCAACCGCGCGGGCCCCTTCGGCGGTGTCGTCCCCTTCCAGATTGCCGCCAACGGCTCCGCCACCCCCGTAGCCGGCGCCTCTGCTTCGGGCGCTGCCGCCAGCAACTCCAAGACGGGCGGCAACGGCAAGGCCAGCAACAAGAACAACAAGCGGGCTGCTGCTCGCCGTGCTGCCTCCTTCGAGGCCTAAGCAGGACGCTACAGGGCCAGCCACAGTCTCGGGTGGTGGAAGGGTGACAGGGAAGATATAATCAGGATGGATTGGCAGAGGAACTGGGTTCCTGGGATGAAATGATGGATGCTTGATGTGTAAATAACGACGGTCATTATGGGCTGTCTACAAGATGCTGTGTATATACAGAAGCTTTGATGCTGATGATCTTCAAGAACGCCCGTTCGCTTCAAGTTTGCTTGTAGGAGTTGTGACTATGTGAATATGCAAAGAATGGGGAGCTACTCATTCGAGAAACATGTTGCCGCGTTCACCATTTTCAAGGGCCCCTGGTAGATAAGTTTTGTCTGATGTAAGTGTCTTCCCTAACCTCGCCTAAAACAGGAGAAAAACCAGGCAGGGGAGTAAGTGTGTTGAGCGGCCACCCACATACTGTTCAAAATCGGCGATCCTTCACTTACCTGCTCAACTATCTGATGCATCACGTATTGTAAGTATATTTGCAGAGGGTCTGTAAGAGAATTCAACAACTACTTTCTCACGGGTGATGTCTCTTGATACACCGTAGTAGACAAGACACCTTGTTCAACTATCAATAAAATTAATTCGCCTCGATTAATCTGCCACCTCTTGTCAACATCATCTATGCTAACTCTCTTACAAGCGTATCCCGGAGATCCCGCAGTACACCAACCATATCCTCACGGTCGTGGTAGGCCTCGTTGTACCACACGGACAGGTTGAGTTGGCCTCGGAACTTCCAGTAGGAGCAGAACGTCTGCCTTGACGTGGTCTCCGTCCCCAGGCCCAGCTCTCCAACACGTAAGACGCCTCGCGAGGTCTGGTGGCGCGATCTGACCATGTCGTCGACGCCCCGGACGAACGAAACGTCGATGTTGCTCACGGGCGGCACGTTGGGATGCTGCATGACGGCCGCCAGCGCGACGACGCCGTACTGGCGGCGGCAGGCCAGGAAATGGTCGCTGGGCTCGTGGGCGTACTCGCTTTGGAGCTTCCGGGCGTTCTTGAGGAAGGAGTGGCCGGCCTCGAGCCGCGCCGCGTAGCCTCCGGCGTAGAAGCCCGCAGTGGCCGCGGGCGCCCGATGGGGCTCCCGCAGGTGCGGTCGCAAGTCGAGCCGGATCGTGCTGACGTGATGCTTCTTCTTCTCCCCCGCCGGCGCGCGGGCGTGGTTGACGGCCGCCACGCCCGCGTGGATCGCCGCGTACAAATCCAGGCGCTTTTCCACACACGCGGCCTCCAGCGCCGCTGTGATGTCGTGCGGTAGCACCATGCTAACGTGCCGCGTTCCTCCCGGAGCGTCGGCCGGGTCGCCCGGCGGGTAGAGACCAGCTGCCCCCACAAGGTAGCGCCCGGTCAGCAAGTATCCGACGGCTAGAATATGAATCTCTGGGGGTGCCACGGCTGACGGATCGATATCTGGAATGCCGAGAGCCGATTCCAGGCTGGGGGCCAGACGAACCACCTCCTCTCCCCAGGGAAAGCTGTCCACGCTGTCCGAGGCATCGATGGTCTCGGCCATGAATTGGAAAAGCGCGTCGATCAGTTGGAAGGCGCCATAGCCTTCGGTGCGCCAGTGTGCAGTGTGCAACACCACCTGTGACCGCGGGACCAGGTAGTGCAGTGTCGCTACCGGGCTTGGCTGTAAGGCGGCTATAAGAGTGTCCGCGTCCACATCGGGATCCGTGATCTCGAAGAAACTTTCCTTCAGCCATGCTTCGAGGTCTTCCGAAGTAACTGGGGCGGAGTATTGCAGCATCCCGTCGTCCATGGCGCGTGACGCAATGCTGGGGTGTTGGAAACGCAGGAGCATCCAGGCCTCTCGCATTTTTTGGCCCAGGTTAAGGTTGGTATGGCCGTTGGTAGCCTCGAAGGCGAAGGCGGCAATGGCACTGACTGACCATTGCTCACGTCCATGGTGATGTGTTCGGTCACCAACCCCCCTTATCAATTGCTCGTTTTCGCCCATGCGCCTCTGGTGGTGATGCTCCGACGATTCGGACCATTCATTCAGACGCCCCTTCGGACAGGTGGATGCCAAGCCCCTATGTGTTGGTACTGCCATTGTTGATCGCCTGTATACTGGAGATGAAGATTCCTTGGTCTAATAGCGGCAGGTGTTGGCGGTAGGTAAGTTCCAGACTCTGTTGACCTAGCCAAAGGAACTTCAGGATAGGGCATTCGAGGGTCATTATATGCCATAGTATCGGTTTAAGAAGCTTGAGATTCTCTTTGGTTCCGGCTAGTCAGGGACTGGCATTGGATGAACACCTAGACGCCACAAACCTGACATGTTAGATAGTTGTACGAGTAGCACCTGTCGTTGGTATCTTGCGATAAGGTGCCAAGGCAGAAATATAGATTTCCGAGCAAGGCAAAGTATATCTCCGCGTAGTGTTACGGCTGCTCCCAAACTCCGTCTGATGTATCGATTCTGACGGTTACCTGGGTTTTTAGACTTTACGCATGTATATAGTAACTTCAGTCCGGATTGGCGCTCGCATGGCTGAGGAGAAGTGTCGAAGGTACCTAAATAATGTAGCTTCGACATCGCCTCATATTGATTTCGCGATGAGACCGTCGCACCGTGACGATACGGGACTCCGAGTAGGCTGATAGAAGTTGGCTGCCAGTGTCACAATCTCAAGTGAACTGCGCCAATCAGTAATATTCTTTTCGGTGTATCCAACCAGGCCAACATGGGGCTTACTCACCCTGATCTTCAAGAGCAAGGGTATCGCAACCAGAGGAAACAAGCTGCCAAGGATATGGCCTGCATTCCCTGTATGTGATACAGCCGCGCTGGGATTGACGGCGCAGACGCCCAGGACGTGTTTGAGGCTCTGTAACGCCGCTGTTAAGATATGAATTTGCTCTGAGCAGGCTCGAAGTGTTCGGGAGCCGTAATTTATTTTTTTTCGCGGCAAAATTAAGCAAACAGGCCAGGATAGTCTTACTGCCATCTGTGGCAGCGGGGGGATTTGACGGTGCCTTGCCACCCCCCGAACCTTCACTACAAGCGCCAATACCCCGGAGTATGACATGTAAACGGCCCAGGATGGAAGAGATAAACATTCCGGAAGACAAGACCAGAGTCATGCACCAGGAAAGAAGAGACCGTGCAATTGTTTCCGAGGTGAAGAACCCCAAAGCCGGTTCCAATTGACGGAAGCACTCGTCAGTTGGTGTCCCCGATGACTGGCGAGACCGACAACACGAATCACCCGTGTACCATTAAATCACGATGGTTTCGACCCCGCGGGCCGTTGCGACGAGGATTGTCCCGGGACTTATAGGACAAGGCCAAGGCAGCGTACCCAGTAAGAGCGGCAGCTTACGAACATACGCTTCCGATGCCAGCCCAAAGATGACAGGGCCGACGGCATGACCGAGGCTTCCTGCTCAGGGATAGATGGGAGGCCACACGCCGAGCCTACTTACTTGCCCATGACTGAGCTCGAGGGTGATAGGAGCGGCGTCGGTTGGGTTTGCGAAGAGGATAGTTTTCTTTCAATCTAGGACGTGTCACGGTTCGAAGAGAGTTCTTTTCCCCGACTCAGGCACTCTCGCGGTACGTAGTGACCTGTCGACCGGCTGTACTATGAAATCCCATAAAAGCCCGCTTACATCTTTTACGAAACGCAAAAAGTGCGCCTCGTTGGTAACTGAGGCGTGGATTGCTGACACATAACGATGAAATGACTATCCGGCGGAGGAAAGAAAAGGACCGAATTGCGAGGGTCTGGCGGTGGTAAGCCGAGTCACTTATTCGTTCCCCTGAACCCAGCAAATTTGGTTAGCAATCGATGAAGCTCTGGTGAGTAGAGACTTTGACGTCTTGGGCTCGCAAGGTGGCGGAGAGCGGCGTTGCTAAGTGGTGAGCGCTACCCATACGTTACTTTATCCAGCGTCGTTCGATACATAGGAACCCCTCAGGAGGTAGGTATTAAAGGTACCTCTTAGGTAACCTTCATCACACGGTACATGGAAAAGCTCAGCGCAAAGAAAAGAAAAGCACAGATCAGAAATGCTACCCTAGGGTGTTTGAGCAAGCAGAGGGGTAGACAATATGAGCCAGAACGTGGGTAGACAAATAGTACGTCCAAAGTCAACAAATTATTGGGAAATAGAACAGGAATACGAGTTACTGCAATACATCCGCAATCCGCAGCTCGAGGTGCATCTCACTTTCCCACCAGCCACGAAGCTGCTCCAGGAGCCGACGGGGAGTCGTCTCATCATAATAGGCCCTGTTGTAGTTTACAGAAAGATGTATCTGGTCGTTGAAAGTCCAAAGGTAAAGCAGCATCTGCCTTGTCAATGTGCTGGCGCCCAACCGGAACCCCTTGACACCGACGTAGTCGCCGTATTTCTTGGCGATGACGCGGTTGACGACCCCCAGGCTGCTCATGCTGACGCCGCTCGGGGGGTTGGGCCACGCGCCCGGGGTGGAGGGCTTCGACGCCCGCTTAGACAGCGCGTCGGCGGTCGCCTGGTTGATTTCCCGCAGGGCCCGGTCGTAGTCCTCGGTGTGCCAGGTCCGCAGGTACCGGGTCACCTCCCTCGAGTTCTCGAGGAAGCTCCGGCCCAGGGCGATGGTGGGCAGGATGGTGGAGACGTAGGCCTGGCAGGCGTGGGCGGTGGTGTCGAAGGGCGGCTGGAGGTACGGGCGCATGGAGACGTCGACGGGCGCCGAGAACTCCTGCTTGTCCTCGGCCCCCTCGGCGAGGGTCAGCACGCTGAGCCCCAGGGCCACGTAGGCCGTGGCCGAGACGCTCAGGTTGTGGCGCCGGCAGGTCTCCCGCAGGACCCGGCTGCTCTCGGTCGTGAACGCCATGCCTTTGGCGGCGGACTGCGAGGGCGGCGTGGCCAGGTGGCCCTTGTACGCCAGGCCGACCGACTCCCGGGCCTTCCGCTGGGCGGTCCCGGTCACCCGTGCGGTTGTAGCTTCGATCTCGGGGTCGGTCCCGTAAGGCGCGCCGGCTGCATCTTCGAGGGCGGGTGATAGCCTCGCAAGGCTCTGGTCGTAGGGGGGCCTCGTGGGGGTGGGAGCGCTGGAAACCAGTTCGAGCAGGCGGTTCAGAAGAAAGCAGCACCCCGTCGCGCCGGCGCGCCAGTGCGAGGTGAGGAGCATGAGTTCGGAGGCTGCGGGAAAGTACACGAGCGCGGGTAGGTTGCGCAGCGGGTACCAGGCGACGAAGTCGCTCGCCGTCGCCCTCTTCTCGATTATGAATGTCTGCTCGGTCCACCGGTCGAGATTGTAGGGGGTGAGCGCCCGGTAGATTGCCTCGGAGCCCTCCGAGGTGACGGCGAGCCCTGGATACTCCAAGCACAGCGACTTCCATGCCGCCTTCAGACACTGCTCGGTGCCGAAATCGGACGCAAATTCGAGGGTACAGATGGCGTACAGACCCATGTGTTCCTGACCCGTGCTCTCGAAGGACCGAGAGAAGCGCCAGTACACCTTTTCGAGTCCGCCGAGGTCTCTTCTCCAGACGCCGGCGTCCGTCCCGAGCCACGACATCGCCAGGATGGTCTCCATGGTCTCTCTTGCCTCTGTTTAGAAGGCTGATGCAGCTTTCTATGCAGGAAATGGGCCGCCAGGAGGAAGTGGCCAGGATATTGAGGGGGCCCTTGATTACACAGCGCCATCTCTCAGCACTAAAACATCGTCACAAGCAAGTCTGAGGGGCGAACAGCGTCGCCATAACAGCCATCGTGCAACCCATCTCGGAAGTACTGCTACCGCTTTGAGGCTTCTGAAGCGTGTCAAGCTGTTGAAAATGTATGAGAAATATTCATGGCACGTGTTAGACGCGCTCCTCGAGCCGACTTCCGAGCGCCGCGATGCCCGACACGGGGTTATTTATACCAAGCTCATATCCATGCGGACATTGCCTATGTTGACGAGTTCTTCGAACACTTCTCCCTCAGCCACTCGGTTTATCCCATCAAATAAGAAAGCTTCGCACGTCACAATGAATGCGTTAGATGCCCTTTCTGGAATTTTTATTGGCGACTCTCGTGGGACCCGATGGTCGTAAACGAGACTGAAGGACACTTTCTCGAAGAAAGATCTCACCAAGACTCGCATTTACTATCTAAATACTGAATAGTGTTAATGAAATTTCTAGGCAGAGAGTAGGTACTTGATTGCACATGAACTGGACTATGGTGTAACTATTAAGCTCGTGAATATCGAAAGGAGAAAAAAGTACAAACCATCGTAAGTGCTAGGTAAAAACCTACGTTGATAAAAAAAAGAAGAAGAAAACGGCCCAGTACTTGCCAGTTAGTCAATGCAATTTGGCGTTCATGAAAGAGACATTTTAACGGGCGGGTCACTGCGGCGGCAGTTGGCGTGAAGCTGATAAAACCGTGGCTTTCCCAATCTGATTGCGTTCGGCGTGGTGACCGCTTATAGCGCAGTTGCGGACGAGGAGAGAAAGCAAGTGTTGCCAACCTGCTAATATCACGGTGGCCATGCCTATAACTGGCCCAATCTCCCTGACAAGCACTCGTCATAGGCAACACGAGCTCCTACGGTCCACATTTGGAAGCTGAAGCGTACCTCTTAACAGGGCTAGGTAAGAAGTACTTAAGTACCAAGGTATGGAGAGAGGTTCATGGAGCCAAAGACGGCCGCCGTGCGGCTGATCTCGCTTAGTCCTTGAAAAGGAAACGACGCTACGCAGCAGCAAAAGCCCGCGCCGGAGCCACATCGACGATTGCACGTGCATCTACAATAACTCTTGATCCGATGCGCGCCTGGGATCCCAAGGACGTGCGTGCACACGCGGTGTGGAGCGCTTCCACGCGTTGAAGACCGGATCTGTTCACGGAACGAGGAGGAGAGAGCACCTTCGACTTTGGCTACGAGCGGCCGCGGCGCGCCGGCGAAGTCCGTCGGAATGGGACACGAGGGGGCCTCGGACTCGAGGGCGCCGCATCGTATGGATATAGTATACATCAATCAGCTAAGGCCATGGTGACAAGGGCGCCGCGGCGTGGTGAGGCAACAGCCTCCTCCCGCGGCTGGAGCTGGAGGTCAGGCGAAAATGGGACGAGGCTTTTGAGTTTGGGCCGGCTTTCACCCTGATCCCGGTTTATAAATGAGGGCAAGGTTAAGTAGCGACGGCTGCTAAGGCAAGGCGGATAGTGCTGCGCCGGGATGCTTGAATATGTGCAAATATATAAAGGTACCGAGAAGGTGGCTACTTGCGACGTGTCTACCCCGATACTCAGGTTGCTGCTTAAGGAGGTATTTTCAACGCATTTTGAAAATACAGCCCTGTTTAGGTATTTTGTACCTACCGGTATGGGATCGTGTAAGTTAGTACATACATACATATGCCCGGAAGCATGCACCCTCCCATCCATGTTCCTGGGTGCCATCCCCATCATCCAAGGCATGCAGGGTCCTTCCACTTCGGGGGCGCCCGCTGGGCCTGGAACATTCCGTCTTGCTCATGGATGCCATTCGGTCGATCCTCTGGGGTTTCAGCAAAGGCAATTATCCCGGGGCGCCGACAGACGTACGGCCCTACGAGGCTTTGCTGTGCCTGTGCGTGGCCCGTGTTCCGATGAGGAGGTGTAGACGAGAATGGCGGCGGTCGGGAATTCGGCGTGCCATCGACGAATTCCCGGGCTGTGTGTGCCCCCCCCCCCCCCCCCCCCCCCCCACCGCCCGCGCTGCTGCTGCTGCTGCTGCTGCTGCCGCGGCTCGGACCCGTGCCCCCCATGTCTCCCCCGGCAAATCTTAATGACTGGCTCCCCCGGCAGTCGAGCAGTTCTGAGCCATCAGCCGCGCCTGGGACCGCCCGCCATTGGTTCCCGAGGGACAGCGAAGACGTCGTTGTACATGAATAGTACCGTGGTAGCCCAGAGCCGCCGGCTAGTGCAGCGTTGACGAGCGGGCCAAGCGGGCCCCCGCGGCGGCTGCGTCCCATCTCAGTGGACAAGACGGCGGCGGGGCAGGGCCTAGCCTGGCCTCGCCCCCAGGGCTAGACGGGCTGCTAAAGGGCCTATGCCTCGCTCTCCTCGCCCCGAGCTCCAGGTCTCCAGGTGCCCTTCTGCCCTTGTGGCCGGTGCCCTCGGTACCGTCCCATACCTCCAAGCTACCTACTACCTAGGTGGGATCCCATCCCATCCCATAGGTGCTAGCTACTACCAGTACTATCTACGGCCCTGCAACCCCCCCCCCTCCGCCAGGGTCCTGCCTGCCAGCCTGATCGTCGCTGCGTAATTACATGTACGCACCGGAATCTCGTGCCGCGCCCGTCCCCATGCCATCGATGCCAGTCGTTGTCCGCTCAGCTGGTCCGAAAAAAAAGTTGCGACAGAGAGAGCTCCATGCCAGCCCGATGATTCCCCTCTGCTCTTGACTTTTCCGGTCCTGCCCTCCCTTGCCCATGCGGTAGGACAGCCAGCCAGCCAGCCAGCCAGCCTGCCTGCCTGCCCGTCGTGTGTGTGTGTATGTGTGCGTCTGCGTGTGTTTGTGTGGACTGTCCGAACCCCGAGCACGGCGCCCGGCATCATGGCCATTCCCGACAAGCCCGCCGGCCAAGACGTCCCGAGGCCCGTCAAGGCCGTGTCGGAGTCAACCCGTGAGAGAGAGACCTTCAAGTCGGCATTCCCCGTCCCTGCAGCAGCCCCCCCTCCCTTGCTCCCGTCCTTGTCTAACGAGACCGTGAAAGACAGATACGACCCGTTCCTCTACGCCGGCTTCCGCTTCAACAACAGCGGCGCGCCCATACCGAGCTCCGAGATCGTTAGCTCCGGCGACAGCGTCTTGACCGCCCTGGCCCAGCTCGGAGCATACCAAACGGGCGCCGAGCGCGCATTCGTCTCTCTTTTCGACACCAGCCACCAATATGTCGTCGCCGAAGCCGTTCCCACCATGTCCCTGGCCCCCTACCTCCCGAGCGACCGATGCCCCCAGCCCTTGGCTCTCTGCGGTGTCGCTATCCCTCGTAGTCATGGCACCTGTGAGCATGTGCTGTATTTGGAGAGCCCCGACGCCAAGGACGAGGACGCCGAGCTGCCGTATTCGCTGGTGCCCAATTTGGCCGCCGACGAGCGCTTCAACAAGAGGCCCTACTGTCAGTTTGGGGAGGCCGGTCAATTTTATGCTGCCGTGCCTATCCGTACCCAGCGGGGGATTAACATTGGGTCGTTTTGCATTATGAGCACTAAGAAGCCGCTCGCTTGGGATGATCAATCCATCAGCCGCCTGCGAGACGTCTCTCGTGCCATTATGGACCATCTTGCTGCGAATCGATCCAAGCACGCAAATCTCAAAAGCGAGCGCATGAACAGGGGCGTGCGTGCTTTCATCAATGGTGACGCCACCCTTCCGTCTGTAGGCCTCGGTCAGAATCTCGTGGCATTCGACGAAACTGGCACACCCGACGCCATATTGGACCCGAATCCGCCGCAGCTGAATCCGCCACTTTGGGGGCATGCGCGGTCTACTAGCACGCCTGCCGAGGCTGAGTCGAGCCCGCGCCAAGAACGGAGCCCAGTCACCAAGAATGACGATGATGAAGCATCCTACTCGGACTCGTCGGAAGCTCCCCGGCATCATCCACGAGCTCATGGCCGCACCACCAAGTCTCCATCTGCTTCAGGACGAGCGAGGGCCGACGCCGAGGGACGAGACCGTGCGCGCCAGATCTTCTCGAATGCTGCCTGCATCATGCGCGAATCTTTTGAGGTCGAAGGATGTCTGTTCTTTGACGTCGGACTCGGCTCGTACCGGCGCGTATCGGTTCCCGATGCGAATGGCGGGACCGGGGCGGTCAACGGTGCATACACAAGCAGCAGCGATGAACGATCCGTCGAGGTCTTGGCAGACGGGCCCGATGCCATGAGTGAGCTGCTCGGGTTTTCCATACAGCATGAGTCTGGCATGGATGCTGCCCTGCCGCCCGCTGGTGGCATCGGTTCCTTGCACAAAAAGACGATGGCCAAGCTACTTCGGCGGTATCCGTCCGGCACCATCTTCAATTTTGATGCCGTCGGCGAACTTCAGTCCAGTGACTCGTCCGACGACGACGACGCGCTCAAAGTCCCACTGGCAGCCAACGGAAACCACCATGACGACACGAATGCTTCACCGACCGCCGCCGAGAAAAGACGACGTCGCAGGTTTAAGGAAGCGGCTTTGCTGCGCGAGGCATTCCCCGGGGCGCGCAGCGTCGCTTTCATACCCGTGTGGGATTTGAAGCGCGAGCGATGGCTTTCTGCAGCTTTCCTCTATACCTGCGTCCCAGCGCGTTTCTTCACTGTCGAAGGCGACCTGAGCTTCCTCAAGGCCTTTGCGAACCTGACGGCCACAGAAGTCCTCAACCAGGAGATTCTGAAGGCTACCCAGGCAAAATCTGATGCCCTGGGCTCGCTGTCCCATGAGCTTCGGACGCCTTTGCACGGCGCCTTACTCGGTGCCGAGTTGCTGAAAGACACTGAGCTCGACGTATTTCAGGGCAATTTGACCCACACAATCGAGACATGCTGCTGTACTCTGCTGGATACTATTGACCACCTGCTCGATTACACCAAGGTCAACAACCTGGCGGCCAAACGAAAGCAAGATTCGCGCGCCGTGGCCAGCGCCAGAAGAAAATCCAAATCCGACCAGTTCGGAAAGAAGCAGTTACTCTCCGATGTCGAGCTCGACTGCTTGCTCGAAGAGGTTGTGGAAAGCATGTTTGCAGGCTACAGCTTCCAGCGTCAACCCATCAAACAAGTGTCCAAGACGGAAAAGCGACCCCCGGCCGCTGTCTTGGCCTACAGCCGTCAGTGTGCTCCTCAAACGGTGCAGGAGCGGCTGTTGAATGGCGACCCGGACCAACAGGTACTGGACGCCGAAACCGTTGCCGTCTATCTTTCTATTGACCGGGCATGTTCTTGGCTGTTCCACGTGGAAGCAGGAGCAATACGCCGCATAATCATGAACTTGCTTGGCAATGCGCTGAAATATACCTCCAGCGGCAGCATCTGGATATCGCTCACACAGGAGGCCCCACCACCGGCACGCCCCAACACGCAACGCAAGGTTAAGCTGACAGTAAAAGATACTGGCAAAGGCATTGGCGAAGATTTCCTTCAACACCAGCTGTTCATGCCCTTTTCCCAAGAGGATGAGCTGGCTGCCGGAACGGGCCTCGGCTTGAGCATGACGAAGACGATTGTCTCCGGGCTGGATGGGCAAATAAGAGTCAAGAGCCAGGTCGGCGTTGGCAGCACTTTCACAGTCACTCTTCCCTTAGAACTGTCCTCCCCGCCGTCCGAGTTGCCGACAGAAGCGCTACGGTTCGACACACTTTTCGAGGAGCAGGCCCGCGATCTCGCCGGTCTGCGTGTTCGCCTTCACGGGTTCGAGGCCATGCCCGAGCAGGCGAGCAAGCCTAATGGCCATGCCATTCTTGAATCTATATGCCGTGACTGGTTGCGCCTGGACTTGTCTACCGGAGAAAGCACTACGGAGTCCACGCCGGATCTTGTCGTATGGTCTTACGAAGCCCTGCCCGACTCGGCTGAAGAGCTTGTGCAACTCGCCAAGACCCCCAACATTATCGTCTGCCACAACTCGGTGACGGCGTACCGGCGGTCAGCAGAATATGATTCGGCGGGCTACCAGGGCGTGTTCGAGTTCATATCACAGCCGTATGTCCCAAACCCCCATTGCCCAAGGCCCATCTGCGGATACGCTGACCTTCGAACTCAGAATTGGACCGCGGAAGCTTGCTCGGTCAATGCATCTTGCATACAAACGGTGGACTGGTCTCACCCAAAGTAATTCCGCACCAACGCCTCGGCCACCGGGCCCTAGCCGGGCAAGCAGCTCCCACGCGGGCGAATTGACCATGGCGGAGCCTATCGCTGTGCCCTCTACGCCCATCCCCGAATTGACGGAATTGTCCATTCATTCGTGGCCTTCAGCGCACGAGAGCGGCACCCTACAACGCAGCGCATCTGATTTATCGCAGGCCACGTCGCCTGGCAAGGAGACGCCCCCTGGCGAGACGCAGGCCAATGGAGGTACATTCCTCCTTGTCGACGATAACCACATCAACCTCAAAGTACTCTCGGCGTACATGAAGCAACTGAATCTAGCGTACGTAACAGCCGTAAACGGAAAGGAGGCCGTTGATGCCTATGTGGAAAACCCGGCTCGGTTCACAGCCGTGCTGATGGACATATCCATGCCCGTGATGGACGGTCTGGAGGCGACTCGGCAGATGCGGGCCTACGAGCAGTGGAATCAGCTTTCCCCAGTTTCAATTTTGGCGCTTACCGGGCTGGCATCCGATCGAACGCATCAGGAAGCACTCGAAAGCGGAGTGGACGTGTTCTTGACCAAACCCGTGAGGCTGCAGACACTGCGCCAGCAGCTGGGATCTTTAATAACTTCACCGGCCGGCAGGGAAGCATGAAAGGAAAAAAAAAAAAAAAAGAAAAGGGTCGGACGCCGGATATAAAGACGGGACGGTAGGAGGCGAAAGCAACCTGAGACACGAGTAGCAGCGCCGGTGGGTATGGCCCTCGCACTCTCCTCCCAAGAACCACATTCGGTCACGAAGCCACTCCACCGGCGAGTCCAGAAGCCAGAGGTACGCAATCCAAAGGTGTGTATGGGCCAGTTGCCAGCTGGCGTGGCCCGAACACGGCGTTGATGGCGATATGAATACATGGATTTGGCTCAAAGACGTGAGGTGAACAAGGCGATGTCACACAATGCGGGCAGCCTGGCCGAGCCTCGCGTACCGAGTAGATGAGCGACAGTGCTGAGCACCCTATGGGCAAGCTGAAAATAGAAGCGGTGGGGGATGTAGCTCACGCCCAGCACTAGCCACAAGGCTGGTGTGGACGGGCGGAGGGCGGGAGGGCTCGCCTATGGACGGAGGGAATACAGGTCAGCATTTAATTCATTTTGTTGGGTCCCACCGGGAGCCAATTCGCCTCCAGTCATCCATGCTGGCCGGTCCGCCGGACTGTCGCCGCGCCGAGCGGCCGAGGGCGCATGTTTATTTATCATCTGCGACTCACCTTTGATCAGACGGAATGGGCCCATTGACCAAAAGGACCGATCTCGCCGGCGTGGGCTTGGGTACACGAAGACGACGACGACGACGACCATGCAGCCAGTCTCCCAGTCAGCCAGCCAGTCCGTGCCCAGACCCTGGCGACTGGCTAGCATGAGTTGGAGCAGTGGACGGTTGACTTGGGTCTGCCACGCTCGCCTTGCCACTATTTAGTGGATCGCCCCCGGTCCATCGTCAAGGCTGAGGAAATAGGGGGTACGGGCTCTCATCCCCCAATTTGTCTGCTGCAAGCGGATATCGGCATTTCTGCCGCAACCTTGACGTTTCCAGGGTGGCAGAGTTTCGGGAGCCCAGCGCCTCAAAACCCACCAGACGCGCCGCTTTGCCGTCGTCGCGCGCTTTAAAGCGTGCTGTTGCCCGCTATCGACCAAGGTACCTTGCTTTCGTACACCGACCCCATATGATAATATACCAGATCTCCCGCCCTCCCCCCTCACCTTCCCCCCAATTCTGGCCAATTGGCCGGCAACTATGAACGGCCGGAGCCTGAGCGATGCATCGTCTCGGGTCGACCTAGTGCAGACCGCGTCGGATGAATCGCGGGACGACAACCGGAGCCGCCCTGCCGGCGTCGGCTCCGGAGGACCCGGCGACAACCGCTATGCTGGCAAGACTCTGGAGCCCGGGGCGGTCGCCCCCGTTGCCCGGCTGCGAGGCCTTGCCGCCCGGAAGCAGACACCTTTCCAGATCGCCAAAGGCTTCCTTCCGCGCTGGATTCTCACCATGGCCATTGCCTGGGCCATGTACGGCGTGCTAGTACATTACTCGAAGTACGCGGTGATGTCGCGGAACTCGAAACGCCGCTTCAATGCCGTCATCACCGCCCTGTCGCTCTTACTAGGCCTGGCCGTTGCGAGCAGTCTGGACGGCATGGTGTCGGATCTACGGTGGTGGATTCTGGGCCGGCGCTTCCGGTCACGCCGGAAGGTCGAGCTGATTCTCCGGGCCGAGGGCATACCCAGCCTGATCCAGCTGGCCTTCGGTACACGCCGGCCCAGCATCTTCATCTCGGCTATACTGTGGCTGCTGTTTATCCTGGTTAGTCACCCGTAGGCTCTGCGGGAGAATCTCCGCTGATCAGCAATGCGACACAGGGAACCCAGATCGCCGTGGCCGTGCTCGGTCTCTGCTACTCGACGGATACCGCCGAAAAGCATGCACTGGCCGTTGAGGGCATGGTTGCTATCGCGGATATGTCTACTATCCAGACTGGCAACATTGTGTCCTCTAGCTCGGCGTCGCTGGCCGCTCAGCAGTTCGCCGCCAACAAGTAAGCATTGATCCATCCCCCGCCGGCTCCCCTGCCGGGCTGGACCGCCAGACGGCCTTTTCCCGCGGCGGGCCACGCTGACAAGTTGCTTTCTAGCTACGGCATAATCTCGACTGCCTATCCAGCCAAAGGACTCGACGACATTCCCCCACCAGGGACCATTTATATTCCCAGCGACCCGCTTCTCTTCTGCAGCGACGTTGTTTGCCGTTACGCGTTCCGCGAGACGTCTGTATCGTCCATCGAGACGCAAGGCGCCAATGCTCTTGCCGTCATGACCTCGCGCAGTATCGACGCCCAGGCCACTTGCCGTCGTTGGCCCGTCACCAAGGGGGGCGACGGCAAGACGGAGGCCATCACCATCGGTGACGAGCAAGGCCGGGACGTGCGTGAGGTGAACCTTCCGTTTGCCGGCGGTACCGACCAGACCACCTTCATTACGGAGACGACGGACGACTGCGGCCCGGGCTGCAGCCCTGTCTGGGCCTTCGAGGCCGTGTCCGCTGAATCCGACAAGTCGTGGTACTATCAATGCAACATCACGGTCGGCGATGTCGCGAACGCAACCCTGCCCGAACACAAGGCGTCGGCGAACCTGACGGCGCTGGCATCGGGTGCCATTGCCCTACAGGGATACGCAGTCTCGTCGCTCGCGCGTGGTGCCGAAGTGCAATACCAGTCGTACCCGGCCGAGTCCATTTTTGGGCGGCCGCATAACGGCGACACGACGTCGATGGCGGGTCTCGTGTCGCGCTTCAGCATCGGGGCACTGGCGGCCATCGCCGAGACCAACAAGCCGCTGCGGGTCATGGGCATGGCGCCCGAGTCGGGCACGGTGCTGGACATCACGCACAGGGAGTACGTCTTGTTGATTCTACAGGGCCTTGTCGGCCTGCAGTTGCTCCTCGAGATCATCACGGCCATCTGGGCCCACCGCGTCATCGTGCCGCCCGACAACATGCTCGCCCTCGCCCAGATCCTGCGCCCTATGACCAACGACCCCGACGACGGGCTCGACCCCGCCCTCGCCTCCGCCGCCAAGTCGATCCGCGAGGGCAAGCTGGCCTCGCGGGAGGAGGAACGCGCCCGCCGCCTCGCCGAGCCCCTTTGGGTTTACCGGGTAACGCCCACGGCGGAGCCCGGCGTCTATGACCTGCGCATGGAGAAGTCGGACTTTCTGGGCAAAGAAGGCGGCGACGGCGTGGAAATGCAGGCCCTTTGATGTTTCCCATCATCTTAGTTGGCATGTTGGTATTTCGAGATCCACCCGGGCAGTGGTTTGGGGAAAAAGGAAAAAGAAGAAATTTGGTGTTTGGAGTCGACAAGCGAGCCCGGGACGGGCGGTGAAAATGGTTTCAACGGAGTTTTTAGAGCGTGCCTTGGCCCTGGTGGGTTTTGTTCCGAGCGTGCCTGTATTCTCCGGGCAGGCGATGGAGTTGTGTTTAGGCTGGTCCCGGGGCCAGCGACAGCCCCGAGTGCTGCTCCTGGAAAGTCGGCATCGGCTAATGCTCAGGGCGGCGATGGGCAGGTTCACATACTATAATACTACGATGGTGAGCATCAACCATCTACCCGTGGCAACATCCGTACCCCCCCCTCCCTGGCCGCGTGACCCTTCTTGGACCAGACAGCTGGGTGAAGTTTCCGCCGTCGAAACCTATACCAGCTCCAAGACGGACGGGGGTCGCGACGAAGTAGAAGACACCGTAGTCAGGACTTGTGTGTTGGGAATTGTCACGAGGGGGAAAACCGGCGTCGGTGGCTACGTTGGGGAGAAACCAAACATCTATAACAACACTTCGGAGGCGTCACAAGAACCATGTCCCCACACACCGCCGCCAACCCCGGGGGCCGTGGTTGCCTCTCTCTCTTCGCTCTGCTCCCCTCCCCCATCCCATCCCCGCCAGCCGGCCCGCTAGGCGGGCATGGCGGCCAACTTCCGCTCCAGGGCCAGCATGGAGGCGGCGGCGTCGCCGACGCACTCGTCGAGGGAGCGGTAGGTGAGGCCGAGGAGGCGGCGGGACTTGCGGTTGTCGAAGCCGTAGACGCGGGCGGGCAGGTCGTCGACGGTGGCGGCGGGGTCGGGCAGGCGGGGGGTGAGGGCGGGGTGGGCGCGGCGGACGGCGTCGCAGATGCGCTTGTTGGAGTAGTGGCCGGCGGCGACGAAGAAGCGCTGGCCTCGGACGGCCACGCCGTCATCGTCGGTACCGCTGCCGGGGACGGCGAGGGCGCGGACGTGGGCGGCGGCCACGTCGCGCACGTCGACGAAGAGGAAGCCGCCCGTCGCCGGCAGGCCGGCGGCGCCGGGCCGCCGGTGGTCCCCCTGGACCATGGCCCGGATCCGCTCGTTGCTCGTGTTGAGCGCCGCGAACGAGGCCAGGAACGGCGCCACCGGCCCGAACACCATGGGCGGGTTCAGCACCACCAGGTCGAAGGCCGGCCGCTGCTCCGCCATGAAGGCCCACGCCGCGCGCTCGGCGTAGATCTCTTTAAGCGTCAGCTTTGTGGGAGTAACTCATCCGGGAGAGAATTATATATATATATATATATATATATATATATATATATATAAAGGGGGGGGGGGGGGGGGGGGTGTTTCCTTACCTTGCTGGCTCGGTACGCCCCCGCCGGGTCCATGGCCTGCTCCTCGGTCACGGGGCCCCAGCAGCTCTCGTCGTAGACGTCGGCGTGCTTGTCGCGGTTGACCATGGCGGCGAAGGACGAGGTGACGACGACGCGGCGCACCCCCGGGGCGTGCCGCGCCACCGCCCGCAGGATCCCCTGCGTGCCCAGGACCGCGGGCTCGTGGAAGTCCTTGACCGGGTCCTGGACGTTGAAGTGGTAGGGCGACGCCGTATGCATGACAAAGTCCAGCGGCTGCGAGTTCCGCACGGCCTTGGGGGGACGAGGGGGTCGGGGTTAGCGCCGTGGATTCGAATATATATATATATATATCTACTCGGCACCCCTTTTAGAGGTTGGCAGGGGGGAAAGGGGCGGTCTCACCTCATCGTAGGCATCCGCTTTGGTCATGTCCTCGACCACCACGAACGACAGTCTCTCGCCCGCGTCGGGGTAGGCGGCCACGACCTGGGAGCCCTTTTGCGCGGACCGCACGGTGAAGATCACATGGTAGCTATGGGCGCACCGTCGGTTAGAGGGGGTTCGTCGTCCGGTGCGAGCGGTTCCAGAGAGGGGGGGCGTTTCCTTACCCGTGGTCTAGCAATTCTCGCAGGATATGCGCCGCGATGAAGCCACTTCCACCTTGCGAGGGCCCGACGACGTCAGTATGTCTGTCTGCCGCCTCTGGCCAGCCCACTTGGACCTACCGGTGACAAAAACCCTTTGGGCCATGATGGGGAGGGGTCAAGTTAAGCGATCTGGCAGGTACAAAGAAGCAATTGCGTGAAGAGGCTTCTTTCCCAGTAAGGCGTCGTCTCTTTTGATGCCCCCGGGCAACTTTTGCTTTTCGATGCCTCTGGGCTTGGCGTACACGGCTGGGCTATATAGGTACGTAGGTAAGCATTGGAATTTCCCCTATGACGCGGTCTCCGTTGGGGGACTTGTCTCAGTGTCTCCCCGGGCTGCCCATCCCCGTTGTCAATACGGACAGCCAATCCAATAGCATCCCAAGCCACCCGCGCCTCTTACAAGCTTGTCCGGACTTAAGCACCGGCTTCCCGAGGATGCATCAGCAACCCTGACGGGTAGAAGTGAGTGGCTCATGAGCGGTGTTGCATCGAGACGATATAATCCACCTTCATTGCGAGGCATTCCTGGAGTTGTAAACTACTTACCTACCTACCTAGTCATGGTTATGATTAAGGGCCGTTTTCCAATCAAGTGATGGGCGATTTCAGCCAGCATGGAATCTAACACGGGGTGTGAATGCGAGCAATGTTGCCTCGAGCGAACTTCCTGCCAATGCCATCGCAAAGTGATCACTTGACATCCATGATGGCCATGATCGCGAGCCGCATCCAACATGCTCGATTGTCACCGGGAGCCTAAACGGTTTCGCCGCGCACCGGTTCAGATGACCGTGTACGCCTGGATGCTAGGATGGCACTTGAGACAGACATCAGACAGGGAACCAACGCAGCATAAAAGAACAGACCGCGCTACGTCCACGCACCCTTTTCTCATCGGACCCAGAGCGAAAGCTACCACTTCCCGCGCATTCCAATCATCACGGCAACATCAGTGCAGGCGGCCCCGACACGCTCCGCAAGGAAGGGAGGACGACACACGAAGAAGCGGGTGCGGGCCTTCTCTGGGATGGATGGATACTTACTTCTCATCCAGCCAAGGACTCCGTGGTACTTACCTAGCAGCCCCCCCCCCCCCCTCAAGTTTGGATCCAATGGATGTTTGCACCCTTCGGAGAAAGAAGATGGAAGATAGGCACGCAGGCTTGCCTTTCACGAGTCACCTCTCGACCAAAACCCCATGGTCGGAATCAAAAGTTCAGTGGTTCTCCCCGAAAGTGTCAGCGCTGCGTCACACGAGACCCTCTCACATCAGCACCGGGAGGCCCTCGCCACGTTCGGGTGGCGTTCCACGTGCGGTTTTCTCGACGATTCCGCCCCTGGTACTAGCACGGCGATCGAGGCTGAACCAAAACACGATAAAATACGCCCAAGGATCTAGCGGTGCCATGGCCTTGCATCCCGATCGTCTTGGTCTGGGGAGACTCGGTCGTGCCAGAGAGCGAGCAAGCGGCAGGGCCGGGATAGGAGCCAAGTAGAGGTGGCCAGCACGACGAGGTTCCCGCAACACAGTTGCTCAAGCGATGATGCGGCATTCATTCATGGCTCGAGGATGCATGCTGGCCGCCCTCTGACGCCCATCATGGGCCGGGGAAGGGGGGACGGCCGTCGTTTAAGTAAGCATGGCAAAGAAGTGAACTATACGAACTGCGAAAGGGCATCAAAGCTGGAGTAAACTCCCTGAAGGATCGACCGAACATCGGAGCTGAGCTGGTGGAAGCCCGATCCTTCTCAAGGTTACATTTAATCACATCAGTTGAACATTGCCTCTGCCGTCATCCCCCTTCTTCCCCTTTTCAAGAAAAAGGGCCACCAGGGGCATTTGGTATCACAGAAATTACTCCGATCTCTGTCGAGCCGAAGGTTGCCTGCCATAAAGGAAAATACACCCAAAAGCGGCTTCGTCATGTCTATGCAGTATCGAAGGATGACACCAATAGGGTCTGCCAGGTAAGAACGGGAGAGACATTTGAGCTTTCCGGCCATGACAAGTACTCACAAAAAGAGAGAACAGGAGTTCTTGGCGAGTCGAGTTCGATCAAAGGTAAGGAATGCCGACGGCCGCCGCCCGCGCCAGGAGAACCCCGAGCTGATGACAGCGCCTCGAATCCCAGGATAACATGGCTTGGCAACTCGGTGGTGCCGCAGCTGCGGGATCCCCGCGCCTTCACGCCCTCGATGACCTCGCCCGCGCGGCTCTCGTGGATCAGCGACTTCGTGATCCCGCAACTGGGCACCGGCTTCGACGCCGATCTCCAAGAGGTGGACGAGGAGGCCATCCTGCGCCATCCTCCGCCCGAGTCCCTGCCCCGAACGAGCTCGAACCCCCCCCTCTGGGAGAAGCCCGACGAGTCGGTGGTCTCGTTTCCGCCGCCGAGCCTGCGGCGCTTCTCGCCCCCGGCCGTCGTCGACCCCTACGCCCGGCAGCGCCAGGCGAGCAGTCTTCGCAGCCCGACGCCATGGACGGCCCCCGATCCCGGCCCCGCGCCCGACCGAGAACTGCCTCCGACGCCCACCTTCCTGGTCGGGCCGAGGCTATGGCTGGTCGCTGCCGGGCTCGTGTTTGCCATGTTCTGTGGCGGGATGGTGAGCCCCCCTCTCCCTTCTTTTGACTTTCGAAGAATACCCGGCCGGGCAAACTCACCTATCGACCCAGGATCGCTCCATAGTAGCCGTGGCGACACCCGCTATCACGACCGAGTTTAGTTCGCTGAGTGATATCGGGTGGTACGCCTCGGCCTACCTGCTGACCATGTGCTCTTTCCAGCTGCCCTTCGGCAAGCTGTACTCGGAGCTGAGCCACAAATACGTTTTTCTCTCGGCCTTGGCTATATTCGAGGTCGGGTCCGTAGTTTCTGCCACCGCGCAAAGCTCCACCGTTCTGATCGTCGGCCGGGCCGTGGCCGGCTTGGGCAGTGCCGGGGTCGTCTCCGGCTGCATTATTGTAAGGCTCCCGCTCCTCAGGGACCCTGAGAAAAGCTCTCCCGTCCCAAGGCTGACCATCACGGGGAAGATGATCGGGTCCCATACGCACCCTACCGTACGGCCGGCCTGGATTGGGGGCATGGCTGCCACGGCCAACATTGCGCAAGCCCTCGGGCCCCTGATAGGGGGTGCCCTGGTGACGAACGCTTCGTGGCGTAGGTTTCCTTCTCCTATCTGCTATTTTTACCCAACCCGGTGCATGCGTACGTATATACTCACGTACGACTTCTCGAACAGGCTGGTGTTTCTGGATCAATCTCCCGCTAGGAGCCGTCACAGCCTTTTTGCTCCTCGTCTTCTTGCACGTACCACCAAAACCGGCCATTATGGGCCAGTCACGCCTGGGGCGTGTCTGCCAGAGCGTCGATGCCCTCGGCACTGTCGTGCTGGTGCCCGCCATTGTTTGCCTGCTCCTGGCACTGAAATGGGGCGGTTCGGAGTACGCCTGGAGCGACTGGCGCAACATGCTGCTGCTCTTGTTCTTTGCGCTGCTCTTCATCTCGTGGCTGACGGTCCAATACTTTCGTGGCGATCGTGCCACGGTTCCTCTGTACCTGCTCAGGAGCCGAGCCATCACCTTCGGAAGCGTCTACAGCATGGCCTCGTACGGCTCCCTGGCGCTGGTCATGTACTACGTGCCCATCTGGCTGCAGGCCGTTCGGGGGTCGACGGCCAGCTGGGCGGGTGTCGACATGCTGGCTCTGGTTCTGCCGTGGACTGTGAGCTTGGTTTTCTCCTCGCAGCTGGTGAGCGGATAACAGTCGAACCAGGATATGATTCTGAACTGACCACCTAGTACAGACAATGAGAACGGGGTACTACGCCCCGCAGATGATGACGGCTACGGTGTTGATGTCGACCATGGCCGGGCTGATGACCATGTGGCGCGTTGACACGGCCGCTGTGTTTTGGTAGGTGGTCTCAACTCCTCCGATTTCCTCTCGTCACGGAAGAAAGAGAAGTAACTGTAAGCCAACGCCCGTGTAGGGTGTGTACGCTCATCTTCTTCGGCGTCGGCGTGGGCTTGGGCATGCAACAGCCCTTCATCGCAACGCAGGCGGCACTCACGGGCCCGGACATGGCACTCGGCACGTCCATTATCATGTTCCTGCAGCTCCTGAGCGGAGCCATCCTGGTGTCAGTGGGCCAGAATGTGTTCCTCCAGGCGCTTCCGAAGCGACTGGCGGCGACGGCGCCGGGTATCGACCCGCGGGCCATTGCGGCCCTGGGCGCCGAAGACTTGCCCGCCCGCCTGGCCCGTCTCTACGACGCCGACCAGGTGAGCGGCATCCTGGGCGCGTACCACGCGGCCCTGCGCCTCGTCTTCGTCGTCGCCCTGGCCACGGTGTGCGTCTCGGTCGTCGGGTCCCTCGGCGTCGAGTACCGCAACCTCCTGCCGCCGCCGTCGCTCCCGCCGTCGTCGCTGCGGTCGCCCTCGGCCGCGGCGGTGTCGTCGTCGTCGACGTCGTTCGCGGTGCCCCCGACGCCGCTCCAGGAGCGCCCCGAGCACCAGTCCGTCATGACGTTCGCGTCGTTCGCGTCCTCGGCGTCGCTGCAGCGGTCGCCCGCCCCCCACCGCATCACGGGCGTCCCCGAGTGTAAGGAGGCCATGACCCCCCTGCCCGAGTCCAACAGCGAAGCCACCGTGGCCGTCATGCACTCCGCGCCCACCTCGCCGAGGCGCCGCGACCCCACGGCCACGTGCTTCGTGTGCCCTCGATGCATGGGGATACCGGAGGAGCGAGAGCATAAGATTGTGGAGGAGGACTAGAAGATGGAGAGGCCTCAGTGGCAAGAGGAGGAGGAGGCTTGCTGCCAAGTCGAATCCCAGCCGACTTTAGAGTTGACAGTAGTGTTTGTTGTTCGGGAGCGAATTGGCCGCGGGAGGCGCCCTAGATGGCCTTTGTCCTTGTAGCGTGTTGAGATCCCTTTGTTCATTTTACTAGTAGAAATCGAGAGGTCGGGGTGGAAACATTTTTTAACATGCATGTTGGACACGAAAACGGCTGTATTCTACGAATCTATAGAATCCCGTGTTTACCTACTTGTTTTCCACAAAGCCCTTCAGACTTGGGTGGCAACAAAGACTATATATACTATTATGCCCACGGGTACATACAGGGCCTTTGGGGAACAATAGGGGTGTCGATCGATACCCCAAAACAGCCGTTCTAGTATGTGACAAAGCCTCGCCTATTTAATCCCTTCGCTAATAGAGGCACAGGAGCCTGGACCGCCTATACTGACTAAGCAAGCAAGCATCAGATCCGGCCTCCCAGCGCTGCCGCTTCCATCATGCTCGGCTGCAACAGAGAGGGAGCGCGTGAGGCCCGGGCGCCGTGCCCTCCCGGGCCGGAGAGCCCGGGGCTGTGGACGAAGAACAAGCCCGGGGTGGCGCCGGGCCACGAAGCGGCGGTTCGGCCGGCTTCGGACCTGGAAGAGGACCCCTCTGTCTTCACCACGGTGAGCTGCCACGTGCATATGCAGGAGGGCATCGGCGAACCCGGGCGTCCGCCGGTCCCGGGGCCGGCGGCCGGAACGCCCGAGGTCGGGCCCGCGCACTCGTGCGACCACGCCGACGCGAGCTCGCGCTGCGGGGCGCTGCCCCGGCGCCTGCCCGGGTTCGCGGTGAGGGTGCGCACGCCGGACGGGCGGCGCCACCAGACGCTGCTCTCGCCGTGCTGGCGGCGGGTGGAGTGGTGCCTCTGGGACCTGCTGTTCCCGCCGAACGACCTGATCCGGGGCGTGCGGGCGCGCCGCCGGGGGCCGGCGGCCCTGCAGCTGTACTGCGACGTCCGGGTCGACCTGCGGGGCGCCGCGCCGCCGCGCCGGGCCGGGCAGCCCGACCGCGACTGGGAGGGCCTCGTGCAGGCTCACCTCGCCGTCCGCCCGCACGCGCCGTTCGAGCTGGTGGCGGCGAGGCGACATGCGCGAGAGAAAGAGAGAGAGAGACCCCCATCGGCGGCCGCCACTGAGGAACCCGTAGGACCGCTGACCTAGACCCAAGTATTAGATCAGGAACCAATGAAGATAGATGATGGTGCGTAGTAGGGAACCGTCAGGTATAAATGGAAACAGTAGCGAGCCAAAACAGCAGTCAACCTGGTTGGCCGTTATGCACTTCCACCGACGGGCATATCCTGCAGTACTACTACTGCTGCTGATGATCCCCATTGCCTGCCTCCTCTGCAGTTGTGACATGAGTAATGAATTGGACGATCCCCCCCTCACTTCCCCCGCAAAACCACGCCCTCCCTGCAAGCACCCGAACCTGCTTGCAGCGAGAAGAAGAGGGGGAACGTGGCGGCTAAACAGGAGGCCGAGAAGTCAGTCTTCTTCCCTGACCGGATCGAGGTGGACATCTGGGGGGGGCTTTTGCAGCAATGGCAGTGTTCGTGACAGTAGCCAAGGCGGCATACGGGCGACGTGCAGAAACCCGACTGGTGCGGCTATGGGCCGCCCGGTTGGGAACGGTGAAGAGTGAGGAGATACATGATGTCACCCCGGCTCGCCGGTCGATGGATGATGCGCTTCTCCGGCGGTGAAATAGGTTTGGGGCCATCCATGATCCCTCCCCGAGCGGCAGTGGCCTTGCCGGATGCCGCCTTCTTTTTAATCTCGCTTGACGGGGTGAAGTTATTTCGAAGTGCCCTCTCATGCATGTAGTCGGGCTTTCCCCGCATTCTCCGCACCTCCTCCTCCAGCGGATCACGGCCAGGGGGGCATCATCGAGGGCGTTCGGACGATTCTGCAGGCACAAGCTACTACGGAGTACTACCCACTCGATAGGTATTTACCCGCCGGGCTAAAAAGAAACAGAAAATCGGCCGGCCAAGCCATGTATAGCTGCCGCGAGCGGAGGGGCTGGGGCCCGCGCGGCGCCCTCGTGGCCGCCTCTATATTATACCTCGCGGGGACGGCGAGGGCCCTTTGCCAGCCATTGGGCCCGGACAGCTGCTCTTCACCCGCGAGCGCGCCGCTGCTGCTGACTTCCTCCCATCCGAGCTGGTCGAGCCCCCCTGAAGAACAAGTCGTCATGGCGCTTCCGCAGTCCAAACCCGCCACGCTGGCGGCGACGGCGGCGGCGCTCCTCGCCGCCGCCGCCGCTGCTGCCGCGGCCCCAGGAACCACGCCGTTCGTGTGCGACGGGTCGTCCTCGGAGCCGTACCGCGCGACCAAGGAGTACCAGGGGTGCTACCTGGATCCCGGCGTCAACATCTTGAGGGAGGCCAAGCTCAGCACCATCGCCATGACGCCCCAATACTGTGCCAACTGGTGCGGGGGGCAGGGTTTCGCCTACGGCGGCGTCAACTTTGGCACGTGAGTTTCTTGTTCTCCCCCCCAGCCAGGGAGGGACGGGATCAAGACTGACGGGCGAACAGCCAATGTTTCTGTGGCGGGACTCCGGACTTCAGTCGGGCCACCAAGACCGACGACAGCCGGTGCAGCACCAAGTGTGCCACCGAGCCGTCAAGCGCTTGCGGCGCGACTTATGTGTGAGTAGCGGTGGGAGTCGCATCAATGGGAGGTCTCGGCTGACGGCGGTGCCCCCAGCATGTCTCTATACAAAGTCACCAACCCCCAGGGCGAAGCGGGTGACGGCACCAACAGCACCCCCAACCCTCCGGCCTGTCAGACCAACCCGCTCTGCAGCCACCCCGTCTGCGATACGTCCAAGAGCGTCGCGGAGCGGGTGGCATCCCTCGTCGGCTCCTTCACCGAGGAGGAGAAGATCTTGAACCTCATCGACGCCTCCGCCGGGGCCGAGCGGCTGGGCCTGCCTTCGCACGAGTGGTGGAACGAGGCCACCCACGGCGTGGGGTCCGCGCCGGGCGTGGTGTTCCCCAAGCCCCCGCGCGACTTCAACCACGCCACCAGCTTCCCGTCGCCGATCCTGACGGCGGCGTCCTTCGACGGCCCCCTGATGCGGGCCATCGGCGACGTCGTGGGGATCGAGGGGCGGGCTTTCGGCAACAACGGCTTCTCGGGCTTCAACTTCTGGGCGCCCAACATGAACCCCTTCCGGGAGCCGCGGTGGGGCCGGGGCCAGGAAACCCCCGGCGAGGACGTCCTCCTCGTCAAGACCTACACCCAGAACTACGTCTCCGGCATGCAGGGCGACGACCCCGAGGACAAGCTCATCATCGCCAACTGCAAGCACTACGCCGCGTACGACCTGGAGACGGGCCGCCACGCCAACAACTACAACCCGACGCAGCAGGACCTCGCCGACTACTACCTTTCCGCCTTCAAGACGTGCGTCCGCGATGCCCGCGTGGGCAGCATCATGTGCTCCTACAACTCGGTGGGCGGCATTCCGACCTGCTCCAGCCCCTACCTGCTGCAGGAGGTCCTCCGGGACCACTGGAACTTCACGGCCGCCTACGACTTCGTCGTCTCGGACTGCGGCGCCGTGACGGACATTGTGCAGTACCACAACTTCACCGACACCGAGCAGGGCGCCGCCGCCGTGGCTCTGAACGCCGGAACCGACCTGGAATGCGGCAACTCGTACCTGAAGCTGAACGAGTCGCTGGCCGACGGGGAAACCACCGTGGCCCGCATGGACGAGGCCCTGACCCGGCTTTACACGGCCCTCTTCTCGGTCGGGTACTTCGACGGCGGAAAGCACCACACGCTGGGGTGGGCCAACGTCTCGACGGAGCACGCCACCGAGCTCGCCTACCGGGCCGCCGTCGAGGGCATGACGCTCCTCCGGAACGACGGGCTCCTCCCGCTCCGCCGCGCCGAGTACAAGTCGGTGGCCGTCGTGGGGCCGTACGCCAACGCGACCACGGAGATGCAGGGCGACTACTCGGGCAAGGCGCCCTTCCTCCGCAGCCCGCTGTCCGCCTTCCAGGCGCAGGCGGGCTGGACCGTCCACTACGCCAAGGGCACGCCCATCAGCGCCCAGAACACCACGGGCTTCGCCGAGGCCCTGGAGGCGGCCCGGAAGGCGGACCTCGTCGTCTACTGCGGCGGCATCGACAACTCCCTCGAGAACGAGACCAACGACCGCAAGAGCATCGCGTGGCCCGCCAACCAGCTCGAGCTCATCGCCGAGCTCGCCAAGCTCGCCAAGCCCCTGGTCGTCGCGCAGTTCGGCGGCGGCCAGGTCGACGGCACCCCCCTCGTGGAGAACGAGAACGTCAACGCGCTGTTGTGGGCCGGCTACCCCAGCCAGGACGGCGGCACGGCCCTGCTCGACCTGCTCGTCGGGGAGCAGGCGTTCGCCGGCCGGTTGCCCATCACGCAGTACCCGGCCCAGTACGCCGAGGACGTCAGCATGTTCGACATCAACCTGCGACCGAACGGCTCGTTCCCGGGCCGCACGTACATGTGGTACACGGGCGAGCCCGTCTTCCCCTTCGGGCACGGCCTGTCGTACACCACGTTCGCCTTCGGGTGGAAGACGACGCTGGAGGAGGAGTACGACATCGGCAGTCTCGTCAAAGCCGCCCAGGCCAACGCGAACACGAACGGCGGCGCCGTCGTCAACGACGCCACGCCCTTCGCCACGGTGGCCGTGGACGTGGAGAACGTGGGCGGCCACAAGTCGGACTACGTCGGCCTGCTGTTCCTCTCCAGCCCGAACGCGGGGCCCGAGCCGCGCCCGAACAAGGTGCTCGCGTCCTTCGCGCGCGCCCACGGCATCGACGCAGGCTGCCGCGCCGAGCTGCCCCTGGCCCTGACCCTGGGCTCGCTGGCCCGGGCCGACGAGAAGGGCGACCTGACCATCTTCCCCGGCGACTACAAGCTCGCGCTCGACAACGACGAGAGCCTGACGTTTGAGTTCCGCTTGACGGGCGAGGCGACGGTCATCGAGACGCTGCCCATGCCCAAGGACAACTACGAGTTTTCCGTGCCGGTGCACATCCAGCCGCCGTCGACGGAACGCATGGGGCCCGATTAGGGGTCGAGTCTGGGCCGGCATCCAGTCACTCCAGTGCCGTATTATAACGTCGGTGTAGATTTGCGCTGCCAATAATAAAACCAGACACGGTGATATCTACCTTGGCTTCGTCGCATGGTGACTGACACAGAACGTCTCCGGAGGACAAGTAAGGCGACGATGATAGCAATAATAACGTGTAACCCAATCGAGGTTCAAGTGGCTGGCTCAAGGGGCAAAGGGGGATCGATCTGAGGACGGGCCTGCGTATGGAACCAAAAATAACAACAAAAAAGAGAGGTTCGGAAGTTCTCAGTAACTGAGAAGCATCGGGAATTGAGCCCAATGCGGGGGTCGAACCCGCAGCCTTGAGATGACGAAGTTCGTAAGAGTCTCACGCTCTACCGATTGAGCTAACCGGGCGAAGACGAGAAGACGACGCGAGTCGGTTTCTGCTTGTTGAGAGACGGGGGCTTAAAGAGAATTAAGTCTAGATCTTTGGTCTCGCGCCGGTGTTGAAATGTTCGCGTACGAGTCTCCACCGAGAGCCGGCAAAGCCTGGTGGGGGAGGTATCATCGAACCTGTTTTGGAAAGGGGGGGTGGCTTGGGAAAAGCGAGGGTACCCCTGCGTAGTTGGATGCGTACTGACTGACGAGCGGAAAAAATGTCGGCTGGGGCGGTTCAGATAGAGGGGGGCGCTGGAATGGGGTGAAGCTTTCGGCGAGGTCGAGCAAGTCGAAAATGATGCTGGTGATAAGGAAACCGACGACGTATACTACCTCTGGCATTGCGCAGGAGTCGCGAAAAAGAGGGAATGTGTGGCTGTGGCTGTGCGGAGCGCTTTGGGGGCGACCGGAGGTTACCTATGGAATGTGGCGGGTGGCCCATCGAGGCCAATTCAGCTGCATATTGGAGCAAAGAAGGATATTGGGGATCGGAGCTGGTGTGGGATGAAGCTGGCCGGCTGATTTCATAACTGATGATGGTCTGGCTCAGAGGCATCCCATGTAAACGCTTGACTACAGCAATTGAAGGGGTTTTCCCGGGCCAGGGGAAGGAATGGGCGGGCCGTTCGAATCACAACCTAAGTAAGTAGGCCAGCATTCGACGACGCTGGTTTTCTTTTTTCTTTTAGTGAGTGGCTCGGTTGTCAGTCGGCACGGCCCAGCCCTCAACATCATTTTCCGACTGCACAGTGACGGGGAGAGCAAGATGACGACCCAGGACCCCTTAGTATGGATCGATTGCGAGGTGAGTGCTTCTTACGTTCGTACGTACCTAGGCACACGGCTGACGAGGGGGCTGGCTGCAGATGACGGGGCTCGATCCCGAGCGCGATGAAATCCTCGAGATCTTCTGCATCATCACGACGGGCGCGCTCGAGGTGGTGGACGAGGCGGGCTGGGGGTGCGTGATCCACCAGCCGCGGGAGCGGCTGGAGCGCATGGACGCGTGGTGCACGCGGACGCACGCGCAAAGCGGGCTGACGGCGGCGGTGCTGGCGTCGACGACGACGGCGGCCGAGGCGGCGGCCGGGCTGCTGGCCTACATCCAGCGCCACGTGCCGGCGCGCGGCGCCGTGCTCGCCGGCAACAGCGTGCACGCCGACCGGGCCTTCCTGCGCCGGGAGCCCTTCCGCCCCGTCACGCGCCACCTGCACCACCGCATCCTCGACGTGAGCACCCTCAAGGAGGCCGCCAAGCGCTGGTGCCCGCCCCACGTCGCCCGCCGCGCGCCCCCCAAGAAGGCCCTGCACCAGGCCCGCGACGACATCCTCGAGAGCATCGCCGAGGCCCGCTACTACCGCGACGTCATCTTCCGCGCGAACACGGCCGGGGCCGGGGCCGGGGCCGGGGAGGAGGAGGAGGAGGGGAGGGGGAAGGAGGAGGAGGAGGAGGAGCAGAAGAGTGAGGCAAAGGTGGAGGAGGAGAAGGCGGCGGCGGCTTGAGTCGAAGACGTCTTGGTGACGCGATGAGCTTCGCTTCACGGCGCGAAAAGGGCGTGCACATGTCTCCTGTCCGGACCCTACGCTCCCGACGCCAGAGCCCACGGAATATCGGATGGATCTCACGTTGCTGGCGTTTCGCTTCGCTGGGTTTCTAGGCCGTACAGGGTCCGTCCCACGGCCGGTTTGGAGGGGCTTTTTGCAGGGGTAGCACCGGGGGCAGTGATGGTGGTTGCATCTACCGGGGGGAGGGGAGATTCCAGGTATTACTTGCCGGTGTACTTCTCATCGAAGTACATACCTACCTAGGTACCTAATGTTCCTTACGGGCTGCAATTGGCCTGAAGAGACCGTTTCTCCCCCGGCCGTTGTCGACTTCAAGATTTGGATCCCGTCGTCTCTGCCTATCCGGTGCGCAGCAAGGCCGGGCGCGCATGCGTTTCATCGTCACAACACATACGCCAACCTTTTTCATGGTTCGGTCGCCCGAATGCTCGCCGCCACACCAATAGCGGGATGAAGTCACTGCGCTTGATGGAGGTTAGACCCCACCAGACGCCCCCTTTTCGCCAATCAACAAAGCTCCGGAAGCTGTTAGCTCGTCCACGAGCTGGAGCATGGATCAGAGTGGGAGGGGATGGGATCCATTAGCAGGAGCCCCCGCCGTTAGGAGGTTAGTATGGATGTACCTATTCCATCCATGTAGGGGCCGTTGCTCCATCATCAGCATCTGGACCACCATCTCACAGCATAAGAGCCCAGCTTCAGCTCCCTGGCTTCTACCACTGCTCCCCTTATTTCCTCCGGTAGTATTCTTTTCCATCCAGATTCCTCGACTACCGCCATCATGAGCATCAAGACCGTCGAGTTCAAGCCCTTCACCGACCAGAAGCCCGGCACGTACGTTTGTTCCCCCTCTCCCCTGAGCTACCTACCCCGCCAGTTTCCCCTCCAGCCGTGACGACGCCCGCAGGTGGGACGACAACAATACCGTGACCTTGACACCACCCGGCCATTCCAATACCACCACGGTACTACGAGGAAACTGACGCATCCATCCTTTGCAGTTCGGGTCTTCGCAAGAAGGTCAAGGTCTTCCAGCAACCCCACTACAGCGAATCCTTCGTCACCAGCATTCTCCTGTCCATCCCCGAAGGCGTCGAGGGTTCGTGCACCCCCTCCCCCCGTTGGCAGCGAGGCTCTCCTGAGCTGGGCCCCGTATTCGACTGGAGAGAAAGGCTGAACTCCGACTACAGGCTCCTTCCTCGTCATCGGTGGCGATGGTCGCTACTGGAACCCCGAGGTCTGCCAGCTGATCGCCAAGATCGGTGCGGCCTACGGCGTCAAGAAGCTGTTGATCGGCCAGAACGGTATTCTCTCGACGCCGGCTGCCAGCCACGTCATCCGCAAGCGCAAGGCTACTGGCGGCATCCTCCTGACCGCCAGCCACAACCCCGGTGGTAAGTGACGAACGGGTCCTGCGTAATGCCTCGTGGCCATGGCTGACAGACGTGATGTTTGGTGCAGGCCCTACCGAGGATTTCGGCATCAAGTACAACCTGGCCAACGGCGGCCCCGCCCCCGAGTCTGTTACCAACAAGATCTACGAGGCTTCCAAGACGCTCACGTCGTACAAGCTGGCCGACATCCCCGACGTCGACCTGGCCACCCTCGGCACCAAGACGTACGGCGACCTCGAGGTGGAGATCATTGACAGCACGGCCGATTACATGCAGATGCTGAAGGACATCTTCGACTTCGACCTCATCAAGAAGTTCTTTGCCGACAACAAGGACTTCAAGGTGCTCTTCGACGGTCTGCACGGCGTGACGGGACCGTACGGCAAGGCCATCTTCGAACAGGAGCTGGGCCTGGCCGGATCGACGCAGAACTGCATTCCCGCGCCCGACTTCAACGGCGGCCACCCCGACCCCAACCTCGTCTACGCCCACTCGCTGGTGGAGAAGGTGGACAAGGACAACATTCCCTTCGGCGCCGCCTCGGACGGCGATGGTGACCGCAACATGATCTACGGCGCCGGCGCCTTCGTCTCGCCCGGCGACAGCCTGGCCATCATTGCCCACCACGCCCAGCTGATCCCCTACTTCAAGAAGCAGGGTGTCTACGGCCTGGCCCGCAGCATGCCCACGTCGGGCGCCGTCGACCTCGTCGCCAAAAAGCAGGGCCTGAACTGCTACGAGGTGCCCACGGGCTGGAAGTTCTTCTGCGCCCTGTTCGACGCCGACAAGCTCAGCATTTGCGGCGAGGAGAGCTTCGGTACCGGCAGCAACCACGTCCGCGAGAAGGACGGCCTCTGGGCTGTTGTCGCCTGGCTCAACATCATCGCCGGTCTCGGCGCCGCCAACCCCGGCACCACGCCCAGCATCAAGCAGATCCAGAAGGACTTCTGGGCCGAGTACGGCCGCACCTTCTTCACTCGCTACGACTACGAGAACGTGGACTCGGAGGGCGCCAACAAGGTCGTGGGCGTCCTGAACGACCTCGTCAAGGACCCCAAGTTCAAGGGCAGCAAGATCGGCGGTAAGTCCAGCCGTAGTCGAAAAGCAAGAGGCCCGCGTGAGACTGACTTTTGTGTGTGTTCGCAGACCGTACCGTCACCGACGCCGGAAACTTCTCGTACACGGACCTCGACGGCTCCGTCGCCTCGAACCAGGGTCTGTACGCTTGCTTCTCGTCGGGCAGCCGCATTGTCGTCCGTCTCTCGGGTACTGGCTCCTCGGGCGCCACCATTCGCCTGTACATCGAGCAGTACTGCGGTGACGAGTCCAAGTACGAGCTCGACGCCCAGGAGTTCCTGGCTCCCGAGATCAAGTTCGCGACGGACCTGCTCAAGTTCAAGGAGTTTGTCGGCCGCGACGAGCCTGATGTCAAGACATAAGCAACGTCTCGTGTTGTTTTCGTGATTTTGACGTAGCCGGTTCTCAGCAAGCAAGTAAACCGAAAGGACAATCGAGGCGCACGCTCTAGCATTAATACTAAAAAAAGAAAAAGAGCAACTATATTTCATAGCCTTTCCGGGCGGCGGGCGATTGCCAGCTGCGACGACGTGCCAGGCGATGGCATGTGGCATGTGATCGACCCTTTGGCGAAAAGGATGCCAAGGGGGTGGGTCCAGCATTTCCCCTGTTCGGCCCAAACGATATCGAAAACGGCGTCGGCTGTCTCACGTAATCCCCAAGACGTACATCATCTAGACAACCTGCTGTATCCCACACAAGCTGTGTGTGTCCTTGCCATCCGCTTCTGGACGATTGCGATTGCCGGCGAGAAAGCCCCAAATTCGGCGCGGTCCCGTAAACGCGACCCTGTTCTCCATACCAACGGATTCTCTCGAGCGTCTGAGCTCCCACTTGGCGTCCTCCGCCCTCGTTGCCGAAGCCGAGGTTCGGGCCACGGCGACTCGGAACAAGGCGTCGCGAGCATACATTACCGTAGTCGGCGGCCGCCTTTAGCCCACCACCACTCCCACTTTCCCGGCTTGCTACCTACACTTTAGAGTCTCGTGCGTCGCCCCGTCACCATGGCCGTCAAGACGCACTTCACCGTCACGATCCCCGCGATCCCCAACCACGTGGGCGGCACCATCACGTGCACGGAGCCGGAGCCGCTGGTGTACCTGCTCACGATGGACTCGCCGCCGGACAACCGGCTGACGCCGGCGTTCTGCGCGGCGATGCTCGAGGCGCTGGACCGCGTCGAGTTCACCATCGCGACGGCGCCGCGCGGGGTGCTGGTGACGACGTCGGCGCAGGCCAAGTTCTACTCCAACGGGCTGGACCTGCAGCTGGCGCTGGGCACGCCGCACTTCACCGAGGACAGCCTGTACCCCGTCTTCCGGCGGCTGCTGACGTTCCCGCTGCCGACGGTGGCGCTCGTCAACGGGCACGCCTTCGCGGGCGGCCTCATGCTGGCCATGCACCACGACTACCGCGTCTTCGGCGGCGGCGACCGCGGCTACCTCTGCGTCAACGAGCTCGAGTTCGGCGCGCCCCTCATGCCGCCCATGGCCGGCGTCTTCCGCGAGAAGCTGCCCGCCCTGGCCCTGCGCACCCTCGTGCTCGAGGCCAAGCGCTGGACCGCCCCCGAGGCCCTCGCCGTCGGCCTGCTCGACCGCCTCGACGGCTGGGACGGCGTCCGCGCCCTCGTCCGCGACCGCGCCCTCGCCGACAAGGGCAAGTCGGGCGTCTACGGCCTGCTCAAGAAGGAGATGTACCGCGACCAGGTCGCCCTGCTCGACGCCCGCGGCGCCGAGGCCGTCATGGCCCAGGGCGTCATGGCCGACGAGGCCAAGCGGAAGAAGGAGGGCCTGGCGAGGTTCAAGGCGAGCAAGCTGTGAGGTGGCGCGTGAAAGCTTCGGGGTGAGTTGGTTGGTTGGTTGGTTGGTTGAAGGAGCATATATAGGCTTCTCTGGGATATTAAAGCCATCATTTGTCTGGGTTCGTATTAACCATTTAAACGCTGTACTTACGTTCTTTGGAAATAACCGCACTTTGACTACTACTACAGCCCTCGGCATTTTTGCCCTGTTCCCGCTTTCTTTCTGTCGTTCGCGAACAGCAGAGACGAGCAAAACATGTGAATTGGGTGGGGGGGGCGGAGGGCGAAGGGCAAACGACCTCCGACTCGCCCTCCCTCCCCCCCCCAATATCCACCTCTATATGCCCTTGGCGCCAACGCGGACCTCCTATGCAACCGACATCGCGAACCGCGGGACCAAAGTAAACAAAGACACCAAGCAACCCGGTCCAAACCAGAACCGTTACTGTCGTCGTCCCCCGGGCGCTTGATCCTGTATGCAGCTAGCCGTGCAATCTCCGGTCCTACATCCACGCCGGCTGGGCGGCTCTCGGCGAAAAGGCTTGTCGCGGGTCACGTCGAGGCAGGGCCGGTTCTGATTCCTCGACGGGCCGCGGGGCCAAGGCCTTGGGAGACGGGGGAGGGGGGGGGGGGGGGGCGCCGTGGTCTCCGTCGTCGCGAACGTGGGCCGATAGGACGCGCCGCTGCCCGGTACGTTTATGGACCGGGAGGTGTGATTTACCCAGGCGCGACTTGGAGCAGTCCGAGATGATGACGGATGGTGTCGCCGGCTCGTGCCCCCTTCTGGGCTCTTCATGTCACCTCGCGGCCGCCTTCCCGGGAGGCGAGAGGGCGGCCGAGAGCAAGGCGAACGGGTATATGAAGTTCGCCCATGTCCAGGCTCCTTGGCGAGGTCTCCTCCTTCCTGCTCCAGCGGCAGCGCGACTCCTCTCTTTTATCTCCCTACACCCCTTTGCCCCTTTTGTTGAGAAGTAGCCAAGGTAGCAAGTAGCCGACGATGCGCAGCACTCTCCTCACGGCGGCGTTGGCGCCGGCGGCGGCGCTGGCGGCCATCCAGTCGCGCAACTTCGTCTTCATCATCCCGGACGGCTTCGGGCCGGCCGCGGAGACGCTGGCGCGGACGTACGAGGCGCTCGTGAACGGCGGCGGCGGCGGCAGCACGCCGCAGGCGCCCGTCATCGAGGGGCTCGCGCTCGACGCGCTCGAGGTCGGGCACGCGCGCACGCACTCGGCCGACAGCCTGGTGACGCGGACTCGGCGGCGGCGGGGCACGGCGCGGGCGGCGGGGCACAAGGCGCGCAACGGGGCGCTGGGGGGCTGGGACGCGGCCGGGCGGCCCGTCGGCAGCGTGCTCGAGGCGGCCAAGCTGGCGGGGGCCTGCGGACGGGCCTCGTGGGCCCACGAGCATCGTCAACCCATGCGACGCCGGCGGCCTTCGCGGCGCACGCGCGCCGCCGCGACCGCTACCGCCGCCATCGCCGCCCAGCAAGCTCGGCCTCCTTCACCCCCCCCTCAACCAGAGCGTCGACGTGCTGCTCGGCGGCGGCGCCTGCCACTTCCGGCCCGCCGCCGCCCCGCCCCCTACTCGGCTTCTTCACCCACGACGGCCACCTGGCCTACAAGGTCGACCGCCTCCGCCAGCCCGCCGCCGAGCGCGAGCCCCCTCGCTCACCGAGATGACGGACCTGGCGCTGCGGGCCCTCGCCCGCCCTGCCGCCGCCGGCGCCGGCCGCCCCGGGTCCCCGCCGTCGCGCGTGCGCCGCCGCGAGGGCAGCTACGCCCACCACACGACGAACCCGAACGAAGAGGAGGAGGAGGAGGAGGAGGAGGAGGCCCCCGGCTTCTTTCCTCATGATTGAGGCGTCGCGCATCGACCACGGGGCGCACGCCCACGACGGCGCCGCGCTCCTCGGCGAGGTGCGGGCGTACCACGCGGCCGTCGACGTGGTGCGGGCCTGGATCGACGCGCACCCCGACACGGCCATGGTCAGCGTGGCGGACCACGAGACGGGCGGGCTGACGCTGCCGCGTCGAGGTCGCCGTAGCGCGGACAGGAAAACCATCGTCAGAAGTGGCCAAACCAAGGCCACAGGGTCCCCCCCTCCGCCTCGGCGGGCCCAACGCGAAGAGACACGGCAACGAGCACTCATCCTGTATACCTCAAGTATAGCACAGTACGTATAATCTGCTAGTATAAACCGTAATATGCTATAAGCTGCCATCAGATGATTTCACCTGCGCGAAGCAGCAGGGCTTCTTCAAAAAGGTGCAACGCCGGTGAGCCTTCCCCCCACCCCAACCCCCCAAAACAGTATGCGTGTCATCGTGCTTCGTGACTGGTATCATTTTGTACATGGTCGCCCCCGACCCCCATGTCGGTGGCTTTTCCTTCTTCTCATTCTTCTTCCGTCCTTTTCCCTCCCCTTCTTACACGTCGTTGCTGGCGTAGCCGACCTTGGTGGTCGGGCCGAACTCCTCCTTGATGCTGCGGGCGCTCAGGAAGCGGGTCAGGAAGCTCTGGCTGCCGGCCTTGTCGTTGGTGCCCGAGGCGCGGGCGCCGCCGAAGGGCTGCTGGCCGACGACGGCGCCGGTGCTCTTGCAGTTGATGTAGAAGTTGCCGGCGGCGTTGCGCAGCGCCTCCTCGGCCTCGCGCACGGCGTAGCGGTCGCTCGCGAAGACGGCGCCCGTCAGCCCGTACTCGCCCGTCGAGTCGACCAGCTTGCAGGCCTCGGCGAAGCTGCCCGGCGCCGCGTCGTCGTAGACGTGCACCGTCAGCACCGGCCCGAAGAGCTCCGTCGAGAGCAGCGGGTGCCGCGGGTTGCTCGTCTGGTAGACGGTCGGGTGCACGTAGTAGCCCTTGCTGTCGTCGTACTTGCCGCCGGCGACGAGCTCGAGCTCGCCGTCCGTCTTGGCCGCGTCGATCACGCCCGCCAGCTTCTTGAAGCTGTGGGTGTGAATGACGGGGCCCACAAAGTGCTCGTAGGCCCAGGGCTCGCCCACCTTGAGGGCCTCGACCTCGGCCACGAGCTTCTTCTTGAACTCGGGCCAGAGGGACTTGGGCACGTAGGCGCGGCTGGTGGCGCTGCACTTCTGGCCCTGGTACTCAAATGCACCGCGCACCGTCTGGACGGCGGCGTTGGTGACGTCGGCGCTCTTGTGGACGAGGTGGAAGTTCTTGCCGCCCGTCTCGCCCACGATGCGCGGGTAGCCCTTGTACCGGCCCTCGGCGGTGCCCTGGCCGATCTGGCCGTACAGGTTGCGGAAGATGGCGGTGCTGCCCGTGTAGTGCAGGGCGGCGAAGTCCTTGTGCTGCAGCACCGTCTTGGTGATCTCGGCGGGCGGGCCGGGCACGAACTGGATGACGTCCTTGGGCAGGCCGGCCTCGAGGAGGATGTTGTAGAGCAGCCAGCTGGACGCGATGGAGTAGTCGGACGGCTTCCACACGACCACGTTGCCGAGGAGGGCCGGGGCGCCGACGAGGTTGCCGCTGATGGCGGTGAAGTTGAAGGGGCTCACGGCGTAGACGAAGCCCTCGAGGGGCCGGTACTCGACGCGGTTCCAGACGCCCGGGGCGTGGTGCTGGGGCTGCTGGGCCATGATCTCCTCGGCGTAGGCGACGTTGAAGCGGAAGAAGTCGCACAGCTCGGCGGCCGAGTCGATCTCGGCCTGCCAGGCGTTCTTGCCCTGGCCGAGCATGGTGGCGGCCATGATTTCGTAGCGGTATTTGGTCGAGATGAGGTCGGCGGCCTTGAGGAAGACGGCGGCGCGGTCGGCAAAGGGAAGCGACTCCCAGGCGGGCTTGGCGGCGAGGGCCGAGTCGATGGCCTTGTTCACATCCGCAGGGCTGGCGAGCGAGTAGTTGGCCACGGTCTGCGAGTGGTCCGAGGGGTTCAGCTGCCGGGACTGCTGCGGGGACGTGATCTTCTCGCCGCCGATGACGAGCGGCACCTCGAGGGGCAGCTTCTGCTGCCACGACTTGAAGGCGGCCGTGAGGCCATCGCGCTGCGCGGAGCCTTTGGCGTAGTGTTGCTGTGCGGGGTGGGTGTTAGCAGCCAGACAGCCAGCGGCGGCCATGTCGGCGGCGGCTTCGGGCAAGGAAGACCTACGTTGGGCTCGTTGAAGACCTTGGGCGACTTGAAGGTGGCCAGGTTGGTCAATCGCGGGCTCGTCGTCGCCAGCGAGCGCGTGGCCGCAGGCGCCGCGCGGAGGTGCCGGCAGGACAGAACCCTCGGGCCCTTGGCGCTCGACTGGAGCGCCCTCGCGAACCCCAAACCAGAGCTGCTTCCCCGCCCCGCCATGGTGCTGCTGAGAGAGAAGAGGTTGTTGAGTGAAGGGTGAAGGGGGAAGGGTCCGAACAAGGTGCAGTGTGTTCGCAACGTCGGTGTCTTTGCGGTTGGGGGGGGGGAAGATGATGCCTACGCCGTTGCCAATGACGGAGAGACGCGAGCAAACGCCCAAGACTGCTTGCCCGCTTGATCTTTATGCTTATCGCCAACGGCCGTGAACGAAGCCCATCGAAGATAGCGACCATCTCGCTTTCTCTCGGCATAGCAGGCGCTGCGGGGCGCTGCTCATGAGCTGCCCGCAGCGCCCGATTGGGCAATTGGACCCTGGCGAAGCCAATCACGCAGGCCCCAAATGGGGCAGCGTGGGGACGCTGTAGAAAACGACAGCCCGGGCTCGCTCGGCTTGCCAGGATAGAGCCGTGCATAGACGGCCGAGCTCCGGTTCTCGCTATCCATGCCAGGCCTGAGGGAGCCATCGCACGAGTCGTCGTCCAGCGGCCACTGGGGCAACGCCCGTCTCCTGAAATCGGACCTTTCCATGGACAGGGCGGGCCCCCCAAGGCTCGCTCGGCTAGTAATGGGACCTGCAGGCCATCCAACCCACTAAGAATAAGTTCATGTCAGGGTGGAGGTCAAGTCATGATGTACCTATATACCATGTAGTTAGCCCCTACTCTAGTACTTACTTAGTTCCTCGCCGGGCTGTCAGGTATGGGAAGTACCTACCCGGGTACGTCCTCTTATGTAAGGTACATACTACTTACTGAAGTAGTCAAGGGTGTTACCAACTGCTACTGTGTACGAACTGCGAGGCCCTGGTGGGATCCCATAAGTATGACGCCGACGCATTCCGACTATCTGGGGCAGGGGCTCAGTCAGGGCTAGATTGCCTGGCCCTGATCCAACGTCACGCCGGCCGGGGCCAAGGATCCATGCATCCCATCCATCCCAAAAGCCAGGGCCGTGAGGGTACACTTGGGTATATTCGATTAGGAAGAGAACTACCTCGAGAGGAGACGAAAAAAAAAGGGGGGGGGGGGGATATCTATCAGCATCGGGCAGATCCATCGCATGCTTATTAAGTTGTCAGGTGAGCCCAACCAAGAGTACAGATAACCAGCGGGCCCCCCCGCCAGACATCAAAGACCAAATAGATGGTGGATGCAAGCATCTTCTCTCTCTCCCCCTCTACCACATGGCTCGCACTTCCACACGCTACGCTTGTGGCGGCCGCCTGAATATTATTGGAAATGGCTGATGTAGATGATGGGACCGCACGTCGGCCCCGAGGCGACGGACCCGGCTATGGAGCCGATGCGTGGCTGGGCTGCGTGTTGGGTCGCGAGGTCGAGCGGCGCGAGTTGTGCAAACGCAGATGGTGCCGGTCGGTGCTGGGGTATTTGCCCGCCTCGTACTGCAGCCCCGGGATAGTCAGACCGTAAGGCTGCGTCAGGCCCTCGCGGTTGTGCTGGTCGATTTCCACCCGGATGCAACAGTCGAGAGATCCGTCGTTGTTCTTACCGTGAGTCTTCGCATCATGTCAGCCAGTGCCACATCGACGGCACCATAGGGATAGAGCCATGGCCAGGGGTGAACTTACTTCGACAGCAGCGGCTTTGTGGTCGGTACCGGCATTCAGCTCGCCCTTGTGCAGGAATGCGTGACCGTCCTTGCCGTTGAACGCATTTTCAGCCGCTTCTCCGTTCGCTCCGTCCGTTGCTCCGCCGTCATCCGCCGTGCGCTGGTTGGGCGAGTTCTCGGTGATGATGGTGTAGTTCCGGCTCGGCATCGTCACGTGGTTAGACTTGGCCGTCTTGGCCGCATCGCCCGGGTCCTTGTTGAAGAGGCTCATAAGAGTCTCGTCCGTGTCCGCGTTCAGGTGGTGGATCTTGTTCCGCCGCGCCAGAAGATTGGCGACGGCGCTCGGCGGCGGCTTGTTGACAATGGCCGAAGAAATCACGTTGACAATGTAACGGTGATCCTCCTCGACCGGGATGTTCAGCTTGGGGTTCGAGTAGAATCGACCGAGGGCGGCCAAGTGCACATCGCCGCCGAGTATAGTCACCCGCACCGAGAACTCGGCCGCCGTGGCTTGCAGCCTCTCAATGAAAGCCCTGCGCTCCGTCTTCTTCTTCCTCTCCGTGTAGTGGTCCTGGAGATCGTCGAGCAAATCCACGCTGCCGTCGAACTGGTTGAATATTCCGCCAGCTAGCAAATCGCATTAGAATCCGGGCCTGGTAAAACCGCGCGGCAGCTTTTGACTTACCAACGCCGAATTTGCGGTTCAAAAACTTGATGGGCGTGATAAGGCGACTGGAAAAGATGCTTTCGAGCCAGCTCAGACGCTGCGTAGTGTGAGTACATATACAGTGGTTGCGCGTGCAAAGGGAGGAACTTACGGGGTACGCAATGGGGATTCCGAGGAGCACGACCAGGTGCTTGTACTCCTGGCCTGACGCCTTTGCCATCTCCAATTCGCGTCGAACACGGTCGAAAATCAAATCGTAGGTCTCGGGGAAGTTGACCTGGTGCCGTATGCGCTCAGTGCGAGCATCAACGCCCATGAAGGCAATGCGCGCGCCCAGCCTGGCAAACAGGTTCAGAGAGGGCTCGGCAACATACGGACCGGGCTTCGTGCCGACGATATATCCAATTTCGTTCTCCAGCGCTTGTTTGGCAACAAACGTGTCCTTGGTCTGGGCCGTGTCCTCGTCGTTTCCAGCAGTCGTGGTCTGAGGAGCATCCGAGGTGTAGGTGGAAACCGGGGGCGCGAGGTGGTGCTGAAAGAGGAGATAGTACTTGTGGGCAGTGCCGCCGATTCCACGGAAAACGTGGCACTTCATGAATTCGTCGGCGTAGGTGCCATACCCATCGATAATGTCATGGTCGTCCCAGATGTTAAGCTGGGGAATCTGCCCGTTGCAGTTGGCAAAGGGCTCCGTCGAGTACCAGCGGATGTAGTTCTGGAGGTAGTACTCGTCGCATTCAGCGCGCATCTTCTCATCGAAAGGAAAGTCGCGGCGCTTTTTGGGGTTCCCGATATCCGTCCAAGGCCGGAGAGGGCCGTCGACACGGATCCCGTCGTTGTAAATCTGGTCTCCGCCACCGATCATGACGTGGAAGGGCGCCTCAGCATGACGTCTTACCACGTCGTTCCAAAGGGCCGGGCCGCTCCATGCATCCTCGTCGGTGCCCACGCTGAAGCCTATTACACCACGGTTAGATACGGAGAGCACAGAAAGGGACAAGGAACCCTACCATTGCAAGAGTGGAACATGATGCGCATCGACTCGCTGGCCGCCGGGACGAAGAAGTAGTTGATGGTGGGCTTCGAGGTGTTTCGGTACCGCACGTTGGGAATCGAGTACGCCCACTTGGTCTCGGTTTCGCGGATATCGCAGGCCAGGGGGAACTGCCAGAAGGTGTTGCGCGGGTCCGAATACAGGCAGTTGCCGACGACATCGTTCCCATGGTCGCTGTGGATGCCACCGGCCTCTTGGGCCTCGGAAGACAGGGCGCCGTTGGTCTCGGGACCCTCGCCAAGAAGGCCCTGCTGGACATCGCGCGCCTGCTCGACACGACCAATGCGAAGGACGGGCTTGAACTCCTGCGTCTTGCCGCCACCGCGGGTCACGATCAGGACACTGCCGTACCAGGTGTTGCCCTGCATGTGGCGGTAGTTGAGCAGAGGTCCGCAGACGATCTCCTTGCCGTCAGGGGGAGGCAGGCCGTCGGCGGGGCCGTCGACGGCGCCCTGGTCGCCATTGATGACGATGGGCTTGAAGCTTCCGGTGCCGTTGGTGCCCGGGCGGTCGCCCTCGACGCGGTTCTGGTTGAGGAAGCTCGACAAGTCCTTGGTATCGGCGCCGTCTGAAGTATGCGCATCGCGGGCCACGGCGTGCCGGGCAAAGGCCGACGACTCCTGGTGACGCCATTGACTTGCCGATGCGTATATGTTGGGGCGCTCGGCCGCGTGCCCGGGGTCGGAAGGCGACGCCATTTCCGTGGTCGCCGTTGCCAAGGTCTCAGTCGTAATCGTAGCAGCGCGGGCGTATTGCGCTCGGCCGGGATCGCGGTGACCTGGGGAGGGGAGACGCAGCTGGCGCGCGGTTGTGATGCACTTGCGATGCGGACGTGGTTCCGAAGGCACACACCCTGCGCGCACACATACACGCACACACTACCTACTAGGTTCCTAAGGGATCAATCACTCTATGCGGTTGGATATAGCGAGTGGTATGATACCGAAGCAAGCGCCCAGGTAAGGTAGGTATGTAGGTACACGGGTAGCCAACGCGACTTGGGGCCTCGGTAAGAAACAACAATGGCCGTCTGGCGGTTTGCTTGGGTGACTGGCGGCGGCGCAAAATGAAGAAGACGTGTGCCAAGGCAGGCAGATCAGCAGCTAACCAACTGGCTAGAGGAGGTCCCGAGTCGTACGGCAGATCAGGGCTTCGGACCAGTGAAGCCACGAGACCGTCTTGGAGGACGGGAAAGACAAAGGAGGCGCGGGATGCGGCAGCCCAAGAAGTATAGCGAACGCCAAGACGTCACAGCCAAATCCCAGCTTGGCTCCTGGCTCACGATGGTCTCCTGGATGGCAGCGGTTTGCTGTTGTTTCCCGGCTGCCTCGCCTCGCCTCGCCCCTGGCATGGCATGTCACTTTACTCGGTACTGGGCTTCAGCCCATCGGGGCCCATGTGGGCTGGGATGGCCACAGCTTCAACCCTGGGCTGGCTGGTTCATCTCAATTTGTACGTGCCACCGACGGAGGAGGACCTGCGGGGGACTAGCTGACTCTCCCATGGGAGGAAACGCGGACGCACGCGCGGGCGGACGGTCGCCAGGGGGGCCTCCCAGGAGCCAGGCTGCTTGCAGTTCAAAAGGCCCGTCAGATGTACGGGAACCGTCCAGTTCCGTCTGTGTCGCTGCACGCATTCTCGACAATCCCTTCGACCATGCATCCGTTCTGAATGCGAAAGCTGAGAGACAGACAGAGAGAGAGAGAGAGAGAGAGAGGAGCCCACTAGGATCTTGGGATCGGCATGTCCAATTGCAGGCGCTCTGGGCCCTTCCCCTTGGGTCTGGCGCCCATCCCTGTCCGATCTTGTGAGGTACGCATTAGCGCCCCTCGTTCATGACGACGGCCAGGACGGATTCGATAGCCAAGACGGCCTACACGGCATCTTAGCCCTACGTTTAATTTAGGTGGGACGACAACAACCGCTTCCAGTCAACATGGCGGCTTTCTGTTTTCCCAAGCTGGATACAAAAGAGGGCGGTTTCGCCATTTGGGACGGGACGGGACGGTGAGCATGAAAACCATCCGCGCGAGCTGGATGCGATGGCCGTCTCCAATTCTGAGCACTGCCTGCTCCAGTCTATTTTCGGGAAGGATGGATCTCAGTGATACCATCCATGTCGATCCCGAAGGACGCGTCGAGGTGCCAAAAAACTGGAAGCCAACACATACACTTGTCCTTTGCATCAACAGTGTGTTCTGGCAACCGCAAGTTACTTAGCGACCAAGTGCCTGCAGATGGGCGCCTATGCAGCCGCTTAGAAGTATGGATGTAGTCAGGGAAACCAGAGGTGCCCGCAGTTGCCGCAGATACCACGGAAGGACGTCTATAGGTATGTACCTAAATACCTTACGGACGAGGTTGAATCGCCTCGCATCCGGAATGTAGGATATGTACTTACCTACCTACCTTACCTAGGTTTGTCGCTTCCTAAAGTGGCTGTGGACTCCTGCAATTCGCTACTATGAATCGGATTACTTACATTGAACCTAGGTATCTTACCAGGTATAATTCCCGGCTTGTCTGGAAGGGGCTGCATAGGCCGGGAAGGGCCCACGGAGCATATTCGGATGCGTAATCAATCATCCAATACTACTCGTACAGGCAGAACCTATGGGGTACGTGCAGCCGAGTGGTTCCTCGCTAAGACGAAGCCGCCCCATGCGGCCCGACTTCCATGTAAGCGGGCTGTTCTCCCTGTTATCGTGAAAACAAGCACCCAACCCCGTCCACGCACGACTTTCAGCGAGCAGCCGAGGCAATGTCGCCTGACTTTCATGTCCGCGCCTCCCTCTGGTTGGCCTCAGGAGAGCCTGCCTTAGATGCTGCCCACCTGTCATCCGTTACCACTCTCGGTTATAAGTACAGCCGGTTGGTTATAAGTACAGCAAGCGTATCCCGGCGTCGGGGCGTCGGGTCGGGTGCGTGCCGAAGGCCTTCCTGCCTTTTGCTGTGTATAGTAGCCCACCGCTGTGGGCTAATATGCACCCCGTCTTGCCCGTACGCGGAAAGGGGCGATCCTCTGCTCCGCTGCCCATCGTGAGGGAGGGGCGGCCGAATTGACTCCCGAAGCGCCCGTCTGGGCTGGCCCAAGCCGAATCGTCGTCCCATTAGAGTGGCCTTCCCGTCCAGTCAACAGTCGACATGCATTGGGTTTGGGCTATCCCATCCCAGGCGGCGAGTGAGGGGTGCCCTCGTTCGCGACTACGCATTTGTCCATGCGAAAGATAGACTTTCCGCTTTTGCAGGCGATGCCAAAACTGGGGGTTGCCGCAACCCTCCGGACAGGGGTCGAGGTTTCTTGTTTGGGGCGTACTGTGTAGGTCCTTTCTTCCTTCGGGGCCCGGCGGCACCGATGCAAAGACGACGGACTGGCTACTTCATTAAGTGGTCGTCGTCGACTTGACGATGAGCCGCCTCTTTTTGTCAATGCTCTGAGCCCTGCCCATCATTACGATTACGCACCCAGTCAACATTACTTCCTCTTCTCCAGGTCCCGCGCTCGATTGGGCCACCCGGCTAGACTGACGATCGCGAGGTCCCAGCACGCCATGACATAATACAACTGCCAGTATTGGTTCTATCGTCGTGTCCACCTTCTTTCGCTTAAGCTGCGTCGTCGCCAGAGTTCTCGTCTCCTTTGCGTCGGCCCACCCAATCGCACGCGCCCCCTTGTCTCTCACTACCTCCTGCCCAGGAACGCGGTCTGCTTCCATCGCACAAAGTCCTACCTAGCATCAATTGTCGTCTGCCGGAGCACCACGGCACCAGCCGAGGCCATTCCTACTAGTGATCATCTAACCCCCATCTGTTGATCGCAGGAATCGACGCGGCGCAAGAGGCGCGTCTTGACACTCGGAAATGGCCAACGAGACCATCGTGGGCGATGATGCCGCCCTTATATCCCCGGCCGGCGCCGCTGTGCCCGTGCCGAGCAGCGAAGCCACAGAAATCCTGAATTTAGGGAATGGCGTTGTGCTCTCACTCAAGACCGATGCTCTTCTAATCAAAGGTTGGTCTCTACCATGGTCCCAAGCTGGGGAGTACGGCAATTAACGCGAGGCCCCGGCGCAGACGAGGCGCTCGCCAAAAAGAAGCGCGTTAAGATTTGCGGCATCCCCATCGTGCGCGCGTCCGACGAATTCACGATCCCCTACTACAACATTCTCTGGGCCGAAGTGCTCGGTAACGCCGTCTTCGTCGATTTCGCCGCCGCCGCCGCGAAGAAGACGACCCATACGTCCAAGCTGACCTTCGCCATCCACGACGTCGCCGAGGCCACCATCACGCAATGGGTGGCAACTCTTCTCGACCGCGCTTATGGCAAAGCCCTGCGATGCAAGCGTGCCAAGGTGCTGGTCAACCCGCACGCCGGACCCGGCGGCGCCGACAGGATCTGGGAGAACGAGGTCCGTCCGCTGTTCGAGGCGGCGCGCATGACGCTCGACGTCTCGCGGACGACGTACTCGGGCGAGGCCGTGGGCATATGCGAGGGGCTGGACATCAACGCCTACGACGTCGTCATCCCCTGCTCGGGCGATGGTCTGCCGCACGAGGTCTTCAATGGGCTGGGGAAGCGACCAGACGCTCGCCGCGCCTTGCGCCAACTCGCCGTGGCTCACATCCCCTGCGGCAGCGGCAACGCCATGAGCTGCAACTTGAACGGCTCGTACCGGCCGAGTTGGGCGGCACTTGCCGTCATCAAGGGCGTGCGAACGCCCGTGGACCTCATCAGCTTGACACAAGGCAACCGCCGCACGCTGAGCTTCTTGAGCCAGACACTGGGCATCATCGCCGAGGCCGACCTCGGCACGGAGCACCTGCGGTGGATGGGCGCGACGCGTTTCGACGTCGGTGTTGGCCAGCGAATCTTTTCCAAGAAAGCCTACCCGTGTGACATCTCCGTCAAGGTGGCACTGTCCGACAAGGCCGCCATCAAAGCACACTACAAGAAGGAGCTGAGGGAAGCCGACCACACGCTGCGGAGAGATGGAACCTCGACTCACCTGGAATCGGTCGAGCCCGAGCCTTCGCCCGGCACGGCGGCCAGCGGGGAGGGCTTGCCGCCGTTGAAGTACGGAACCATCAACGATAAGGTCCCCGCCGACTGGGAGACAGAGTCCCACGAGCACCTGGGCAACTTTTACTGCGGAAATGTACGGGCCTACCCGCTCAACCACATCCCCCGAAGCCGAATGCTAACGAGTCGCAGATGGCCTGGATGGCGCCCTCGGCCAACTTCTTCGCGGCCGCGTGCCCCAACGACGGGCTCATGGACATGGTTACCAACGACGCCAACATTGGGGCATTGAAGTACCTGGACCTCATGACGTCGGTGGAAAAGGGCGAATTCTTTGACAAACCGGCCATGTCGTACCGCAAGGTGGTGGCGTACCGCATCACGCCGCGCGCCAACGAAGGCTACATCAGCATCGACGGCGAGCGCGTGTCCTTCGAGCCCTTCCAGGCCGAGATCCACCAGGGCCTCGGCACCGTCCTTTCCCGGAACGGCAAGTACGAGGCCCCGGGCCCGGCCGGCTGGGATGAGGCCGCCGGCGACGCGCCGGCAGACGACGGCGGTGCGGCCGCTAAGGGCGAGGAAGAAACGCCAAACGCAGAGCCCCTGTAATGGACAAGGTGGGGGGTCATGGGCCGGATATGAACGATGGCACATGCTGAACAGCAGTAGGAGGCTGGAGAGGAACGACGAAGATACCCCATTAGATTAACCGAGCGCTTATTTGGTTACAAGGATGCCACACTTGTACATTAGCAGCATATACCAAGCATGCTTGGAGTTTTAATACCAGCGGCGGAAACGCATTCACAAGAGGCTAACGACGTTCTTCGCAAACAGTGTGTGTGTGGTGATCAATGGCTTTTGTACGCATGGATATCTAGTAGACCAGCCGACCGGAACGCCTCGAACTCCGCGGAACCATCCCCGGGCCAGAGATGGGTGATGAACAAGCTGCCTCGCCGCCCCCGAGCGGGGGAGCGTATCTAGTTGGCGAAGCCGCCCCAGCCGTCGTCGCTATCCTCCTCCTCGGCCGTCTCGGCCTCCTTGCCCTTGTTCCAAGGCAGCCGGTCGTCGGCAAGCGACTCTTTAGCGCGCGCGCGCACGGGCTTGCTAGGGCTCTTGAGCTGGGGCTCGACGACCTGGCGCAGCTCGGCGAGGAACTCGTTGTCGGCCTCGGACACGGCCGTCTCGGCGTTCTCGGCTTCGTCGTCGTCGTCGTCGGAGGGGAGCAGGCCGACGCGGGCGGCCTCGTCGACCCAGATGTCGAGGACGTGCAGGCGCAGGCCGACGGCGACCTTGGCGAGGTCGCCCGTCGGCTCGAGGGGCCAGTCGCGGAAGAGGGCGAGGAGGCGGGCGCGGCGGGCGGCGGGGGCGCGGGCCCAGGCGAGCGAGGCGGCGAAGACGCGGCGCACGAGGAGCAGGAACTTCTCGAGGCGCAGCACGTCGATGCCGGCCCACTCGCGGCTCAGCGTCTCCCAGAAGGCGGCCAGGAAGGCGACGGCGGCGGCGTCGTCGGCGCCAGCGAAGACGTCGAGCAGGCCCGCCAGCTCGTCGCAGAGGCTCTGCTGCGGCAGCGGCCGGTCCGCCATCCACAGCGCGTAGAAGAGGCCCTTCCAGAGCTTGAGGTGGTCGAGCGCCGTCAGCTGCCGCGTCGCCGTCGACGCCGCCAGGAACGTGCGCAGCGTCGCGAGCGCCTGCGTGCGCGTTTTGCGGTCTGCGGGTGCCCCGAGGCGGCACAGGCGGTTAGTTTCAAGTAAAGGCCCCAGAGGCGGTGCGGAGAGAGAGAGAGAGAGAGAGAGAAGGGTGGTGGGTGGTGGTGGTAGTGGGCAGCGGCGGCGGGCGCGTTGTTGTCGTCGTCGTCATTATCGTCGCCAGCGTCGGCGAAACGTACCGCTAGAGGCCAGGTTCTTTATGAATGGCATGCTCTTCTCGTCGGTGGTCGCCATGGCGGGCGGTTCGGGGCGGGCAAACAGCGCCGCGTGGGTGTGCGCTTCGGACGGGCGGAGGGGAGGGGGTACTCGATCCGAGGAGGGTTCCGGTGGTCGCGATGCCCAGCGGGAGACGGATGCGCGAAAAAGGGGGGGGTCAGGCGTCGGTTGCCGTGGGCAAATTCGCTCTCGTCGTGATCGTAAGTTTGACTGCAAACCACGGGCAATGTTTGCTTTCGCCGTCCCTCTCAGCTCCACGAGAAATCGCAAGGGATTCCAGAAATTTTTGGCCCCGCCTGGCCGCTTGCGCGGAAGCTTTCCGCCGCCCTCCTGCCCGTAGGCAAGTGCGATGTACATAAGTCCTAGCTTCCATCCTTCCGTGTTTATGAGGTACCTAAGGCTGAATACATCACACAAACATACTTCTTTATGAGATAATGGATGCCTCCAGCTTTAAGAAACACACGTGGTGGCGACGCAGGGAATGGTATTCAATGACACACAAATCAGGGATCTCCTTGCATGTAGACCCCTCTTAATTATCATGTCAACTTCCAAATGTAAGTATTGTAGCCGCCTATACTGCGTCTCGCACCTTTACTATCTCTAGCCTTGACCAAGGACACTCCTCAGGGAAAAAGAAAACCAAACCTCCTTCACTCCTGCTGGCTAAGTACTTGGTATATTCACCCCCAGCCGGGTCCCTCCCTTACACCCGTGACAAATGGACAACGACTATTTCTCGATAGCTTTTTCCGCATCGGAGGCGTGGCTTTCTGGCTCCTGCCTCATGCAGAGGGCCGGATGGAAGACGTTCAGGCCCAGCGTGGCCAAGGCCACCAGGACGCCCTCGAAGGTGATGAACAGGTCCTGGCGTTTCATGATGGGCCCGGTCCAGCCCTGGCTCAGCTCGGCGACGCGGTATATGCAGCGGAGGAAGAGGCAGACGGCGCTGAGGACGAGGGCGGCGACGAAGCCGCGGAAGCGCCGGGCGCCGCGCGGGCGGGGCGCCGGGCCGTCGGGGCCGAGGGCGCGGTGGCGGCGCCCGGCGGTGCAGGCAAAGTGCGCGGCGAGGAGGAGGAAGACGAGGAGGGCGGCGACCTGGAGGGCCATGCCGGCCACCATGACGCGCGTGCCGGGCTGCTTGCTGCGGCCGCCGCGCAGGGCGGCGCCGACGAGGGCGCCGCCGGCGCCCTGGGTCGCGAGCGCGGCGGCGTCGGCGGCGATGAAGCCGCGCGTGTACCATCGCGGCCGCACGAGCGAGGCCCCCGCGGCCCCGAAGGCCTCGGCGAGGCGCCGCACGCAGAGGTAGAGGCCCGCCGCCGTGAAGGCCGGCCCGACGCTGAGGCAGACGATCTGCGTCATGAACGGCGCCTCGGCCCCGCGGTTGCGGTAGCTCTTGACCCGCGCCGCGTACCCCGCCACCTCGCAGAGCGCGCCGAGGCACATGACGGCCGTGAACGCGGCCGTGCCGCGGCCGCCGCGCCCCGTCCGCCGGGCGTGGATGGCGACGCCGAGGAAGCCCAGGAGCGAGAGGCTGAAGAGGGCCAGGAAAAAGACGTTGGCGGCGAGGTCGAGCTTGTACACGTAGAAGGTGAAGGTCGGGAGGCGCCGGAACATTTCAAAGCAGTCGACGTCATGTTGCTGCGCGTAGGAGGGCGTCATGCAGCGTTGGGGCTCAAACCCCGGCGCCGCCTTATATCCCAGCGCATCCGGGCCCAGCGCGGAAGTCCAGTTCATCTTGGCCGTGCGAGCTCCGTTGACGGGGCTGTTTTCCGAGATGCAGGGGCAGACTGGTAGGAGGGCGGGCTATCAAACTTCCAAGTGCTCAGCGGTCCAGGGCCCGGCAGGTTGGGCCTGGGCCTACTTATGTTCGATTATCGCGAGCGCCGCCGTCCGTTGGGACATCGGCAAGGTTTTCCGAGACGGCCGTGGCGCACGCTACACTGCAAGGGCCTTTTCAGGGGCAACGAATTCCGTAACCCCCAATCCCAATAGAAATCATTTACACACTGAGTCGAGTTCCATGGTTCTATCGGGAGTGCTGATTCAGTCTTCAGTTCTGTTCTGGTTGCCGTATTCTGTTTGTTGACACCAGCGACCCCCTCCCTATGATGATAACATCGCGAACTTTTCGTCTTTGAGTCTTTCGGGCCGGTTTCTTCAATCCCCCGCGCCACGGCCTTATGTGCCGACCATCTCGCCTAGTGGCCACGAAAAAGGCCGGAATGGGGTAACTATTGGAAGCATTCAGATGCAAGCATACATTTACTTCCGTAGCCCGGACTGGCCGACACCTTCTCAGCCTCTTGTGCCTGACTATGTACCCATGCATGTAGCTTAAAACTTGGGCAATCTCAAGCGAGAACATGCCACGTGCTTGGGGGTTTCGAGAAGAACCGAGGTCTTATTGGTTTTGAGGAAGCATTCCCAAGTCGGACTGATGGTACCAAAGTGAGTGAGTGCCGCCTTGTCATTAAGAACCCTAAGTCGTCTACCAAATTCAGCACATAACCGAAGCAACTTTCCAAACCGAAGACTCCTTCCCGTATCCGTATTTCAGTCGTATTGAATCGTCATGCTCGGCTGATCCAGAGGCCAGAAGTAAATCTCTGTTTAAAGCACCGCAAGCGTTTTGTTCCCGGCTTCTTCGCAGATATGAGCAACCTTGCCGGCAGGGATTAACTGTTGGATGCCGCACCCTCGTAGATGCCCTAGGGCCAGCTCATCCACGCATAGCCACCAATTCCCAGGACAAGCAGCAAGACTGTGACAATACCAGCACCTGCTCTGTCACCTCCCGTAACCTCCGTGGGCTGCGGAAGACCGTTGTCGTCTCCTCCAGCGTTCGGGTCGCCCTTGCTTGTGCCGCCGGTCTTCCTTGACGTTGGAGGGGCGACGTCGTCGACCAGAAGGGAGGATAACGCGGCCACCATGTTCATCTGCTCGGCAGCTCCAGGCGGGCCATCAAATGTGCCCGTCGTCCAGTGAAGCCCGCACATTCTCCCGTTCGCACCGCCAGTGCAGGTCTTGAGGCCCTGCCGCGTCGACTCCTTCAGAAGCGCCATGATGCGGCCCTTGAATTCCGGGACCAACTGGCCCGTGATTGCAAGCCAGCGATGCATGAAACCCTTGAAACTTGTCTGATCTGAGTTGCAGATGGCGCCGGGCTGCTCGCAGGATGCTTCGTAGGCGGTGTTGTTGGGGAAGAAATACGTCTCGATGCGGCCAAGCAGCCCATCGATACGATCCCTCCACAGCTGGGAGCCGTCGGTCTAGTGAAGGAGGCGGGTTAGAATATATCGGTGGACGCAACAGCCGCAGGTTCTTTGATGCTTACAAAGTTATACAAGTAGGCAGCCGAGTTGACAAGCAGAGCCGCGTTGTACGAGTACTGCGTACGGACAAGATCGGTGCAGTTGTTTTCGACATGGGCGCCATCAAAGACATTCCAGTCCTTGTCGATGTAGTTGAGCGCGGCCATCCAGTCCCAGAATGGGATCGATTCGTCGGCGTACTTCTTGTCATCCGTGTAGAGGGCGAGGCGAGCGCCCATGTTGAGGAAGCACGCATTGGAGATGGCTTGATGGCGGGTCAGCGATGAAGGTTCAAGCGGCATGCCAAGTCCAGCCTCGTAATTGATGGCTTACTGTTCTTGTAGTTGTAGCCATTGTTAAAAGAAAAGGCTTGCCAGCGGAGGCCACCACCGCAGCTGTCGTTCTGCGGTCGCCGGGACTGCTGGTTCCATACGGCCTGCACGAGAGGCACCCACTGCGGCTCGTCCTCTGGCGGGTCGGGGTACTTGAACTCGGCGGCGGACATGGCGGCCATGGCCCAGAAAGCCTGGTCGTCGTTGCCCATGGAAGCGCTCCAGTTGGCCGGCATGTAGTCGCGGTTCGGGCCGGCTTGGTGCAGCATAGCTCGCGTGATAGACTCGTCAAAGGAGTCGTCTCCAGTCCAGTGCCGGTATTCAAGGAGGGTCCCCCACATTGCACCGCCTTGCCACCTATCCCCCAGGTTAGCACCGGCGCCGACAGCGCGGCCGCGAAACTTCTCGTGGTCGGGTGACGGACCAGTAGTAGGGGCCGGCGGGCGGCGGGCCGGGCAGGATGCCCGGGACCATGCCGGGCTTGTCTCCTTCATAGAAAGAAAGCATATCTTGGGCGGCCAGCTTGGCCGCCTTTTTGATCGAGTCTGCAGCGGCGGCGCGGGCACGTCAGAAGAGGCCGGTGGCGGATGCGCTGCGGCGCGGCGGAGATGCGATGCGATGGCCCGCGGCCGATGGGTCGCGGTTCCCCCACATGGAATCACTCACCTGGCGAATCGAGGTCGACCTCGAGAGCGCCAAGGGCGGGCGCAACGAGCGAAACGAGGCATGCGAGGCGGGTAACGAAGGCGGCGGTGGAAACCATGTTGGCGGTATCGGAAATCAAACGAGAGCGGCGTCGCGGCCGCTGCTGTCGGCGATTAGTAGAACATGGGCCTCGTCGAGTTGGACGTGTTGGTGTAGGATTCCAAGATGGAGAAGGACCTGGAACGCCGACGGGCTGGTCGGGACGATGGATAGCGGCTGATTGATTGATGGATTGATTAATTGCATGTTCCAGCTGCTCAAACAAAACCTTGGGGGCTGCTTGTGTTGTGCCACGGCTGCCAAGGAATCCGGCCTGGTAAGCCTGGCCGGCCGTCTACTGCCTATGTATGTACTAGGCACCAGAATAACTCTTGAATGCCCCCCCGGCCCCGGCTATTTCCTGCTATCGCTTTCGTGTTGACGCCTGTAGTCGTGCTCGTGACCAATCATGGCGGCCGCTCACAGCGCCAAGCGAGGCTCAGCCGTCGCTAGCCCACCAAGAGCGCGATCAAGCATCCATCCATCCCCGGATTCACTCGCCCAGGCCCGTGGGAACCCCCCCATATACGGTATGGAGGGCCTGTCGTGCGTGCAGTGGAGAGCGGGATCTTCCAGCGACGGTTGGCTCGTAGATCCAGTTTCTACATATGTACAAAACCATCCATCCATCCCATGCATCCGTACACAACGGCGGCTCTCTCGCATCCAATCCAGCAAACGCGTCTCTTTTACCTTCTGCACGCCCTTTTCGTGTGAAGAGCCTTGTGTAAGCCTCCTTGGCCAGCTGCTGCGTGCAATTTCCCCCCGCTCGGGATCTCGGGGGCAGTGCTCGGCTGCTCCGGCAAGCTGACATGGAACGTTTTCGTTGCTGGCGGCACCGACCTTTTCTACTACAAGCCAGAGACGGTCGCATTCAGGCATGGCGACTGCATGCCCGGTCAAGTCGGCTTGAGGGCAAGCAGCACGCAGTATAAGGGGAGTACATATACCTAGTAAGAGGCAGGTAGGTACATAATTACGCGTAAGTACTGCCTTTTTTCAAAACCTCATTTCACAGGAAGTACCTGTAAATGGTTGGCACACTCTCAGCACCAACCATCCGTATCCGTTCTAGGCTGGCAAGAGTGGACGACAGTGGGCGGCTTGAAGTATGTACCTCCATCCAATAATTCACTTAGCCGCATGAGATTTGAGCCCAAACACCCGAACAGGAAAGGGGGGCAACGTCGCGGTTCCTCTATGGATGTTTTGGGGCAATGCGCCTTTGTTAGTTGCCAATCGAGCGGCCAGCGGCCGAGGCAGTTCGTTCCATAAGATGGATGGGATGGCAACGACTGGGTTCCTCCCCCCCCAGCCAAAAAGGCAAGTGAAATAAATACATAGGGTCATCGTAGAGGCAACTGTCCCTACACCTGAAAAATTTCAGGCTCTATGGATGTCGTAGAGAATCATACGGTGTCTCGGTTGACATCTATAACCCCGTTTCTTAAGGTAGGAAGCAAACCGCCAGGCACATACGGGTAGACCAGCACGAATTACATGCAGCGGGGCAAGTGCAAAAGTTCTTGATAGGCCCGGAGTCCCCCTCGCTGGCGCCTAACTACCATACTTACATACGTAGGCATGAATAGGAGGTAGGTATGTAGGTAGTAACCTAAAGATATCATACCACAGGTTCATTATGCCAATTCAAAGCAATATGGAAGTTGACTGGATTGCCTGGGTTAAGGCAAATTGGGTTTCGGCACTTGGCCCACATACCGCACGCGCGCGTCCATAAATATGTACCTAGGTATTAGCAGGGCAGGATTACTTACACTTTTCCCTTACCAAAGAAAACAGAGGGTTGCATAGGGCTCCATAGGCGACCAGAAATATAGGAAGAACCTTCGGTCCCTTATATCACTTTTGACTCGGCAGCAGGTGAAAGCCGTCGTGTGCGGACCTATCATCATCAATGCATGGGGATACGGCATACGTGCAGTTCTAGGCGCGCTATACCCAAGTCAGAGAGCTTGTGCAGGTGGCACAGGGTGGGGCGTGCGGAGGAGCTGTACTTACAATTGGAAGGCGGGCTGGCTCGCCTGGTGGAAGCCAACGTATGCAACAACAACGGGCATGGGCTTCATGACATCATTGTAGGGAGCATTTGTTCCTGGTCGCCGCTGGACGTCTTCATGCCTTGTCTGGGGAGACACCAAGAAGCTGCGGCAAGCCACGATCGAGATTTGCTAGTGAGAGGCGGCCGACTGGTTCAATGGGAATCCGATCAACGAAACACATGTCTTTTTTTGCTAGGCCGGGCTTTTGACGTGGGCTGGAGCAATGCAGTGCGTGGCCAGCTACGTCATGTCGGCCGACCAGGGGCCCCAACGCCAGAGAAAGGGCATGGCGAGTGCCTGCGCATTTCATTACACACCTCTTGTACATCAATGGTTGCGGTCCGGGAGATGGGGTACCAGAGAAAGGGACCTCGTCCCAAACCTCAAGCTACGAAGCCTGGGCTCAGGGCATCGGGGGATCTCAGCGGGAGGAGGCGACCCTCTTCATCATATCGTGCTTCGTAACCCAGTAATTACACGCGATGCTGGCCGAATGAACAGACAGACGATCCAAACAAAGGCCCCTGGCCAAAGAAAGGGCAAGGTTGCTTGGCTCGTGAGATGCATGCGCCCAACAGCTTGTTCCAGAATGCAAAGCCGCCCCGGCGGGGAACCTAAGTAACTAGGACGCTGTGACATGCTCCTGACGGCAAACCGAATGGAAAAGTGACGTGATGCATTTCCACCAAAAAGCCCCCCTTCCCCTCCCCGGCCACCTTCACGGACGACCCCTACGAAGTGGAAGTACGTATACTTCCAGGCAGTCTCCAGTAGTGACGCTGACTGCCCATCTGGCTGACCATCCACCGTTCAGCCTCAAGCTCCTCCCAAGCTCAAGTGGTCCCTCTGCAAACAAACAAAACCACATCACATTCCTCTGCCTCCCTCCTCCCTTTCCACCTTTTCCCTCCTGGACCGCTCCAGATCATTTGGTTTGCAGCATCAACACTGGTCATTCCTGCCATCTCAGTTTGGCACTGCAACTGTCTCCCCATCATCACCACCCTGACGGCCCATCATGAGATTACTCTCCACGGTCCTGTCGTTCGCCTTGGCGACTGACGTCGCCCTTGGCAGCAGCTGGTTTACCAAGGCTGGTAAGTTGACTCCCGCACGCCTCCCGCCGGCATGCCGGATCTTGCTTTGAGAGAGTCCCGGTAGTCGCGAGCCCATACTGACATCTCGCAGCGTACAACAAGTGGCACGAAACCGAGATTGAGCGATGGCTTTCGTGAGTTCACCTACACAGAGAACCCCCCTGCTTGTACAGGAAGCTGACCACGGCGATCCAGCGACCATGATATCCCTTACCCCACCCCCGCCGACCGCAAGGACCTCGAGAATCTGATCCAGAAGAACTGGGATCAGTATGCCGTTTCGCCCTACAAGGAGTGGGATTCGGAGAAGTTGGGCGCCTACCTCAAGCAGAAGGGCGTCAACGTCAAGGAGGGTGCTCAGGGCAACCGTGACGCTCTCCTCGCCTCGGTTTCCAACAGCTGGTACGAGACCGAGGACAAGGCTCAGGATGCCTGGACCAACGTCAAGGACTGGATTTTCGATACCTGGACCGACAGCGAGCTGAAGGAGTTTGCTGACAAGCACGGCATTCCTGGTAGGTTCACGTCTTGCCAGCCTGCATGGCTCTCCCCCTAGTCAAACTAACCTATATGCTGCAGTTCCCCAGCCCCGCAAGCGTGATACCCTCCTGCAGAAGATCCGATCCAACTACGAGACGGTGGCCAAGAAGGCCGGCGAGACTGCCGCCTACCCCGGAAACTGGCTGTACGAGTCGTGGTCCGAGTCGGATGCCAAGGAGTGGCTTGACACCCATGGCTTCCCTGCCCCCCAGCCCAGCAGCGTAAGTACCCCGACGGTAGCGACGCGACTTCTTATTGACAGCGAATACAGCGCGACAAGCTCATTGCCGCGGTTCGTCGTAACTCCCGTATCGCCTACTTGAAGGCTCAGGACCAGGCCGCCTCGGCTTCGGCCAGTGCCAATGCCGCCTATGCCACTCTCACTGATAAGCTCGTCGACTCTTGGGGTGAGACCCAGCTCAAGGAGTTCTGTGACAAGAACGGCATCAGCGGTAAGTGTCCCGGTGGTGGCCTCACGACCTGTACTAACAACATGGGCAGTTCCCCAGGGCTCCAAGGTCAACGAGCTGCGCGCCCTCGTCCGCAAGCACCGCGCCGAACTCCTCGGCGACAACGTTTCTGCCAAGGCTGCTAATGCCTTCGGTGCCGCAACTTCCAGTGCTGGCAACGAGTACGCTAAGGCTACCGACAGCGCTTCCCTGCAGGCTGAGGAGGCCTTCAACACCGCCGTCAGCACCTGGTCTGAGAGCAGACTCAAGTCCTACCTGGATGCCCGTGGAGTTGTAAGTATTTAGACGCACGACGCAATTGCAACGAAGCTGACGAGCTTTTAGCCCGTTCCTCAAGGCTCCAAGACGGACGAGCTCCGCGCTCTTGTTCGACGTAACGCTCACAAGGCCGCTAACCCCCAGTCGGCCTGGACCTGGGACGACTTCTCTCTCCAGAACCTCAAGGAGTACCTGGCCGCGAGTGGTGATGCCGCTGCTTCCAAGGTTGGCGAGAAGGCCGATGCCACCCGTGAGGAGCTTGTCAACGCTGCTCAGTCCGTCTACGACTCTTCGTCATCGACTGCTGGCGACGCCTACGCCGCCGCCACCAACTACCTGACCCAGACTGTCGAGTCTATCAAGAAGAGCACCTTTGACACATGGAGCGAGAGCGAGCTCAAGGCATACCTTGACAGCTTCGGCGTGGTATGTGGGCCCAGTCCCCTTTCTGCATTGTACCAAAACTAACACCCAGAAGCCCGTCCCCCAGGGCACCAAGGTGAACGAGCTCAAGGCTTTGGCCCGCCGCCAATCGACGTACTTCAAGTACGGCACGAACGGTCCCGCTGAAACTGCTTTCGCCAAGATCAGCGACACTGTTAAGGACGGTTACCAGTGGGTCATGAGCCAACTTGGCGCTGGTTCGGAGGCTGCCAAGCAGAAGGCTCAGGATGTCAAGGAGGAGTTGTAGACTCCTCAATCAGTTACACCACGGATACCCCAGACCGGAGGCGTCGGCGTCGGCGAGTTTTCGGTACGATACGAAACGATTATGACCACAACATCGGACGGGTCGCTTGGCTGGAGCCGGATGTTCAGGTTTCTGAGTTGCTCGGCCAGCCGAACTCTTCCAAGCTTGCGTTGATTTTCAGGCGTGTTTTGGTACAGGAGGAACGGCATGAAACTGTGTTCACTGTTAGCTTTTAAGGCAAAACGAGAAAGGAAACTAAAATACTTCCATACGCATGGTGCCGTGAATTTGGCGGCGGAAACGCCCATGTACGTGCATAATAATGATGTAGGGTAAAAATAGCAGCAATGGTATACGTAGAGAGGTTGGAACAGTCTCATTTAGATTTTTAATGGAGCGTTTTGAAGGCATTCACAGCCGAGTGCCAAATCTTGTGGCTCCTCTGACTACTGAATCTCTCCCTCCTTTACAAGTCGGCGGATCGTGTCAATACTCCCCTCAACAGCCATCTTAGCAGTCTGTTGACAATGTCAGCCCCTCAAGTTTCTAGATGCGGTTTGGCATTGCCGGCTTCTCTTTCGAGCACACCACTTCACAGATAATAGAAAGACTAGCGAAGAAAGGAAAGCACAAAAGAGATATGTCTGTTCCACGCACCTTTTCATGGCGTTCGTACCACTTGGCCTCGTCGGGCCCGCCGGCGGCGAGCTCGGGGTGGCGCCACTCGAAGACGTAGGTCATGAGGAGTTCGCCGTCGGGGCCGCGGCTGACGACGTTGGCGACGGAGCTGCCGTCGGGCTGGGCGAAGTCGACGCGGGTGGGGGGGTAGAGGCGGCACGTCTCCTCGACGGCGGTCTCGCCGGCGGCGTTCTCGGCGCCGCGGCCGGGCGGGCCGGCGCCGGGGCGGAAGACGACGCGGCGCACGACGGCGGCGGGGGCGTCGGCGGTGGCGGGCGTCTCGGACCGCACCTCGCACGCGGCGATGAGCGGCACGAACTCGTGCGCCGCCCGCACCTTGCGCTGCAGGCCCGCCCACACCTGCGCCGCCGTCAGCGCCGGGCTCGCACCCGCCGCGTTGACGGGCGCCGTGTACGCGAGGTTGATGGTCACCATGATGATGGGGTGGGGGGGGAGGGGGAAGGGGAAAGGTTGGTATGTAAGCCCCCGGGGCGTGTGGGTGGTGGGGGGGTGTGAAGAGCTGGGATAAGTGGTTGAGGGGTTTGTTGGGTTATAGGAGGGGAAGGGGGGGGAGGAGGAAAGAGGGGATAATGTCGGGGCCGGGAAAGGAATATCTGGGGGGGTGTGCTGTATTGTTCTTGTATTACCCGCGGAGCGAGTGACTGATGACTGACTAACTGCCGCTTTATCTCTTTCTCTCTCTCTCTCCTCCGTCGGATGTGCGGCTGACTTGGGGAAGTCCACCCTCCCCCTCCCGGCGGCCCTGGCTTTTGGGCGCGCGCAGGACATGCGGTGCCACGACCGATAGATCGACGTGGCGGTCAGACAGCTTTTGTTTTTTCCTACGTGAGCCCCGGACCTGCAGCTTACTCGCATGCCCCGGTGGCTGTCCGCCCGTCATCTCTCCGCGGCAGCAAAGAAGCACTTCCTTTCTTTCCGCACGGCGGCACCGAACGGGGGGCGTTGGCATGCGGGTGTTACGGATGTCGATTAATGAGTAAGATGGGTAAGTACTTATGTAAGTAAGGCTTTGTTTGTATCATTGCGCACCGGATTGTCTGAAACCAACCCGCCCGTCACTCATTGGGACGCGGGCTCCCCCGCACGGTACACGGTCCGGCCTTGGACGTCCTGCCTGTCGTGCGTGACGGAGTCGTTGAACGTCCTCACGTAGCGGTAGTACAGCGGCGCACCGGCCGCTTGGACGTCGGGAGGATGTCCGTCAAAGGTGAAGACCTGCTCCGTCTGGCCGAGGCCGGAGCTCTGGGGGCTGTTGGGCGGTCGGTGGTAAACGGCGGTGCCATTGCGCCCAGTGCTGAGGGCGGCGCTGGCGTATTTCCCACCAAAGCCCTCGAGCCCGGTGGGAAACACGGAGCTTCCGTTGATGACGCGTTCCAGTCCCTGGTTGAGCTCGGCCCAGAGCTCGAGACCACCCCCCGTGGTGTTCGCCGTCTGGTTGCAGTATAGAGGGTAGCGGTACTGCGTCGAGAAGGAGAAACCCTGGCCCTGGGCCTGGTCCGTCCCCGCGATAGAGAAGTCGTTGATGGCACCGTTGCCATAATCGTATACGCCCCCCTTGTTGGTGTAGAACAGGGCTTGCGTCCATGTGACGGTACCTTCGTGCTTCTGCGACTTGACGTGGGAACTGACCGAGAACGCGCGCGAGACTTCCAGGCTGTAATCCAGCGTCTCGTTGCTGCCCGTGGCGTTCTGCTTGATGTTTTGGGAGAACTTGACGTCAAGCGCCGGCGGGGTTTGTGAGGCACTGTCGAGGGTTCCCGTGGTGACGGAACCCTCGTCGTCGAGCCAAACGAAGATTTTGCCGGTCACGTACCAGGAGCTGCCGGTGGTGTTGGACGGGGTGGCCTGGGAGACTCCATCGTCGTCGAGGCCGACGATGTTGATGCTGAACGTGTGCCCCTTCCCGTCGCACAGCAGCGGCAGCCACGGCGTGACGTCGATTTCGTGCTCGCGCAGATCAAAGGCGTCGATACCCACGAGGGGCCGGTGTAGCTGGGGTACCACGCCTCCCGTGTAGATGACGGGAAACGGCCAGACAACCCCGCTGCCCGTCATCCAGAGTCAGTATTTTCCTGGGGAAAAACGTCCGTCGAGCGCAATTTCCGAAGCGCCCTTGGGCCAGAACACCAGAAGGATAACAACGTGACGGGATTACAACGGGGGAGGCGGGGTTCGGGCTGAAACAGGAGATGAAAAACACCGGATGTGACTTACACAAGCCGGTTGTCCAACGTAACTTGGACCTCTCGCCAGGGCGAGTAGCCGGGATAATTGCCAGTGGTTGCACTGAAGGCCTGCGTTGCACTCTGGGGCACATTGCTCCACCAGAACTCCTCGTCGCCCTGGCCCTTCACGTCGACGGAGAAGACGGCGCGGTTGGCGTTCCGGGGGAAGAGGATCGTGTTGGCCGCGGTCTGCTCGGGCACGGTGAACTGACTGGGCTCCTGCCTCGTGGTGCCCAGGCGGCGCGTGATGGGGATGATCCGGTCCGCGGGGGGCGGGCCGCCCGTTCCCGCCGCGCTCCGGAAGAAGGTGGCCGTGAGGGTGGTGTGGAGGACGCCCGTGTAGTTCACGTTGACGATGTTCTCCAGGTCGAAGATCAGGGTCTGCGGCTTCCGCCACAGCGACAGGAAGGGCGTCATGTCCTTGACGAACACCCAGCGGATGCCCGCGGCCGTGGGCTCGGCCGTGGACGTCCGCCAGACCTCGGTGTCCCCGAGGTAAATGACGCCGGTGCGGTCATACTGCCGGCCCTTCACGAGCGTGGTGAAGTTAATGACGACGCGGTCAAAATCGCAGTCAGGCGGCGTGTAGTTTCCTGTGTTTCTTGTGAGCCGACGTTCCCGCCAGTGAACCAACGCTTTCAACTGCCACCCGACGCGCGCGGCCTTTGGGACACGTACCGACGAAGGGAGCGCCGTAGCTGTTGGCAAAAGAGTGGACCATCAAGACCTGGGAACACGAGGGCGAGGGAGCCGCCCCGATTGTCTCGTTGGTGTAGGGGACGCTGGCCCCCCGGAGCGTCAGCCCGGCTTCGGTCAGGACGGGCTCGGCGACCTGGAAGCATTGGAGCGGGGGGGCTGGGTCGACAGGGCCCGCGAGAGCCGGCGCGGCCGCGTTGCCGCCCTCAGGCGCCGATTGGAACCGGAAGAGAGGCGGCAGCACGTTATCCGTCTTTCTGATGATGCTCTGGCGAGGGTCATGCGCGTCGACGAGGTGGCTCCAGGCGAAGGGCAGCACCGAGAGGGCGGCGAGCCAACGGACGGCTCCCATGGCGGAAGTGAGGCAACGGATGGGGGCAAGAAGAAAGAGAGAGAGAGAGAGCACTCTGGGACAGGCAGGACGTCGCGTGAAGAAAGCGTCCCGGCCGTGTCAAGGTCGAAGCGCGGGACGGCCGCTTGGTTTTATGGTTATATTGGCGTAGCAACGCGGCATAGGTCAGTCAGTAGCCGTCTATGCGGCCACGACGGTGCCCTGAGTAGCCTGGGTAGGTAGCGTACATGCGTAACCTCCATGGCCAGGCCCTCCCCCCTCTTCTCCCCAGGTCCAGCTTATCTAGGTAGGGAGCTATACCATGTACGCACGCTGTAGGCCATGGGAGACGATGCATGGCGGCCATGTGGTTCGCTGGCCTGTGGCGACCCCGGCTCGCGATGGGAGATAACGACGACATCTCCGGCCTGGGGGGATGGCCAGGAACAGAAGCTGCTTTGGAGCCGAGTGGGGAGGGGTCGCAGTGCGACTCATAGAAGAGAGAGCCGACGCGCCCGGCAGCTGTAGCTACTGGTGGGACATTAGAGACCTGCCAACGAAACAAGTGGTCCGCAGCTGCCGAGTAACGTAGTAATGGATTAGGTAGCATGGATGGATACTGATACTTACATACATGTCTATTTCTCCATTGCAGACAAATTGCTTCTCGAGCTTGTCACACCGGCGGGGGGGGCAGTGTCATGAGTTGCGTCTCGACTGCACACAACACTTCGTTACTCCCAAAGCTACTTTAGGATTTCACCAGCAGGGATTCCCCTCGCCTTACTGGGCTGACTTTGCTCATGGTGAAGAGGGGCTTGATCATCATTTCGGACGGCCAATCCGGGCCCAATCAAGCTTGGGGTTGTTCCCGCACGGGGTAGATTCGTCGGCCTCCGTCTGTCGCTTGCTCACTTATATGGCCTGTGATGCATCTCCTAGTATGGCTGGACCACGATACGGACCGATTCTTTTCTTCGCCACACTCCGTGTCCACGGGCCTGAGGTCATGGGGGGATGCCATCTTCATCAGCAGCAGCAGCAGCAGCAGCGTCTGCCACCTGATGTTTAAGCAACTAGCGGGCTGTTTTCTGCCAGCCCCTGCCCCGCACTAAGTAAGTACCTACTTCTCAGCACAAGGATATAGGTGACCGGCTGTGCCGTGCAAACGATGCATAGATGCCGGCATCATCCGTTTTCTTGCGTAATCCCGGCGGGTATTTACTTGCGTACTCCGAATACAGTTCTATAGTTTCCAAAGTATCTATCTACCGTGCACCCGGCACGTGGGGTGACAGAAGCGAATTCATGTCCGGCAAGGGCAGTTCCCTGCAGTAGTGTTTGTTGCTGGATACGACAGCCACTGCAATTGGAAGGGTTCGAGTACAGAGCCTGACAACAAATCAACCCAATGTCTACTTGATTTAGGCAAAAGCAACATTTCGGATAGGATTGCCCTAGCTGAACACCAAGTACCGACCTCTACGGGTCGGGTACTTGATGCACAATATTCATCTCAACCAGGTAGGTAGTTGAGCCTAATCATCACCCTCCTCCCATAATAGCGGATGGGATTCGCCCCGCAACCTGTTAGTTACTTCTACTCAGTATGCCGTTGCCGTCCCATGTGCCGTCTCGTTTGCCGTCCAAGCGACAGCTCCTTCTACGGTCCGTCCGCCCCTTCTTTCCACTCGACCCTCTATACATAGTAGCAGGAGCTGGACTATGTATACCTCGGCCCGAGCCACGCGTGGAACAATAGTGGCTCCCTGTTTTGCAGTACTGTGTATAAGTATATATATAACCCACTTGCATCCTTAGGATCCATCGATAGACACCAGCCGGGGCCTTTGGTTCAAAAGTTCCACCCAGCCCGCCACTTCCACCATCCGTCTGCTCTCGTTATCCCGCTCGTGAAAAGGGAAGACAGAAGACCACACGCCTCCAGCGGGAATCCCCTCAGCACGGTGAACGTATCGACGAACCTGTCTCCCCACCGCACCCTCAGCCGTGTGTATTCGTGATCTGATCCCTGGGGCGAGCACACATCCTGGCCCGCCGGCATTTCCCGCCGTCTGCGACCGCATTGCGCCCTTCCTCGCCGTCCCTTTTCTTACCGCGCCGTCGCCTCACTGCCCCCCAGCCGCCCCAAACCCGGCCCGGCCGTCCCAGGTCCCGCACGTCACGATCCCGCCGCCGGAAAGCTCTCCGAAAGGCCCCGCGGTCCCCATGGAAACCCTGTGGAGCGCGCTCGGCAGCGTGAGCCAGACGGCCCTGGTGGCGCTGATGCGCTACGGGGCCGGCACGGCGACGCCGGCGCCGCAGCCGGACGAGGTGGTGCAGGTGCCGTCGCGGGACGCCGGGCGGACCATCAAGGTGCACGTGTACCGGGCGGCGGGCGCGGCGCGGCCGGCGCCGGTGCTCGTCAACTTCCACGGCAGCGGCTTCGTGCTCCCGCTGCACGGCAGCGACGACGCCTTCGCGCGGCGCGTCCGCGACCGCACGCCGTACGCGGTGCTGGACGTGCAGTACCGGCTGGCGCCCGAGCACCCGTTCCCGGCGGCGTGCGACGACGCCGAGGACGTGCTGCGCTGGGCGCGCGGGCGGCCGGCCGAGTTCGACGCGGCGCGCGTCGCCGCCAGCGGCTTCAGCGCGGGCGGCAACCTGGCCCTGGGCGCCGCCGCCGCCCTGCCGCCCGGCGCCGTCGCCCGCCTCGCCGTCTTCTACCCGCCGTGCGACCTGGCCGCCGACCCCGCCGCCAAGGCCGCCCCCGTCCCCGGCGGCCGCCCCATCCCCGCCTTCGCCGCCCGCCTCTTCGACGCCTGCTACGCCCCGCCGCCGCAGGACCGCCGCGACCCCCGCGTCTCCCCCCTCTACGCCCCGCCCGCCCGCTTCCCCGACCGCGTGCTCGTCGTCACCTGCGCCCACGACACCCTCGCCCCCGAGGCCGAGGCCCTCGCCGACCGCATCCGCGCCGTCCCCGGCAAGCGCGTCGTCCACCGCCGCATCGCCGATGCCGACCACGCCTGGGACAAGAAGTGCCGCCCCGGGACCCCGCAGGAGGCCGCCCGGGACGAGGCCTACGATATGGTAATAAAGATGCTATGCGAGGAGTAAAAATGCATGTGGGATTTGTTTTTATATATTTTTATGTTTGGTAGTATGACGGGTGAGGACGCCCCCCTGTGGGCTTGCGTGGCCGGGGGACCGCTTGTGCCCCCTTGCCCTCGGAGTGGTCGCCGCGAGTCCATTGATGAGAGAGGTGCCACTATTCCAGTACGCTTGGGCAGCACGCGGTACCTCGGGCCGTGCGAGACGAGAAACCGGCCTTTTTGCCCTATCCCTAGATCCGCCGCCGTGATGCCTGGCCATGCTCAGCCGTGAGAAATCAAGCTACCCCGACGTAGGAGCGAGGCGTATTCTGAACCTGGCGAGGGGGGTTTGGCAACACAGGGCCGCAGTCTAATTTGGGTGCGCCCGCTCCTCCTCCCGCGTCCTAGCTTGATACACCCATTCCCCTTCCGTTTTTCGTTTTCCATGGCGCCAGGTCTTCCGGCAGTCGATGCTCCGAGAAGGTTGGGGTTTGAGGGGGGTAGGGGACCCGACGGAGGGACACCCATGATTTGCAGGGAGAAAAATAAAATAAATAAATGTTGTTTCGGTATTCGTCTCCGTAGAGCTCCCCCCCTCCCTCCCCTTCCATCTTTTTTTCTTCTTGTTCTTCTTCTTTCCTTCCCCTTAGTCGACGCGCTCCGAGGCGGAGGCGCCCTCGGTCATGCGGCGGAACTCGCTCTTGATGTCCTCGAGGAACTCGCGGGGCTGGTCGCGGACCATGGCAGCGCCGACCGAGGGGTCGAAGGCGAAGTACTTGCTGCCGCGGGCGAAGCCGGCGAGGCGGTCCAGCGCCCACTCGCCGATGCCCAGCCACAGGCCGGCCACCTGGCGGCCGATGGCGTTGTCCCCCAGCGCCTTGGCCTGGAACGTCTGGCCCGTCGACCGCCGCAGCCCCGCCAGGATCGTCGACGACAGCACCGCCAGCAGCGCCGTGTCGGGGAGGAGACCGAGAACCATGGCGTCGCCGGGTCGTCGGGATTTGTTGGGTTTTGGAAAAGAAGGTGGGTGCTGGAAAAGGCAGTAGGCGGCGGCGGTGGTGGTGTGTGGTGGTGTGTGTTACCGTCGTGCTTGGAGGGTGTTGGTGGGTGGTTTAGTTGGTGGTTGGGTAGGGGATGTGGGAAGGAGGAAGCGGGAGGGCGAGGTCGGCGTCGAGATAAAGTCTAGGGATCCGCACAGGGGGGGGGTGGTAGAAAGCGGCGGGTAGTAAGTAGGTCGAGCTTGTCGTCTGTTATGGCGAACGCTTGGGATGGAAACCTTGAAAAAAAGAATCCGGTTCCACGGCTATCGAAACCCAACGTTTAATCTCCCTTTTTCTCTCGCAGGCACACACGTCTTCCGGGTCCGGGAGGGAGGCAGCAGAAATTAAATGCTATACGGCGGGACAATAGTTTGAACAACCCCCCCAACCCCTTCCCTCCTCGCGTCCCCTGAAACGACCCCGGCCACTTCTCCCCGTATCGATAGAGAATCGAGCGTTTGTTCGCAGGTCGACAATGCCGCTTGGCCGCTCGCAGGGGGGGGGAAGCGGTCACCGGCTACATCGGCTACGCAGGCGCGCACGCAAGCGACACATGCACACATGCAGACGCACACATACACACAAAGGGGTGGGAGAGAAGAGAGAGGCTGAATCGAACACGCGTCCGTGAGGCTTGGGAATATGCAACGTGCCCCGCTGCACAACCCTGGGGCTGCTTAGCTCTCTCTACTCTGCACCACCACCACCACCACCACCACCTCCAATACTGTGTGCTATGCTGGCCCCGTCACACGCACACACACACACACACACACACACACACACCCTGGACGGCCCGTGCCAGACAGCACAGCGGATGGGACCGTTCGCTTGGGAGTTGGCTCCCTCCCCCCTTCCAATTAATACAAGGAGCCCCCACAGCTTCTGGCTGGCTAATAACCGCCGCTGGAAGTGCTTCTACATGCATGTGCGCCTATACCCCGTGTTAGGAGTCGGTGGCTACCCCTAAGTTGGGTGGATTCAGGCACGCCTCGCACGAATACACAAGGTCCTCGCATTCCGAGAAGCGCGCAAGGCCCGTCCATTTATTTATAGTACCCGCCCCAGGCTGGGGGCTGGGATGGGAACGAATTCCCGAAGATCCCTCGGCTTTCCCAGCTCCAGGTCCCGGTCGAGCTCCGAAGCCCCTATTGATCCGGACGGGTCCAAGTCGCGGGACCGCGTCCGGGCGGCCGGCAGCCGCGTCAGCCCCACGACGCTGCCGCTGTCCCCGTCGTCGCCCTGGTCCTCGACGTCGTCGTCGTCGTCGTCGCCGGCGTCGTCGGCGTCCACTAAGGGGTCGCCGAGGCTGCTGCGCTTCCGCTCCGTGCGCCGCGATGGGGAGGACGAGGGAGGAAATGGATCCGGGTGGGACGGCGGTTTGCTGTGCGACCCCCGCGTCGCCCGCCACGCCGTGCGCAGCAGCGGCCGCAGAGCCGTGCAGGCCACCACCATGATGGACACGCAGAACTCCGTGGTCGTCCATATATCTGCGCCCGCCGGGGCCGTTTCCGTCAGTCTCGCCAGGGCCATGCGTACCGGGAGCCGGGCACCACCGCCCCCGGGGGGGCCACCACTTACAGATGGAGATATCGTTGCCGAGGTTCATCATGGTCGCAAACCGGCCGGAGCTCACGAAGAGCGTCACGACGCCCAAGGTGAGCAGAACCGTTAGGCCGGCCAGTGCCCTTTTACTCCGACTCCGCAGGCCCGCCAGGAGCGGCAGCGGCAGCAGGAAAACTGCACGGGAGGGTCCCGCGCATGTTAGCGTCCATCGTATACGGGCCTGAACGCCACCGGGCGGCACTTACGCATGCATTCGCTAGTAATGGACAACGACCAGTTAATGCGCATGAGCTGAATCGAGTTGAAGGCCGAGCACGCATCTGGCCCTTCGTCCCTAACACCCCGGGCCATCGGTCAGTGGACGAATGGGGCCCGCGGGAACCATGGCTCGCCGCGTCCGAGGTTCTCACCAGTTCGTCGCCACATCCGTCCCGCACCAGAACGTGTCGGCGAAGAGGGTGACGAAGAAGGCCGAGCCCGTAAAGGCGGCCACGAAAAAGAGGGCCCGTCGCAGCCAGACGAGATGGAGGGGGATGATGTGGTAGTAAATGGCCACCATGGAAAGCTTCGGGAGGTAAAGGCCGGCGTCGAAGAAGTAATTGGTTGCGAAATGAATCTATCCGCGCCTGGCGTCAGCCACATCGGGTCCCGACTCCTCTTCTATGCCGAAAGCCGCCCGGGACGGTCGCCATCACGCCGTTTTCACCTGCTGACCTTGCCGATGAAGGCATCCTCTGGTGATAGGATCGCCATATAGCCCGAGCGGTACGTAATGGTGTCGCAGGTGACCAAGCCCAAGGCGAACACGCAGGCCAGGATCAGGAGACCGTCGGAAAAGTACAAGTGCCGCTGCTTCATGCGCAGACGCACCCCGATCCTCAGGCCGACTAGGATGAAGGCAATGGAGAGAACGGTCCATTCGCATATCTGACCACCCCGTCAGTTCGACTGTTACCCCCCCGAGCGGCCGCCTCAGACGAGCCGGTATATATGCGTACCATGACTTGTTCGGGCTGCACCATGATGATCGGTTTCCGGATCCGGGCGTCTTCATCTGCCTCGTCTCCCCGGCTTGCGAGAGGAAGGGCCGGGGCGTAGTGGCGTGGGAGCCGCTCGGCGGATGCCAGGGCGGTAGATGTTGGCTGTCCAACGATGCCGTGTGTTCTTTTGCCGTTTCCAGCCCGGCCATGGGGGACAGGGGGGATGAAGTAGGAGACCACAGACCGAATCTAGCAGCTTGTGAGTTCGCGCGCCCGACGGGGCGAGGGGGCCCCCCGATGCTTCCCCGTCTCCCCGCCCCCCCCCCCCCAAAACCGCCCTGGCGGGAGGCAAGAAGTACAAGAAGGCGCCACTGTAAGATGACGGCTCGACGGGGTGGGTGGGCGTGACTGGGTTCATCCGTGTGAGGTTGTTCCCATGATGGTGTGATGCTCGCAATGTGCTGCCCAAACTGCCTACGTAGACAATACGTATGCACGCTCTTCTTGCTGGGGGAGAAGGCTCCGGCACTCCCACGCGGCAATACTCAGATCGGCGCGGCCGGGTCGCCGGGACCAAGACGCCGGCGGGCGAGTAGCCGTGTCTACTAACAACTATTAGTATTAGTAGGAACTTGTGGAATTCTGGGGAAAGACGTAGGGAAGGCTGAGTGAAGTTTGGAGCTACTGACGCATGGCGTCTTGCCCCGGGCCGTTCGGTCACTACACCGAGCCCCTCCATGGTGATACTGGCTGTCAAGCTGGACATCAAGGTGGGTGGGAGGGTGGTTGCGTCGGTTCCGGCCGGGCGGGCAATATACAAAGTACATATGCATATGAGGTGTACGAGTAGGTTGATAGGTAAGTAAGTAAGAGGTAAGGTACCTTGAGCACCCATCCTTCCGATTTCGATCGCTTCTGAGGTAGTTTTAGTGATAGAGTGGGAAGGGTTGTGTTGTGTTGGTACATGGGGTTATCGTCCAAAAGATTAACCGCGTCCCATGTCATACGAGCCTTCCCATGTCACCACACGTGTATTAGATCTGCACTAGCATCCATCCATGATCAGTTCGCGTTCAAGCGCCAACCCTTATGGCCGATATAGATTATCTGTATACGTACGTATAGTATTAGAAACGGCTTGAGGGTTTTCCCTGACGAAGCGAACCCCGCGCCCGCACATGCCGACGTAACGTCACCCGGGCCCTTCAGGATGTCGGCTTCACCGAATCCCCTATTGCGATCGAGCCACGCGCCTATCTCGATGCGCTCTCCCTTGGCACAAGCCTGCCCGGCTGCCCTGTTGGCCGAATCGTCCCGTACGCTGGTTCGCACTTCTCGGGATTAGGAATACGAAGGACAAAAAGCAAACAAATCGGGCCTTCGACGTAAACTGTCGACTGCGCCTCCCGGATACCAGCTGCCTTTTGGGAGCCGAGCGAGCGAGGTGCACTGTCCCACCCCCCAGCACAATAGGTTGGAGCTTAAATCGCAGGGCGACGGTATACAAGCAACCTAGACCTTGCAAGGCAAGCAGGCAAGCTGGCAAGTAGGCAGGCCCCCGACAAAATAACTGGCTCACTTGTAGTGCAAGTGTTTTTGGGCCAGTGAGCTCAGTGAGCCACTTCTTTTGTCAGGGGCCTGGTAGGCAGGGTAGGCGAGGCCCTGCGAAGACGACAGGATGAGTCGAAATGAGAGTGCCACCGCAAGTATTTGAGTTATGACGGTAGAGGGCAGCGGAAGCAAGTATCTCTTCACCACTTACTTAGCCTGCCTACCGTCCAACTCAAAAATACTTGCGGTGACACTCGAGCTGCCGAGACACCCTCTCTAAATGGAAGAGGGGGGGGGCGAGGGGGCGGAGTACTACGTAAGTGGTGAACCGATTCTTCTTCTTCTCCGCGGGGCCTTGAGCGGCGGACAAGAACAGGACCGAATAAATCATGATGGATGTAATTAGTTGGAGAGTCCCCGAGAGCGAGCAGCCGAGCTTTGCTCTTGGGATATACTAGGGTAACCCTCGCCTACCCTCATCTCGGGTCCTCTTGGATCTTCGGGAAGGGGGGGAAGCACGCATCTCTTTCGCTAGATGCCTCCCTCGTGGCCGATACGAAAGCAAGCCCCAGGCCAGGGAACACGGAACAAAAAGGCTGTCGAAAGAAAGTTGCTCGCTTTTGATTCTATTGGGTCTAAGGGGGGCTGGCTACGCGCTGGCGATGGCCTGTCTAAGGATGTCGACAAAGTCGAAGACGTCGACGAAGTTGCAGTACAAGGGCACGGGGGCGACGCGGATGACGTCGGGCTTGCGCTTGTCGCAGACGACGCCGTGGGCCTCGAGGGCGCGGCCGACGGCGTCGAGCAGGCCGGGGCGCAGCAGCAGGCTCAGCTGGGCGCCGCGGCGCGCCGGGTCGGCCGGGGTGATGAGGCGGAAGGGCGCGGGGCCGGCGGCGGCGTCGGCGGCGGCGGCCGTGGCCTCGAGCAGGTGCTGCGCGTAGGCCGTGAGCGCGAGGCTCTTGTCGCGCAGCTCCCGCATGCTCGTGCGCCCGAAGACGGACAGCGCGCCCGCGAGGCCCGCGAGGTCGACGGCGCTCGGGTTCGACACCTGGAACCCGCCCGCCCCCGGCGTCGGCCGGAACGCGAGCGCCATGTCGAAGCGCACGCGCGTGTCCTCGCCGTACCAGCCCGCCAGCCGGTGCCGGAACCGGAAACCCCCCCGGCTGGTGATGGTGGTGGTAGTGGTGGTGGTGGTGCCGTTCTCCCCCTCCTCCCCGGCCGCCACCTCCTCGACCCCCCCGTGCTTCGCGTGCACAAAGGCCCCCGCGATGGCGCCCGGCCCCGCGTTCATGTACTTGTACGTGCACCACACGGCGAAGTCGACGTCCCAGTCGTGCAGCCGCAGCTCCACGTTGCCGGCGGCGTGCGCCAGGTCCCAGCCGACGACGGGGACGCCCCGCTCGCGCGCGTACCGCGTGATGCGCTCCATGTCGAACAGCTGCCCGCTGTAGTACTGGATGCCCGGCAGCAGCAGCAGCGCCGTCTCGTCGGCGTGCTCGTCGATGGCGCGCCGCATCTGCTCCCACGAGATGAGGTAGTCCTCGTCGGGCTGGATCGGCACCAGGGACCGCCGGGGGTCGAGCCCGTGCCACTGGATCTGCGACTCGACGGCGTAGTAGTCGCTGGGGAAGGGCTTCCACTCGACGAGGATCTTGTGCCGCCGCCCCGTCGGCCGGTAGAAGCTGGCCAGCATCAGGTGCAGGTTGACCGTGACCGTGTTCATGATGACCACCTCCTCGGGCGACGCCCCCACCAGCTCGCTCGAGCGCCGCGCGCACTCGGCCGCCATGTCCTGCCACGCCACCAGCGGCGAGTTCTCGAGCGTCGTGAAGTGCCCGTTCACCCCGATGGACGCCCACGTCTCGAGCTGCGCGTCGATATACCTGCGCACCGCTTTCGGCTGCGCGCCGAGCGAGTTGCCGACGAAGTACGTCGACGTCACTTCGTCGTCGTCGTCATGTGACGGCGCGTGGCCGTTGGTCTCGCCATTGGCATGTCCATTGGTCTTGGCGCCATTCGCTCCATTGGTCTTGGCGCCATTCGCGCCATGGATGTGGCTATTTCCTGCGCTCAGGTTAGCCCCTGAATAGGTAAGTACCGCGGAGGGGAGAGGGAGAAGGTGGAGGCGCCGTACCAGGCAAGACTCCCGTAAGCGCCTTCTTCTTTAACGACCCCCTCGTTGGTAATATGAACTCGTCGCGCAGGTGCTTGATGGGGTCCTGGCGGTTCAGGGCCTCGGCGAATTCCCTCGAGTTGGCATTGGCCGGGAACTTGGGGTCCTGGCCGGCCCGTAACCTATCGACGATCTGCTGGAATTCCATGGCGGCGGCTGGGCTGGGCTGGGCTGTCTCGGGTGATGGATTGGGGACGAGAGAGGTCTCGGAACCCCAAGACACGGGGCGGCCCCTCGAACCCCCCCCTCTTTATAACCCGCGCGCGCGCGATTTCCTCCTTGACTCCATCGTGATCCCGGGCCCGCCATGATGTCGGCGAGCGGTTCCGATGGCGCGGAATCGATGGCCTGGCTGGGCGACGAACCGGAGGCGGGCGGATCCGACGCGGAAGCCGCCCGACCCAGACCCGGCTGGTGGTCGCGCGGGTGTGCGGCTCCATAGCCTCAGATCGGTGGAGACGGGCACAGCCGCGATCCGTCTTCCGTCTTCCGCGCTTCCGCGCTTATCCGCCCGCGGCCCAGCGCTTCTCGGCTTGAATCCCCCCCCATCCCCAGGGGCAGCCACGGCCTATGCGTCGCCTCGAGACGTAATTCACGCAGGTGACCCGGACAATGACACAGGAGCCGCATTGGCGAGTGGTCTCGGGTGGGCAGGGGGGTCTGGGTGCCCGGTAACCAAGGTTTGCTTCAAAAAGGGGAGTGGCTGCGGTCCGCTTTCGCCGGCTCGGAGCCAACATGGACTTATACTTTGACGATAAGAGCGCCGCGTTGGAAACCTGAACCCAGTCCGCATTCTCACTCACCATACCCTTCCTCTCTCCTCCTATTTAGCCTCGACGCAAGTTGAGAGTCTCCCATAACCCTTGCTTCCCGGGACCTTCGCCACCGCCGTCATTCCATCTCCCCCTGCCAATCCCGTCTACTCGTCGCCGCAATGTCCCCCCACGCTGTCACGCCGCCGGCGCACGAGACAGCGGCCGAGTCCCGAAGTTTCCTGGCCAGCAAGTTCGCCGTGACCTCGAATGGCTTCCTGCCCGCCGATGCGCCTCTGGTCAACCTGGCAGACCCCTACTACGCCCCCTGGGAGGCCCTTGCCCAGCACCTGCCGCAGCTCATCCGGGATGGGACGCTGAGGCAGAGAGTCTGCGCCCTGGAGGTGCTGTCGACAGACAGACTGAAGACCGAAGCGGAGTGGCGACGAGCCTATGTGATTCTAGGCTTTCTTACCCACGGATATGTCTGGGGGGGTTGCCAAGCTGCCGAGGTGCGTCCATCTTTCAATCCTTGCCTCTGACATCACCCCCTTTTTCGATTTCTCCCCCCATGCCGAGCGGACAAGGCTAACAGCCGGGTTGTAGGTCCTCCCGGCCGCCATCGCGGTCCCGTTCGAGGACGTGGCCGAGCACCTCGAGGTGCCGCCGGTGCTGACGTACGCGGCGTCGAACCTCTGGAACTTCAGCTGCCGGGGCGGGGCGGACTTCACCGACATGGAGGCGCTGCGGTCGCAGGTGACGTTCACGGGGACCGAGTCGGAGTCGTGGTTCTTCATGATCTCGGTGGCCATGGAGGCGCAGGCGGCGGCGCTCATCGGGCCGGTGCTGCGGGCGGTGGAGGCCGGGGTGCGCGGGCGCGACTACGGGCGCCTGGCGGCGGCGTGCGACGAGCTCGCGGGCGGCATCGGGCGCGTCGGCGCCCTGCTCGACCGCATGTACGAGCGCTGCGACCCCGACGTCTTCTACCACCAGATCCGCCCCTTCCTCGCCGGCAGCAAAAACATGGAGGCCGCCGGCCTGCCGCGCGGCGTCTTCTACCAGGCCGAGGCCGGCGACGGCCCCGCCGCCGCCGGCGGCCGCGGCACTTGGCGCCAGCTCCGCGGCGGCAGCAACGGCCAGAGCTCCATGATCCAGTTCTTCGACATCGTGCTCGGCGTCGAGCACACGCACGAGGGCAACCACACGCCGCACGCCCGGCCCGCCGCCGGCCCGCCCGCTTCCAAGTCGGCGGCGGCGGCGGCGGCCGACGGGGGGGACCCGCCGCGGAGCTTCCACGAGGAGGTGCGCGACTACATGCCGGGCCCGCACCGGCGCTTCCTGCAGCACGTCGGGCGCCAGGGCAGCCTGCGCGAGCTGGCGCAGCAGCCGGCGACGACGGAGGCGCAGCGCGCCTTTGCCGCCGCCTTCACGGGGGCCACCGAGGCCTTGGGCCGCTTCCGCAACAAGCACATCCAGATCGTCACGCGCTACATTATACTACCGGCCAAGCGCGCCGCCGTGCAGTCCCGGGCGGCGTCGTCCTCCCCCTCCCCCTCCCCCTCCCCCGCCGGGGCCGGACGCCAGAACCTGGCCACGTCGTCGGCCGCGGCCGCGAGCGCGGGCACCGGCGCGTCCGCGCAGGACGAGCCCGAGCTCAAGGGCACCGGCGGCACCACCCTGATCCCCTTCCTGAAGCAGGCCCGCGACGAGACCTTTGAGGCCGGCGTGCTGCGGCGGCCATAGCCCCGCCCTGATTTCTTCGCCAGCGGCGGAGGCCCGGACTAGGAGGTGGGAAAAGGCCCGAAGAGAGATAGAGGGAGACGGAAAGGGAGAGAAAGAAAGATAGAGAGAGACTTAGATACCCCTGTTGTGGATGTAGCGATTGGTCCGCCCCGTCTGTTAGTCAGCCGGCCGGCCTGCATGTACTCGTTTGTACCGGAAATAAAAAAAGAAAAAAGATTTAGAAGCCGCCCCAAGTTGCCACACCCTCCACACCATAGCTTCTGGTCCATTGGATTCTGGAGGTTGGCGAGGCCCGGCGAAGAAGAAGTGACGCTTACCCGACCCTGCCGAGGGCGTGCGATCAAGAAATGACTCACGCCAGTAATTCTCAGGGCCAGTGTAAGTGGTGAGCCACTTCTTGATCGCACCCCCTCGCCTGCCTGCGGTACAACCCTGCCCGACAAAAAACGCGAGCCCTCTCCGGTGGGTTCAGGCCAGCCGGCGAAGGCGTCACGGCGATTCCCATCTGCCCGAGACGACGCGGGTGCGGATGCGGCTGCGGGAGGGCAACTGTAGGTTGATTTAGAAAGCGGGGGAACGCAAGCGAGGCGAGGAACTTCGGATAGACTGAGCCGAGACGGCAAATCGCCCCCTGGTTTCCGCCCGCTAAGTATCGATTGAGGCAAGCGGGTGACTTTTCAAGACTAATAATAAGTTGCCAGGACGAACTCGGCAGGCCTTTCCCATCCCTGAAGACAGCAACTAATATACTAGTCGATGCTGCATGAGGTCAGCGGCTCGTTGTCCGATGGAACCGCACCGCGGCCTCCTGGGCAGTCGAGGCAGTGTCTCGAGTTGCGCAATTGGGTTCCCAGGAGAGGGGCTGCGTACGTATGTAGGTACTTACACATTTGGTGGTGCTATGTTCGCCTCTGCTTCGAACCTGTTGCTGGGCCCGACGATGGGATTCCAAGCCCCGGCTTGTCCCGAATATCTCCAGGACAATGACGGGCTGGCGGGCTCGGCTCCGGTCCGGCCGTCCGTCCGTCGGGGGTTGTGTAGGCGGCCTGCCTGCTGCACTCAACCGTACGAGCATTTCATTACTTGCCGATGGTCCGCATACACGACAGGGCGGCTGGCACTGCAGGCGGCGTGGGCGAACCAACTCGTAAATGATCGATACCGTAGTTTGGAGAGCAGTGAACTCGGCCGGGATACCGGAACGCTGCTCTAGACCGTTCGTGCCCAGCACCTCGGGAGCCCCCGCCACGAATGCCGTCACGGTTGAGCCGCGCGAAAGCCCCTCCAGGCTATCCCGGTTACAAGTCCGTCTTGCACAACGCGGATGGGCAGGTGTACCTCAGTACGTATCCCCAATTTTCCGGGAACCTCTTCCCCAATGCCCTGGCGGGGAAGAGCCACTGACTCGGACCTGGGAACACGACGTACGGCGTTCTGATCGCCAACCGTAACCCCTCCCCCCCTCACTGGCGGATCTACCACGGCAGTGCGTGCCCCCCAGCACCCTGGCGACGCCCTGGCCACGCGCAGGGGGTGCCACAACGCAACCACCGTCCATGACGCACGCATGGGGGCCCATACCGGGGCCGCGCGGCCGATTGCCGCGGGAACCCGCGTGCCCGGTCCCCCGGCGCCCGGCGCCGCTTCCGGCGATGGCGAGCGCATTGCGGCCGCAGCCCTGTGTCCGTTCTCCAGCCCGGTGCTCCGGGGAACCGGGGCCCGGGGTAAGCCGGCGTCGCCGCCGGCTCGTCGCGTCTGGCCTTGACGGCGGCGAGCGCAGACCACCACGCGCAGGTATCATGAGCCACGGTTCCGTCCATGCGGACGAGGGCACGAGGGCGATGCCGAGCATGTACACGGCGAGTTTCCGCAAGCACCTCGCACCCGGGCTCCGAAACTAGGTCTCTACCGACTGGTACGTACGTATGCATTTGAACCGACTTTCTTTTTGTTTCTTAGGGGGGCGGTCGAGACTCCCTCGGCCTGTATCCCGCTGCGTATCTTCGGTTGGGGAGCCGGGCCTCGAGCGGTCCTGGAGTCGGCACGTGGCACTCCCGTACCAAGCCAAGGAACACCTCACCGTCCCGGCCGGGCTTCTCGCCCTGCCTGGGAGTCCTCCGTATCCCACTGCGGACATGCGGCCGTGCAGATTGGACGCCGAGCGCACGCGCGAGGCGTGCGGGCTTTCTCCTGGCTATGATGGGCGACGTGGAAATCGTGTCAGACGAGGTGCGGGTAAGACACCACCCGCCCCGGCCGTCCCTCTCCATTCGGTCCCGCCCTCTCGACCAAGACTCCGACCCCCCGCGACAGGCGGTTCCCGTCTGCGAGCGGCACGGGCTGAAACGCCTGACGTATGGTGTTTTTCTTTTCTTTTTCGTAGTTTACCCCCCCACCCCCGGTGGCGGGCGGCGTCGCATAGCCGCGGAAGCGACACGGAAGTCGGACGGGGAGCGGGAATTATGCCGTGCGGCAGCCTCTGGTCCATAGGACGAGATGGCGTTTGGCCAGCCGAGCCCGGAGACTCCGAAAAGACCCAACTCACAGCCCAAGGGCCATGTTTCCGCAACTCCGAGCGCGCAGCCTCCCCGCCCCCCTTCGACTTACGAGTCCCACCCCCGCGCAGTACTATTCCACGCTTGGAGAGCCAGGGGAGACCTTCCGTCGTTCTCTGAGGATGCACACTCAGATGACCCCGGAGCACAGCGAGGAGAAACTACATGTTTTCGGGGCAGGGGTTAGACCTAGAGGGCCTCGAGGTCATCACCGCAGTCGTCTTGGGTGTTGGAGGAGAGGTGAGGGGCGAGGGCTTTGTCCAAGAGGCTGAACGATTGTGAACACGAATACGGGGCCATGCATCGACGCGTGAAGCGTAACGAATACTGACAGATTTGTGGGTTTGAGCAATGAGAACTGGTTCACCTATTGCGGCTTCTTGTCAGCCCCAGCGTTTTGGATATTTGTTTCCGCGTATTGTTCCCACCTATTAGTCGTGGCTTGAAATCCCGATCCGAAGTTCGGGGGGCGGAAGTAGAGTGGGGGCGCAAAGGCCAGCGCGGAAGCTGACATTGAACTTCCGCACAAGAAGTCCACCACCAACGGAACCCATTGCCCAGAAAGCGGCGTCCCATGCACTGCATCCCAAGCCGACATCTTTGCGCTGCGATTTGACCGTCCCGCTGGAAACCCAGACTAAATGATGCCCCCCTCTTTCTATGACCCGCCGGGCATACGGTCGGTAGAAGATGCCGAATGACGCTTTCGAATTATACGATCTCCGGGTTGAAGTGGTGTGTCCGCCGGGAGAGAGGCTCATGTGCGGGGCCAGGGAGGGCGATCATTTCACCTTGGAGGGCGAGATGATGTATCTTCCACCCGGACAAGGCATTAGTATTTACAGTCTCGGTACGTTTGAGATACAGTCAACGCCGCTTCCGCCCTCCACATTGGCGCCTCGGGAGCATACCGTCAATACGAATGTAGCGTCCGTTTTACCCCTGCTCGCTGAAAAGCAGCGGGTGACAGACCCCCACGACTGAATGAGCACCGATGCCCTCATAGCCTGCCCCGATTCCAATTGCAAGTCGCAGCTCAAGATTGTGAGGACCGGCATCCGCAAGTTCAGCCACGCGGAGACCACCGTTGTGAGCCTGCAAGGCAACGGGTGACGATGGATGAAGGCAACGGAACGGGACGATCAGCAGTCATTAGACGATTTGACAGAAGCATCCAAGGGCAGCTCATCGGTGCCATGTCGTCAGAAGTAGTGTGCGAGGTCTATATGGCCACTGGTTTCCAGCAAGGGGAAAAGATTTAAGGCCCCCGTCCCCACGTCGCCTTCTTCGAAAGTGTTGTTGTTGAACGATGTGATGTCCGGTGTCCTCGGGAACACGCCAGTGAGCGAAAGAAAGGCAGGGTCCAGGTCCCCCATCCTCCCAGGAGAGCCAATCTGAAGAGAGTCTCGGCCCATGAGACCCTCGGATCGTGTGAACGACTCCCTGTGCTGTATAGCACCCGGGCTCAGATTATCATCGCTGGGATCGCCCGTCAGCCTGCACATTGCATCGGCTCCAAGACGACCTTTCTCTAAGGGAGTGAGCCCGAACAGCTGGCTGCTGCTTTCGGACCTCTGCAGTCGCTCGGCAAGTTCCCTTTTCTCGACCGCAGTGAGCGCTGTCGCCAGAAGACTCTTGGCAATGAGGTTGTATTGCACGGCGTGCGCATCCGATTGGGCAAAATGCTCCAGCGACGCGATCGACTTTCGCATGTACCTTTCGAGAATCCGACCGAAGCTCCCGAGCAATCCCACTCCGAGGACGAGCGAGGATGAAAAGAGCCAAGACCTGTCTTTCTATCAGCTGGGACTCACCATGGCAGCAACGAGCAAGCTTACACGATAAGGGGAAACTTTCCCACCATAGCCCCTCGTTCGATCAGGTCAGAAATCAGGTCGACCATCATGCTGGCAGCGTCAATGCAAGCATCCGCCAGCCTCGACTTGCCCGAGAACATGTTGTTCTTGCTTCCTAGGGCCGGGCCCTCGGATGTGCGCCTGCACACCTCGTACATGAGGAAGGGCCGAGACACGAGCATAACGGCGTAGTAGTAGGTCGAAAGCACTTGGCATACCCCGACAATCTTTGCGTTCGCATGGCTGGAGTCGGCCGGGCTGCTCGCCACGGCGTCCTTGAGTGGCTGCAACCACCGACCCGACCAGTCCCTGAGTTGGCGCGAGATGCCCTCTGTCAGTTGCAGCGAGATCTTTCTTCGTGAGTATATCTCCAGAACGACGGACTCGATGATGAGGAAGATCTGCACGGATGCGCTCAGGATATCAAACGACTCTTGGCCGTTGACGGCGAGCGTGTTGTACGGCACGGTACAGTCCACATCCGATGTTGCAGGCGGGCGCCCCATCGCCGTGCTCAGGAACAAATCGACGACCCGTAAGCTCCGCCACAGGCGGTCCCGCTGCTGATGCACCTCGGGCCCGAAGCGGGAGTTGACTTCGGTGCGGTGAACGCCGATCGAGTAGGCGGCCCGTACGGCAATGCCGAAGAACATAAAGGCGCCGTTGATCTGACAGGCTCCCAGCATGAAGAGAGTGATGAGCACGAAGGCACGCACCGTGTTGATGCTCAGCTCGCCACTCAGATGCGTGAAGGCTCGGTCCCTTGCATAATCGAAGTAGGCCTGGGCGAGGTCTTCGCGGTCCTTCTGGTAGCCAATGGCCAGGACCAGGTAGCTCACGCAGCTCGTCGCGGCATCGAGCCTGTCGCCGTGGCTGGCCCAGGCGGTGATGTTGTCGGCCAAGGTGGCGTCCTCGAAGAGATCGACGAGACCGGCCGTGGCCGCGAGGTAGGCGGAGACGGCACTCCCAATGGTGTCGAGGGGCACCTCGGGCGGGTGCAGGCCCGCGGCGCCGTGGGAGCTCGACGGCGCATTCTCCAGGACCGAGTACTGACTGCTCTCGGGGGCGAAGGCATGCTCGTCGACACGGCTGGTAACCAGCTGCCGCACGCTCTGGAAGAAGGAGAGCGGGGCACAGTCGCCGATGAAGACTAGTTTGCCCTGGGCGTCACACAGCAAGCGGGCCTCCCGCGGGACCTCGGTGTCGTCCTCGGCGGCGCCGTCCCCGGCGAGGTGCTCGTGGGGGTCATGGTCGGGGCCGGGGCCGGGGCCGGGGCCCTGCGAGACGCCGTTCGGGGTACCGGCGGCGCTGGGATGAGACCCCACCGTCGACGCCCGCTTCCGCAGCTCGGCCGAGGTGGCACTGGTAGTTGCCGTCTGGGGAGGCGAGGCGGGCGGGGGGTGTTGGGACACGCGCCGGCGCTGAGGGGAATAGTGGCACAGCTCGGGCCGACGGCGGCGGGTGCAGTAGCCGCAGGGCACCTTGCCGTCGCACTTGACCTTGCGGCCCTTGCAGCTTCCGAGGGGGTTAGCGCACTGCAGGCTCGCGTACGTGGATGGATGTATATGTGGGTTGCGAAGCGAGGCGAGGGAGCGGTGGACGGGCTGGAAATGGATGGACGGAAGCCGAAGCGAAGGGGAGGGGAGGGGAGGGGAAGGGAGGGGAAGGGGGATGGAATGGATGGAATGGATGGATTGGGCGAGCCGTCGCACCTGTCACAGGCGTTTTGCACCCGCGCGCGGATGTGCGGACGCTGGCTTCTCGGAGATGGTTGCATTTTTGCTTGCTTCCCTCGTTGCTGCTGCTGCTGCTGCTGCTGCCGCCGCTGCTACAGTGGCTGCGGCTGCGGCTTCCTTCCTTCCGCCTTTGCAAGTACGGAAAGTGCTGGCGGCGGGGGGAATTTGGTGAATGGGTCAATCAATTGGCGGCCCGTACGTGGGTGCACTCCCATACCATGATGGACTTTGCAGTCGCTTATCTCTTCACGTTTCTCGTGGGAAAAAGCCCAGCCAGACCTCCGTGGTTGACACCGATTGTGCTGCTGCTGCTGCTGCGGCTGGGAATGTAATCCGGGGATGAAGAGCAGCAGCTCGGCCCTGCGCGGATGTTCCAGCCCCTCCAAAGGCTCCAAGCTCACGCTGGCCAGTCCATCGTGACCGTGACCGTGACCCGCGGCTTTCCGAGAGCCGACGCCCTGACGGGCTACCTGCCTCCTCCTGCAGAGCTACCAATAGACGCGGCGGCTGCCGCGCGAGTCTAAACCGGAGGGAGGGAGTGCTGTCCAATACCACAGGCCAATTCTTCCCGATTTAGGTCTCGGCCGTGGCATCGTGACCAGCTGAATGCCCGCCGATCGCCCGGTGCCACGCTCGGCTCCGCGTTCGCATGCCGATGTAGAATCTGGAACTCGATACGCCACCCCCACCAAATGATGGCTATCGTCCATGGCTTTGCACGATGAACCAGGAATCCATGTTTTGCGCGGGCAGAGGTCGTTTTTTTTTGACGGGATTATTATTTGCTCTCGCTCCGAAATTCCACATATGTACAGAAACTCATATACAGACAGCAGTGGACTGCTCGAGAAGCCGACCCGGCGTGGGGACCGCTGTCTCGAAAACAGATTCCGCCTCCAAATCATCCAGACTCTCAGCCTGACCAAACTTGATCCTTGTTGTCAAACCATTTGCCCAAGCTCTCGACGGTCAAGTCGATCAGGGCCGCCGCATGGCCTGCCTCTTGGGGTATGGGTTAGCACACTGGCCAGTCGATCCAGGCGGCGAAGGCAGCAAGCACCTACCTAATAGGCTGCCCTCGTCATGACAAGACATTTAGTCCTGGACACCGCTGGGGGTGTTGCAGAGGACACCCTGCTCGAGGATGGGCAGGACGCAGCAGCGGGCACGCTGGCCGATGGCGGAGCAGACGGCGCTGAAGTCGGTGGCGTTCTCGGGGGTGGAGGAAGGGTTGGCGCAGTCCAGGTCCGCGACGCCCAGGACGTCGGTGGCACAGCACTGGGCGCTGCCGTAGAGGCCGGTGCAGGGCTGGTAGGCCTGGCGCTCAACGAGGCCGGGGGCGGCGACGGCGACGGCCGAGAAGAGGGTGGCGGCAACGGCGAAGAACTGCATCTTGAAGGCTTGGTGGTTTGGAAGTGACCGGATTATATGGAGCGAACGGATGGTTGGTGAGAGGCTGGAGAGTGCTGTGGATGAGAGAGGACTGGAGTCTGGTGGGCAAAAGTTCTGTTCCTGGAAGAGGACAACCTCGGACCTTTATAGACTCGTTGTCCAGACCTGCCTCCCCCACGAGGCTGCCCCTGGACCGCCTGGCTCCTTGTCGACGATGACGGCGATCATCCTGAACCTCGTCCTCTTCGTCCTACCCAACCGGTACCCCCAGCAGAGCACGCCGACCGAATCGGTGTGGTGCGGGCCTCTGCTTTCGCCCAGAAGAGAAGCCGATGACGCAGATCGCATCACTCCTGGCCATTATAGACAGACAACCCATATCAGCCAAAGGAACGGATGCCGGAGGACGGCCCCGCCAGGTGAGATCACTGATCGGCCAGGGCGGCCACCCCATTCCAGGCCCAGCTCACCCAGCATCGCAAGGGTGTTAGTTGTTGACAGGAGACAGCCTAGGAAGGCCCAATCGGATGCTCGAGAGCGTGTTGGAAACCCCGGGGGTCCAACAAGGATCAGGTCCAAGGAAGGCTCGCCATGGCGGGCTGGGAACACTGGGGACATGATGGGAAATGTCAAGACAGGGGCAAAGAGATGAGGTTTCCAAGCAGCCAGCTGGCACCACAACAGGTCAATGTCTGGTTACCGACGACATCGGGAGTCGAGCGTCGAATCAATGCCCCGGATATACTATAGACATGGGACCATTGTTATAGCGGCTGGAGGTGAACCCCACAGGGAGAAGGGATGTGCATCGGCAGGGGGGCCGGACTCGAGCCAGCATGGCCACTGCCGGTCCGCCGCGGGAGGCGGACTTGGGATGTACGACTGCCCATTCGCCGGCTGGTACCTTGGCAGGGTTGTTGGGGCAGTCCAGAGTATGCGAACAAGACGGTCTGTTGATGGCATTCTTCTGCTGATCGTCGCCGGCGAATGGCGAATAATCTGCGAGCTGGCTCGTGTTGAAAAAATAGCATCCTCGAGGCTGACCCCTGGCCCCTGAGAATACATGGCCTGGCCTGGACCTCTGGACTCGTCTCGAGAGACATTGCGCTTTGTTCGTCGCGGCTATCCGGATATCGGTGGTAGGCGGCTGGCCCCCAGCACCTACATACATACCTCATACATCATGGTCCCGACCTTTATCTCGGCCGGCGCTATAGCTGGTGAAACCAGTCCTGCTATTCACCCGGAAGCTCAATGACGCACATGGGCATATATATTATGACCATCTATAATAAGCCTGGACAGCGTACAGGGGACGACCAACCACGTCGAACAGCCGCCTCGTGGCAACATTTAGCAGAGGCGTCGCAACATTCCACCTTGGCGGCCCCGGGGGGGCGTCCTCCCGGACGTCGTCGAGGCGCGCAGGCCCCAAAAGGACTGTTCGGGCCTTCCAATATGTCGGTGGGCAGTCGGACCCGACGTTGGGCCTCGGGCGAATCCCTTTCTTTCTTTCTTTCTTTCTCTCTCTCTCTCTCTCTCTCTCCAGCGTGCACGCGTGCTCGCCTGGCCCTCCCTCCGGCCGGGCATGCGGATAATGGTGGTGGATTCGCCCAAGGCGTTCTGGAATGCGCTGTTCAGGAACCGAAATCAGGATATTGTGACGATCGCCGATAGCTTTCCGATTACAGAAAAGCCCCGAGACGATCGGCGGGCAGTCGCCCCAGTCTTTCTGCGAGGCGCGGGTGGTTGTACTGGCATCGAGCCAGAGTCTGTAATCTGCCAGTAAGTAGAACCAATATTGCCCCGGGGGTTGGGGGATGATGCTTGGGTTTCCCGCTCGGCCCACGAAGACGGGCGCGCACTGGGAACCCTAGGCTTCTTAGGCGGACGGAAGTACGGAGGTAGAGATAGCTGGGAGATGCGTGCAGGGCGCCCCCCGTGTGGTGTACTCATACGCCTTGCGCACAGTTCCTCCCCCTTCGGCGCACAGCTCTCTATCGCAGCGGAGCCTGGAGACGGTCGGGAGCGCCGTTACGCGCACAACCCACGAGATGTGCCGGGCGCCGGCGGCACCGCGATGGCCCAACCCCGGCAGTTCCTGGGACCGCCATCGCGTACGTGGAGAATTCCCCCCGGTCACCTCCACCACGTCAAAGTTGATTCTTCTTCCGGTTCACATCTGCTTCGTAGGTTGCCGTGCGTCCACTACTTACACACTGACTGTCGGGGCTGGTCTGAAGAGCATCCGCGCCGAAGCTACGAGGATAGGGAAATTGGGGGCTCCAAATCATTCTGGAAACCCTTACGCGGCCAGCAGGCGAACATTCATCGACTGGGAGCCCCTTAGCCTCTGCAGGCAGCTGCTTGTCTGCGTAACAAGTGCCGCGAGGCCGAGAGACACCATTATGCAAAACTTCGCTTGCGCTCGACTAGTGCAACTTGCCACTGGATTCGGGTCCTAGGCGAGCGCGCCGTGTGTGGGTGTGGGTGTGTGATGGTCCCAGCCAGGCGAGAGGCTCCAGAATCAGGTCACTTGGGACCCGATATCCGTTACTTTTCGCTCATTTTTCGTTGCCCCAGAGCATACACACTCCTATAATGTGTGCACTATGCAGCAATTACAGACCGGTAGGCTGGGGTCTCTCGTCACACATCGACGATGGCTTCGGCGCCTACCCGAGATAGTGCAGACGTCACAGCGTTGCATGGGCGCGCCAGCGGACTGCTTCATCCAATCTATGGGCGAATGGGCTGGGCAGGGCTGGGAGGACAAAACCAATGCCATCGCATCTTCGTCCACCCCCTTTCTGCAACCTCAGATCAAGGAAGCCCGTACCGAATACCACGTGCGGCCCCTCCCTCGACTTTCATGTTGCATGTTGTAGTAGATCACCACCACCCGAGCACACTTTCGACCCCTCCAAGACACGTCCCGCCTTCATGCGCCACCCCTCAGCCGGCCTACTAGCGAGCTCGGGCAGCGTGGTCCAGAGGAAAGAAAGCCTGTCCTCCACATGAATAGGATGGCCTCGGGCAGTCGGGGGTAGACAGAACCGCCAGCCGCGAAACGAACGATGCCGTTGGCCGGGTGGACATGGGGGGGGGAGGGGCAGGGCCGTTCATCCCGAGCGAGAAGAGCCTCCCCAAAGTCGCCTCTTCCTTGGTAGATTTTGCGCCCGCCCCAGCCAGCCAGAGGACCTCAACCAGACAAGTCGTACGAGTTGACGACAAGCGGTCCTGTTCGGAGCCTTCGGGGTGGGCAACCAGCAGTCGGGGCCAAAAGAAATGACCACTGCAAGACGGGCGAGCCAGGCTCCAGGCTCAGTACCAGGCAAGCATTGAAGTTCGGTTTACCCGGTTGCCCAAGCCAAGTCGTTGTTTTGCCAGCGCATCCAGACAGACAGACGGACCCAGAGGGTAGAAAGAGGACCCAACGACGAACCCTCCAGTGTTTGTCGTGATGATGACATACGACCGACGCGCTCCGGGGCCAGGGCGAGCCAGCCTGCCCTGGTTCCGACAGCACTGCGCCCCCCCAATCCAGCAGCGATCGGCGCGGGAATCATTAGCCGGCACGCCCCAGAACAGGTGCAACCACGACCGATCGATCACCGGCGACCGGGCGTCCGCTGACGGGCTTCCAAGCGACCGGGGGGGGGGGGGGTCCCCTGCCCGCTATTGACGACATCCAGGAACCGACCGGCCAACAAGTAGACGGGGTTTCGCTTCGGAGGGGAGAGAGAGGAAGGCCTTCCAGACGTTATTGCTGTGGCTGTGCCGATCCAGCGCCATGCACGGCATCACTATGCATCGCCTAGGCAGTCTATTATTTCCCCCCCCCCCCCCCCCCCCCCCCCCCCCCCGTCAGGATCACGTTGGTTCAAGGACAAGCGGCCAGCCTGTGCCAAGCTCTTTCCTTCCTTTTTTGACTTATATCCATTATGTGCGGCCCTTATTGGAAGGGGCATCTTGGGCTGTACTGGTGCAGCTTCGGCATCGTCATACGACTCCCGCTTTGCGGCCGGTTCAGGGCACATGGCACGATGCGCTGAAACTCGCTTGGCGACCTGAGACCGTAGGTTCCTGTGCGCCCCGGCTTCGCGAGCGCTATATCGCCCAGGCCGCCCAGCGCCTACGGGGGCCACGCATGGCCGTGGTGCCTGGCGAGCGTATAGCCTTCCCGCCGTCCCTTTTCTGAGCCGCCCATAGGTAATGAATGCACAGCGTCGGGGGATTTAGGAGAGCTTGCTCACCGAAAACCAAAAGATCGCGGTTCACCCGCCGTCGACGCCATGGGTTCGCCCGCCAATCGATGCAAAATCATCCAGGCCAGAACAGGCTTTTTTATTTTCTTCTCACCTGCCGGCTTCCTTTCTCCCGCACGGCACCTGGACCCCGTGGGCTCGCGCGTGGCCGCCACAACGGCCACGGGAGCTGAGAGGCGCTGTTGGCTTCATCTCTACTCCACGTCTAGACCCTCCCAAGTCTCAGCCGTCCCGTGGCATCGAGTGGCGTATGACGTCATGAGTGGTGTGAAGGGGGAGGGGGGACGAGCCCGGGTAGGACAGCGCATGGCATGACCTTTCGGTCTGGAGCTAGCCGACGCAGTAAAAGACTGTATCGCCGCGAGGTGCTGTTGATCGCATGAAGACTCGATATGAACGGAGGAACCCTTCACGAAGCGCCAGTGTAGGTGGCCGTAGCAAGAATGCTTCTGCGGCTTCCAAGACGCATCCCACCCTCTACATCAGGTCCCCTACGGGTACCAGACCTTGGCAACGCCGGCCGGCGTGTGCTGCTATGTCTACACGTAGCTTATTTATACACGTTCATAGAACAGGAGGGTACGAGTGCTGAGGCGTTGACTTTCGGGGCAACGTTCTCTATTCATGCTGCTGCTCCCCATCCTCACGATTAGAAAATCTCGGGGTACGCAACTTGTGTTCGGGTACTCAGCCTCGTCTGTGTATTATCCTTACACCCAATTTCACGTTACAGAGTTTTTCTTTTTTTGCGGCCTTCGGCTGGTTTGGATGGCGTTTTCTCATTGCAGTTCCATGAGGGTCGGCACGTGCTGCGCCGTAAGCCCTCGGCGTTCCCCCTCCTTCACACGGTAATACACACGTGGGCTCGTCTATACGTACACACGACTCTTTTTTTTCTGCTCTTGTCCCAAGCCCACGAACCAAACACCAACAACAGCCGACCAGCGGGCCCAGCTTAGCTCAGCCAGCCCTTGGGACCGCCCCAGGTCCCCTTGACCATGCTGTTGTAGTAGACCCAGGGGAAGAAGTCCTTCTTGAGGTGGTAGAAGGCGCGGCGGGGGTCCTTCTGGTCGACGCCGAGCCAGTCGTTGAAGGTCTCCTTGGGGACGCCGCCGTACTTGAACTCGGCGAGCAGGACCTTGCCGTACTCGGTCAGGAGCGGGCAGGAGGTGTAGCCGTCGTAGGCGGCGTCGGGGGCCTGGCCGTCGAGGGCGCGCGTCAGGTTGCGCACGAGCACGGGGGCCTGGGCAGTGACGGCGGCGGCCGTCTTGGAGGTGGGCAGGCTCGAGGCGTCGCCGGCGGACCAGACGTTGGCGTACTTGGCGTGGCGCGTGGTGGCGTCGTCGACGGCGACGAAGCCGGCGGCGTCGGCCAGCGGGCTGTCCTTGACGAAGCCGTGCGGGCCCATCTTGGGCACCACGTGGAGCAGGTCGAAGGGCCGCTTGACCGGCGCCTGGCCGTCGGGCCGCGCGAACACGGCCGTGTTGCCCTCGACGGCCACCAGGTCGTGCTGGAACAGGCCCTCGACGCCGCGCTCTTGCCGCATCCGCTCCAGCTCGGCGTTGTACTTGGCCACGCCGAACATGGACGGCGTGCCCGTGGCGAAGGAGATCTGGACGGCCGAGCCCGCCGGGTCCTGCGGGTTGTACAGGCCGGCGCGCTTCCAGTGGTCGAGGCCGAGCCACATGATCTTCTGCGGGGCGCCGGCGCACTTGATGGCGCCGGCGGGCTGCGTGAAGATGGCGCGGCCCTTCTTGAGCTTCTCAATGGTGCCGAAGACCTTGCCGCACGTGTCGCTGCCGTAGATGGACGAGACGAGCGAGTCCGGGTTGGCCAGGGCCTCGGGCAGGCCCTTGACGCTGCCGGGGTTGATGGCGATGCCGGGGGCCACGACGAGCTGGTCGTAGGCGACGCGGTCGCCGTTGGCGAAGACGACGGTGTTGTCGGCGGGCTGGAAGGCGCCGACGCCCTCGTTGTAGAACTTGAGGCGCGGGTCGAGCAGCTCCTTGAGCGGCCGGCGCAGCTCCTCCATGGTCTTGAGGCCGCCGCCCACCAGGGTCCAGCCCGGCTGGTAGTGGTGCCACTGCGCCGGGTCGACGACGGCGACGTCGTCCTGCGCGAACCGGCCCGTCCGCAGCAGCTGGTGGCTGATGTTGATGCCGGCCGAGCCGCCGCCGATGACGACGACGCGGTGCTGGCGCGCGGCCGCCGCCACGGGCGACGCCGCCGCCGCCGCCGCGAAGTGCCGGAGACCCGAGACGCCCATGCGGCGGCTGGCCGTGCTGACGGCCGAAGCGGTGCGGGCGTGGAGCATGGCGACGAATGTGCAGGGAAAGGGGGGTGGGGGGTATCAAGCAGCAAAGAGAAAGAGAGAAAAGGCGGCAGAGAAGAAGCTTGGGCGACGCGGGACGGGGAAAGAGGATTTCCTCTCCAGTTTTCTTCTGGGGTATCGCCGGTTCACTACCACGGGGACCTGTCACCACTTCGCTAATCGCCGACTACGGATGCACGTTTTCTCAGGGGCGAGAGACACATCGCGGCTGCATCTCACCAGCTCGACGTTTTAGTCGCAACGGCCTGGTGCCCGTATGGCGTGATCGGGCTCCACATGGGATGTCGCTTAGTCAGGAGGGCTTCCCCGACTTCCGGCAACACAACACATGCCTCAGATTGACAAAGCATGGATGGATGGTAGATTCATGATAACTCATCTGTCCATGAATTATTTCGTGACATCCATGCTTTGCTTATCAAATCTGGGTGGCCCACGCGCAAAACTAGTCGGCGATAACGTCCAATGTGAGACAGGTTACGATCCATTCCAAGCACCATGTATGTAGCACTAAAGCGTGGACGGACCTCTAGTATCAACGAATATCATATGGACGTTATGACAGCACTCCAGAACCCAATTAATACCTATGTAATTAACTAAGATCCTAGCTAAGTACTGATTTATCAGGGCCTGCCTTCTAAGGCCGCTGGGTAAGAAGTGCGCATGTGCCGGGCCCGGCAAGAGTGGGTGGCCCCGATGACCGGCTGCCGGACTGATCGGCGACGTCGGTATTCAGCTCGGCGAAGACGAGACCGGCCTTCCGACAGTTCACATAACAACATTTGGCCGGGCCCTTTTCTCAACGATTCTACTTAAGTGCACCGCCTCTTTTCCTATTTCCCTGGAACCATATACCCAGTTCGAGCAGGTCGTTCCAATCATACTCAGATTCATGTACTCAACCCAGCCTCTCGTGGGAAAGCAGGTAGCAGCTCGCCTGGCTTCCCGTGTATTTACGCCTGTGCCCCTTGGAGTCGCGAATCGACCGGGCAGCGTTCGCCTCTCTTCCTTTTATAGCCGGGCCGTGGCAAGTTCGAATTACCCCGGGCCGCGCCTGTCCCCAGCCCGACCGGGCATCCAAGTAGCGTCCACCGGCGGACGGGGGGTATCAATTAACCCCTTTCCCGCCCGTTACGGCACCATGGCGAGCGAGAGCGACGAGCCCGAAGCCAAGGTCCACGCGCTCTTCGAGCCCGGGACGGAGTCGTGGCAGTACGTGGTGGCGGACCCCGAGACCAAGACGGGCGTCATCATCGACCCGGTGCTGGACTACGACCCGGGGACCGCCACCGTCAGCACGGGCAGCGCCGACGCGATCCTGCGGCTGGTGCGCGACGCCGGCTACGCCATCACGCTGCTCCTCGAGACGCACGCTCACGCGGACCACCTCACGGCGGCCGGCTACCTGCAGCGGCGGCTGGCGGCCCAGCCGACGGGCCCGCCCGCCATCGGCATCGGCCGGCGCATCGGCGACGTGCAGGCGCGCCTGGCCGGCCGCTACGGCCTCGCGGCCGCCGAGTGCCGCGGCGCCTTCGACCGCCTGTTCGACGACGACGAGACCTTCGCCGTCGGCCGCCTGCGCGCGACGGTGCTGCCGCTGCCGGGCCACACGCCCGACCACGTCGGCTACCGCATCGGCGCCCGCGACGTCTTCACCGGCGACACCGTCTTCGCGCCCCAGCGCGGCACCGCGCGCTGCGACTTCCCCGGCGGCGACGCGGCCCAGCTGTTCCGCTCCATCCGCGGGCGGCTGCTCGGCGCGGGCGGCGCCGGCGCCCTGCCCGCCGACGCCCGCCTGTGGATGGGGCACGACTACCCCGCCGCCGCCGAGGCCCCCGTCGCCAGCCTCTCCGTCGCCGACCAGCGCCGCCGGAACCGCCACGTCGGCGACCGCGTCGACGAGCCCGAGTTCGTCGCCGTGCGCAACGCGCGCGACAAGGTCCTGCCCTCGCCCCGCCTGCTGCACCAGAGCCTGCAAATGAACATCCGCGCCGGCCGGCTACCGCCGACAGAGGGCGGCCTGCGGATGCTGAGGTTGCCCCTGAACCTGGCCGACGGGGTCCAGCCGTGGTGAGGATGGTGGTGGTGTTGACGGCTACGTGAGACAGGGCGCACCGCCGACGAAAACGAAGCGAGCTTTTCTATTTGCAGCTGGCGAGGCCGGAAGTGAAACCGTAGGATAGAGCGCCGCGACTATGCCACCAGGGTTGAATCGATGCTTTTCCTTTCTAGCCGTTCTATGACTTTTCCACTCCGCCACAGATCCTCAGAGGGAACCCCCAATCCAAGTCAGCTCTAAACTTTTCTTTGCAATCGCTGTCAGACCCTTCTCCTATTCATGCAGACTGTGAGGCCCGTAATCCAGATATGCTACCGTAGTGTCAGAGATCCTGCCACCAATAGCCGGATATCGCAGACCGTTCCAAGCTTTACGGAACTGCTTCGGGGAGGGCCAAAACAACCGTCCATAGATACATACATACGTCTTCGGGTCGATTCGGTAGTGCACCAGTCGAGCATCACCAGCGCCAATGATGAAAGCCCCTCAAGTTCGACATCCCCGGGCTCAGGCGAATGCTGTCACCTCAGGCCATTTGGCTGCCGCCTTCTGCTTGAATTCGTCAGTCTCCCTGCTCCGGGTATCTCGCAGGTACTCCAAGATGCCTTGAGCATGCTCGAACTCGATCGTCTTCATGTTCAAAACGTCAATCAACTCCTTTTCACAGGCCGCCTTGTCGTCTCCGAGAATCTGCTTCGTCTTGATCGATGAGATCACGTGGGGGGCGCTGTCCTTGTGCTTGGCGGCAAAGTCCGAGTTGTACTTGTTCAGATCTGCTGACGGCTCGATGGCTGTGAAGTCCGCCTTGACGACCTCCTGCACCTGGGCCGGGAGCGAGTTGAGCTTGGTGTTCATGACATGGCGGAAATGGACAGCCTGCTCGTGCACTCGGGGGTGAGTCGAATCGAGGGCCAAAGCAGCGTTCAGGCATCGGAGCGCCAGAACGTATTTCTCTGCGACACCGTCAGTCTCCGGGTGCCCAACTGCTGACAGGCCCTTGGGGCGTCTGCGGATCCACGTACCTCTTCTGACGTAAACATCGAAGCCAGCAATCTGTGCCTCGATGTTCTTGGGGCTGTATGCCAGCAGGTGATTCAAGAACTTGGTGGCGTCGACAAGGGGCTCGGTGGTGGCGGCGAGCTGCAGGCCGTTGGGGTCCTCGTCCTTCTTCTTAGTCTCGTCAACAGGAGCCTTGGCCTTGTTGGGGTCCGCCTTCGCAGCCTTTTCAGCAGCCTCTCGCTCCGCCTTCTGCGCATCCTTGCGCGCCTTCTTGAGTGCCTTCTTGCGCTCCGCGGCGTCTTCTGATTCGGCCTCATCGCCGTTGACGCCGTTGGGCAACAGCTTCTCGTCGTGCATCTTGACGTAGAGGTTGACCGCGGCCAGTGCCGAGCGAGAGTAGAAGGGGTGGTCGCGTACGTGGTCCTCCCATCGGATCATATCGACATACGCACGGATCTGACCCTTACGTAATGAAAAGCTGTGGAAGTCGAACTGGTCCTCTTGCCACACATCGAAGATGTTGTAAACGGTGTGGAACCGCTTCAGCGCCAGCCCGACGTTGCCTTTGCGCGCCTGAGCCTCGCCGTCCTCAGCCATAAACCAGATGCACTGCATGTCCAGCAAGTCACTCATGGGGCCGCCGGGCGAGTCGTTCCTCGTGAACAGACCAACCGTCTCCAAGCCTTCCGTCGTCTCGTTGTTTCGCAGTTGGTACTTGGCGGCCTTGGTGTTGATGTAACGATCCTTGAGATCCAGCTTCCGTGCCTCGGTCATAACTTCGGACGCCTTCTGGGTGTTGCCGGCGTGCTTGAGTATTCTGGCCTTGGTCATGTGGAATTCGAGGCTACCGGGTATCAGTTCGATGCCCTTCTCCACGTATTCCGTGGCCTTGGCCAAGTCACGGCTCAGGTAGTAGTTGTAGTGCTGAGCCAGGTAATACAAGGCCGCGCCCTTGCCCTTGAGCGGGTCATCGTTGGCGTCGGCGGCCGAGGACTGGTTGGCATCCAGATACTCGTGGGCCAAGGCGCCCAGGACTTCCTTCTTCGACGGGTCGGTGTACAGGTGCTTGAGGTTGGCAAACGTGGAGGGCACGCCCTTGTTCAACATCAAAGACAGGTAGTTCTTGGCTGCTTCGCGGAATGCATCGCCTACGTCCAGTTGGTTGGTCAGTGGAAGCCCCGACGCAGCAGTGTGGGTGCCGCTTACCGGAGAGGAAGTCGAGTGGCAACCGTCGAGCCGCATCGCAGCGCGGGTTCTTCTCGGCGAACTCGTTGTAGATGGATATCCTAGCCGCAGCGTCATCTGGGGCGAATCCCATCACCTCGTTGAGCTTGTCGTAGTATTCGGCGTGCTCGGCATTCCTGTCCAGCAGTGCCCGGTAAGCCTTGATGGCCTCCTCCTTCTTGTTCAGCTTGCTCAGATACTCGGCGCGAAGCTCCATGACGGCCAAGCGGTCGAGGTTGTGCTTAGCAATGGACTCGAGATGGTCCAGGGCTCGCTGGTAATCGCCCTGCTCGGCAATTATGGTGTTCTTGTACATGACGGCCTCGGAGTGCTCGTAGTCGGTCTTGGAGGGCGGCGTCTTCAGAGACTCCTCGTAGGTGGTCAAGATGTTCTCGGCCTTGGCCAGCTCGCCCGACAAGTGGTGCGCCACGGCCAAGGCAGTCCAGTTCTGGCGGATGTGAGGGCGAGCCTGCAGCATGACGGTTCGACTCTGGACGTAGCCCGAGTAGTCGCGCATCTGGACCTGAAGGAAGGCGAGATCGCGCTGAATCTGCACTGACTCGGGCTCGAGCTTCAAAGCCGACTTGTAGGCCTTGATGGCCTCCTCGAAGTTCTTCTGGTGGCGGTACAGCAGGCCGTAGACGTGCCAGCAGATGTGCGACTTCATGTCGGCCATCAGGGCCTGCTTGCCCAGCGCAAAGGCCTCGTCGGTGTTGCCTTGCTGGTTGATGATCAGGGCCTTCATGGCCATGGTGTCGCCATGTTTGGGGTTCTTCTTGAGGATCTGCTCGGCCGCCTTCAGGCCGCGCTTGTATTGTTTATCCTCATAGTTGCGGATGACCTGGCGGAAGAGAGAGTTCTCTTTCGCGCTGAGGGGTTGAGGCATGCTCGGCGGGGGGACGGGGGGTTGGGGGTGAGTGCGACGCTTGGAAGATGGCTTGTGAATGGCGGCTCGCAGTGTCGAGAGAGGTGTCGAGATGGCCGGGTCGAGTCGAGTCGAAGTTCAAGTCAAGTCTGGCCCGGCGTGGAGGAGACAAGAAGCTGTGCCGAAGCCTGCAGGCTGGGGCCTTTTGGACGTGGAGGGTGGAGGGGTAGCTAAAACAACGGACGACCAGGCCAGAAACCCCGGCCAGCTCAGAACGGTAGGTACTTCTTCCAATGTCTTGGTCAAGCAGAAGCGAGCAACATGCGCTGCCTTTCTTCACCAAGCGTCGCTAGTGAGCACGTCGCTTCTGACGATACCTTATTGGCACTTATTGTCTGCTAAACTACGGGCTACTTGGCAAGTACTTATTGCGAGGAGTGGTCTCTGTGGTGCTGGTTGCTCAGAATGAATGCGCTCGAGTGCATCAAGACTGGGATGTGACTGGAGCGGTACGCAAGTACTTACTTATTCCATGTACCTGAGTTGAGTAAGGTACCTGAGGAAGTACCTCTTAAAGCAATTGGCACTGGCCATTTGCTGTGCGGGTCGTGCCCGCCGGCAATGGGATATCCCGATAAATCGGAGCCTCAGGCGTAGTGCTACATAAATGACGAAGCCTTAGTACCTATATGCTTTGGAGGTAGAGGCCTAAATGCTCGCCAAATGCAATCCAATTTTGCTGCTGGTCATTGGAAGGCATATTTCTATCCTTATTCACCCTTTTGCAGCTCAGATACCACTTATCTTTTCTCATCCAGACCTCATAAGTCAGCGTATCACCTCTTATTAAGTATAAGAGGTAGGTAGCCAGTAGGGCGAGAACCAGATAAGGCATGAGCCCCAGGGATAAAGGAACTCTGCCACCTCGTGTCTGAAAGAAGCCCCGATGCTTGGACACATGGAAAGTCGAGTTTTGATACATCTAAAAATACACACCGGGTAGCCTCTGCACAGCTCACGGTTTTCGAGCCGTTGTTGCCTGCCGATCCCTCCACTGGTTCAGAGCTTCATCAGCGTCGTCGGTTGCGTCATGGCACCTTTCTTTGACGAGGCCCCATGTCCTTGCACGAACGATGGTCTCGACTCCCCGCTCCTGTCTGAGAAGCGCCGCCAACTGTTCGGTTCTTGGCTCCCGCGGGAAATACCTCGCCGAGTAGGGGTCCAACCGCTCGTTGACCACCCGCTCTCGGCTCCGCAGCGTTTCGGCCTCTCTCAGGGCCAACTCCGGATCCTGCGGGTCGGGGCTCGTGGCGACGTAGGCGCAGTAGGTCAAGACGTCCGACCGAGACTGCCACGACGGAAACAGCACGTTGTCCTTGAAGCTTCGGCATGCCTGGGGGTCGATTTCCCGCCGTGACGTGCGTGTAAGGACTGAGGTCGAGTTAGGGTCGAACCCCGACTTTGCTGGCGTGATCAAGGCATTGAGGTTTTGCGTGATGGAATCATCAACGGCCGCCCGCGATAGGCGTAGAAAGTCTGGGGCGCGTGGTCAGACTACTGTGCTCCGGGATTTCAGCAAGGGGCTTGGCGCACCTCTGAGAGCCACAGTAGAGAAGCAAAACTGCGGTGTCAATTCTGGATGCTTGGGCAGGTCCGTCATCGTATCACGGGAGGGCGGCCGAGAGGTCACGCTAGCAGCACCCGTGGACGGAGCCGGGGATTTGGACCAGAATATGCCTGCCAGCTTGGCGATTGGGGATCCGGAGTTTTCTTTGTTCGATTGGGGCGGAGAGATCGTGTAAGAGATCACGAGAGCACGAGTCTTGTACGGTCTCGAGCGCAGAGGCAGCAAGTGCAGTATCAATGTTCACGAAAGCTCTATGACGGATGGGTGAAAGTGACGATCAGAGAGCTCTGGTGTCAGGCCCACTCTTTTTCGCCAATATGCGAGCTGACAATGCAGAATGAAGCTAATGTGCATTTATACCGTAGAAGCCCGCTCAACCATCCCTCGGTGCGAGCTAAGTGAGAGCGTCCGGCTACTAGGAATCTACCTATCTATCCCTCCACCACTTAAGCCGTCCATCGCTCAAACCAAATCAGGTGGTAATGATGGCGATGTCCGTCTGCTCTCAGCGTGCGAGAATAATTGCCCCAGTCTTGCAAAATTTCATACTGAAGATTGAGACTTGGAGTGAGAAGATTCGTACTAAAAACCGAGGTACCTGCTTAGGTCATTACTACCCTACTTGTCGAATTACCCTTACTTCGGGTACTTACGTACCTGCCAAGAAAGAGACAGGTACTTAGGTTAGTAAGCATCCTTACCTCTCAATTGACCTTCTGGAAGTGCCAGTCGAATGCTGGAACCAAAGCTCGAGCCTAGCGCCGCGATAAATGCATAGGTACCTTGGGATGCCCGTGCGTCCATGGGCAGGGACGTACCGGAGGCTTGCGACAGCGCGCCTGCCTTCCGGCCAGCGCAGCGAGAGAGTACATACACACTGTACATACTTACATACTCCGTAGTTGCCTTGCCTTACCGAGTCTGGCCTGAGCCTTGCAGCAGCTCCAGAACTCCCGGCCTTGCGCTTCAGTGGAAGCTGTCACCTCACATCATCACACCCAAACATTTCTACCACCATCGAAGAGACGCCTCTGCCATCACCACCGCCCGGCCATCTGTTGCATTCGGGCCCATCCCTACTTTCCACCGGCGATTCCCACGTCGGCGTCATCGTTATCGATACCTTCGTCACCTCGCACTTCTCCACAGATTCCCCGTCGTCATGTCGAGCTCGCAGGGATTGGAGGGTGCCTCGCACCGCGAGCCCGCGGAGAAGAAGGACGGCCGACGCGGCGACGACGGTGACAAGCAGGACAACAACAAAAAGCCTACCGACGGCGATGCCGAGATGGACGACGCCGAAGAGGAGGAGGACATCCTGGATGAGGAGGTCCTGAGTCTCAGCACCCAGGATCTCTTGACCCGCAAACGCCTCCTCGAGAACGATGCTAGGATCATGAAGAGCGAGTTCCAGCGGTTATCGCACGAAAAGGCAACTATGGGAGAGAAGATCAAGGAGAACCAAGATAAGATCGCCAACAACCGGTACCCTTCCCGTTCCGCGAGAGACGGAACCCGCCCCGGCTGACCCTCTCCTCTAGACAGCTTCCTTACCTTGTCGGCAACGTCGTCGAGCTGCTGGACCTCGACCCGACAGCCGAGTCCTCGGAAGAGGGCGCCAACATCGATCTGGATGCGACAAGGGTGGGCAAGTCGGCTGTCATCAAGACCTCGACACGCCAGACCATCTTCCTGCCCCTCATCGGCTTGGTCGATCCGAATACCCTCAAGCCTGGCGATCTGATCGGTGTGAATAAGGATTCCTACCTCGTTCTCGACACACTACCCGCCGAGTACGATAGCAGAGTCAAGGCCATGGAGGTGGACGAGAAACCGACCGAGAAGTACAGCGACGTTGGTGGCCTCGACAAACAGATCGAGGAGCTTGTCGAAGCCATCGTTTGGCCGATGAAGGAGGCCGAGCGGTTCAAGAAGATTGGCATCAAGGCCCCCAAGGGTATGATTCACCTTCCTTGTTGCTAACGGGGCTCAACGATCCCTTGCTGACGCCCAGCTGTCAGGTGCTTTGATGTACGGTCCCCCCGGTACCGGCAAGACGCTCTTGGCCCGAGCCTGCGCGGCCCAGACTGATGCCACCTTCCTCAAGTTGGCTGGTCCCCAGCTTGTGCAGATGTTCATAGGAGACGGCGCAAAGCTCGTTCGAGATTGCTTTGCTCTTGCTAAGGAGAAAGCCCCTGCTATCATCTTCATCGACGAACTGGATGCTGTGGGCACCAAACGATTCGACAGCGAAAAGAGCGGTGACCGAGAGGTGCAACGCACTATGCTGGAACTTCTGAACCAGCTCGACGGTTTTGCCTCAGACGACCGCATCAAGGTTCTCGCCGCCACCAACCGTGTGGATGTGCTGGACCCTGCTCTTCTGCGCTCCGGACGTCTGGACCGCAAGATTGAGTTCCCTCTGCCCAACGAGGAAGCGCGTGCCCAGATTCTGAAGATCCACTCGCGCAAGATGAAGGTGGACCCCAGCGTCAACTGGGGTGAGCTGGCACGCAGTACGGACGAGTTTGGCGGTGCCATGCTCAAGGCCGTGTGTGTCGAGGCTGGTATGATCGCTCTGCGTATGGGCAAGAACAAGATTGGCCATGAGCATTACGTCGACGCCATCACCGAGGTCCAGGCGAAGAAGAAGGAGGTGAGTAACATCCGGGATCCGCTTTACCCAGACGGACTGCTAATTCGCCACACAGACTGTCAACTTCTATGCATAATTGTTGAGTTCCCCGTGGTTGGAGGAGGGCCTAGAAGGTGTGGCCATAGACAAGGGCATTTGTGTAAGATAACTTGGTACTGTGCCCTAATGATTTGGAGGCGATCACAGGTGCCTGACCCAACATTTGCATTATCGAAGCGCCTCCTTTATATGCTAAAGAGCTTCGACGTCTCTGCACATAATGCCCCAGTTCGCATCATGGGTCGTTCGCTTGCGGCACTCTCAAGATATTAAGCTCCGTCCCACCTTGATCCCACGCGCATTGCAGTGTTATTTTGCCTTTTGGCGTTGGCCCATCTGCCGCGGTCGAACTCACGCTGCTCTGTAGCCGGATCGAAAGGTCGACAAGGGGCTCATCATGTCCCAAGTTGCTTGAGTACTGGAAAAGGCATTTAGGTCAAGAGGAACACACGAGATTCAACGCGCGCTCGTCGTTCCCACGGCGATCTTTCCGACCGGCCGCAGCGCCCCTGAGTAACGAGAAGCCACAGAGGACCGGCACCGGGTATAGCAAATTTTGGCAAGCCTTCTGTATCTTTTTGGACGACCCGTGCTTATAATGCTACGATCCAATCCAATCTTGGGCGAAGGGGCCTCTTAGGTACACCATGGGAATGCCGGAGAGGTGCTAGATCTACAGTTGAGGGGGGTGTTTATTCGACTTTAACCGTGAGGGCCATGACGTGGACCTCTCGGGAGATGCAGGGTCGTCACAAGATCGCCTGACCAGCATGGTTCTTGGAAGGCTCTTACACCTTGCGAGTTAGAGAGACGGCGGCCTGGAGCTATTCGTGTGCCGTTCCCGTTTTGGTGGAACACCGGGCTCGTTTCTGTCGGGAAGGGCTGAAGAGCCCCTCAAGTCTGTTCCTCACTTTGTTTTGATGCCATAGTTGTCGTTTTCCCCCACGACGGTTCCGTCTGCTTTGATCCCGGGCAAAGAGAAAACGAAGACACCAACGTATACGGAGTGCCCGATACAGGCAGTGTTGACCTGTTTGTATTCATGTCGAAAGAGTGTGGTAGCCAGCTATGCACACTAGCGGATAGCATGCGAGAATCTAGATTCCGCTCCTTTCTATCAACTTCAAGCCAGTCTACCTTGTAGCCCCCAAACACTGGCCAACTCGAGGCTATCTTACATGCGGAGCGGCAACCCTATGAAAACCTTGGGATTCTTCGTCACCAAACTAGGGGGCAGGCAATGCAGCTCTGCTTCAGTATCGCCTCGCTGGTATATCGTGGCCTCGATTGCTCCCGTTTCGTCTTCTTCCCATCCATTGTCCAAAACGTTGCGTTGCTGTCGAGTGGCCGTTTCGACCAACGTGGCACGCTCTTAGGCTCATGGCCGAGGATGAAGCGCGTCAATATTGCCCCAGGTCAGGCGCAACATGAGATTTGTCAGTTTGTTGTTGTCCGCCATGTCAAATCTGTACACTTGACACGTGTATATTGGATGATTGTGCGCATTGGGGAACACGACCGAAGTGGGCGTCGAGATTCCACGGTATATGAAGGCGGTTGTGACATTATTGTCGCCAAAGCCGCACGGGCAGATGGCGGAGACGGTGCGAGCAACAATTTGTTCGGTGCAAGGAGTCGTTGCATGTACTGTCTCGAATCATTATCACGCTCCTGACGGCCTGGCGCTGGTTCAAGGTCAGTGGGTCGGTGATGTGGTTGCGAAACTTGTTAATAGCTTGAAGCAAGTCAGCCCGCGGGGCGATGTGCCCAAGGGAGCCAAACCTGACTTTTTCCTGGGCGATCTCGCAAGCCTCGGTTTCGTTTACCAAGCCCGTCACGAAGTTGTCGTGCGCCGGCCTCACTGGAGATCCTCCGTTAGCCATTGTGTGCTCCAGGGGCCGTATTGGAGGAAGTGCTCCAGGGCTAGACATCTGCGGAAGAGCCAGGACCGAAACATGATCTGGCGCATAATAGAGACGGTCTAGGAGCGGGTTGAGGATATACTCACGGTAGATCTTGCCTACGCGAAAGTTTTCGCGGTTATGGCAGGGCAAGAGGAGGTGGCGAAAAGAGGACACGAGGGCCCAGGGGAAGCTAGAAGAAACATCGAAGTAGACGGCCAGCTCCATGCTGTAGATGGTGAGAGCATTAAAGCGAGATTATTTGCAGACGGCCATGATAAAAGACGTCAAATTGCGTGCTGGCTTGACTCGGTATTCCATCGTCCGGTCTTGACGGGCACCGAGCAGGCTGGTGGGGCACTGGTGTACGAAGACGAAGCGGCTCCTGGCCTCCCAAATGGCAGCCCAACGCCAAAATCTGGCTCGTAGCTCCGGGGTAAAACTGGACAGGGGGAATGGCGTGTCCATGACGTCCGGTGAGTCCGTGATGTTCGGTGAGTCCAAGGGGTTGGCAGTACGTCTGAAGCGAGCACCGGGTTAGTCGAAACAGTGCGTGCAGCCAAGTGAAGAGAAGACCACTCATGAGAGGTTAGAAGACGTGCTGTACGAGAGCAATCAAGTGGGAAACGCCTTTGGACGACTCGACCGTCGCATGCCGGGTCGAGTCCGACGGCGCGTCTCGGGGTGAGTGATACCTCGAGGCGAGGTGGGAGGAGCAGGGCCAGCGTGGGGTACGAAGGGGCGATGGAATGGTACTTACCTGTGCTTGGATACTCGGCGAAGACGAGTCGTCGAAGGGTTCCTGGTGTTGAGGGCGACAGCGAAGCGGCATCGCAGGATGCGAACAAGCCGAGCGGAGAAACGGCCCCGAGGATGTGGTCCACACAAGAGTTGGAAGCGGGAAGCAGCCTGCAAAAATAACTTATAGAACTCCCGGTGGTTGTGTTGCCCTGCGACCCGCCGAATGTACTGTTTTCAATATTGTTCTTTCCCGAGGCCGGCAGGGGATAGTATTATTGTGGCGACAGTGGTGTTGAAGGGGTGCGGGAACTCCGCAAGGGGGGACCCGGCCTAGAAAAGGCAGGTGTCCTGGAGGTAGCTCATCAAAGAGGCACCTTCTTATTACACACCATACAGGCTGTGAGTTATTCCACTCGGGGCTTGAGACTGGAGTGTATCTGTTGCATCAATGGAAGCTATTTGTCAGGTGCAATGGGGATGGGATACCGCAGGAGCTCAAGCCTGGCACAAGAACGGGAAAGTCACGAGAGCCACTTATGGGCTCCAAAGACAAGGGCGGGTGCAAAGGAGACTTTCTATCACCGTTAATAGATGCAGGCGGTGGACATGAATATCAGTTGGATGTGTCCAAACATGCGAGCTGACCTGTACAGTCAGTCAAATAGCCAAAGAAGCCAGTTTACCTAGTAATAGTCTCGCCGACAATGACTTTAGTGTACAGGGTTTTCTCTGTTATCGCGGACTGGCCATGTCCACCTTCAATCGGTGTCACTGGGAGTCGTCTGTACTGGACAAATAGGATTTATTTGTATAGCCCCTGGGACATCAGGATCCCGGCGAGGCTACCTTTGGTTGCCACCAGCGTGTAAGTTATTGGTGTCACCAAAAAAAAAAAAGAAAAACCTGCCATGGCTGACTTGGCTTGGACAAAACTGAACCATCATGCCCTTGTGGCCTTTCAACTGCTTGCGTCTGTGGAAAACCGGCATGCGCCTGTTTACTGGCTCTATTAATAGTCATAGATTCCAAACCCGTCAGTGCCAGTACTGGCTGGGAAACAAGAATAAGCATATCATTTTGCAAAGACTCTTGAGCTCTTGTAAGAGCACCCGTAACCTCGTGGCATCGCCAAAGGACATGGCTCCCACTGCTCCTATATGCTGAACAACTTCGAGATCTGAGTCTGAGCCTACAGGGAGTCTCGATGGGTTGTGTTTGAAATCTACACTGTCAGTATTGGGGCCCAGCCGAAGATAAGCCGCAAAATGATGGATGCTTCGGGACCTTTTCTTGAACCCGGTCTGGAAGCTCATAGAGAGACCTACAGCACCGTCGATGTTGGCTCCAGGCTGGGACTGACAATGTGGTAGGATCTGGCCCCTCGAGTTGAAGTACATATTGTTGACGTTGGCCTCAAGCACTGGTAGATGGGAAGTAGCAAGACGGGTAGGAGGGCCAGAGACGGGCGAGTTATGGACCAGCCCATTCAACACCAGCAAGCGAATCACTTGGGCTTGCAATGAGACGATCGCGTTATCCCTGCCCGGTTTATTAGGGGCTAGTTAGCTACAGCTGATGGTAAAAGCAAAGAACCACGAAGGAAAGCCAATGGGCGACTGCGAGGGCGCGCTACGTCATGCCCCCCTGTCCTGATCTGGGCAGCACTGCGTTTCACACGCGCGTGGTAATCAAAACAGAAACTGCCCGGTCTTCCAAGGCGGCCTAGTCGTTGAGGTATACATACCGTTATACTTTTCTTGTTGACGGTACTGGGACTTTGTTTTCTATACTGTGACACATCAACTTTAGATCGTGTTTACAGCCACAGAGTTCATCCTCATCCCATCGCATCCGCCATCTCGTCCGTCCTGTTGCGACCAGAGCCCCACCTCCGCATCCCATTTTCCCATCCGTCCGGATTTCAGCCCAACGCGCATCCCCCGCGCGCCGAACAGGAAAAAGGCACAACCTGAACTCTTTCTTTGCAAGGACGGAAATAGAGAAGAGGAGAGAGAGAGATAAGGGGGGAAAAAGAGACACTTTCCCCGGCGCCAAAAAAAAGAAAAAGAAAAAGAATGGCCTCTACGCGCTCGACCACGGGCAACTCCAAGCCCCGCGTCCACACCAGCGTGTCGACGGCGCCCGAGCGCAAGCGCAACGCGACGACGAAGAAGACAACGACGACGCCGTCGACCAAGAAGTCGACGACGACGACGGCCAAGCGCGGGGGCGCCGCCACCACCACCACCGCCACGGGCGGCGTCACCAAGAAGCGCGCGCCCGCCACCCACCACAAGCGCAAGCCGCACCTGGGCGACAAGGTCGCGGGCGCCGCCGAGAAGGCCGTCGGCACCCTCACGCGCAAGCCCGGCAAGAAGGCCGCCGGCACCAAGAAGATGCGCGGCACCGACGGCAAGAACAGCCGCACGCGCAAGGCCTGAGGGGGGGAAAAGAGGCGGGCGCCGACAACCCCCTCCCCCCCTTTTCCCCCTTTCCGGGGGGGCGTTCGCGTCTCATCTCCTTGTTGCCGACTACTACCACTACTACTTCTTCTTCTTCGGGTTGGACGATCTATGTGCTTCTGCATATTGCTGGATGCGATTTCCGTTGCGGGCGTTGGGGGCGTTTCACCTTTGATGAGCTGCACGGTTTATGTCTGGCGTTGGCGGATGTTTGACGAATATACGCGAAATCCGAGGGTTCCCCGTCGACATACTCCTTACCCATGTATGATCTTTTGGTTGCGATTGAAGGGATACTGTGCTCATAAATGCCCTCTAGTTTTCTTTTCTCTAGTATCTGCTTGTTTTCACCAGTAGAGTGATTTGAAAGCCCGCAAGAATGCCTCCCACCTTTGTGTCGTGCCAACTCGAACTCCAGAGGGATTTTATCTGGCCAGCGCCGTGGTACCGCCAGGTCCCACGATCACGGCAGACTCACCACTACCCACGCATAGTGATACTTGACTACTTGCGGTTGTTCCCTACTCCCAGTGTCACTGTCTTGCTCCAACCCAGGCCAAAGTCAACCCATCGTAACGGCAACTCTACGCAAGCTGATTTCTGTTATGGCACCGGCAGCTGGAATTTGACCGTATTTTGCCCCCGTTAGCGTTGTATAGAGGCATATAATGCGTCTTGGAAAGGCGCACACTCCGAAACGGCCATCCGTTCCTTGCTCGATTCTCTGCTCACAACCTGATCAGCAAAGCCTTGACAGCTAACCGATTGGTCAGATACTCGACAAATATGACGGCCAAGATCACAGAGTGCTGGAGAGGGCGAGCGTGGCTGCTAAACCTGGACCAACTTGTTTGCTTGCTACGCCAACAACTCTACCGACCTCTACCGTAGCTATAATCAAGCGAAGATAATTAAGAACCTACCTCCGGAGGCTCTGATATGTCATAACTTAAAGAGGATGCTGCATTTCTAATGGCCAGAGAAACGACCGTAATCCTAGTGAGATCCTCGTCGTGGCCTGTAGTATATACCATCCAGGCATAGCTCCAGGCAACGGCTTGTTATGTTCTCGGTCCTCTTTGCTCTCCTCTTTTCTTATATCAAAGCACCGGCAAAATCAGTAGCTTATCGTAAAATGAACCCCATCTCGAGTTCAAAAAGAACCCGGGGGGCTTCAGGAGTCCACATGTCCAGGATACGACTGGGGGTATTCGGGTTAGTTTACCCCCGAGCCGAGGTATGTGATGCGATGCAAACTCGCCCCCATGATGGGTTGCTGCGGCATGACGGTTTCTGTCGGGCATGCCTTTCCGCAGGCTCAAGTAGAAAAATCTCCGACCGACGGAACGACTGCGTTGCAAGCCGTCCCGTGTTTTCCCAGCCGCCCCTCTCCGTGGTGGCTGTTAGGACCACCTAACCGTCTACCCGTGTTTCTCTGATGATCTGCCAACTTGGTCCCAGCGGCCTTGACAGACTCGTCCCAGTTTCAGTGCCGTGAGAATACCTAGCGGCTTGGCCTTGGGGCATATGCCGCCTTGGCTCGTCCGACCTCCTCAGGGACCACGTTGGCATCGTACGCTTCCCGTCCCTTACTGAGTATTCGCGGCCTGGTAGGTTCCGGCCAGTACATGATGATGTCTGCCACGGCGGTGGTGAGAAGGTTCTTTTTTCCCCGGACGGTCGAAGTGCGGAGGCGGTGGCGTCGGGGCCGACACGCAGCCTAGGACCGTGGAAGACGACAAAGGCTTATGCCAAGAGGCGCCGTGAAGAGACTCACCCGATAGCCGCCGTTGCCGGCCCAGCCGCCCCCTCTCCCCCTCAAAACACGTGACAAACAAAACGTACAAACATACTACGACCGTTATACGTAAGACGGGGATCTGAGTGCGGCCGCCAGGGGGGATGCGACCCCGTCGTCCGGAAGAGGAACGCCGAGCCTCGCCGCCGTGGTGGAGGGCATTTATCCGGTCGACCTACTGATCGGCCGACCGCCGATCCCAACCCCTCCGGGCGATGGGTCCGGCGGCAGGGATTCCCCATGGGCAAGTATGCGGCCCGTTAAGGGTTCTTGTATAGTTCCAAGCCTCTCGGCGGTCTCGGCGTCGGTGAGGGCATTCTTTCCGAGGGAGCTTCAGGCTCCGTCGTCTTTTCGGCCTTGGGGCGAGGGCATCGTGGGTATAAGTAGTCAAGACGACGGTGAGGATGAAGAAGAATGGCAAGCAACAGCAAGTCAAGACTCCTTGAGCTTCTGCCGTGCTCCCGCCTCCCCCTCACTTACACCAAGGCCCGCCACCACCGTGCTTTGCCTCTTTCCTCATCTCAAGATGTTGTCCAAGCTGGCAGTCCTGGCCTCCCTGGTCGCAGGGGGTCTGTCCCAGGGAGTCGGCACGAACCAGGCCGAGGTGCACCCCAAGCTGACCTGGCAGAAGTGCACGGCGCCCGGCTCCTGCAGCAACGTCAACGGCGAGGTGGTCATCGACTCCAACTGGCGCTGGGTGCACAAGAAGGGCGGCTACGAGAACTGCTACACCGGCAACACCTGGGACTCTTCGGCCTGCCCCGACAACGAGTCCTGCGCGGCCAACTGTGAGCTCGAGGGCGCCGACTACGCGTCCACGTACGGCGTGACCACGTCCGGCAACGCCCTCACCATGAAATTCAAGCAGAACAACAACATCGGCGCCCGCATGTACCTCATGGCCAACAGCGAGAAGTACGAGATGTTCAAGATGAATGGCAATGAAATCGCCTTCGATGTCGAGAACGGCGAGATCGGTTGCGGCCTGAACGGTGCCGTCTACTTCGTCTCCATGGACGAGGACGGTGGCATGGCCCGCTCGCCCGGCAACAAGGCCGGTGCCAAGTACGGGTAAGTTCTGACGCGGCCGCCCCCCCCCTTGGTCTTGCCCTCTTGCGGCACGGAAACGGTTGCTGATGGCATCGGATAGTACCGGATACTGCGACTCGCAGTGTGCCCGCGACCTGAAGTGGATCGACGGCAAGGTAAGCGAACATCCATTCTCGGGCCTGACACGCACGAGCTCTGATGCTAACGGGGCACCCAACAGGGCAACGCCGAGGGTTGGCAGCCGTCTCCGTCGGATGTGAACTCGGGTGTGGGCAAGTTCGGGTCCTGCTGCGCCGAGATGGACCTGTGGGAGGCCAACCGCGAGTCCTTCGCCCTGACACCTCACCCCTGCGAGACATCTGGGTACGTCGTCTGCGAGGATGACAGCTGCGGCGGCACCTACAGCGAGGAGCGCTACAACGGGCAGTGCGACCCCGATGGCTGCGACCTCAACCCCTTCCGCCACCTCAACACCGACTTCTACGGCGTGGGCAAGACGGTCGACACCAGCAAGAAGTTCACCGTGGTCACGCAGTTCCACGGCTCCGGCGCCAGCCTCCAGAGCATCAACCAGTACTTCATCCAGGACGGCGTCCGCATCGACGTCCCCGAGTCCAAGCACGCCGAGATCCCCGGCGGCAGCGAGATCAACGAGGAGTTCTGCGACGCCCAGAAGGAGCTGTTCGGCGACAACATGCGCTACCAGGAGCTCGGTGGCCTTGCCCAGATGGGCGATGCCACGGGCGCCGGCATGGTGCTGGTCATGTCCATCTGGGACGATGTAAGTCGCCCGCGCGTCCGCCGCCGCCGCCGCGGCGAGAAGACGCCGGTTGCTGACCTTTCTGCCAGGGCTACTCGAGCATGCTGTGGCTCGACGGCGAGTACTACCCGCTGGAGCGCGACCCCAGCGAGCCCGGTACGTGTGCCCCAATCCCGACGCCCACGATGGCGTCTTCGCGTGCGCCTGCTAACCCGGCCCTGCAGGTGTCGCCCGTGGCGAGTGCCCCGTCGACGGCAGCAGCGACCCCTCCAACGTCCGCCAGAAGTTTGCCAACGCCAAGGTCACCTACAGCAACTTCAAGTTCGGCCCCATCGGCTCGACCTACGACGTCTAAGCGCCGGCATGAAGGCATTGTGCGGGCGCTGGGCGCCAGTAGCGCGTTCTTTGTAGATAGCTTCTTCCCAGTGAGTAGTGGTGCGTCCGCGTGGCGGCCGCTCAACCGTGGGGTTCCAGTATATACCTCCTTACCTTTCGGTTGCCTCCGTACCTCGTGTACTCAACAAATACAACCCTCTCGTTTTCTACGTCGTCGATTCTGTGTGTCCGATGCCCTTTGCGGCATTCCGATGCGTACGTCAGATCAAATGTAAGACGGGAGGGAGGGATGAGGGATGATGCCACCTCGCATCGTTCTTTCCCAATGCCGGACGGGCAGTGCTCACGCTATCCCCCACGAATTGGCAGGCAGTAAACAGGCCCGGTAAGCGCTAACCAAGAATTGGCTGGAGGCGAAGTCGCGCACAGCATCTTGAGAGGTCGTCACATATCCCATTGTCATGAAGTACCTTACATAATGTAATTAAGTACTTACCTACCCGTCCCTCGCCTAGGCCCTAATGGGACGCCAAAGTTCCAATGCACTGGGCAGTTCCTCCCCATCTACTCTCTATCCACCCAATCCGTCACCGCTTCAGCGGGCGTTCATGGATCGTCTTAACTACCTTACCCTATGACTTGCAGCTAATCGACCACGACCCCGCTCCGGTAGCGAATGAAAATCATCCCCATCCCTTGTTTGTGATGCCCAGCACCCGTGCTTATTCTTCTTCTTGGGGGCTGAGCTTCTCACTGCCCCAAACTCGGTAATACCTGGTACAAGTAGAGGAGCGACCCGGCGAATAAGCACGCTTCGCCTACCCTTGCTGACCGAGACCCGTTCGTCATGGGGTGTTCGTCGGGGGTGCTGAAAAAGTCCCAGTCGCCAGCCGCATTTCGACTTCCTTTCAAGATCGTGGCACTCAAGTTCGTCGACAAATATCCCGGGATGTGTCGCTCGTGAGACGCCGTCGGCGCGACCGCCCCCCCGTCCCCATGGCTATCAACTCGTTTGCGGGTTCGCGGGCATCGGCCGAGTTCGTGGACCCGTGCGATCTGGACCGGCGCATGTCCATGTTAATGAGCAGCACTGCGTCCACTAGCTTCGACCACTTCATGCCCCCCGAGCGCACCGTTTTTGGCAACTGGGAGCCGCCCAATTCTCTGCGCAGAGTCAGGGCGGCCCGCAGAGAGAGCCATGAACTTGAGAAAGCGAAAGAATTCCGCTATCCGTCATTCGCGGGCCGAGACAGCATCCGTCTGATTTCGCTCACTGCCGGCGCCGATGACGACCCCATCCGATGCCACCTCAACCTGTTGCCCATCAACAAGAAACACCTGAAGTACAAGTGTCTCTCCTACTGTTGGGGGCCACCCACATGCGACCACTTCATTCTCATCCGGACGGGCAAGACTGGCGAGTACGGCAAATTCAGCGTGACTGAGAACCTCCACACTGCGCTCAAAGTCATGCGAAACAGAAAGTACAGCTTGTCTATCTGGATCGACCAGATCTGCATCAACCAGGCCGACGAGAGAGAAAAAAAGATACAGCTGGACCTGTTGCATGTAATCTTCCACCAGGCGCGCGAGGTCATCATATGGCTGGGAGTGGAGGCGAACAAAAGTGACCAGCTTTGCGAGTATGCGAAGAAACAACGACGCGGCGGATTCGACACCAGAAAGGCCGAACTGGGTCGCATTCTGACATCTCGTCAAGTTCAAGACGCACTCCAGAGCCTCTTGCGCAGGGGCTGGTTCTCGCGCGTATGGGTGATTGGCGAGACGGTCTTGGCTAAGCAAGTCACCATCCAATGTGGCCGTTCCCAGATGAGCTGGGACAGCCTCGTAAAGTTGGTACGGGACATGCCAACGGCCAATTCGACCGGGTTCGATAAGCAATTCTCCCTGCTAGGTAACAAGCGACAACGCATCGGCCTCATGGCCCAGATGCGACAGCACACTGAATCCTCCTCCAATGGCCTGATGGCCAAAATGCAGCGGCCCGAGTCGGACATCACACATCTCCTCGTTATGGCCAAGGCTAGCGAGGCCACCATCATACACGATAAGATTTACGCCTTCAAAAACATGACCACCATCGCCACACCCGTCAACTACGCCGAAGAACCCGAGAAGCTGTACACGGACGCCATCACAAAACACATCATTGCCATTCAAGCCGGCGGTGGCCATAGCCATGAGACCGAGGCAATCCGACTTGCTAGAGAAGCGTTTCAGCTTACCAGTATCCTGTACAGCGCGGGTAAATTGAGCCAACTCCTTCCCGGGCTCCCATCATGGGCTCCGGATTGGACGGCGCCATGGAATCTAGCCCCTTTGTGGTGCCGACCGTCATCCTGCATCGAAAAAGGACAAGGGAGAAACAAGCACACGCCATTACGAGGCAACTTTCGCGCTGGCGGAGACGAGTTGAAGACCTTCAAGCTGCAATCTTTCCATGGCTTTCCTGGTCTTCTCCTGTCAGTCATATCACTGGACACCATCGTATCAGTCACTGAAATAAGCCCACCACCGACACCAGCGCTTTCATCTTCATCACTGCTGTCCGAACCAGTCACCGAGTCGGACCATGCCCTCAGCACCTCAGAAATACGTTACGGCCGGGTTTGTTTCGAAACGAGGCAAGGCTACCAAGGGCTGGCGTCCCCGGGGATCGAGCCCAGTGACGCCGTGGGCATCATTCTGGGGGGAGATGTCCCCGTCATTCTAAGACACCGGCCCTTGCCTCAACCTTCCAGCATACAGGATGGTGGCTTAGAAGCCTACGAACTCCTTTGCGATTGCCTGGTAGAATCAGCCGATGTTATGAGCGGCGGGATCTTATGGCAGTCCATGAGAGATGGCCTCGACCAGGTACAGGACGTCATTCTGGTGTGAGGCAGCTGACACTCATGGCTTCTCTTCGCCAACTCCCGACACGATGCTAGCATCGAGACAGTGTCAGCCACTTGGGATGTTCCAATAGCGCTCGAGTGGTGGCCAGTGGTCCAGGCCCTACCGGTCACCAGGAACTGCCCTTTCAAGCCCGATGATAACCCGGCATAAAACAGCGAGACGCAACTCAGCTATTCTCAAAGTGAGGGTGTATTATCACTACATCACTATGGGCCACAATCACCACATCAAATACCCCTTTACCGGTTGTTCTCCTCCCACGTGGGACCGGTGCACGTGAATCCCTTGGGAGAGACCACGTTGTCGCACAGGTAGCTTGCAGGGGCCGTGCCGTTGACGGTGTCGAGGAGATCGATACCCTCGATCTCAATGCCGGTACAGGGGCTGGCCGCGCTGCACTGAATAGCAGCAACTACGTCGCTGGTGGTGTCGCCGCGCCAGTCCTCAATGCGCAGGTCGCGGATGTTGAACTCGGACGTGTCGCAGTTTCCCCTGGCGTCGTTGTAGCTGGTGCACTGCGTGACGGCGAAGATGCCGGTCGTGTTATGCAGCGTGAAGTTGGAAAAGGTCATGTTGGCGGCATAGCCTTTGCCGCCGCCGCCGCCGTTGGGCGGGAAGCCGGATTGGACACCGGTCCAGGTCTTGACGTAGGCGCCGTAACGCATGTGGTTGATCTCGATGTTGCGCGCCGTCAAGTTCTCAATGATATCATAGTCGTCGGGGTACTGGCCAATGCTGCCGATGGCCACACCGAGGCCGGTGTAAAACTTGCAGTCCTCGATCAGGATGTTGGTCGAGTTGGCCTTGAGAGCGATAGAGTCGTCGCCGTTGTCCACGGTCCATCGGCGGAAGGTGATGTTGTTGGCGTCGACGGTGTCGGCGCCGTCCGTCTGACGGCAAGTTAGTTGGCTGAGCGCGCGGGGCGGGGGAGGGGCGTGACTTACGTTCAACGACGAGAACTCGAAACCGACCTCCTGCTTGGTGTCGGTGCTGTTGACATAGATATCCTCGAGCAGGATGTTCTCGGAGTGGATGACGGTGATGGTCCTGTTACCGGGTCGTCAGCATGCTCCGTCTGCCGGCGGGGTCTCAAGTTCAACATACCACATCTGGCTCTGGACGAAGCGGATGCCCTCGAACACACTGTCACGGGATCCCGTGACCGTGATGGAGTGCGGGCGGCCGGGGTAGTTGTTCGTGCCGTTCACGAAGTCGTACCACACCTGGCCGTTGCCATCCAGGGTGCCAAGACCGTGTCCGTTCCACCGAATGTCCTCGCCGCCAAAGAGCCAGGCGGTGGACTGGTTCTGGTAGCCCATGGGCAGCGAGTTGTTGAGCCAGTAATCAATGTTCTGGTCCCACAACAGCGTGGTGTTGTACATGTCGATGTCGACATGGCTCAGTCCCGTCGTGTTCATGACGGTGTTGATGTTGTACGTCCCGTTCCGGAAGACGATCTTGCCGCGAGGGCTCTCGGCGTCGTTGTAGCCGCAGGCCTTGAACGCACCCTGGATGCCCGGCGCGGCGTCGGAGCCATCGCGCGGGATATCGACGAGACAGACATTGCCCGGGCGGTTGGCGCGCGGCTCTTGGAGCGACGCGGCGCCAATTGCGGGCACAAGGAGGGCGGCGAGGAGCTGGCTGAACATGCTGGGCAGACAGTAGCAGGAGGCGCAGGGGGAGTTCAGAGTGCCTTGGGGTCGGGGGTCGGCTACTCACCGGGCCTGTCGACCGCCATTTATACACATCCGACCCCGGCTCACGATGCATCTACCTCTCGCGCGAACAGGCGGCCGGCATCATTTGCCGACCCGATGCTGGCCCCGGGGGGATCGGCCAGGCCCATCTGCAAGGTACGCCGCCGCTTGTTGGCATTGGCTTGGGCAGCAGCCACGCCCAGGCTATGAGATCATTGTTCCCGGGGATTCCCGCCGCAGGGAGGAAGAGTAGCAGTGCGGTGGGTACGGTATCCAGCCCACGACGCCGATCGCATGGGGGGCTTAGCTGATGGAATGCACATGGGGAAAGCGGACGTGCCCCTATATGACTCGACGTCCGAGGCGGTTCAGCGCGAGAGGACGAGAAAAGCCAGAAAATACCTCTAGATCTGGGGCAGGCTGCCACTCCAACCCCCGGACGCGGCACCGAACCCGACACTTAGTTACCTCGAGTTTCCACTCTTCGATTACGGGGAGGAGGATGACGAGGACTTTCTCGTCCGAACACAGTCACCGACAGCGGCTTCCGGGCTGAGGACACTAGAAGAAATTATATATAGCTACCGGTGCGAATACGCAACTCTCGTGAGCACGCCGTCCGGGGTCTTCATAACACGGCCGGGTTTTACTTCCGGGACATCCGGGGGTTCGGGGGGTTCGGCTCTTTCCCTCGCCTACCGAAAAGCTATTGCGGTTGCTTGGCTGCCTGGGTCGATGGTGGGATGCCCTGGCTCGGCCAGCGCTCTGTCCCTCTTTTCTCTCTGTCTTTCTCTCCCCCCACGCCTACAATTCTCTCCGGTGGGGAATGGCGAGACGAGGGGAGAAAAAACGGGCAAACCCTTGAACAAGCACCCTCGAGTCGCGACCACATCTGTGGGGGGTCCCAAGAAGAGGAGAATTTGTGGGCGGGTTACCGACCGCTAATGGGGAAGCCCCCCCGCCAAACCTGCCTTGGTTTCCCAGAGCGGGCCGGGTTTTCAAGGTCAACCCCAACATCCGCCGGCAAACACCCCCGTGGGAAAAACCCCCCCGGGTGGGTGTTTTTCTTTGGATGACATGGCCGTCGGTCTTGGCTTACTGGGGGGGAAGAAAGAAAAAAAGACGCAGGAGGGTCGACAAGCACCGCTAAGCGTTTGCGTCCCGCCGACCGCCCGGCTTGGCCGCCGAGACCGCCCCAGAACTACGCAGGCAAGCTCTCTGGGCGGGCCTGGGCAAAAAACCGTCGGTGCCCGGTCCTGAGGGCGGCATTGGGGAGGGGGCGGAGAGGCCTTTGGGGAGATGATCCATTTGCTCGGATGGGTAGAGAGAGTACTACTACCGCGACGACGCCGACGCCGACGTATGTGGTAAGGGGTTGGGACAAAAGGCCTCGGAGAACTGGCCGACGACGCAAACAAAAACCAAAAAGCTTGCTGCTCGTCGTAGATCGTTTCCCGACTTGCGTACATGTATCGTCTGCCGGACGGGCTGTCCAGTCGCTTAGCGGTTTGTATCCGCCCCGTGGGGGAGACCCGTATGACGAGGAAGGGGGGGGGAGCGCAGGGTCGGAGTTGGTCCGACCGGGGAGAGGGGAGAATGTGTAAGTAAGTAGAGGGGGCTGCGGAATGGGGACTTGGTGAAAGAGAGTATGTAGTAGACATCATGTAACGAAAGACGGCACACGCCGACGGAGTGGGGGGTGGGGGGGTATCTCTTTCTGCAGAGTTACGATATTCCACCCGGTGTTTGCCCCAACACCGCCCGCCTCCTGACCAGCCCACCGCCATCTCGGGCCCTCCAGAATTACACCGTCATGTCGGGCGACTGACTCCGACGACGGCAACCAGGCTCTACGCCAACCGCGGGTTCCTCTCCCACTTTCGCCTCTCCCATATCCCCTCCTTTCCCCTCCCCGGTCTTATCCCTCCGACCCGCGCGGGGAGCCCATCTCCATCCTCGCCTCCCCCCCCCCCCGGGGAGCGACCTCGGACCCGTGGGGGGTAGATGGGGGCCGGACATGGCGCAGCTGGGCCGGGGCGGTTCACCTCTGTGCGCAGGTCGGGCGGCTCCGCAGGGGTCTCGCCGGGCGAGGAGGAGAGAGGGTCGAAAAGGCCTGCGATTCCCACGATGGGGGGTTTGACGAGACGGGGGCTTTCTTTTTTGCTACATGCGCTCGCCCGGCCAATCTAGTGAACTTTGGGGGCGGGTTTGGGGGGTAGGGTGCTCTTTTCGTGTCTTGTGTGCGTGGGTTCTCGAAAGCGCTGGAGGGCCAGCGAGCATCCCAACTCGTTTTCTTGTATATTTGGCCCGAGCCACTTGCCTCTCGCGCCCACGCCGGGCCATCAAACGGACTCTTCCTCCCTCCCCTTCCCCAAAGGGCAAGGTCAATGAAGAGCAATGAGCGAAATGTTCCGAATGCAGTCCTCGAGCCCGTCGACGGGCCCCGCCCGCCGCCCGCCGACGGCGAGGCGGTAGTCGCCCGGGCGCCCGCAGGCGTCCCACAGCCCCCGCGGGTTCCCCGAGCGGTGGACGAAGCGGCCGTCGGCGTCGATGGCGAAACCGCCGCCGCCGGTGGGGGTGAGGGTGTCGTTGGGCGGCCGCAGGCCCAGCGTCGTCACGGAGAGCTGGTGGCGCGGGCCGGCGCGGCGCAGCGTCAGCTGGCTGTAGACGTCGGGCACCATGCCCACCACCGCCGCCCGCCCTCCCCTCATCGTCTTCGTCGTCGTCGTCGTCGTCGTCGTCTGGGTGCCGTTGCGCCCGTCTACGAGGACGAGGTCCAGCGCCCGCCCCGGCGCCGCGTAGAAGCCCGCGTCCCCCGCCGCCTCGTCCGTCCCCCGGACCCGCACCGCGCCGTAGACGGCCAGCGCCGGGTGCGGCGTCTGCAGGAGGATCGCCGCCGCCGGGTCGGGGACGACGACGACGAGGAGGAGGACGAGGACGGCGACGGGGAGAAGGGGGGGGCAGTTGGGTCGCATCGTTTCTTTCTGCGCTGTTGTGCACCCCGTTGTGTATCCGTGGCCACGGTGCGTCGGTGGGAGGGAGGGGGAGGTTTTGGGCAAACTGCGAGTTACGAAAAAACAATCAAGTGGTAGACCGATGAGCTGGACGAGGTGGTATGCTACCCAAGCGGTGGGTTTAGCAATTAATCTGGTTGCGCACTTTCCCGCATGTTAGACATCGTTGTCTTACCGCGTTCGGATGACAGGGGACCTTCTGGTATCTTGGGGCATCCGAGCCCCGAGTCCCCTTCTCTTCCGGCCGTCCGTGCTGTGACAGGCGGAACCGGATCCCGCACGATCCCTATCCGCTCGCGCCGCTTTGTTTTTTTCCCCTCTGAGACCTCGCAGGGCCCCCTTCGGTCGGACGGCAGCGAAAGCGCTCGCTTCCTGCTCCTTTGCCCGCCCCCATCCAGGGCTCGGGTATCCCCTGGCGTTTCTCGGAAGCCCGCCGTGGGGATAGCGTCCGCCTACCCGAGGGCCATTTGAGAACTATGCGTCCTGGTGTCGAACCCGGGCCGGTCGAGATCCCCCCACTCCTTCCCTTTTCCGGCCGCCCGGGCTTTCGGGCTCGCGGGCAGGGGAGACGGCCCCGAGGTGCCGAAAGAAGACGGAGAAGAAGTTCGGGCGGGTGCGTTGCACGCCCCTAAGAAGTCGGGGGAACTAGTCCCTTCGGCCGCGTCCAGCGTGCGGTTCCCAAGGGCCAGCTGGAGCTCGGCGGGCGAGCGCCGGAGGAGAGGAAATCTCTCGGAGACGCCACCGTCGTTATTTTTTGGGGGGGAGGGACGGCTGGGGCGGTTTTGACCGTGTCAGGAGGCTCTCTAAAGGATAAGGGGGCCGAGCTGGCTTGGTTGCCGGCGGATTTTGCGAGGTATAAGGCATGAATAAAAAGGGAGGCGCACGCGGCGGATTGGTATCATGCATATGTTCTTCGCGCCATGTTTTCACGATGGCAGCATAGCGGCTGGGACGGTCCTCGCCCGGGGGGCACAAGAAGAACCTTCCCACCGTTTCTCTTCCCGGGAAACATGCAGCAGGTCTATTAAGATTCATAGGGTAATAACCACCACTTTTTGCTTACCCTGGCACTTTTATCGCAACCAACCCCCCTTCGGGAGCCTACCGGTCCCTGTCCCCGGCCCCCCCCCCACAACACCCCTCAAAAAGCACGACGGTCGCGGTAGCACTTGATACTCTTCGCGCGGGTCCGGGCGAAGTAACCAAACTGGCAGTCGCCCGGGAACTGCATGTAGCTCCAGAACTTTTCGGTACAGTTGCTTGCCCTGTTTGGACGGATCAGTTTGGGGGGCCGGGCGAGGAGAAAAAGCCGGGAGGTATGGGGCTAGGGGGGGGAGGGGGAACACTTACTCGTACCAGTCACAGACAGTGCCCGAGGGCACAGAAATGCCGGCAAAGTATTCCTCCCTGGGGGCCGGCCAGGTTAATTAGGGGGCGTTTGTTGACGGTTGTCTGTCTGTCGGGTGGATCGCTTACAGCTCATCGGTGCCAAACGCATGGCAGCGGTTGTCCGGCTCTACGCTTTGGTTCCGGCCCTGGCAGCCGTACTCGGAGAAGAGGGTGGGCTGGACGGTGGGGGGGGGCGCACGGCCGAGGTCAGAAACGAGCAAAAGCCACGGGAGGTGGAGAGAGGGAGGATCCTTTCGCCTGGGATGGGCTCGGGGCGTACCTTTTCCTTTTGGTTGGATTTGGTCGGGGTAGGAATCGATGAGGTCGACGAGGTAGTGGTGGTTGTCGCGGTCAACACAACCTGGGAGAGGGTCGTCGGGTCCGATGTGCTGAGGCTGGAAAATGACGGGCTCGAGGTGGTCTGGTTTGACGGCGCCCGAGTCGGCAGCGAGGAGAAAGAGGCAGTCTGAGTTGTTGACAACGTCGGACTTGACTCGGCTGGGGCGGACGTCGTCGGCTCGGCATCTTGCGCAGCGACGCAGCCCGCCAGGGCCAAAAGCGCCGGGGCTAGGATTCTGAAAGATAGCATGGTTTGTGAAGAGAGACAAACAGAAAGAGAGAGAGGGAGATTGTGCGTGTGTGTGTGTATGTGTGTAGGTATGTACGATGAGATGAAGTGAGATCGGGCTGTGATGCTGGGAGTGATGGCGATAAACAACTACTACGAACCCCATTCAGGACAGACCGGTAGGGAAGGGACTATATACCCGTCCCGATGATGGCATCGCGAATGGACCCCCGATACTGTCAGATGAAGGCGCGAGACAAGCCAGATGACAGCGGGCGGGACAACGCAAAATCCCTGAGACCCCGTGTCTCGGGGCTCCGCCCCCGCCCAAGCCTTTTGCTTCCCAGTCGTCCCGGGAGGTATTCCGGTATTTGACCAGATAGATAGATGCAAGGGCCTCTCCATGGTTGTCAAAGCTCAGCCGAGACCTGTCAGATCTGAAGGCAGAATCGTGGTCCAGCTATATCGATTGCTCCACCGAGCAAATTCGCCATCGACATCTTGGGGAGGGGGGCGACTTCGGCTCGGATCACGTATCCATTCACGGCCCCCCGAGAACCCGCCGCCACTTCTGACCCGCGGGGCCAACCCAAGCCGATGTGGTGTTCGAGTAGGTTTTCAAACCGAATGAATAGCTGTGGAATTCGTGGCCCTCATCTTGTGGCTAAAGGATCGCCCGGAATTGCACGACTCCAGAGTACATCCAGGTCGAGTCCAACTTATCTCCGCTTAGCCCCGGAGCCCCCCAGTACCACACCAAGCCGATGTCAATGTGTTCGAGGGTTCCGGATGCATCATCGATTCTGTCCCAGTGCGACAGGAACAGAGCGCGGCCGAGAAGCGAACTCGCGGGTGAAATCGGTATGTATGTAGGTACAAGATGCCAAGGAAAACGTCGACGGACCCAAAATGCCAAAAAGAAAAAAAAAAGAGTGTTCGCGATCCACGGTTATAGAACGCCCGGATGGGATAGACCAAGAGCTTACGACCGTATGCCTACGACCCGAAAAGGGTCGGTACTACTCGCGATGGGGCCTTTGCTTTCAGCACTTCTCGGCACAACGGCAGTCATTGGTCAGGACTTGGGTTGCAATTTGACATCCGTGCTATTTAAGGTATTGGAGGTAGGTCACGATAACCGGCAAAAGGAAAGATTATCAGATGTGATGCATCAGCCGCGAATCGAACGCGGGGCCCATCGATGGCAACGATGGATTTTACCACTAAACCACTGATGCGTCTTTTGGTGATGGGATAGTCAATGGGCTAACACAGACTGACTCCGAATAATCTTGACGCCAGGGATTCGCGGTCGACTTCGTCACAATCCCATGAGCCACGATGCAAGAACAGGCACAATTGCACAGATGCCAGTCAATTCTAACCCAGAGTTGGCTACGGTAGGTATTTTGCCAACGAGCACCGTAAATGCCCCAGTCTCTCTCACAAACAATCCCAGGACGTGAAAAACAACCGCAGCCGTTACATCTTCCGTCGGGCCGGTTTACAACGCAGCCTTTGCCGCCGCCGCCGCCGCCGCCGCCGCCGCCGGGGGGCTGTGCAGCCCATGAAAGCCCATGCCAACGGCCCAGCCGCAATCGGCGCGACCTAGCTCGCGCATCGTCTTGGCGTCGATACAAACGAGGTAGCTGGTCCGGCGCGGCCCGTCGAGGACGACGCTGAGAAGGACGCCGTCGTCCTCATCGCGGGCGCCGCCGTCGTCGCCGGGCGGCCGGGCGATGAAGACGGCCTCGCCAGGCGTGTGGCCGCGCGGGTTGTCCCAGTACAGCGTCTCGCGCGTGTGCAGGTCCGTCTTGGCGATGCTGTCGAGGAGCGTGCTGTAGCCGCGGTTCGGCAGGCTGTAGACGTACCGGTACGGGCGTGTCGCGTAGGCCGGGTTGATGGTCGGCAGCTCGCCGATCCGCGGAGCCTTGAGCTGCAACACCTTCTCGCCCACCATGGCCGGCGAGGACGAGAGCGGCGACGACGACGCCGCCGCGGGTACGCGGAAGGCATGGCGTGTCATCCGCGCCTGGGAGTTGCGGTTGCGCTTCTCGTCGCCCCAGTAGTTCTTCGTCATGTCGTTTCGCTGCAGCAGGACGTCCATCTCGAAGCTCCGGATGAGGTCTTGCGTCGGGTACTCGACCACGTCGCAGAATACCGTGGTTTCCCCCGTCTCTTCGTCCGTCTCCTCGAAGGCATTGATGCTGTGGAAGTGGAAGCCGGCAGGACTGTCGTACTTGGCCACCACGCCGCGGTCGCCCTTGCGGTCGACGATCCACCACTTGCACAGTCTCGACTCGTCAAAGGGCTCGATGGAGTCGATAACGTTGCGCTCCCACACAATGCTCATGCCCATAGCCCGGAAATGCGTGGACGGAATGCACAGTATGGCGTAGGAGGCCGACAAGAAGAAGGAGTGGATGTAGGCCGGCTTGGCATCCACGCCGCTGATGGTGGCTAGGATATCCGTGGTGCCGGCGGCTGCGTTGACGCGAAACACTCGGTACGTCGGAACCGGTCCGAGGTCCAGGTTGTAGTTGAACAAGTCGCCCGTCTCCAAGTCCCGCTGGGCGTGGGCACAGCTCAAGGGTCCTTTCAGGGACGGGTGCAGTTTGTCTTGAGTAGCGAAGCCGATGGGCTCCAAAGTCGTCAGGTCTATCTCCTTGAGGGTATTGGTGTCGGTGGTCTGCCAGGCGTTCTTGAGGGCGGTTCGGTGACCTCCCTGGACGGGCGGGCGGTAATGCGAGGCCAGGCCAGGCACGTTGCCCTGAACGGTGACGGCGACGTTTTCGAGGTCGGCGTTCCGCTTGGGCGTCGGCATGCGCCAGACCGTCATGACCTTGCCAAAGAGGCCGACGCAGGGGTCGCGGCGCTGGGCGAAGCTGAAGCCCTCGAGGCGGCCGTTCTTGCGGATCTGCTCGACCAGGGCCTCGGTCTGGCACCGCGAGGCGTACTCGACGCGCACGGGGGCGTCGGGGCGGTGGCTTTCCGGAATGATGGTGAAGCGGTGCGACTGGGCGAACCCATCGAACCAGTGCGAAGTCTGGTACGTGCCGGCCGACTTGGTCTCGATCTCGAACTGGCCAGGGCCCGTCCGATACAAGGTGCCGGCTACCCAGGAGGGGATGACACCATGAACCTTGAGGTCAACGGGGCCTCGCACTTCTGTCAGGCCCTCAAACTATACGCGAGGGTCGGCTTAGCAACGCTTCTCGAACCGCATACCTGCGGGACACATACCCCTGCCTCGTTTGGCCAGTCCTCAAAGTCGAGCTTCCCGATCCGCTCCACCACGCGCTCGTAGTCCTCGTCGGCGTCCTCTGGGCCCTTCCGCAGAGCCTCGCCGGGCAGCTTTGCGTGAGGGCTGGCCATGGCTCGGGAAGGCGCACTGTCTTTTTCAAGTGTGCGATGGGCCAAAGCAGGCAGGTAAGGTTAGTGAGGTGGAAGAGAGGATGCCTGCCTGGGGCAGTCGTTGTCAGGGCTCCGGGGATATTCAGGGAAGGGAGGCTGGCAGGCAGCCACGGGAGCGCTCCTAAGAGGTTGAACGGTATGGGAGAGCAGGCCCCTCTCTCAGTAGAAGCCCAGTCGACCGGAATAAGAATATGCATGCGTGTGATCTCGCGTAGAAAGACAACTCGGGCTGCATGTGACCTTCTGACGGGCGTTGTGACATTTGTGAAAGTGAGCTTTCTCAGCACTTGGCGACAATGGCAGTGAGGTAAACACCCGCTCTCAGCGGCTCGGTAAGGCCGGTGTTTGTGTATGTACTAGGTATTCATCTCTCCGTCAGCCGATTCTCTGTTTGCCAGGGACCGGGTTAGATGTTTGCGGTCTGGTGGTCAAGTAGGGCTATTCGGTTGGGTGAAGTGCTGAAGTACTGTGGGAAGGTACTTTGTTGATTGTTTTCCATGCAAACAGCTCTTCTTCCACCAAAGAGTCGGCCCTGGGTGAATGCCTAACCATGGAAGGTGGACCTACTGCGGCTGCACCTGCCCGATGGTGCTTTTTTGTTCTGTCTCGTCACATGTGATTGCTGCTGCCTTAGTGCACCAGCACCGAAAGAGAAGGGCTTTTTTTTGGTCCCCAGCTACTTCAATATCGTCGTCCCATGTCACAGCGGTGGTGCTGGATTCCAGCATGGACGATGGTGCATCACGACGCGCTCGCCAATGATGATTCATCAATGCGTCTGGTTGGGTTGCCGCCGGCCGGGCCACACTACCTGGATAGGAAAGAGGCGGGAGCCTTGAAAACACCGGAGACTCCACTCATTAACTGACTGACGGGTGCCGTACCAACCTACCTACTTAAGTACTTAGGCAGTAAGCACAAACAGCTGCAGGCGTCTATATTGTTTTACTTCCTCCTCCTCTCTATGCCATCCATCTATCCCCCCTCGCCCTTTGGTCTTGGTGTCGCTTGCCGTCGCCCCAGGGACCGCAACCCCCTCTACCTCCATGACTGACTCTTCGGGTCTCGGCGTCGTACCCGTAGTCCGACAGCCGTAGCGTAGCGGCCCGGGGTTCCGCCCGGAACCACGCCGAGCAGGATGGGGACCCGGATCGCCGCGCCCCCACGCAACACCGCCTCCCCCCGGACGCCTATCGACTTGTCCACGTCGCTCATCCGCCGATCCCGGCGGCCCACCGGCACGGCATGGTGTTCTGGTTCCATGGCGGACAGGGAGGACCGACCCGGTTCGCGCCCAGCATCCATCACTTCATCTCGCCATGCTAGTTACCCCTTGGCCCCTTCGTCGGACGTGGAATACCCGTCTTACAAGACTACTTTACCTATCCACGCTTCCCCTAAGCCGCTGTGTCCTCGCATACCCGAATTTGGTCGGCCGACCGCCACTGCCTGCGGATTAGCCGCTTACGTACTTCTCACCGGGGTTGGCTCTGTATGATGTTGCCATCTGCAAAACTCGATCTCGCCTTGATACGTTGAATGCATAGGGCCAGCTCGTCGTCGCCTACTGCGTCGTCCCCCGTCAAATTCACATGATGGTCCGCGCCGTGGAGAAACGTAGCCAACGTCTATCTACTTACACAGCGCTACATAAAGTCGGCGTGTAAGTCGCGGCAGATGATTCCCCGGTAGCCCCGGCAACCCTCCCCCCCCCCCCCCCACGGACCCCTTTCCACCTCACGGCTCACGCCCCGCCCTCCATGACTTTCTCCTCGCCGAGGCGCCCCATGAACACGACGACCCTCCTGGAGATGCGCCAGCGCCCGCCGGCGCCGGGCACGCCCGGTTTGCCGCCCACCTGGATGAGCGTGTCCTTGTACGACCCCCAGGCCGTGACTTGCTTGCCCGACCACTGGAATTGGAAAAGTACGGCCGAGGTTAGTCAAGCCCACTACTTCTTTTGCGTTTTCTGATAACATTCCTCCGGGGGAGTAGTAACTGAAACGGGGGGGGTTGCCGGCTTGGTTACTTTACCTTTCCCTTGCCGAAATGGATGCCCGTAAAGTACGTAGTCGCTTGGGCGTTCCTACCATCCTCGGCCACCTCGATGATTTGCGTCGTCAGCGCGTGTTGCGACGTGATGTGTTCCAGCCTGGCAGTCGTTGTTGGTGTTTGCCCCCACCCCACCTGTCAGCACACTCACAACCACACACACCATCCATCAAAACACATTTGGGGGGGGGGGGAAGGGTCTGACAGGGACTGTCCGAGACGATTCAAGTTTCCCCCCATCATCACACATACCCGCGCGCGACCCTGGGAGGGTGGCTACGTACCTCTTCTGGATAGCCTTGGACACGGCGGCGACGCCCTTGAGGCCGTTGTTGAAGGGGTAGTTGCCCGAAACGTCGGCGGTGAAGACGTCCTTGAGCAGGTCGAAGTCCTTGGTGTCGAGCGCCACGCAGTACCGGGCGATGGTGTTCTGGATCTCCCTGTAGTCGAGTGGCCGCCGCTGTGCCGCCGCCACCGCCGCCCCCGCCGCCGTGCCCGCACCCCCCGACGTCGCCGACGCCGCCGATCCGACGCTCGACATTATGTTCTTTTTTTTTCCCCCTTCGTCTCCGTCTTTTTTGCTCTTTCCTTCGCTTCGCAACCGTCCTTCAGGCCCGCCTTGGCTCTTCTTTCTGTCTCTCTGTCTCTTTTCTCTCTTATTTCTCTCTTTCCTTCCCTTTGTACCCGTGAACGGTCGAAAAGGGGGAAAAAAAGGCCGATAAGCTGGGCTTGCGCCTGGGTGGTGGCTGCTGGCTTTGCGTGCTGGCTTCCCGTCGTTTGGAGATGCCGCGAGAAGAGAGAGGGGGAAAGGGAGGGGAGAAATACCGCCGCGGCTTGGAACGCCGATGACGGCATCTTACGGACTTCCGATCCGAATCCCCCCCCCTCGGCACAAGCTTGTGCGCCCGTAGCAATCCAGGCACTTCCCAGTGCGCGGTATACACAAACGAAGTCACACTCACACCTTGGCGTACCGTGCATACTAACACAGCCATTAGTTTGGATAGACGGACTTCTTGGGTATTCATTTGTGCATTGCCGGCCAGAAAGCAAAACAAGACGGCCACGCATCCGCTCCACCACACGCTCTACCTCGTTCATGGCACAAGAGGAAGGGAGATTGCATGATCGGCACGAACGCGTATGTATTCGTGTACATATATGCACAGTCCCACGAACAACCGTTGCGGTATATCCTTGGTTTAGAAGGCTCGAGTCTACCACCCCCCTGGACATCAGGGACCGTCCCGCAAAACCACACGCCGCCCACAACCAGTGCGTGTTTCCCCCTTTCTTCGTGGTATCTATAGCTGCAATGCTGCGACTCGAATCTGCGCCGTGACTCGAGTGGTTCGAGTGGAACTGAAATGGGAACAAAATGAAAAACCAATATGCCGAACGAATGGTATCATAGTAGCAAAAGAGGAAGGGTGGTATCTCTAAAAGTTTCGTGTCGTCCCACACAACCTGTCATCATCATCTGATGGTATGTAAAAACGCTTCTCGCGGTTCAAAAACACCTCCCATCCGTCATGAATGTCCCGTCGCCGGGACCTCATCAGGTCAACACCCACTCGCTTCCTCGCTTGACAAACTTGTCCAGCAGGAGCGACAGATCCGCCAGGACGAAGCGGCATATATAGAAACTAAAAAACTCGGCCGCATGCCGCGTGCAAAGCTCAAGCCCGACTTGGGTCTTGTCGGCATGCCGCAGCCCGGGGTCATCAACCTGGCGTGCGATTTGATCTGTCACGGTCAGTATTCGAAGCCAACTTGTACGAAGGGGTGGTGTTGTGGGCCGAACTCACCAACTGCCTGCGCAGCATCAAATAAGCGCGCCAGACTGGCCATGTACCCGGCGTACGGTCCGTCGAACGAGATGGACCCGACGTCACGCTTTGCTGGCCGGCCGCTGGGTTGCGCCACCATGGGCAGACTAGGCATCGATCCCGAGCCGGCACCGACGACTTCCTTCTCGGGAATCGTTTCTCTGGCGCTGTTGCTGCTGCTGCTGTTGCCCTTGCTTCCGTACGACGACGACATGTTGGCAGCCGATCCCTTGTTGCGCAGTCTGCGCCAGCTGAACGTGCTCCCTTTGCCGCTGACACTCGCGCTCCGGGGAACTGAAGGCGCCGCCTCGCTTTCACCGCCCAAAGACATACCCTGCGTGCCCACCTCGTTGCCCAGCTTCTTGTTCAGCGTCATCTGTACCTGCTCGAGCACGTTCTCAAAACTCTGCATCTCCTCCAACACGGCATCCGCATCGTTACTATCGACCCGCTGGAGTTTGAGGAGAGCCGCGGTGAGAAGATCACACTGGGACGACTTGTCTTCGAGGGCTCGGAGTTTCACGCCCTTCACTTTCCACACGTCGCGGGGGATGAAGAGTCGGTTGGTCACATAGCCGCCGCGCTGGTGAGAAAGCGTCTGGTAAAGGGCGCGCATAAGCCAGAACGGGCGGAGCATGGCGTCGGCAGGGCAGGGCTCAAGGGGCAAGGGCGCATCTGGAGAGGCCTGGTGGACAGAGCCGGGAGAGTGTGGCGCGGGCGAGTGGAAGTCCGAGTCGAAAAGATAGAGACCGCCGAACCCGCCCATCATTTTCTGGCTGAACGCCGTGGCGACGGGTGTCGGAAGCGCGGGCATTGCGGGCTGGCGGGAAGACGACATGCTTGAGTTGTAGGGGGTCATGGGAGACAAGTCCGAAAGGGTGTCGACGTTCGATACCGTGGAGAACTGGCGGGTCTTGAGCGACCGCAAGCTGGACGAGGACTGGTTCTTGCGCAGGGAAGGACGCTTGGTGGTTGGGGACTCGAGGAACTCGTCCAGGTCTTCACCAGAGTCACCCGACAAGGTTTGGGTTCGTGTGGGCGTAGGCGGTGCTACGGCTGGAGCTGGGCTGACACCCCTGGGAGGTGAGCCGGATGCCCGCATTGAGAAAGGGCCGGGCCGTGTCGATGTGGTAGCCGACATGGCTTGGCGCTGCTGTGTGAGGTAGTGGCCCGCCTTGCTCTGGAAGGCAGATACGGGGCCGCCAGGGGCAGGCTGCGCCGTGATCTTGGACGTCTCGATTTTGAGCTGCTTCGGGTTCTGGCCCGAGAGTCGACGCCCGCGAACGCTCGAGGGGCTGCCCGCCACCGCCGCGCTTGGTGGCTGCGGCAGTGGGATCTGTGGGAGAGCTTGCGAGGGCGGCAGAGAGGTAGGTGCCGTCGGCTTAGGTAGCGGCGTGGGCATTTCAGTGACGGTCGACAGCACAGTGGTCGCTGTTGGCGGCGGGTTCGAGCCCATGGAGCTGTGCCACGTGCGCTGCGTGACGCCACTGGAATCCGACTCCCTTTCTCTTCCGTGCTCGCTTCCAGCGCCGGCCTGCTGACGTGACGGCTGGTCGAAACTGAAATTCTGCATGGCGTAATTCCTGGTGAACTCTTCGAGCATCCGCTCTTCCTCTTCGGAGTCACTGCCATTGTAGAACCCCCCTTCGTCGTACGCGCTGTTCTTCCGCAGCCGCCTCTGTCTGTCTTTTTCGCGGGCCTGTCCTATGGCAGCCTCACGCTCCGATTGCCGTACCTGCTGCTTGGCCCACTCCACCCTGCGCATCGCTTGGGCCACAATGGGGTCGTCCTCTTCCTCGTGGTCGTACATGTCGGACTCGTTCAGCTCGTATCCGTCGTCGTAGGCCGCCTCGATGGCGGCATCCAGAGCCGTGTCGAACTCGGCCTCGGTGGTTCCGCTGACGGAGCGAATATGTCTTCTCCTGACTCCAAACGACGAGGTTCGCGAGTGGACCGACGAGGGCGCCGAACCCCCCGACTCGTCGATGGGGTCCAGCCACGAGGTGGACTCGTGGCTTGGGTTGCGCGTGTGGCCGCTGCCGCCGGCCCCGTGAACGCTGAGGCGGTTGCTGGGCATGGAGAAGTCCTGACGAACAACGGATTCGGTGTGGTCGGGCGGCTGCGAAGGCGACGGAACCCGTCGGGGCGATAAGGGCGCCGGGATATATCCGCCATCCTCTTGACGGGGTATGGTAAGGCTTCCCTCGAAGTTGCGGCGTCTGGGCGATCGGGAGAAAGCAGAGTGGAGTTGGTCGGCGGGTGCCGGTGTCGTCAAATTGCGGCGGTCTGGCGTCGGTGACCTCGCTCCGCGTATCGCCGTGGCCGTCTCGAGGTATACGGGTTCATCCAGGTCGTCGTCATCGTACGACGGTCTGACCTCGACGCCGTTGTAGTCGAGGCTTTCGGGCCGGGCTGGCAGCGCCTTGGCACTGTGAGACCCGGCGCTGAATTGCATGGGTACCATGCCATCGAGTTCCTCGATGCGACTAGTATACGTGCGGCGAATGGCTTCCAGCTTCTTCTTGTCTTCGTCGCCCGTGGTCCTGTCGAGCACTTGTTGTAGGAGGCTGCAGGCTTCGTTGTACGAGTGACGGGCGCCTTCGTAGTTCTGAGCGTTGTCGAGCTGGACGGCAGTGTTGGCCTTGGCGAGGGCTTTGGAGAGCATGGCTTTCTGGGAGGGCTGTTTGCCTCGATGGTCGACTACCCTGTCCCTGTCCCTTGTCCTGCTGGTCGAGTCGGAGCTGCTCTGGGCATTGGACGAGCGGCTCCTCGTGTGGCCTTTCTTTTCGGGAGGCATAGTGTTGACGGCAGATGTCATCTGAGCGGCAGGGAGCAATGCTGGCGTGTTTCCTCGGATGGCAAAAGGCGGCGGCGCGTTGGTGCGGTCGGCCTGGTCATCCCAGAGGTGGTCGCTAGACTCGGTGCTGAGGCTGTAGGTCTGGCCGGAGAGGGCCGAGACGGGGGTGCCGACGGCGGGACTGGCACGACCGAAAAGGTTTTGGGTGTCTATGCGGAGTGAGGTGGGAGAAGCGATCGGGTTCACGGCCGGCAGTTGCAGCACGGGCAGGGCAATGATGGGCGGCAGGTTCGGTGGCGGCGCCGGGGGGTTGGAGTGCAGCCGCGATGGTGTGCTGCTGGCAAGGGAGCCGGTGCTCGGGGATTTTGTGAGATTGCTACTGGCGTTGGAAGGGCGGCGCTTGGCCAGCCTGCGGGGAGAAGGATGGGTCGCGGAGGGCTGGGAGGAGTGATCGGCGGTCGCGCGTGTTAGGAGAGCCACCGAATCGACGCTCATGCGGCGGGAGAAATTGGCGAGCCTCGACGGCTTCTTCACCGGCGGTGACGGCTGCAGCAGCTGCGGCTGCTGTTGCTGCAGTACCTGCAGATCCCCCGCTCCAGCTCCGCCAATAATGCCTCCTGTTCCTCCGCTCCCACTGCGCGAGGTCCGAGTCGAGGCCGTGGATACGGACCACCGGTTGAGGTTCCGGAAGCTGTCGCTGACGGCTCCGCTGCTGCTGGACCGGGAATGCGGACGACGCGGCGTGGCCTCGGGGTCGAGGAAGAAGAGCGAGGACTCGCGGGCGGTCGGGTTGTATTGGTTGCTCGTGCTTATGTGCGGGAGAGGGACCCTGCCAGCATGGCCCAGGTTGCGCGGGGTGGGTGGCAGCAGAGACGAGGTCCGGGGCAGGGTGGCACCGGCGGTAAAGATGGCGGGCGACGAGGGCGCCGGATGGTCGTCGGGATAGTAGTCGAAGTCGCTGGTGTGGATATGGATGCTGCTGCTGCTGTTGTTGTTGTTGATGTTATTGTTGTTGTGGGTGGTCTCTTCGTCGCCGTGGATCTTGTTGCTGCGGGCGTCGTCCGAGCCGAAGCCGTCGTAGGAGGTCGTGAGACGCGGAGGACGAGGCTGAGATTGAATTTGGCCTGACGGGCGCTGGTCCCTGTCTCTCCTGAGATGTGCCTCGTGAGTTTGGTGCCTCGTCGCGCAGGTCTGATCACCACCACCACTACCGCTCCTCGTGCTGCGTGCACTTGCACTTGCACCACCCACGCTCGCCTCCACAGCAGCAACTACACCGGCACCGGCACCGCTGCCTCCACGGCCACTGTCGCCGCTGCTGAGAGAAGGAGGAGGAGGAGGGGGTAGATTAGGGTGATGATTTGGGTTAAGCCCCGTTCCAGTCGCGGCGCCGCTAGCTGCTGTAGTGTGGACACTACCACTACCGCTGGGCTCCCGATGGTAGTGGTACCCGTTGGCGCGCCAGGCCTGCGAATTGGCTCTCGCGGCGAAGCTGGTCGGGTGGGCCAAGCCTGCGGCTGGCGATGTCGAGTGGTGTAGCGATGCCGACCGAGTCCGCACGCGAGCCAAAGACAGCGACGGCGAGTGGCCCGACGCTGCTGCTGTCGTCGTGGGCGCACCGGCCGACGGGTATCGCGACGGCGGCGGCGGCGGCGGCGCGAGGGGGGTCGGGTTCGACGTCGTCGGGCCCGCCAAAGGGTTGGACGAGAGGTACGGGTTGGGGCGGGCGCTGGCGCTGGCACTGGCGCTGGCGGTGCGGTCGTGGTAGGACTTGGCTTCCACGTAGGAGTGGGATTGGGAGTGGGAGTGGGATTTGGGTGGCAGGGCGGTTGTGCTACCAGTCAAAATGGTGGTGACATGTGGTTGTGGCATCTTCTCCCACCTGAGGTCGTCTACGCACCACCACCACCACCCGGGGCAGGGACACTCACTCGCACGCAACCTTGCACAAGACGCCCACGGCCCCCCTCCCTCGTCGACTCGTTCTGGTCAATGCTAGGGTGCCGGCTAGTCGTCCGCTAGGGCAGGTCGTCTGCCAGGGCAGCCTGGACTGGCGACGGGCGGGGTGTCCACTCCGGGTCGCTCAGGATAATGCGCGCTGGTGGCCCGGCCCAGAAGCTCCAGGGTTTGCCGTTGTCGCCGTCTGTGGGTATGCACGACCTAATGGGCACGCGTGGTTTAGGTGAGGACGGCCTATGATTTCGGCTTCGACCAAGCGGGTGCCGAGGCCCGTTCGCGTGCGGCGGGCAGCGTGGGTGCGTGCCGACGGCGGGCACACGAAGGGCAGCGGAATGGAGAGAGATCTACTCTCGCGCGTTGCAATCCACCGTGTTGTTCATGCGGCGGACCCTGCCACCCTACGCGCGCATGCGTGCGCCTATGCGTAAAGCCTGTGGGTGGTCTGTGGACAGTGGCGGGCTCGGCCATATGATATGTAGAAGTGGAAGGTAGTATAAGAGTGACAGACAAGCCGCCGCAGGAGAAACACAGTTGACGCCCAGGGCCGTCCGTAGGTCCCGCGGTGCTATTATGTGCAAGCAGACCACGTAGCCGCCGCCACCGGTGCAAAGGATGGCGGGCCAGCGCTTTTGTCGACTTAGGTTTCGACGATCGGTATCAAGCAACGGCTCCAGGGGCACAGAGGACAGCAAAAAGTAAAGGAAACGGACGCCTGACTCGGTGCCCGGGGCAGACACTGACACCCAGTCCGATACACCCTAGCTAGAGAGTCCTGCTACGACCTGACTGGCCTATGTAAGTACTTCTTACCTCCCGAGCCTCCCTCCCTCCCTCCCGTCCCTCCCTGCCTCCCACTCCTGTATCGGCCACGGCCGCTGTGGTCGGGCTGTGGTTTTCTCGCGGGCTTGTTCGCCAGCACCGTCTCGCTGTGCCTCTTGTCGCGAATGTGTCGCGAACCCGAGGTTCCTTCCGGGTTCTGGGGGCCTAATCAGGTACCTATGTACCTACCTCCTACTGCTATCTAGGTCCCATGAGATCCCACCCAATTCATGTACCGGGCCCGCCACCAGCGTGTTTCCACTCTGTACTTCTTGCAAGTCGAAAGACAGTTACGTACCTCTGCGCTTGTCCGTACCACCGTCGGCACTTTTTTTTGTCAGGACGAAATACATGACACAAATCAGCGCAGCTGCGGACACGGGCGGTGGTGCTGACAGAGAGGGCCGGTACTCAAGTCGCTTCCCAAGGTCTCGACGGCAATCGCCGTCTACTGAGACCAGTGTAAGAAGTAGGTAGGTAGGTACTTAGGTACATGTACCTTACACATCATGCACATCATCTATCACCCGCTACCAGAGGGCAGGTACAAGCCCCAGTGTCGGTGCCAGTACCATGTACTTACATTGCATACACTCCGTCGTCACACACACACTACGACATTTTGCAACACCCACTCACACACTTCCACACAAGTATACATACATACATACATACACGCGTACACGCGTTCGCAGACACGACACCTCATTATCCCGCAACAGCCGAACATTCTGATAGATCAGCCGGCGCCATTCCATTCAAGCTGGCAACGCGCACGACGCCATGCGAAAAGCTCAGAGGCCGTCGTGGCCGTTCCTTACCCAGGTATTTGGGACGCTGGCGTTTGACAGCAGCTGCCTAACCTTAGCCCCGAGATAGGGCGGCTTCTCCTGGCTAAAATGAAGTGGTTGCGTGGCGGCGGCGGCTGTTGGCGCACCAGTGCGCCCAGGGGCCTCAGCTCGATCCTGTACAAGTAGCCACACCACACAAGAATCCAGGGGTAACAGACCTGGCGCGGCCCTGAGGAGCCCAAAATGGTATGTAGGTAGGCGAAGAGGGAGGAGGCCATATTCGTACGTTCACTGCCCAGGGACTGATTGGCCCATCCCTGCCCTTCCCCGGCGCCCTTGTCACCGGCCCTTGTCCCTGCACCTGTCGCTCTCGCCGCTTGCAAGGGCTGCCCGCTTGCTCCCCCTGCCTGGAAGGGCTCCTCTGGGCTCCATGCCAGGGTCCTTCGGGAGGGGTTGAAACCCCCTTTCCACGTTGCGAGGGCTGCGAGGGTTGGGAGGGTTCGCTTGGTGGTGGGCGAGGGATGCCACTCACCTGTACTTGCTGCCCGTCGGTGGCGTACGGGCCAAGACAGAACACTCAACTCGCGGGGGCGACACGCATTCCTCGTCTCCGCCTCCGCTCCCTCCCCAATTCCAGAGGCGGCCCTCGTTCCAAATACACGGCCAGCACGCCCGTCAAGATTGCAAAGCCCGCGAGAGATGATAGAAACCGCGGCTACTCCCAAAAGGGGAGGAGTCGGAGGGCTCGCAACCATCCGAGGATGGCGATTCTAGCGGTTGCAAGGCCGCTACTGGGCGGGCGTGATCACAACGTTCCTACAGCACAGATGGGGTGCAATCTCGTAGCCCCGACCATTCGGTAGAAGAAGGAGCGCCGGACGCAAATCATTTCCCCATTCTTGACGCCCCGGGCCTAACTAGCAGATTCATTCTGACGAGACGCCGACCATATCGATGTCGCGTTCGTTCCCCTCCGGCCGTCAGCGGATGATCCCTGGCTGACTGAGAAGTACACGCTGTACCTTGCCCGTCTGGGCGTATTATGCGGTGGTAGTGTGGTGTCCATATCAGGAATGAGTAACTTCATGGGGTCAGCTATACTCGTGCCAGCAGCGACTACCTCCCAAACAGTCCTCCGGGCCGATGTGGGTGGGACCTTATCCGCATTCACAGCTTTTGGCACATGGATGATCAGGAAGCCATTCCAGTATCTCCATGGCTTACCCGTTCTAGAAGCTCTCCAACATCGGGAGATGGATGGCATTCAGATAGGCTCGGGTTGGCTCGGCAAACCCGCGACTCTCATCTGCCGGTAACGTATGTACGGAGTAACGACTCACGTGCCGGTCTTGACAAGCCGGAACCACAAACAACCTCTTTGACCACTCTGCAGCAGTGTTGAGCGAAGCCCGGCTGTCATCAGAGCCTCCTCTGGATACGACAGAATTTCAAAAACCCTCTCGATACGACACATGCCTGCGAGTGGATGTGCAGATTCTTTTGGTCTGCTAATCAAGTACTGGCATACCTGGTACGCTGAGTCGCCCTTCGCTCTTACGGCTACCCCTTGCCTCGCTCTGCCTCTCCCTCTCATTACGTGTAATTGTTCACACGAGTCGCAAGCAATTGAAACAACGAGAAGGGCGTACCTGGCGGTCCGCACCCTGTCTGCTGGGTGCAGCGTTGCCTATGCTGAAGTGCTCAGGGTCCTCTGGACATGGGACCAAAAATTCCCGAGCTCCAGTCCAATGGATAGGAGCGCCCTGAAACACCTGACCCTTGGAGCCTCATGACCCCCCTCCTCGTCCATTCACAGCCCAAGATAGAAAACAGCAGCAGCAGGAGGAGGAGGAGGTATGTAGTGGTGGTGGATGGGCCCTTGTACCTGAAGGGCGTGCCATTGCATCGGAGTTTTGCGGGACGCGAGCAGCCGACGACTTGGATTCGCAGCGCAGGCCGACGCCCCGACTGGCCGAAAGCCCCATACAAACTTGTCCAGACGCCGTTCGTCTCCTGAAGTGGTTTACCCGACGCGAACGTCGAGCCCTTCACGGCAACTGCATCACCCAGCAGATCTGGCAAATCCAACGAAACTGCATACTGTGTGCCAGTGGGTGAAGCGAGGCCTCTCCCGACGCTCACAGCGGAGCATCATGCCACGGGCAAGACTCGTGACCATGCACCCGGAACCGACACGGGCGTCCTAACACTACCACTATTGGCCGCTTGCTTCGTCCTATGGGGCTGAGTAGGAGCCAAGTAAATATCTTGATATGCCGGAATTGGCAAGTACTTCGGATACACGGGTCGTGACCGGACGGCGGCATTCAGCGGTCGATTTGGAAAACTACCGGCCACCACCTCCCAGCAGCCGCCCGTCCCCCCATAGAAAGCATCACGCTCCGCTTCGCCCGTAACCCGTTCGAGGCCCAGAGGCCCAGTTCCGGGCCAGGGCGGAGTCCCGTCCATTGGTTCTCGCGAGCATGAGAGCCGTGCTGCTTTGCGTTTCGTATCCTTGCCGGGGCCCAGCTGTAGCCCTACGGCGACGCGTTGGGGCCCACCGTCATGCCAACCAGACATGGCGGCCGTCACGGAGGACAGGGTGGCTGATGGTTACATTCCTGCAGGCCGGGCCCGTCGAGCGCGTTCTTGGAGACCGGGGGTGACTGGGGGCGTTGTTTGCAGGACAGGAGGGATCGTGCGAACCAGTGGCTTCTCTGCGGTTTATGCTCTCCTCCGATGCGCCACGATCGCTGCCAGCGCCCATATATCGCACGCCGCTAAGGAGGAGGGGTAAAACTTTGGCTGGAGGTTCCCGCAAGCAAGCAAGCAGGTCGCCGCTGGAAATCGGGGCAACTTCATCAGATCGACAAGATTCAGTTCCCACGTTCTCGGGCATCCTGGCAAAAAGTGTGCTGCGGTACGGATGGTTCAGTGATGGGCCGTCGCCGTCTGAGCGTGTCCCGCGCCCCCGGTCTGCCAGGATGAGGCCGAACGCAAATCCGGCAGCGTGCGGCAGCCAAGAAAACCGCGCGCCGCGGCCATCCGGTCGGTCGGTGGATGATTAAGGTCGGCGGCATGTGGTTGGCCAAACTGCGGTTCGCTTGCGAGGTTCGGAGGGGGTGCACGAGGGGTCTCCGCGTCTGCTACGGATACGACTGCACAGATGGGCAGACATGATCCGACGCCGCCGTCCGGTGCTCAATCCCAGGGGACGGCTGAAACGTTCCCAGCACATCGGATCACGGCGGCTTGCTCCTCCTGGTGAGGGCTCCCCGCTGATCTTGCCATAAGTAAAATTACAATTCTCCCCAGGCAAGGGAGCCGACCGGCCAAAGCAGATGGTGGCACACACAAGTTTTTGGCCGAGCAAGACGAGGCGGACAAAGACCTGCAGGAAAGTCTGCTCGCGCGCCGAGAACCGACGTCATTATACCCGTACGTCTGGGTATTGAAACAGAACTCCCATGTCGCGCATTGGGAGTCATTCTGCCCCCATATAGTTTTGCGTCTTGGCCACTATGTAGGTCCACGCTAGAAACCTGCGACATAGGTTTGCTGGAGTAGATGCTGACTGAACGCATGTGTTCAGTCAAGCTGCCTGTTTGGGGGGGCAACAGAGACAAGCTTGAAGCGCAATGGGATGGGCGGGAAGCTGACGGCAAGAGTCAAGCAACTGAAGGAACCCACGGGATGCATCAAGATAGGTCTTTAGGTAGTAATGCCTCTCGAAGTACTGTCGGATGTGTCAGTAACTCGCGGCTATGCCCTGCTTCAGAAGCCTACAACCTCGCAAACGAAACTGCCTCTGGCCCCGCCTTCTGTTGCAAAGAACGACCCCCAACAAACACCATGGGCAAACAAGCACCCGCTGCCATCTCCCAGTCGATTTCCTTATCTGTCCGCCTATGGCGGGGGCAATCAGAGGCACATGTTTGTAGCGTGCTGTTAAACCCCCAAGCAACGCTAGTTAATCGGAGATGCGTGTTTGTAGGGCTGCAGTGAGAACGATCCGCGTCTGCTCTGTATGCCCCGCGATGACGACATGGCTCATGGGAAGTAGATATTGCGTCAACGAAGAGCCGTAATGCTGAATCACGGGCTCCCGACCATTCTTGCGCATCGTATCGCCATTACCACTGCAGCCAAACGTCCAGCAGACACCCCCGTGATCCGAGAGAACCCTCTCTGACAATCCTGTTCTGCATTACCATCGTGCACCGAAACCTGCCCACACCAACCACCATGGATCCCCAAGGTGCCGCGCAGCCACCGCTCAACACGGCCTACAAGGTCGAGGGCAACCCGGCCACGGCCAACCCGGCCGAAGAGCAGGCCGCGCACCAAAAGCCCCAAGGCCGGCGCCTGGAGGACCGGCTGCCCGGCGGCCAGGCCTCGGGGCTCCAGGACGCCGAGCCCTCGGCGCTGGGGGCGGGCGTCCGCGGCGCACCGCCGGGCGAGGAGCGCCACGGCCGGTCCGCGGAGCAGACGGGCCGCCACCGGGAGCTCGAGGACGAGCAGATGCGCGCGCCCGGCGAGGGTGACGTCTCGACGGCCGTGGAGGCGAAGCCCGGCGCGACGGGGGCCGAGCCGGACCTGGCCAGCGATCTGGACCGGTAAGTACGGCGGCTGCTGTGCCCTTTCCTCCCCCCTTCCCCCCTTTCCCATTTCCCGGCACCGGGTATACTAACAAACCGCGCAGCAAAAAGGCCGAGCAGGCGTCCATGCGCGACGCCATCAAGGAGGACCGCCGACACGGAACCCATACCGAGGGGGTCGACCCCCGCGTACTCGGCTCCGAGACCCTAAAGGAGGCTTAAAGGCCACGTACAGCGGTGATTTATGCGTTGGGAGGGGGGGAAGGGGTGGAAGCTGACTGGCGTTTTACATGATACCTGCGGCTCTGTCGGACATCTGGGGAGCGGCATGATATCGGAAAGTCGAAGCAACCAAACCATTTCGCCCGGGACTGTCCTGGGTAGTGGCAGCAGGCAAAGAAGGACAGGAATGCGGGAAAGACCCAAGGGATATTCTTCACATTTTGCCGTCTATTGTCGCCCGTAGGCCCATGCCTTCTGTGACTTCAACCATCCGGGTATCGTTATTGTGTTCTCGACAAAAGCGAGAGCAGGCGCTCTCTTCTAATCTTCAATCTCTCTCGTATATCACCGAATCAGAACTTGTGGACTTTGTCCTTCCCGTACCCAAGCTGCTCCAGGATCCCCGGCTTGCCCTTCTGCCCCAGCAGCGCCGTCTCCATGGCCGGCGGCCCGCACACAAAGACCTGGGTGTGGTCGGCCGGCGACCCGGGGATGCTCTCCTTCAGGAGCTCCCGCGTGACGTAGCCCTGCCGGTAGGGCGAGCCCGGCTCGGGCCGGCTGACGGTGTAGACGGCCTTGAAGCGGCCGGGGTGGGCCTTCTCGAACCGGTCGAACTCCTCCTTCAGGAGGACGTCGGCGTCCGCGTTGACCCCGAAGACCAGCGTGACCTTGGTGCGGTCCGCCGGGTCCCGCAGGATGCCCTGGATCATCTGGTACATGGGCGTGATGCCGGCGCCGCCCGCGATCAGCGTGACGTGGGGAAACTTGTTGGGCGTCCAGGCGTAGCCCTTCAGGGGCATCATGAAACGGAGGGACTCCCCGGGGGAGAGCGAGTGAAGGTGGGTGCTGGCCTTCCCGTTCGGGTAGTGCTTCACCAGCAGATCCATGTATCCCGGCTCATCTTTTCCAACAGACAATCAGCAGGGGCGCCCGGACGCGAACATCTCAGGGTTCTCGTATCCTACCTGACGGGCTAATGGGGGTATATGGCCTGACTACCGGGAAGGTCCTGCCCTTGGGCCAAGAAAAGGTGAGAAGGGACGCTGAGAGGGGGGGGGGGGGGGGTCAGTCGGTCATGCGCATGGGGCGGGCAGATCAACGGGACACCACGTACCCTCCAAGGGCAGACCCGTCACCGCGTCGGGCTGGGGAAGCTTGAACCGGAGCTTCTTGGTGTTGTGGTTCACCTGCTCGGAACTTTCTAAGGGGAGGGCAACAAAGGCCGGTCCGCCGCCAAAGACCTTTCGGGGCGCGCCCGCGTCGGCGTGCGCTTCCGACATCATGGTCCGGGAGAGGATGGCCAGTCCTATGCCGGCACCGGCCACGCCACCCAGGACGGCAGCCGGTCTGAGTCGTTGAAGCGCGGCCATGTTCAGACGACTCTCAAGTGGGGGGGGGGGGGTAAGGTTGTAGTAGAACGGCGTTGGCAGAAACAGCCAGGGATGGGGCCCGGCTTCGTTTTCAAAGTTTTACAGAAAACCGTCTCGACGACAATACACAGACCAGGGGAAAGAGGAGGCGGGTAGGTATTTATTACCAGGGCGCCAGCCTCGCATCTTGCTGACCGGCATGGCGTTCCTTTGCTATTTTCGTGGCGTTCGCTGGGCCGGAGAGTGGGATGTCAGGCCCTCGGGACCGGGCAAACGGACAAGCCCAAATGAGCGAGTCCGAAACGGACACGGCATTGGGGGAAATCGAACGACGTGCGCCCATTCAGCTGACGCTCTGCCTCCCGGGGATCTACGGGTACGTACGTCTCAAGGGATGGAGGGCTGACAGGTGCTTTAAACCAACCCCGGGTTGTTAGCAGACAGAGGGAAAGCTGATTGGGGGGGTTGGTCCCAATGCGCGCGAAGCACGTCGGCAGGCCCCCCGCCGGTGACAGTTGGTTTTTTCTTCTTCTTCTTTTCTTTCTTTCTTCCTTCTTTGTCTCTTGTTGTCGCGGGTGACGGCATCGGCGTCGGAGGCTGACATGGCCCGACTTGCCCACCGCCGCCCCCCTTGGCACCCTATCGATCTTACGGGCGTTGCCACGGCGAGCACGGGTTGCCCCCCAAAGTTGCGTGCGCGGCATTGGGGGCCGCAAACATGGATCCAAGGTAGCTTGAAGGTCGGCAGTGATAATACTCCTGCTTGCCAGTAATAAGTAAGTACTTACATAGGTAAGCAATAGGCACGTACGGATTGGGCTGCCGCGGATTGGGCTACCACTATTTGAAGTAAGCTGGCCTCCCCCCCAACCCAGCCAGAGAGTACTTGGCCAGGATCTCTCGGATGCTCCGACAATTTACCCACTGGCCCTCGGTTCGCCTCAAACCAGGTGGAGGACTCTGATAAAAGATCGTGATATACTCATCATGGGAAGTCTAATCTTCAGGTTGATAAGGCATGGATGCTAAGCAAGTGCACGCTCCGGCAATGGAGGCCCTCTACCAGGCGGAAAATACCTAGCGGCAGGTTGTAGAGTTTACTCCGCTGTCCCGCATTCGAGTCAACGTCATTCAAGCGCGCCAAAGTCGGGACCTGCGATACTCCCTTAGCCCCCACCAACTTGACCGACGACGGGCTTGTCATCGCACATATCGCTATATCACATACTTAGGTACTCATCGGCCCGCGGGAGCGGAGAGCCTGGGGAGGGGGTCGATTTCCCGGACTTTTCTATAAATCAGAGTGCCTTGTAGAAAGAACCCCAGCAGCGCCGCCGCCGCCGTCACTCCAGTCTTCGGTGAAACGACAGCGCCCACCCACTCACCCCAACCCATGGCCGACACGCGTGCGGCACCCTCGGCCGCGACTCCCCTTCTGGGGGCGCCGGCGACGGCGCCCCTCGACCACTTCGCGGCCGGGGACCCCGAGAACCCCCGCCACTGGCCGGCGTGGAGGAAATGGCTGATGGTGGCCGTCATCACGCCCATCGACCTGTCGGTCTCGTGGGGCGCGTCGGGGTACTCGCCCGCGGCCGGCAGCTTTCGCGACGAGTTCGGCGTCTCGGAAACCGTGGCCACCCTCGGGCTGAGCCTGTACATCCTGGGCCTCGCCTTCGGGCCCATGTCGCTGGCGCCCCTGAGCGAGTTCTTCGGGCGCAGCGTCATCTACCTCGGCTCCTACGCTGTCTTCCTCGTTTTCCTCGCCGGTACCGCCCTGGTCCGGAACTTGGCCGGCTTCATGGTCTTGCGCTTCCTGAGCGGGCTGTTCGCCGCCGTGACGATTGGTAAGACCACCCGCCCCCCCGCCCCGGTCCAAGGGTCGTGAGGCTGCAGAACGGCCGTGAGAGAGACTCGCTGGCGTATGCTGACAACCGATGCCCGCCCTGCCACAGCGAACTTTGGAGGCTCGATCGCGGACATGTGGACGCACCACGAGACGGGCATCGCCATGTCGGTGTACCTCTGGGCAGCCACCTGCGGCAGCCCCTCGGGGTTTTTCGCCATGTCCTTTGTGGCCGAGCATCGCGGCTGGCGGGAGGTCTTTTGGGCCCTCCTCGGCATCTGCGGCGCGTTCTGGCTCGTCATGGCCGTGACGCTGCGGGAAACGCGGCACACCACGATTCTTCGGCGGAGGGCGCGGAGGCTGACCCAGGGGGACCCTGCGCCCGAAGACCGCGGACCGGCTTCCGCTGTCCTGCAGCACCGGAGCCCGTACCAGCTGCTCCACGTCGCTCTCACGCGGCCCTTCCGGTTCCTGTTCACCGAGGCCATCGTGGGTTTTGCCGCGCTGTACAACGGCTATCTCTACGGCCTCAGCTTCCTCTTCAACGGCGTCTTCGGCATGGTTTTCGGCCCCGCGGGGCATGGGTTCGACAAGATCGGGGTCGGCTGTGCGTTCTTGGGCATCGCCATCGGCATCTCCGTCGGCCCCTTCACGAACCTGTGGCAGGAAAGGTACTACCAGCGCCGGCTTCGGACGTCGGGCCATGCTGCCGTACCCGAAGCCCGGCTGCAGTTGGCCATGGTAGCCGCCGTCGGTAAGGCAGTCCCCCTCAGTCGCTCTGGTGCTTTCCCCATGCTAACATATCCGGGCAACCCCCCCTCCAGTCTTCCCCGTGTCCATGTTCTGGTTTGCATGGACGACATATCCCACCACCCCTGCCATCGTGCCAATCGTCGCCTCTGCCTTTTGGGGCTGGAGCTTTTACACGCTCATCTTGATGACGTTCCAATATACAGAAGACGCCTACCGGGTAAGTGATTGGGTGCCCTTCCCAAAACGTATCCCCACCCCGTGCTGGAGCTTACAGTCCGTAGGTTTTCTCGGCTTCGGCCCTGGCAGGGATAGGGCTAATTAGAAACATTGCTGGAGCGGCATTTCCCCTCTTTGGGGGGCGACTCTTCAAAGCGCTTGGCTATCAGTGGGGAGCCAGTCTGTTGGCATTCCTCGGCGTGGCGCTGGTGCCCATACCCTTTGTGCTACTGCGGTATGGGCCGACGATCCGAAAGAGAAGCCCGTGGGCGAGCCAGCACATGGAGGAATCTGATGACGAGGAGTGATGGCTCATTTTGCGGGAGTACTTTATCAAAGTTTGTCGGTCCCGTTTGGTTTTGTGGGTGGCTCAAAACGGGATCGTAGTTGTCTTCCAACATAAGCTATATTCTCTACTCGTACGCAACGCTATCGAAATCATTATCGCATGCACGGCCCGTCCCCCTCTAGCCGGTGTGATTCACACCATATTCTTCAACTCTTGACCGGCAAGGAATCTCCGCAGGTTGTAAGCGATCAGATCCTCGGCCTCCTGCGGCCTTCCGCCGGCGGCGTGGGGGCTGATGATGCAGTTGGGGGCCTTCCAGAGCGCCGAGCTCTCGGGGAGCGGCTCCTTTTCGAAGACGTCCAGGGCGGCGCCCCCAATCTCGCCCTTCTCGAGGGCGGCGACCAGGGCGTCCTCGTCCACCGAGGTGCCGCGGCCGACGTTGACGACCCAGGCGTGGCGGGGCAGCAGCTTGAGGCGGTCCGCGTTGAGGGCGTGGCGGGTGCTGTCGGAGCCGGGCAGGATCATGACGAGGGCGTCGGTCTGGGGCAGCAGCTCGGGCAGCTTGTCCTCGGCGTAGACCTCGACGCCGTTGCGCACGCCGGCGGAGCGGGCGACGCCGCGCACGCGGGCGCCGAGCCCAACCAGCGAGGGCGCGAGGCACTTGGCGATGTTGCCGTAGCCCCAGACGAGGACGTTGGCGTCGCGCAGGGTGGTGAAGCGGTCCTTGGGGCGGTCGGGCTGGGGCCCGCCCAGGTGGGCGGGCCACTTGCCCTGCAGCTGCCAGTCGCGCATCTCGTAGCAGCGGCGGGCGGCGTTGAGCAGCAGGGCCAGCGTGTGCTCGGCGACGGTGCGGTCGTGGAGGCCCGAGCCCGTCGTGAGCACGACCGAGGGCGGGAAGCCGGCGGCCAGCACGTCGTTGGGGCCCGCGGCCAGCGACTGGATCCAGCGCACCTTGGTCAGGCGCTTGGCGGCGTCGGCCAGGTTCGCCGCCGTGTTGGTCCACGTCACCAGGATCTCGGCGTCGGTGTGCTCGTCGGGGATGGGCGTCTTGACGTCGTACGGCTGCAGGTCGACCGAGAAGCCCTCGAGGCTCTTGGTGTCGAGCACGAGCGAGGTGGGGTAGAGCAGCTTCATGATGAGGGCGGCGGGCGGGCGGAGGTGGCGGGCGGTTTGGAGGAGTCGGCGTGTCGCGGGCGAGGCTGGCATGGGAGCAGGAGAGCAGACGCAGCAGCGGGCACGGGTGATGATATAATCGGCAAGTCACACACACAAGTGGCCCGCCGGTTTCCAGGCCCCTCCTTGGTTCCAATCCGTCACGATGGAGCTCGCCGTGGGTGATGCCGTATCGGCGGGCCCACGCCGGGATGGGTGTGCGCAAGTTGTCGCCGTGCCAATGGCCGACAGTAGGGCTGTGGGATTGGATGGGATGCGGGGTGATCAACGGTGGGGGGATTACCCATGACTGGTGGGGTTCAGAAGGTCCGTGTCGCTGGCGAAGCTCTCCAGACAGCCCCTGTCCCCCTGTCACCCAGCCCTGGAAGGGCTGGTTAGGCTCCAAGCTGGTGCTCTCGGCAGAACCATCCTTCCCCTCCCAGCGCATCCGGGGGGGCCTATATCGGCACCTTCAGACGGCCTAGCCCCTACACAGTAGGGAAGGAGGAGGGTAAACCTGGGTTGCCCCTCATTGTCCCGGGGCCCACGATATGGGGTCATTTCCATTTACCCAGACTACTTCTACCCTAATGTACGAGTAAAAAAGCCACCGTCTCGCGGGCACAGCCTGATGGAGGGTTTCCCAGGAACACCGGCCTCCCAGCCGAGCGTCTCTACCCGGACTTTTCGCCGACGCTGACCTGGAACCCTCGGCGCGAGATGCGCGGGCCCCAGATATGTACGTACCTTCTACTTACGTGCAGCTGTAGCCTCATGGGATCCCATCGCACCACCCAATGGACTTGGACAATAGGCCCCCCATCCAGCAACAGGTACCCGGTCAGCAGCCGACTCTCACCGAAGACTTCAATCTGGCGGACAATAATCCCCCCGTCTTCCACGCCCCTCCATCCTCGCAGATCTGGAGCCTGGATATCGCCGCCATGGGTTTGGCCCCCAAGGCCCGTAGTACGGCTGGTATACCCAGGCCGGCCTCTCCCTCTCTATAAGGCTCCGAGGACACCGACTGGCGCAATCTCACGGCGCGGTCGAATCTCACTGCATGCATGAATCATCGTCGAATGGCTGGCCGTTACAGAGCCGGGGTCGCTGCCAATGGCTTCCCGTCTCAGCCGCTCGGCGTCTTCTCGAGATGCGGGCAGGCCGGCCAAGGGCCAGTGAGCGTGCGACGGCTGGCCTGTCACGAGCGACAACTGTACAGGGCGCGCGCCTTAATAGTCATTTAGGTAGGAGAGGGCTTAAGAAGCGGGTGGCTGGCGTTGTCCCGTCGCCTTTGTCCTCTATGTTCCATTTCCCCCCTTCAGATCTGTACTCGCTGCCCCCGAGAGCCCGGCTGGTCGTGTGAAGAGCGTAAATATCGCAGCCATCATATGCCCAGTCCAGCTTCAGTCCCGCCCCCAGGTCGCGGCCAAGCTACACCACCCCAGCGATCACCAAAGCCCATCAATAGCTGCTTTCGGGACGTTCCCCTTGTGTAACTGAGACGGCGCCACTGCTTCTCTTCCGGTGATACCCGCTCAGGCCGCTTCTCAGCCCGACCTGAGCAGTTTCCCGCGTTCAAGTGGTGATTCCGAAGTCGCTATTAGCGGTGCGACGACTCGTTGGCCGTTGATTCCACTGTCCCTCTCTTGCCGGAAGACTCGACGATAGGTACCTAAGTAATTCAGGTGTTCAACCTTGGCTGTCCGTCATGTCCGCCATCCGCCCCCCTCCATCCCCAACATCGTCATCGTCCTACAATTCCGACAGCGACAGTGGGGGCAGCAGTCGCCGCGCCGCCAGAACCGTCATGGCCGAGGTTCCTGTATCTTTACAGAATACACCTAAGAAGAAGAAGCAACAGAGTCCTCAGCAGGCCGTGGACGAGTTCTGGGCCAAGTTCACTACCAAGTTCCCAGGAAAAGGTACCCTCTGCCTGTCGGGCCATCTGTCTCCCAGGACGAATCGTCTATCCCCTTCCCATCAGCGCGTGGTTGCGTGAGGACTGACCCTCGGTTCAGCAACAACCATCATCCCGCACAACCAATATGCGAAGAAGGCAGCCGAGCATTGTCGGACCACGGCCACGGGCATCACCACGCAGGCGTCCTACGACGAAGCGGCCGCCGTCTGCCGGGCCAAAGTGCGCAAGATCGTCAAGGAATGTCGGCGCGTAAACCAAAAGTACCGTGATCCGCACTTCGATCTCGAGTTCGACCTGAAATGGGGCAAACGGGATACGCTGGAGTCGCTCTGGAACATCCGGGGCCCGCGACCCCAGTCCAGCTTCCGGCCCAAGAGTGTCAAGCGAGTCGTTGACGTCTTCGAGAACCCCAAGTTCTATATCGACGGCCCCACGGCCAATGATGTTCGCCAGGGCCGGGACGGCGATTGCTGGCTGCTGGCAGCGCTGTGCACTCTCAGCAACAAACCCAGCCTGATCGAACGCGTCTGCGTGGCACAGGACCAGATGGTGGGTGTCTACGGGTTTGTGTTCCACCGCGACGGCGAGTGGATCTCGGAAATCATAGACGACAAGCTTTTTCTCACGAAGCCGGATTTTGACGAGAGCTTTCTCGAGCGCATGCTCTGGGAGGATCGAGAGCGTGTCAATTCCGAAGAACAGTACCGCAAGGCGTACCAGAGCGGATCAGGTGCCCTGTACTTCGCTCAGTGCGAGCATGCCGATGAGACATGGCTCCCCTTGCTCGAGAAAGCGTATGCCAAAGCCCACGGCGATTACGCTTCCATCGAAGGCGGCTTCACCGGCGAGGGTATCGAAGACCTCACGGGCGGTGTCACGTCGGAGCTCTACACTACGGATATCCTTGACAAGGAGTACTTTTGGAAAGAGGAGCTCATGAAAGTCAACGAGGAGTTTCTTTTCGGCTGCTCGACGGGCATGTGGGGTATCGGTTGGGGCGAGCGCAAAGGTATCGTCGAATTGCATGCATACTCGATCATGAGAGCGGTCGAAATTGATGGCCAGAGGCTCCTTCTCCTGAAGAACCCTTGGGGCAAGGGCGAGTGGAAGGGTCCTTGGAGTGAGTGGTCCCCCCACACATCACATACCCATCCAGGCATGAGACTGACGACACGCAGGCGACGGATCCAAAGAATGGACCGCGGAATGGCTGAAAAAGCTTAACCACCGTTTTGGGGACGATGGTGCTTTCTGGATCTCATACGAGGACCTTTTGCGCAAGTACCAGGCCTTCGATCGGACTCGCCTCTTCGGTGACGACTGGAAGGTCATGTCACTCTGGACGACGGTGTCTGTCCCCTGGACCTTGGATTACCACGATACACAGTTTGCGTTCTCCCTTTCCAGGACTGGCCCTGTCGTCATCGTCCTCTCCCAGCTCGACGACCGGTACTATCGTGGCCTGGAAGGCCAATACCGATTTGAGCTGAACTTCAGGATCCACAAAGCTGGCCAGGAGGACTATGTCGTCCGCAGCATCAGCCCGTACTGCCAAAAGCGGAGTGTTAACGTCGAGCTCGAGCTGGACGCAGGTGACTACACCATCTTGATGAAGATTAACGCCACACGCCACTTGCCTTTGTTGCCAATAGAGGAGGTGGTACGCAACTACGCGCGGGATCGCCGAGACAAACTGGTTGCAGTGGGCATGTCCTATGACCTCGCTCACAGCAAAGGCCAAATCGTGGAGACCGAGGAGGAAAGGAAAGCTAGGAAGGAGTACGAGAAGCGGAAGAGAGACAGGGCCAAGAAGGATTTCAAGAAAAAATTGATGGATGAAAAAAAAAGGGACCACTATATGGCAGTAAAAGACCTCCAGGAGCGGCGCGAAGCAAGAGCCAAGCTCAAGGCCAAAAACCAAGCCAGAAAGGAGAGAAAGGAGGAGAGGCAAAAGAAAAGAGCGGAGGAGAGGATGAAAGTTGAGGCGCAGGTTATGGCAGAGGAGGACAGAATGAAACTCGAGGTGCAGGCTAAGGTGGAGGAGGAGAGGAGGATGGAAGAGGCGAAGAAACCTTCAGAGGCTGCGGAGGAGAAAGCGAGGGTTGAATCGAGCCAGCTTGCTGCCAGCGGCTCCGGCGGGCCAGAAACTGGCCAAAGTCCCGAGCGACCGAAGGAAAAACACGTCCAGATCCAGACTCCCAGGCCCAGTGTTGACCCGGAAGACAACAGAGTCCTGCCTTCGAAAGATTCGGATTCAGCCACGGAGGCGAGTATCAAGACTCCCCCGACGGAATCCAGTCAGCTGTCCCCCGTCATGTCCCCTGTTGACGGGCAACAGGGGCCTGAGGCAGCAACGGAGCGCGCAATCACTGGAAACAGTTGCCCAGAAACCGAGGGCAATGCACCACAACCGGCAGAGGATCTTGCAGAGGGTGCAGCGGAGGGTACAGCTGAGGCTGCAGCAGAAGAGCAATCGAAGCCCGCGGCTACAGCTACGGCTGCTGGGACGCAAGAGCCCCAACATTGCCCTTGCTGCTGTAACCATGCTAGAGCTATAGGTCCAGGACACCCGCCAAGCCCAAGACACCCTCCAGGCCCAGGACACCCGCCAGGTCCAGGGAATCGGCCAGACCCAAGACACCTACCGGTACCAAGATATCACCCCGGCCCGTGGTATCAACGGGGCCCTAGACCTCCACGCCCGGTTTCAGTGGCTTCGATGTCCGACACCGAAACAAGTTCCGAGTCGGATATACCATCCATCTCCGACATCAGTGACCAAGAGCTGGAGTACCTCTTCGAGCGCACACCTAGCGCAATCAGCACCCCGCCACCCGTACCTGCGCCTAGACAGCCGGCCGAGGAAGAGGACGAATTCGAGCGCAATCCTTGGAACGCCGTGGCCACGGTCGGCCTCCGTGTCTATTACAAGGTCTTGGAAGCGGACAAGGACCAGGAGGTAGTGCAGCTCCGGGTCGTCCGGCCCAATCCCTATGGCAAGGGTGACGAAGACCAAGGCGGCGAGAAAGGAGAAGCCAAAGAGGCGAACGCGGACGAGAAAGCCAGCCGGTCGGACCAAGAAGAGGAACAAGACACGGGCGAGGAAGGGAAAATGGAAAAAGGCCTGGATGTCGACGACGCTTCGAAGGACGCTACTCTTGTTGGCGATGGCGAGCGTCGGAAGAAGAGCATTGTCCCTGCTAACGACAAGACTGCTTGACCGGGCCTTGGACTGGGGTTTGCAGAACCTTCTCAGACCCGCCCCCAGCCCAGACGGTACGGAGCTGGTTGAGCGAGCGCTGGAATGGGGCTGGGAATTTGTGGTGGGATAGCCCTCGCCATCCAGACGGCGCTGAACGGGCATACGAAATGAGTACCTATCGCTAGCAGGCATTCCCTTAGGCAGAATGGTTACAACACTTCTCACAGACCTAGGTGCATTCCATTGTTGTTGCAAGGCTCCTCGTGGCACTCGGGCGAGTTACGAAGGCGGTCCACCTGGTGCATGTCTGTGCAGACAGTAGATAGGAAAGGAAGGGGGGGGGGGGGGGGGGGGGGTATATCGTCCATTTTGACCAGCCATCCGTCACACGCCCAACGCCTCCCGTAGCAGAAATCACGACCTTCCCCCGACAAGTCTCTCCCCACCCTCTGTAGTTCCGGGGCCGCTATAAGCTGTCCAGCACACGGCGCACCTTGTCCCTCTCGACGGCGTCGAGGTCCGGCACCGTCTCGGCCGCCGCGGCGGCGGGGCGGTCGGGCAGCTGGGCGACGCGGGCGGCGACGCGCACGAGCAGCGTGCGCATGCGCTCGAGCTCCCTTTCCACCTCGCCGTTGCGCGTCACCAGGTTCTGCTGCAGCGTCGTAGTAGCCACCCCGCCGCCGCCGCCGCCGCCGCCGCCGCCGGCCCCGTTCTCTTCCTCTTCGTGGTGATGGTTGGCGTCGTGGTCGGGAGGAGGGGCCGCCCCGTCCCGAAACGGCCGGAGCAGCCGCGCCAGGGCGCGCAGGCGGGCGAGGCGGGCGCGGGCCGCGGCGCGCCGGGCGGCGAGGGCGCCCAGCGCCGTCTGCAGCTCGGCGTACCGCCGCGCCTCGGCCGGGTGCGCCGTCGCCTCGGCCGGGCGGAGCAGGTCCCACGTGGGCGGCAGGGCCGCGATGGTGCTGTCGAGGGCTGTATATAAAGAAGAAAGAAGAGCCCGAGCTCACTGGTGGTCAGTTTTCTTTTTTTTTTTTTTTTTCATGCCTTGCCAAACGTGTCTCTTTTTGTTTTTCTTGCTGGCGGAGAGGTGATTATACGCACCCAGGTCCACACCCTGCCGCAGCTCCTCCCCCTCCTCCTCGGCGCCCGTCATCCCCGGCAGTCGTCGCCCCTCGGGCGCGTCGTCTTCATCGTCGGCGTCGCGGTTCGCGGCCGTCGTCGTCGCGAGCCCCAAGAACAGGGCGTCGGTCTGCTCGGCGACGTTGCGCGTGGCCTGCGGCGCGTAGACGCGGCGGACGTGCTGCTGGAGCCGGTGGTTGAGCTTGTAGACGGCCTCGTCGACGGCCTTGGCCGTCAGGCGCGGGGCCCGCGCCCGCGCCGCCTGGTCGCCCTGGTTTTCGTCGTCGTCGTCGTCCTCGGCGTCCGCCTGCCACGACGCCCGCCACCCGGCCGACGGCGCCAGCCCCTGCGACAGCTGCAGCGTCTGCGCCTGCAGGAACGCCGACTTGTGCGCGAGGATCGTCGGGGGCGCCATGTGGGCCGCTCTCGCGCGCCCGCGCGCGCTTCGCGAGAAGCGAGACTGAGGTTGGTGGTTTTGGGGGGGGGTGGATGCGAGAGCGACGTGCTCACTGCGTGTGAAAATGTTACGTTTTGATGGGCTTTTCCCGCGTAAGGAAGGAGAGATTGCGGGGGAGGCGCGGGATACGCAGTGACGTGGTAAAGTGGCGGGTTCGGGGTACGGACATTTACGGTTCTTGTTTTCTACCTACCTACTTAAGCAATCAGCCCTACCCGCGGAGGGTTTTTTGGTTTTTTCGGTCGGCCGGTCGGTCGCTGTCACGGCTCCGATGGGGAGACGGGGACGCGTAAAGTGCTCTCGACGCGTATCGGTCAGGCGCCCGTCACGATGAAAAAGATGCACAAAGTACCCCCGCCATGCATCCCGACGCGGTTTGGATTGGTTCTTCTCCGCGAAAACGCATGACTTGCTGGCTCGAATCATAGCCTGTGCTACACCGACATCCCGAACTGCACAAATGGGAGAGCTCGTCGCGTTGCCTCATAAATTGACGTCCAGTGGTTGCCCTGGGGGGCCCTGGTGTCTGCTATGGAATAGATGGGAAGGGATACTTCCGGACGGTTCTTCTGCCTCTTCGGTTTCACCTGCTGCGCTTCCCAACACGGCCAGGCAACTGCAGTCGGTTGGTAATTGTCGACCACGAACGGGACTCAATAACGCAGTGGCTGCGTCACTAGCAAACTAGTTGGCTTTCCGGCCAAACGGCCACGAGCTGTTTGACCCGGTTCTCGGGCTAGCTGGCATCGCGGGACCCCAGAGGGTATAGTCGTACTACTTGGGTGCCTCGGCAAATGTGTGATTCGGTGCTTCAGCGATGGGGGAATAGTCGGCGGAACTGGTCCATACCCACCAGCTCCCGGGTGTCGGCTTCGCATAGCTATCCGGTCATTTTGTTGTGTTGTTTTTCCCCCGTCGCCAAGGACGGCCGCGCGTAGTTGTTTCCAGCTAAATGCGACGCTGTCCCCAGGGCCTGCTAGGCCTCCGCCCCTCAAGGATCGACGGGGCGGCTCCAGTGGCTTCGCCGCTTGCCAACCATTTTTTGTACAAGTACCTATGATATGTACGTCCTGGGCTTAGTCCTCCGGTCCGTCGTGAACCGGTTGCGAGCGAGGCCGATCATGTGGGGGTTGTTTGCAAGTCCACCCCCAACCGCGACGCTTCCAAGCCTCGGACGGGGGGGTGGGGGGGTACTCGTGCCCGCTTGCTGTTTAACGAGTACGAGCTCTGGAGCGCTCTGTCAGCCTTGCCCTTTCTGGGGAAAAAAGAAAAAGTACGCTGTAACGACTACGCGAGAGCTCGTGGTATCGGTCCGTTAACCCACGTATAGCGTCCCCGGGCTCCTGCTATGTACGGGGCGCGTTCCCTTAGCCGAGGACCCCGTCGGATCAAGAAAACCCCCTACTCGCACTTCATAGGCGGCCGGCACCCTACCAGCCTCCCGGCAGGCACTTCTATGGGCCTCTTTGCCCCGCCCAAGATCATCCAACTATTGGCAGTTGGGGTTGTTTGGGCAGGGGGGTTCAGGCACATGTACGTGACTGGCTGGTAAACCCTGGGATATCACGAATGCGAGCTCTGAGGGTATTTCGGCACCGTTACTGCACCACCGCACTGTTCAAGAGCGTATCTTGCGTTGACATGGGACTCGAGATGCACTGGCGAGTATGTCGAGCTTCTTGCCTTATCTGGCTAGAGCCGCCGCAAGCACCGGCAACCCGAAGGATGAGGCACGCATTATAGTATGAAGAATTAGGTAGATTATTCGTGTTCTAGATTGGCCTGTGTTCGGGCCTGGATGCAGTGCCGTGTCACCAGATCAGTCCCAATGGCTCCGCGATTCCGAGCGGCCGTGGCTTGCCGGGTCCGCCGACGAGCCCTGCTCGCTGGTAATCTTGATCTCCTGGTTGACGACGATGTTGTGCTGCTTCGGGCTGCCGGCGCCGCCGCCGTCGTCGGGCGCCAGGATGTGCTCGTCGCTGGCCCACGCCGACGTCTGCTGGTGGTGCGTCGTCGCCAGGCTGCCCTTGGCCGTCTTGTTGTTGCTGCCGAGCCGGAACGCCTGGCTGCGGCTCTTGCTGCCCAGCGGCATGCTGCGCCCGTCGGTGGGCTGCGTCCGGCTGAAGAGCCCGCTGAGGCCGACGCGCTGCGCGCACCGCCGGATCAGCGGCTGGATCACCGGCAGGTTGGTCACGATCAGGGCGACGAAGTTCTCGCGGCACGCCCACGCGCTGCCCTGGACCGCGCCGTCCGGGCCCGACTGTGGCAAAGCGTCAGCGTAAGGGGGACGTGACGCGTCAAGGGGGGGGGGGGGGGGGGGGGGAGAAGGCAAACGCACCTGAAGGATGACGACGGCGCGAATCGTACCGGCGACCATGATGAACACAGCACCGCTGAACAAAAGTATCAGGCTAGCCTTCTGGCGGATTCCGATCTGGACACTCCATAGAAGCTGTGGGGGTATTAGACGCCGTGCCGAGCTCAGGGGCCGAAAGGAAACACTTGCCGGCAGAGGGATCGACAACAGGTAACAATCCGTTAGGATGTTAGGGATCAAGACAACGAAAACATAAGCCTTGGATATCGTCGGCTGGCAGAGATCTGTTTCACCGTGTGTCAGTCACAAGGAATACCGCCCTCCATCGGGATAGGGGACGAATGCCCGCAAGTGAAGACTCACTGCCCGGGTTGGGACTGATCTGCCAGAACTTCGACATGGGCTGACAGCTGAGGAGGATGGTCAAACACACCACGATGTACGTGGCCGCTATGAGTACGTAGGCGATCCGTACGCGGATGCGCAGGCTGTCCAGGCGGTCGCTGTCGACAAGAAGCCACCGTCAGTCTCCGGGGTCACGGTGCCGGGGAGCGGGGGGGGGAGGCGTCGTCTACGTACGTCAAGCGGGAGTAGAAGAAGGCGAGGCAGGCTTTGAGCAACCACAGTTCCAAGGCGTAGAGGGACCATCCCACCACCTGGATCCGGGATCCCATCTGGCGAAACTCGTACTCCTCGGACTCCGGGTCGATCGAAGCACGCTCAGCGTCCGTCATGTAGCTGTTGGTGAGGCCCTTGTATTTCGAGCCGACCATGCTCGCCAAGACGGTCACGGTCGTGTAGGTGGCCTGGGGGAAAAGGTATGGGTTAGAACTGGCAGCTTGCCTGAGTCTCCTCCCTCTCCCCCCTGGAGTGAAAGGGAAAGGCCCGGGCCGGACTTACGACGGCCAGCGGCATGAGGTAGTCGTCCACGTCCCATCCCTTGAACCCGACTTGGTAGATCCGGTAGCCCGTTCGGATGAGGACGAGGACAATGCCCAGGGCGAGGAGGACGTAGGATTCGCCGTTCATGGTGCCGGAGGGCTGCGCAGCTGGGCCGGGCGGGCGAAACTGACCAGGGCAGGAGACGTTGGGGGATGCCCGTGTGTAAGCAGCACCGATGAGCGGGGAAGAGGGCTGCCTTTCTATCTCCGCTCATGGAGGAGTTGAAATCCCAATATAAGGACATGCTGACTGACTGTGCTTCACTTGCGGTTGCCTCGAGGGTGCCTTTCGCCACGTTCCCTGGGGATCCGCGCGGTAGCCAGGCGGAGGGATTATAGTCCCCTGCCCAGCAAGGACCATGCCTGTCCGGCCCATGCTGGCCCAGGGGATGATCCCCGGTAGGGCTGCCAACTAGGCTGAGTATCGTAATGTAAGGTGGTTCATGGGATGGAGCCTGTGGGTAGGGAGCAGGACTAGCTTGCCTGAAGGGAGGCCGTCTCTATTCGCCGTGGTCGTATCGCGGATGGCAGCGTGGTTTCCGGACAGACGGAGCAACTTGTGCCGTGCACAAGTCGTGTGGCCGGGCCCCGTCTTTAAGGCCAATCCGTCCCATCCGGGGAGCAACCTCGCATCTTGGCAGCAGGGGCCGAAACTACACAGTACTCGACCTGGCCCATCTTTGCTGGAATAGGAAGTCTCCGCCAGATCAACCGAGATACCATTGGAAAGTACATGTACGTTGGTATTAAGTGAGATAGAGGTCCACCCTTGACTCGAGGCCAATCAAGCGGCAGAGGGGACCACGTCACCCGTGAAGCCGCATAGGAGCCAGAACTAGTCGACACTAGTTGGGGGCGCTAGAAAACGACGTTCACCACCCCGGAAGCTGACCATTGGCTCGCCAGTCGACAATATGCCGTTCGCCGGAGCGAGTCAACCCCTGCCGCTTTTCTCGACTCATTATCCCTGGCGCGAGCCGTCGCCTCCAGGGCCGGCGGTACTCGGCAGGCAAGTCTGAGCCCGCCGACGACAAATGGGGCACCCGTGTTCTTCTGTTCTTGTCCTTGTCGAACAACCCGCCAAGCCCCCCGGAGGTCTTTGCGGTAGATGATCTGCCGGCCCGGCCTAGGGGGGGTATCGTAGCTGTTGGTGCTTCGCTCCTTTTTTGATAACGAGGACGGCCGAAGGATGAGACCGCGTGTTTGGGCACGCGCGTAGCCGGAGGAGGGGCACTTGTCAGTATGTGGTCCGGCGCCGGGACAAGATATGGCACAAGACCACCATTCCCTTCCCCCCCCAAGCGTGCCAGGAGCCTCCGTCCCTCCCTAGGCGCACATGTGGACTCCCGCGCTCATCCCCGGACTTTTGTCTGTTCTCAGCGAAATAACCCCCTAACGTCGGCGCTACCGGCCTCAAACGTCCAGCCTAAACACGTCCCCTTCCCTATAATTGCTTTTCTGTTCCCTCATTTCTGTTCCGCCCCCATCCCCTTTCATGCCGTCATTCGGCACTCGAGCATAATCAAATGTCAGCGCGGCTGAGGCGGGCTTGGCCATCATCTCTTTGCCGGTTCGACCCCTGAATCGGCCCAGCCGCCCTACGACATACCCTGCCTCCCACATGGCAGCAGGATGAACGGGACTACCACTGCCCGAGACTAGCTCTTTTGGCGAAGCGCCGGTGCACCCCGGGTGGCGCCTCGCCATACGTAAGAGCTTGTCTTCGCTGCCATTCGTATCCTTCTAGCTTTCGAACTAGTCCTTCTAGACGTCAAGAAAAGCAAAGCCGGCACGCGCGTGGTGCACTAGGGCCGTCCTGCCAGCCTATTTGCCCTGGTTTATAGTGCTTCCGACGTCCGGGCGACAGCCGCCCTTGGATTCTGCGCTATACTGACGCCTGTCAAGCCACACGTTGCTATTGGTACCCTAAAGATGGGGTCACCAAGAAGCCCGGAGAGCGAAGTTGAATGAATGAAGCCAACAAGTGGTGTAGTCCCCGTCCCCTTTCTCTGCCAACACCAGAAATAACCCTCCCCATCACAGGCGGGTCACAGTTGTGTTGTCTTGGAGTGCAGGGCCGCCGGTCAGCTGTATTAGTGCTGACCCCCCACCCATCGGGCCAAAGATGCGCACCCAAGGTCCACTCGGAACAGAATAATAGTTTTGGCCAGTGGCGACGGCCTCGATGTGTCTGGGTACGCGACCCGTCCTTGGTTCAGGGACCTGGAGATCCCCGGTATGTTCAATGTTGAATACAAGCCAAGTGTGCGGGCCCCAAATTGGCTGCGTGAAGACCTTCGAGATCGAGGCAGAGTTACGGCCCAAGATATCGTGACCAAAGTGGCGTGACATTCATCATGGGTTCCTTGGAAGAATGGGTTTTGCCTAATTTGTGTGTCTTTTGCTGACCGGTCAACCATTTTGCGGGCCAGATACTGTGCTGAGCTCGCTCCTGGCACCGGCAAGCTTACTATAAGTCGTTCAAGAACCTTATTATGTAGATCATATACCCGCAGGCGGGCGTGCAAGCTGCTGGACCCCCCTCCCCCCGGCCCTTACAGGCCGGACCACCAGTACGTCTCCTGAACGGCCACGGTGGCCTTGAGCGCCTTGCCCTCGCGCAGCTCGCTGCTGTCGCTGACGATGATGTCGTACTCGCCCTTCTCGACGCACCACTGGTCGCGCTCCTCGTCCCAGTAGGCGGCGGCGTACTTGGTCTCGAGCTCGACGGCGACGGTCCGGGCCTCGCCCGGCGCCAGCTCCACCTTGGCGAAGCCCTTGAGCTCCTTGACGGGCCGGTTGACCCTGGCCCGCTGCCGGGGGCGGACGTAGACCTGCGCCACCTCGGCGCCGCGCACCGGGCCCGTGTTCCGGACCGCCACGCTGACGACGAGCCGGCCGTCCCCGCCGTCGGCCACGGCCAGGTCCGCGAAGGCGAACGTGGTGTAGCTCAGGCCGTGGCCGAAGGGGAAGAGGACGGCGCGCTCGGCGAACTCGTAGTGCCGGTAGCCCACGTAGACGTCCTCGCCGTAGAGGACGCGGCCGCCCTCGGTGCGGTAGTTGAGGAAGGCCGGGTTGTCCTGGACGCGCAGCGGGAAGCTCAGGCTGAGCTTGCCCGACGGGTTGGCGTCGCCGAACAGCACGTCGGCGATGGTGTTGCCCGTCTCGTTGCCGCCGTACCAGGCCTGGACCACGGCGCCGACGTCCCGGACCCAGGGCATCTCCACCGGCGTGCCCGACTGCAGCACCACGGCCGTGTTCGCGTTGGCCCGGCCCACGGCGGCGATGAGCGCGTCCACGCCCGGCGGGAGCCGCATGTCCACGCGGTCGTGGCCCTCGGTCTCCCAGTCGGCGTTGAGGCCCGCGCAGACGATGACCTGGTCCGCGTCCTTGGCCAGCGCTGCCGCCCGCGCGATCTCGGCCGCCGAATCGATCACCGGGCATCCTCCCAGGCGGATGGCGCCGCCGCGGATGAGCACCGCCTCGCCCTGCAGCGGCGATGTGAGAGTGGAGCCGAATTCGAGCTTGAACGTGTACGTCTCGCCCTTTTTCATCTTCACCGTGTCCCGTTGCTCGATGGTGCCGGTTCCGAAGAAGGCTTCACCCAGAGTCTGTTTTTCCGTCATGTCGATGACCAGGGAGTCGTTGACGTAGAGCTTGGCCGTGCCGCATATCACGAGGCCGAGCTCGTACGTGCAGTCATCCTCGGCCACCAAGGAACCCTCCAGCGTCGCATAGAACAAGTCGGACTTAAGGCCGGGATGATGGAAATCCACCAAGAAAGTATCCGTCTTGGCGAGTTCCAACTCGTGGAACGCTTCTCTGCCGTCGACCCCGGGCGCCTCGTTGTACATCTTCATGGTCATGCCCTGGTTCCCCTTGGTGGATTTCAACGAGTAACCCAGGACGGGCAGCATCTTGTGGGCATACTGGCCGACGGCGTACTCTGGAGCACTGCTGAGCTTGCTGGAGATGCCCTCGTAGGGGGTAACGGCGTAATACGCAGCCAGCGCCGCCGAACCTCCGCCATGGTATGTGGCGACCTTGGCATTGGGTCCAATGACGACGGTCTAGTCAGGGGTTAGGAGGATGAATGAGGAGGAAGCATCGAGGCAAGCTCACCTTCTTGTCCTTTTTGAAGGGCAGAATGTCGTTCTCGTTTTTCAACAACACGAGGCCCTCGTTTCCGATCCGCCGAAGGAGCTCTGCCGTCTCGGGCGTGTCCAGCTTCCCCTCCGGAGCATTTTCCGGGATGCCACTCGCATAGGACTTCTTGACAAACTCAAGGAGGGTCCTGACTCGCTGGTCGATGACATGCTCACGCACCTTGCCCGTCGAGGCATTGAAAGTGAGTGCCTCCCCGCGGAATCGCGTCGGACCCGGCTGCGTGCACCTCGGGTCAGCTCCAGGGCACCAGATCACCGTCGTCGACGCGGCGCCGTACTCACCATTTCCAGGTCGAGCCCGGCCAGGGCGGCCTCGGTCGTGCTGTAGGTCCCCCACCAGTCGGACATGACCAGGCCTTCCCAGCCCCATTCGCCGCGCAGCATCGTGTCGATCAGCTTTTCGTTCTCGCTGCAGTAGGTCCCGTTTACCCCGTTGTACCCCGTCATGAAGGCGGCGGGGCGGGCGTCCCTCACAGCCAGCTGGAAGGGCATGGTATAGATCTCCCGCAGGGCTCGCTCCGTGACGATGGACTGGACGGCGTTGCGCTTGTGCTCGTGGTCATTGCACACAAAGTGCTTGATGGTCGCCAGGACCCCCTCGGACTGGATGCCCTTGACGATCGCCGCCGCACCCAAGCCCGCCAAGAAGGGGTCCTCCCCTAGGGACTCGAACCCCCGGCCGCCCAGGGGCGACCTCTGCATGTTGATGGTCGGGCCGAGGATCACATGAGCACCCTTCGCCCGGGCTTCCTTGCCCATGAGCCGGCCGGCCTCTTCGAGGAGCTCTTGGTTGAAGGTGGCACCGAGACCCGTCCCGCAGGGGAAGCAAGCCGCCTTGACGCCGTCGAAGAACTTGGTGCCACGGACTCCGTTCGGCCCATCGGAGGTGCGGACCGAAGGGATGCCGTGCTGGGGTATGGCCTTGGTGTGCCACATGTCAATGCCCGAGAGAAGCTCGACCTTCTCGGCCAACGTCAGCTTCTTGAGAAGCTCGTCGACTTTGAGGTCCGCCATGATGATGATGATGATGATGATGCCAGCTCCGGAATCTGCGGAAGACCAAACTGCGGGAGGGAGGGGGGAGGGAGGAGATGTGAGAAAGGGGAAGGAAATGGGGGGGTATCTGGGATCCAAAAGGACAGGCTCCCTGCCTCCCAGGGACTACATACAACTACTTAAGTACTTGAGTAGGCCGAGACTGGGCCGGGAGCGAGACTCCCTCATCCGCCATGTCGTCGGGCCCGGCGGCCGTCCAGCGTCCTCTTGGCACCCAACGTTTAGCCGACGTATAGCCTTAACGGGCTCGACGGCCCAGGTCGTGTTCAGCACGGTGGATCTTTCCGGGAAACGAGACAAGACGCTTTTACCCAGCAGAGGGCGAGCGTCGAGGTCAGCGGGTGGCGTTCGCCGGGCTGCAAGTCGTTTCCACCGTCACGCGGGGTCACGGTCCGAAAGGCCTGCCCACCTCTTCAGGTGGAGCAGCCGATCGATGCATGGGAATGGAAGTGTCCCTGCTTTATCTTCCGAGGTTCAGCCCGGCTAATGGGAGGTCAGCATCGTCGGGTGCTAACTAACGGTAACGAGTATAGCGAGCCACCGCCCCGCTATCGGCCGACGGCATATACCGACGTTTAGCCAAACCATCACCAGCATCAACCGACGCCATCCCAGTTTCTACCTTCAGGGCTCCCAGTTGGCTGACCGCTTCGCGTTTTCACTGCAATACGGGCCTTGGGCTCATCGTCGAGTGGGAAGAACATGAGACAGTGGGTGCTTTTGCCGGCCCGCCCGCGCAACTCCCACCTTGAGCCATTCATTCCGCGACTATATCTCCACCACCGTTCTCCGGGATCACGTGAGCAAGTCATTTCTCGGTCTTGCCCTCACATCGTGTAGCGAAACTAGCCCCCGTTAGAGGCCGCCTGGGTGCCCGGGGGGCTGTAGGGGCGAAACTCACATATATGTTTTCAAAGTCCGTGGCGTCTTGCTCCCCCAGCAGTTTTCCCTGCGCCACCCGTTCCTCTTCGGAGACGCCCATCTCCCGCAGGCGCTCCTCGCGCCGTTTGTTGCGCATCACGTAGACAGTCCTCCACACCACAATGAGGAGGAACTCGAGGCCGAAACAAATGCCGCAACCGATGGTACCCGGGATGTATCGAGGCTTCCTCACGTTAGGACACAGGCGCGAACCCCAGGGGGCGCGGTGGAAGGACTCACGGCATCTTTGGCATTGAAGATCTGGGAGCCGACCATGTTGCCGACACAATACCCGACAAAAGTGAAAGATGACGTCAGGGTCCTCTTAGTACGTCCAGCAACGTTGGATGGGATGAGGGTCCAAGCGAGGAACAGCCCAATAACAAAAGGGACAGTGATGAAGTATCTGGGCCCGGAAGTGTCAGTACGGTGTGTGCCGAGCCGAGTAGTCATCGAGGTACTGACCCTCCCCATTTAGTCCATTTATATTGAGGTTCGTTCGGTAGCAGGGCCATAACGAGGAAACCTGCAAAGGGCGGGACGACGGAAAACATCATGAAGAACCTTGAACAGCGTAAGCGTTTGAGGACCTGCAAGTCATCTTCTGGCAAGCGATTGCTTACATGCGCAGGTTTGCTTTTCTGCTCGTGACCAAGCCGATAAAGACGAACCAAAGCACGGAGGTGACGCTTCGTGGGATATCCAAGAGGATGACTTCGAGGTTGGCTAGCGAAGGTTATCAGCGCCGGCCTCCCAGGGAAAACCATGTTTGCCCGGGACTCACAGAATCCGAAGTTGGTGTTGATGATGGACCCGAACGTCGTCAGGCCGCCGTTGGGCACGCTGCTGAGGAAGGCGTTGAGGCCGGCGAACCAGAAGCAGGGGTCGACGAGGCACTCGCGGGCCTGCGCCCACCGCCACTTCTTGATGCCGGTGCGGTCGTTGCCCGTGTTGTTGGCGCTGATGCGCGCGTTGGCGATGCGCTTCTCGGCGGGCGTGAGCCAGCGGACCTCGGACGGCGTGCCCAGCAGCAGTAGGCAGAGGCAGCCGACGGCGATGGTCAGGCTGCCCAGGAAGTAGCTCATGTAGCGCCAGACCTGGCGTTCCGGGTGCGCGTGCTGCACCGTGCCGATGCCGTAGAGGATCAGGTGCGCGATGACGCCGAAGCCCGCGTTGGCGCTCTGGAACACGAGCGACCGCGACGCGTGCTCCCGCGTCGTGTACCACGAGCCGATGACGAGGATGAACCCCGGCGAGATGCAGCACTGTTGGGGTTGGTCAGAGGTGCCAAAGGGGTCGGGGCGGGCGTCTCGGGACACGAACCTCGAAGAGCCCCTGGAGTGCTCGGAGCACAATGAGGTGGGTGAAGTTCTCGGCAAACCCGATGCATAGAACCACGACCCCCCAGCAGATCATGTAACAGGATAGGGTGCGTCCCATCTTGTACCGCTGTAGTATCACATTGGAAGGGAACTCGAAAATCATGTAGGTAATGTAAAAAACAGTGGTCAGCCATGAGTCTGCACGCTGGGTCAGTTTCTATTCACACGGCACGTTGAAAGGGGGTATGGGGACTCACATTGCTGCCCAAAAAGCCCGGTATCCTAAACAGCAGAACGGTCAGCTTCTTCATTGCCCGTGTACTGCGATGGGAATTTTGCAGGTCTCGTACCTCTCGCAGGCCAAAGGTGGCTTGCGTTCCGATGGAGGTTTTGTCTGTCTGCTGGATGCCGTAGCAAAGCCACATCAGAGGAAGAAGGTAGCGGTCTATCTTCTTCTTCAGAGCCTTGTACTGCTCCTCGGTGTACTCCTCCTGGGGAGGCACTGTTCCGGAGTCAGTTGAGAAAAGCCCCCGGCATGCGTCGGAGTCCGCCGATGAAGTTGCATACCATCCTGTACGTCTCCCACAACCACGCTGCCCTTCTCGCTTGGGTCTGTGCCGCTCGACTTCTCGGGGTCTTTGCCGGCATCCTTTCCGACCTCGAGGGTTGATTTTAGGTCTGCCGGGAGCGTCGTAATTTCTGAGACGGAGGCCATGCTCGAGGTCAATGCGAGGCAATATAATGCAGCCAGCACGGAGAGGACTGTTCAAGTTCTCCAGGTTTTCATTTTTGGGTCAGTATCTAGGGAGCTAATTATATGGAGGCCAGAAGGACCATCCGGAGCACAGATATCATGGAATGCACTGGGTGCAGACCAGCCCGGGGGCGGCAACGCCACGCCGCGTAGTGGAAACTCGATAAGCAGCTGCACCGGAGCCTGCGTGTGATAGACTGACTTGCACCAACCGGCTGTATCTCCTGGCATTATCATGTAACTTTTGGTAAGCGGGGTATCTACCGAAGGGGGTGAGGGGGGTGTCATATATTGGGAAGTGGCGGCACAGGACAGATAAAGGAAAACCAGCATCGAAGGACGAAGCGCAGTCTTTGCTGGCGGACGCTTTTGGTCGACCCCCACTTCGGCTCTAACTTCCATTGAGTTCCAATAGTCTGGTTCCCATGGGACTTGACCCAAGGTATCATTAAATAGATCCGGGCCATCTTGGTTACTCGCACGAACGGCCCAGCCTTCGCCAGAGCCGTCACCGGCTCAAGGGAGACAGTGCCATACGGCGCTTAGCTTTGCCGTCTCTCGAGGAGGTTCGTATTATGGAGGCGGGGCATCTATCGTCGCCGCTGGCCCGTAGCAACCCGGATAGTCGTCCCAGGGTGTCTCAGCGCCGACGAGCGGCTCCGAGGAGGGGCGACCCCTGCAAGCACTTACTTCCCAGATTAGTAGCCTGCACCAGAGTGCGGAGAAGGGGGGATTGACATACTTTCGGAACCTCGCCGTAGTTCGGCATTGGACCGAGGAAACCCCACGAGTCTCCCCGGAAACTGTGCCGTGCCCATGCATGTCGCCAAGACTTGGGGGTTTGACGTGATTCTCCACCGAACAGCCACCCTCTTATCACAGCCAAGACCCTACCACTTGATAACAACGTCGGATGACGATAATGTTCTGGAAAGTCCCGCTGGTCGGGAGATCTCATTGGGACCAGGGTGCGCATGGAAGACAGCGAGCAGCACCCGGCGACCCGGAACGGAGATGGTAACAACGGCTGATGATTATCGGACATGTCCGACTTGGACCCCCCTGTCGACCGCGAGGAGCAACATTGATAGATGGGACACGGCGCCGCGATACCAGATCTCGGAAATAGATTATAGGTATAAAATAACGATATAAAACCCTTTCCGGCTACGCAAGGCACATGGCCCTTTCATCCCATCTCATCGTCCAATAGCGGTAGAAGCTCAACAAAATGTACATCGATTTCTGGAATTTATACTACCTCGAGACTCTCTGACTATCTAAACGCTATAGTAGGAATAATAGAACAACAAAACGCTGAAATTTGTACATATGGGTAATACGAATAAAATATACTCACGTCTACCGGAGGGGGGGAGACCCTTTCGTATGCTAGGGGCTGAATGTTATACCCATCTGTCGCACCCTAAAGACGCTGGCAGGCTAGTTGCAAGGCAAACAAGGTTAATTCTTCTAAACAGTAACAAAGGGAATGCTAGATGTGGCTCGCTATATATAAGCAGGTCAGGACCCCTGCTATACTCCTGCACGTGACTTGACTAGTAGTCCCTGCTTGGGAATAGCCTCACGGCGCGACACCATCTATACTCCGATTGTGAACATATTAAAGGGAACAAAAATTTCACGGTCTTCATGTGTCAAGTTTCCGTAACAGAGGAATGTTTTAAGGTTAAGGTCTTTCTAAGCATAAGTACCCACTTAATACTGGAAACCCGGTTCTTCCCTTTAGGTACAACTGCTTGAGGGAAAGGCTGTGAATTAGCAACTAGACGGTATGTTCTGGGAGAAGACTAGTAGGATGTTTATTCTTTATCACAACTAACCATCCCTCCCATCTTCTGCTCCGGTAGATGTGAGTATTGCAAAAAAGAAAAGAAAAGAGAGAAAAAAAGAGGCTACATAGCTCACAGGGCGGACGATGATTAATTACGATAGCCTTTAGGCGGTGATTGATCAGGACATCCAGGCACCAAGGGCGCTCAATAGCACAGGTGCTGCAGGTGACATCAGGAGTCATTGTTTGTTCCCGAGGTATTACGAGAGGGCGTGCCCGAATTTGTGATCAGCCGGGAGACCGGCAGTCCCAGTACTCTGGAATGCCTGCCTCCATATCCCACACCAAAAGCCACCGGAAGGAAAAACTCGGACTGGAGACAAAAGATAAAAGGAACAGGAGTCATGGTGAAAAGACTTCATAGATGAACGGGGAGGTAGTGGCCAGGTAGACACAGAATACAAAGGGTTAGAGACCTTACCCAGAATAGAGAGAGGGGCGTGGATCAATATCATATCCCATATCATTTACCCTACTTACTACCTCACTGGAAATTTGACTGGTCCTAATGCCCCTCCTTGCCCCTGCTGCGGATAAATCTTGGGCTTTTTTTTTTTTTTTTTTTTTTTCAAAACCACGCGTAGTGCTTTAATGGGCTAGGGAAGGTGTCTGTAAGTAGTGTTCTTTTATCATCCACGTTAGACGGTTTCTCCAATAGTTCAATGTACCACTTGGGCAACTTTCGATTCGTTGAACCTAACGCACAGCGAAGTCATGCTGGCAAATTTCTACGGAAATGGTCATGAAGGTATCTGTGCTTGTGTGTGTGTGGTTGCTGTATGTACATTATATTTATCATTTGCAATATGGACATAATCAAGTGGAAGCATACGCAGTGCGCTGTTTCATGCATAAACGGTCGTTCGAGGGCAGGGCAGGGCCGGGGTGGGAAGGGGCCCATCCCAAGATGTCATTCACACCACACAAGCAGAGCTCGTCACGGCTTTCCTCCAGCCAGCCCCGGGCCATTTAGGCCGTCTCGTACTGGCAGCCGATGGGGGTCTTGGTCTCGAGGACGCGGGCGGCGATGGCGGTGCAGTTGTTGCCGGCGGGGTGCTCGACGCCGACGTCGACGAAGATCTGGTAGGCGCCGTCGTCGTAGCCGGCGCAGGCGAGGAAGTCGTGGCCGTCGAACTGCAGGTGGCCGTCGCGGACGGCGAAGGGCCCGCGCTCGGCGTTGCGCGGCGGGCGGTTGGCGACGCCGACGGTGTAGCCCAGCTTGCCCTGGCCCATGCCGGAGCGGTCGACCCAGAGCTGGTTGGGCGGATTGTTGGAGCTGTACAGGTACAGGCCGCCGTCGGCGCTGTTGACCCAGAAGGTGGCGAACTGCGGCCGCTCGTTGCGGTCGCACGACGGGCTCTGCTCGTGCAGGTTCCAGATGGCGTTGGCCGTCGCGCTCCAGCCCGCGTACTGGACCTCGGACCCCGAGTGCACCGAGAGCACGCCGAAGGTGAAGGGCCCCGAGGTCGAGTTGCCGGCGGCCGCGGCGGAGGCCGTGGAGGCGGCCGAGGCGGCGGCGAGGGCGGCGTTCTTGAACTGCATTATGGATTATACGTAACGGGTGGTACCGCGGGAGGGGGAGGAATAACGTGCAGAAGCGACAGTGGTAGTGATGGGAAAGGGTAAGGGGGGGGGGAGCGGCGTTGAGGCACGACAGCGCCAGGTTATATACCTCTCTTATACCATCTATACCACCGCAAGCGGGACCGGCAGTTGGGGGGGGGGGGGGGGGTGCCTCCCGCCCGTTCGCCTAAAAATATCGCGAGGGCCGCCGCTACGGATGCGACTAGAGGCACGCTAGAAACAGGAGACGGCCGTGAAAACCCGTCATCGGTGGGCCGAGTGCCGTTCCTTGGAGGGGCTTTTGCCCCAGTTGCTGGAAATGAGGGCGCACGTCACCGCCACTGGCCCGTTTGCCCCTGCATCGTCGGTCGTCCCCCAAGCCATAGATGGAGGGGGGTGGCACACACTCCAGTCGGCCAGCGGGCCAGCGAGACAACGAGGCAGACGGTACATAATCGTTGGCCGTCCTCACTGGCCATCGGGCCCCTATAACCCCCAGTCCCCGAGGGGCGGGATCGTGATTGGCCATGGTGGTGGTCTGGCCGTTTTTCGCGTCCGCATCCGCCGTAACCGGACTGTCGACGAGCAAAAAGCTGCTTGCTCGTCTTGTCTCGCCAGCGCCTCCCGCCCCGGCTCGGCTTCGGCCCCCCCCAGGAGTGACGTTACGCGACTCTGGCGTTTGCCTGGTGAGACAGACCATGGCGTCATTGGTCTCTGTCCTGGCCGAGGAAGAGGCAAAAGAGGGAAGCGCCGACGGGGCGGCTAGTGAGTTGGCTCGTCCGGCCGTCCGGCTGAGGAGGGACCAGGTTGGCCTTGACCCCGACGTAGGGAAAACGGGATCCCACATGCGCACCGTCCGCCTTTGTTATGACCCAGTCGTTTTCCGGCCCTGGTATTGTGGTTAAGCATTGGGCAAGTAAGTGCATCTGCATGGGGTGAATGGAAAGCCCCTAAGTGAGCGCATCCAAATTCCAAATTCCGCCCTGTGGTTCTGAACCATGGAGGATACATGTTTTTGCGGAGGCTGTGGGTCTGTTCCGGTCCCAGAAGTCCCCATCCATGCCATGGACCTCCAGGGATCATCTTGGGAGGTGGTTAACATCATAGTAAACCGCTCGACACATGGTGAGTTCCCTGACCATAGAGAGAACACCCAGCAGGTTGCAGGGAGCCTCCGATATTAGCTATTTCCTTACCGGGCTGGTCCAATGTTTGTACTCGCACTCCCTATTTCAGTCCTCTGTCCTGTGCAACGGCGGCCACGTGCGGGCTACTTTCCTACCACCCACTCAGTGCCGTCCCATACGTACCTTGGCTGATTCCTACTCGGGCTCCTACGTACAGTATTGGCTAGGCAGTTTCGCAAACCGAGGCGAAGCAGGCGCTGGCAGGTAAAGGCTGACTCGCCGTCTCGATGGACCGTAGGTACAGCCTCACTGGACGCCCTGACCTATCATGTCTGGAGTGCTGGCTCCCGCTGCCCAGCTCTCCAGCGCTGTTCCTCCGCTTAATGGTGGGGGGTTCTGGCGGAGTACGGCCTAAGCAGCGGAGCGGGACATCCCATTGGGACGCTACCAAGTCCAATAGGGACTAGACCTGCTACGGAGGACTACTAGTACAGTGTTAGGCCCAGCCCCAGCGCTGAGAGTCTCACCTCCATCAGTACATAGGTATCTCTTGGATATGGGAAGTATTGCCCTTAGGGAGAGTGAATGCACCGTGGCGACGCGCAGAGCTGACCGATATGGGGCTGGGGCGCAGGCCGCTGGTGAAGGAGAACCAAAAGCGAGCCCGGGAGATGGATACACCTCCCATAATATTGGCTGACCTCAAATGCACGTAGATCTCATTCATTAGCACCTGGCACAGGCCACGACCTCATGCCTGCAATCCAGCACTCCAGTACCCCAGCACGAGACGCAGCGTCGGGCTCCGACCACCAAGAGGGCCCAAGAAGTTCTCGCTCACTCCGGAGTCCGGGCAGCTGGGCTATTGAAGTCTTCCGTGAGCTGGCCCAATCACCGTACAAGTCTGGCTTGCCGGTCCCCTACTATAGTAGTCCCCTGCCCACCCACGAGGTGGCCACCGCTCTGGCTTGCTAAAACCTAGGTGCATAGGTGCATACTTATGTAGATACCGGTGTTGGCAAGATGCGGCGAACGCCTCCGCGTTTTGTTCCCGTACTCGCTAACCCGGCCGCATCCTTCCCACCTGCGGCATCGTAGTCCTCTCGGGGCTGTGACAAAAGCTGCAGCGGATCTGCTCATCCCCTCCACCCCCCCCAAGATCGACCGTGGGATCGCCCATCATCGTAACGTTGCGTTGGAAGGAAACCGCTGCTTTCCCGGGCGCCCCCTTCCGGCAACTTCCTTGGTGATACCAAACCCCTCGGGGACCCTCCCTCTGTCGAAGCTTGGCCTCGTCGTCTCTGCCCGAACTAACTGCTTGGTGCCCCCCCTTCTCTCGGTCGGATGCTGGTCGGTCTTGGGTTGCATGTGGGTAGCGGGCAAACGGGGCCAGGCAGGCATCCGCTTGCCCGTCGGCCGGTCAGTGCCAAATACGAGCTCGTCTTTCTTTTCCTCACCAGCCAAGGAGGCCGGGGAAGCCAGGACATCTTTCCCGCCAAGTCTTGCCCGCCGTCATCGGTGTGAGACCCCCGAAAATGCGACAGCCCCTGTTGGCTTATCCGCTGCGCCGGGAGAAAGAAAAGGGGTGGGGGGGGGCTGCTTTTCAGGGTCTGTTGTGTTCCCAGAGGAACCAGAAGGACCCTGGAAAGCCGCGAGACCCCAGCTGACGCTTTTGCCTGAATGCCCCGTACGGCTGAAGCTCGTTCCACCTGCATAACCATAGCGGAAGGCGGCTCTTGGGGGACCAGTATCGTGGCGACGAACACCACGGCCGGGCTCGCACGAGGTTCGGCTCCGGTCAGTCGGCTGTTTGGTTCTGACCGTCCCAGCATTCCCACTCGGGTCTGGGGCATGCCATCAGCCTCTTGCAGCCGAATCGCCACTTTGCCTGGCAGCTCACCGCATTCTCCCCGTCGCGCACCACCCTGACCGTCTATTTGCTCAATGTTTCAAACTGCGAACCCGACCCCACCGGGAGGGTCTTCTCCTCGGATGTCGAGCTCGTTTCTCTTCCTTCGCCCGGGCTGAGCGGGGCCTGTCCCGCTCCGGACTGCATGTCCTTTCGCAGCCGCCATCCGTGGCCCCATCCGACCCAGCCGGCCTCCCTCGGTCCTCGGGCGAAGCAGATCAGAATGGCCGCACCGATGAACGCGACTGGGCCAGGATGTTAGCAGCCGACTGCACCACTCCGGCCTCCTGGCACTCACTGTTGCACGACCCGCTCCAGCGCCAACCCCCCTGCGCGTACAAGCGGTTCCCAATCGAGGTGCCGGCCAATCTGTGCAAACCCCGCGTCAGTGGCGTCTCGGGAAAGGCTGGGCTGCCTTAGTGTATCGTCACTCACTGCCCGGCGAAACAAAAGACCATGTATGCCGTGTTGACGCGGTTTCGGGCTTTGGGGTCCAGATTGTAGACATTCGACCGGTTGGCCGTGTGTGCGAAGTTGGCCCCGGAATCCATCATGATGGCCTGGACGATGGGCCCGGCCACGGTGAAGGTGCCGGTGAAAGTCCCGATGACGATGCCGAAGAAGTCGACAGAGAGGCCCAGGATCACGGAAAAGAGCGGCACGAACCGGTCCGTGATGAGCCGGGACCAGACCGGCCCGAGAGAGATGACGCCGAGGCCGATGAGAGAGAACAGGCCGATCTGGAGGGGCGAGTACGCGAAGGGCGGGCCGGCCAGGAGGAAGGTCAGGGTCGTCCAGAAGGACGTGAAGGCCGCGCTCAGCAGGAAGCCCGTCAGGCAAGCCTGCAGGAGCAGCGGCTCCGTGACCGTCAGCTTGAGAATGGTCCCGATCAGCCGGAGGTACGGCAGGTTGGCGTCCTTGGCCGGGTAGTCCGGCAGGAAGAAGAACAGCAGCAGCACGATGAGGTACTGGGCGCCGAAGGCGATCCAGTAGATGTTGCGCCACGACGTGTAGTTGGACACGATGCCCGAGAGCAGGCGCGCCATCAGCAAGCCGAGGGCCAGCGCCGACGTGACCACCGACAGGGAGCTGGCCCTTCGGTGGGGCGGCGCGAGGTCCCCCACGAGAGGCAGCATGATCTGCGGCGTGACGGTTCTGCCGACGGATTAGCCAAAGGAGTCATGATGGTCCACCGGCCCTTCTCAGGGGGCGAAAGAAGGGGGGAGGGGGGGTTAGGCAACTGGGACGTACCCAACACCGCAAAGGAACGAGAGGGCCAAGAAGGCGTTGAAGTTGTTCGTGAGGCACAAGCCGAGCCACTGGGTTCTTAGGTTAGTCGTGTTAGAGGCTCTGGAAGGAGGGGGGGGGGGGGGGGAGGGGAGGGGGTGAATTCAGACGGCGGAAACGCCCGATGAAAACACACACCATGGTCGCCGTCAACCAGACGAGGCCCAGGACGAAGGGGCGCCGGCGCACCTTGTCGCCCAGGGGGCAGACGAACAGCAGGCCGGCGGCGTAGCCGGCCTGGCTGAGCGTGGCGACGGCCGCCGCGCGCTCGTAGCTGACGCCGAAGTCGCGGCTGATGACGTTGAGGATGGGCTGGGCGTAGTAGAGGTTCGCGACGGTGAAGGTACCGGCCTGGGTTGGCACCAAAGGGGCCCGGTCGTTAGTTGTAGTTCGGCCCTTGCTTCTTCCTTTGTTCTTCTTCCCCTCCCAAGGACGCCCCCCCCTCAACGCCCCATGATCCGGTCGAACTTACGAAACCCAGCAGCACGTTCATGGCCAGGGTGAATTGGGGCGGGTTCTGCGGGTCGTACCGACACCGCGGCGGCATCCAGTTCAGCATCTCCACGAGGGAGGACAGCGGCCCCCCTCGCTTCCCGGGCGGGCCGTCGTCTCCCACCGTCGTCGTCGGCGTCGGTGTCGCCGCCGCGCCGTCCGGAGTCGGTTGCGGTGGGCGGGCCTCCTCCCGGGTATTCGTCCCGTCGTTCGCGCGGGCCGGGTCTCTTTCGGCCCCCGTCCGCGGCTCCCACGACGAGTCGGAGCTTCTTGTCATTTGTCGGTACTGGGGGAGAGGGAGGGAGTGTGGGAGGTCAAAGTGGCCCTTCCCACGACCGGCGGCGGCGATTTTCACGACGACGACGACGACTGCCCTGCCTTACGATCTAGGTAGTTATTACTTGGGCTCGACGTCATCAATGACCCCCTCGGGGTCGCTTACCGATCGGCCCCGGACGTCCGATTTCACTAGTCGTATTTTGGGAAGCGAAGATTGGGTTCTGACGAGGGACCAGGGGAAGGAGGGGAAGAGGAGGGCTCTCTCTCTTATGGTTACGCACGAGGAGGAGCCGCGCTCCGGTCGCGGCTCGGTGGACGTTTGTTTCAATCTTGACAGCCTCCCCCCTCCCCCGCGCCCCCTGGAAGCACGGGGCCGGCGTCTCAGTCTGCTCATACGGGGAACAGCCATCTCGCTCGCTTGCCGACCCGGGCCGAGAACAGCCATGGGTGGGTCGGGGAGGCGTCCAGAGGGAGGGCGTCGGCTCGAATCCCCCCCCGAAGACCTATTCCGTGGCTTGGCCGATGACTACTACATTCGGGCCTGACTTGCGACTGGGGGTCGCATCCGCCCCGCTAAGCGCCGCAATCAGCGGGCTGCAGCCAGAGAGAGCTCGCAGATTCCGATATCGCCAACCCGCGGTGCATTTCCCCCCCCCCTTCGCCATGGGTACATAGGTAGCTAAACGCCGGCTCATGTATGCAGAGACACGTCGCCAAAAACCGCTCGTCCGTATCATGGCCTGCCACTTGTCGGGCCCGAGCCGTTATCGCATACCCGGAAGCCCCACACCCCCGGCAGACCGTCCAAGGAGATGGCCGGGATCCTCCTCCAGATCGAAGCACTTTGCTTTGTTTCCCGCGCGTCCTGGGCAAAAACCGGGTTGCTTCTTGAGGCCAAGGGAATCTCACACTTGAATTCTCGTCCTCCCAACTCCCGTCAAACCAGGCCGGGTCACGCACCGCCACACCGTGTGCGCAAATCAACCCCCCCCCTCTCTCGCCAGCGCGTCCACCACTACCTTCATGACGGGGCCGGGCAGGCGCAGCAGAGCCCCGCGCATCCGGATAAAGGATGCCGAGTCGCCCGCCTTCCGTTCCTGGGCGAAGAACTCGCATGACCTGGGTGAACCCTCTCGCAGCTGGAGATGTGGTTTGGTTGTGTTAGCATGTGTCTGGCAGTGGAATTATTACCAAGCTGGAACCTCCAAGGCATGAACTAAGCTGGTCCGAACCGGAAAACATGATCCCCCGAGATACGAGGGTGCACGTCCAGCAATACGTCCAGGATATTACGTTTCGATTGAAGAAGTAGGTACCTGGGTTGCAAAGCTTTGTGTTAGCAAGGGCATGTGAAGTAATGCAAACCGGCATAACACGAGTGTCGCTCCCATCATCCGGTCTCCATGCGATAGAAATGCTCTTCAGTTCATAGACTGCCATCTAGTCGTCGGGTATCAGTTCCCTGGTTCTCCTTGGTTCCCATCACCTCGGTGATCCGTCCGGCTTGATCCCTTCTCCGCCCTCAACTCCTCGAGGCAGTCCAGAACGTCTATCCAGTTGTTGCAATCCACCAGCTTGCCCCTTTCCTTCTTGCTCAGCAAAGACTTTTTGTCGGGCCCGTAGCCGGGGCCCGTCATCTCGGTTAGGTGATGCACGCCCAGCTTGAAGGGCAGCGGTGCCTTGGCCACGCGATCCAGGAATACATCCACGGCTTCCCACGGACAGGTCTCGTAGCCGGCGAACAGGGCTGGGTTGGCGAGCAGCGCGCGAGCGGACATGAGGCCGGCCAGGTTGGGCAAGTGCGGCAGTTTCCGGGGTGCCGCCACGACGGCGCCTGTCTCGGCGTTGTCGTGGGCGGTGGTGAAGGTGGGCACGGCGTCGAGCAGGTGGCTGGTGTAGGGCAGGGTGCTCAGCGTGAACACGTCGCCGCTGACGAGGATGGGGAGGCGCTTCCCAAAGGTCTCGGTGAGCAGCTCGAGGGCCTCCAGGTTGATGGGGGCGCTGGACGGCGTGGAGCGGGTGCGTGGGTGGATGGTCAGCCAGTCGACGTGGCGGCGGCCGGCGGCGTCGTCGCCCAGCACGGTGGCGACGAAGTCCATGGTCTTGCGCAGGTCGCTGTGGACGCGGATCTTGACGCTGACGCTGCGGCCCCGGGGGCTCTCGCGGTCGGCGGCGGCGAGGCCCACGGCCCAGCCGTCGGCGGCGAGGCGCGCGCGCGTCTCGACGACCATGTCGCGGACGAGCTCGCGCCGCTCCATCAGCGCCGCGCCGAGCGTCTCGGCGCACGCCCACGACTGCGGGCAGCCGCAGTTGAGGTCGACGCCGTTGACCCACGGGGCGGCGAGGGCCGAGGCGCGCGCGAGCTCCCGCGGCGAGTTGGCGCCGAACTGCGCGATGGTGGGCACCGCAGGCCCCGCCGTTGACACAGTCAGGTCGCTGTCGCGCGCCACGGCCGAGCGGTTGAACTCCTTGGCCAGGATCATGGGCGTCCAGCACAGGTCGGTGCCATAGTGGTGGACGGTCTGGCGGAAGGCGAGCTACACGACGACGGCGGGAACCCGTTTGAGAATGTCTTCCTGGGCTGGGGTGGTAGGCAGAGAGGCCCGGACCGCACTCGTACCTTGCTGTATCTCACCATAGGCGCGCAGGCGTAAAGAAACCGGCCTTGGGCTTTCGCCGCATCAAATATCTTGAGCGGGCTTGCCGCCAAGATGGCTGCGATCAGCAGGAAATAATATTACGGGTGGCTCGCAGCACGGAGAGCCAAAACGGGATGCGGAACCTACTGCAGGGTAGGGAACGACGCCCTTTCCTCGTCTTGGAAGAAATCCATTCTTCTCTGTCTCTTTTTTTCGCTCCTTCTTTTTCCGGCGGAGACGGAATGCGACCTCACATACTCCGTATTAATGTGTTCGACGGCGTCCACTGCAAAAGTCGAGGCCGCCGTCGCAACGACACACGAGGGTCGCGTAGCGGGGCCGAACACAGCAAGAGTGGACTTGGAGGGGCAGCGACCGGCTATTTGAATACATAAGTGCATACATGTACATAATGTAAGTACAAAAGTATCGTATTCTACTAAGAGAGCCCTGTGTGCCAGCACTACCTAGCATCCATCTTCAGCTTCCGATCTGCGGGAAGGAATAGTGCACAAGTGTATTTATTTAGGTAGAAATTTATGTGAGCTGTTCGTACACCGACGGATGCGCAGTATCTTCTTGACTGCCAGCGTGCCGCGCCCGTACGAATTGGTTGCCAGGAGAGAAAGCCATGGGAGCTTTCTTGGCTGCAGATGATTTCCCGCCTGACGACCGCACTGGAGACATGCAACACGGGAAATAATACAGTCAGTCACCCGACCAAAGTTCTCGCAGGCCCAACAAGGTGGCCGCCGGCCGGGGCTAGTAGGCGCCCGTCAGAGATCAAATACAGCCGAGATCCAGATTCTTCCGTCCACTCAGGTACGGGAATCCCTCGAGGACTAGTATATACGATACGATACGAGGCTTGGGCTCTTGGAACGGCGGTCCACTTGTCAGCAGGCAGCAACATGGGCCAACTCGCCCAGCTTCCATGCCAGTACCCCGTGCGTGCCTGTGGTCACGACGACGCCAGTTTCGTTTCCATCAGGCTGACGCCTCGTTTGCTCGGGACGCCACCAGCCGCCCCCCTCCCCGTTGGTCGCACGTAAAAACCGTTGATCGCTGCAGCACTGCCGCCCACGGCGGGCTGCAGGGCAAGGCGAGAGAAGGCTCGCTCGCATGCCTCGGCTGCGAAGCGACGCTACCCCCCCCCCTTCCCTTGCCAGCAGTCGTGATCTTCCTCTCTCCTTTCGTCCAAAAGGGCGGCGGCGCATCGACTGCCCCCCATGGCCATGGACCAGTCCATGTTAGAACGGGCGCATGCTTGACGTAAAATCACGTCACGGCGTTGATTATGGACGGCTCAACAGTTCTCATGTTTCATTGGTGACCCAGCCCGGGCAAAGCGATATAACGCTGGTGCGAAAGGCCGTCCCTGCGCAACCCAGCGAGTGTCGTCATTGCCAGCCCAGGCCAGTTCGGGCCGTGGCCAATCAGCGCCGCCCAACCTCTCGGCCTCGACTCGGAACAGGCAAAGGAGCGACCGCTACCACGTTTCCGGTTTCCAGCCCATTTGCCCATCCCGCACCCTCTCTCGATGCCATCATTGCCATGGCCCGTTTACAAATCCCTGGGGGGGCGGGAACAACTGACCGGTTGGTGTCCCCTCCCCCCCTGGTCCCCCGTGCCCCCCCTCTGATTGGCCTCCCCGTCCACGTCACGATCCGATGGGGAGGGGGACACACGCTATTGAGTGCTGTACCGGCGTCCGCAGAAGCCTTAGTTGCCATGTAGCTACCAGATGGGCCAGACAACGAACCATCTTTTGCCATGCGAGCCATGTACGGAGTGCGGCGGGAACCAAAACAGGCTCACAGACTGAGCCGCCCACACCCCCCCTATCCTCGCCGGCAGCAGCCATCCCTCCCTCTTCATCCCTGCCTCTATAGCTGGCGGCCAAGAGCCGATGCGACTATGGCTGGGGTGCAGGAGGGATCCCCCGCGTGAGGAGCCGCCTTGTCGGTCTGGGTTTGGCAGGTCCGGGCCAGGTCGACGCTGAAAAGAGAATCGAGGGCGACAAACAGGGCCGGGCCTCCGCCATCATCACACTGCATTTAAAAGACTGTCGGGTGATCTCACCCTCGGCCGTGTCCCTTCTTATCCACCCTCCCTGCCACCCCTCGAACCACTGCAGGTGTGTGGCACCCATGAGAATTCGTATTCCGATAACGATGGGCCCATTGAAACTCTGAGCCATCCTCTCAGCTGCCCCGACATGACCTTCACCAAGATGCCGCCGCGCAGTGGCACCGAGCCCCAGCCTGGATCATGGAGCCCCCCCCGGCGGCCGCGCTTCGATTCCAATAATACCGCCGACCGCCTGCGCGAGGGCCTTCCCTCCTTCTCCCGGAACACCATCACCAAAGGCCGCCGCTCCATCTTCCAGGAAACGGGCCTGAGCGACCACGAGTCCGCCGCCCACATTGGCGCCAAGGAATTCGGCCAGATCACCGGCCTCAACTCGGACCCCTCCTCGCCCGTGGACGGCAGGCCATCCGACCGCGCCGAAACATTGAAATCAAAGACAAGGTGGATATCACGACTGACTGCCCTTCGTCCACGCGTTAAATCCCCTGCCAGTGCGCCGCCGCCCCCGCCGCCCGCCATGTCGAGTCTGGCCCGTGTCTCCATGCTGGCCCTATTTATTGCCGTGGTCCTGCCCGCCGTCAGCTACCGCAATGGCCACACCAAAGTCGAAATGAGCGGCGCCGACGCCGGCGTCATCCGGAATGGGCCCTCGGTCGTGCTCAACAGCCGTGCCGACAGCCCCGTCGACGTATGCCTACGATGGGCACACCAATGTGAGGGACGCCGTCTGGCCCCCCCCCCCCCGGTCGCCGGACACGCTACTGACAAGCAAGCAGCGGCCCTGGTCAACGGCACCATCTACGTCTACGGCGGAGAGACGAAAGACAAGGGGGACGAGAGCGGAACCTGGAGTCAGTTTGCCGTGTCCGCCCGACACGAACGCAGCACACCAATGCTGACGATGCACTCGCAGACAACAACCTGCTGATATTGGATACCACCAAGTCCTGGGACATCTCGTCGCCAGCTTTGACGGGCCTCCCGCGGCCGTCCGGACCGCCCGAAGTCGCCTTGGGCTACCTGTGGCATGACTACAACAACCTCTACCTTTACGGCGGCCAGTTCGGCGAGAACCCGTTTGTCGAGCCCGGGCCCAACTCGGTGTGGCAGTACGATATCGCCGCCAAGTCCTGGAACGAGTTCAAAAACCCCGAGACCTCGGCCGGCAACTTCTCGAGCCCCGCGGGCCTTCCCGTCCAACGCTCGGCCGAAGGCGCCGGCATCTCGGTGCCCGAGTTGGGCCTCAGCTGGTACTTTGGCGGCCACCTCGACATGCACACGACCCCAGGCTGGTCCAACCAAGTCGCCCGCGTATACCTGAAGAGCCTCCTCGAGTTCACCCACCCCGGATACAACAACCCGGGCGTGGACTCGCTCCACTCGACCGGCGCGGGCCGCGAGGGCGCATACCGCAACATCACCGAGGGCGGCATCCAGGACGAGTCGGGCTTCTCGGAGCGGGCCGACGGCGTGCTCGTGTTCGTGCCGGGCTGGGGCCCCAGCGGGATCCTGCTGGGCCTCGGCGGCGGCACCGTGACGAACCAGGACACCGAGGCCGACTTCAGCAGCATGTCGACCATCGACGTCTACGACATCGAGAGCAGCACCTGGTACCACCAGGAGACGACGGGCACGGCGCCCGGCGTGCGCGTCAACCCGTGCGCCGTCGTCTTCTCGGCCGCCGACGCCAGCTCCTTCAACATCTACCTGTACGGCGGGCAGAACCTGCTGCCCGTCGCCGGCCAGACCCAGTACACCGACATGTGGATCCTGACGGTGCCGTCCTTCACCTGGATCAAGGTCGACCTGGACGCCGACGGCGAGCCCCCCGCCCGCGCCGGCCACACGTGCCACGCCCGCGACGGCCAGATGCTCGTCGTCGGCGGCTACATCGGCCAGAACGACGACTGCGAGAAAACGGGCGTTTTCAACTTTGACGCGTCGACGCTGCGGTGGCGGGACCGGTTCGAGGCCGCCGACCACCCGGCCGACATCCACCCGGAGAACAACATCCTGGCCGACAGCTACGGCTACAAGGTGCCCGAGGCCGTGCAGCGGGTGGTGGGCGGCGACGGCGACGGCGGGGCCACGGCGACGCAGCCGGCGTCGGGCCCCGCCACCAACGGGCCCTTCAAGACGGGCCGGCCGCCCGTCTTCACCGTCACGCAGTCCGGCAGCGCCGCCACCATCACGTCGGGCGGCGGCGGCGGCGGCGGCGGCGTCTCGTCCTCGGGGGAGCCCAACGGGGGCCTGATCGCGGCGGGCGTCATCGCGGGCATCCTCGGCGTCCTGGCCGCCTACCTGGGCTTCTGCGCCTGGCTGTACCGGCGGCAGGTGCGCGCCTACAAGAAGCACATGGCCATGGCCAACCGGTACGGCGGCCCCGACGCCGACACGGCCGGCGGCATGGCGGCGGCGGCCGGCGGCGGCTTCCGGGAGAAGTGGCGGCGGCAGCGGCAGCGGCAGGCGGGCGACGGCGCGGCGGCCGAGGGCGAGCAGTTCGCCTGGGTCGGGCAGCAGCTGCTGGCGGAGCCCAAGACGAGCTCGGACCCGTCGTCGGCGGCGAGCACGAGCAACGCGCCGCACCACGGCGCCCGGCTCTGGCCCGGCGACGACCGCGGCGGCAGCAGCAGCACCCCCACCCCCACCACCAACCCCTGGGGCTACTACGACACCCCCGCCGCCACCACCACCACCACCACCCAGACGCCCGGCGGCAGCAGCCGCGACAGCGGCGGCCCCCAGCGCCACAAGAGCAGCGCGACGCGCAGCACCGCCTCGGACCGCTCCGCCGACGGCCTCCTCGACGGCCGCGAGCCCAACTTCTTCAGCGTTGTCCTCGGCCCGCGCCGCGCCCTCCGCGTCGTCAACGGCATGGAGGATCCGTAGTTCGCCTCGCGCGCGCGTGTGTGACGTTGAGCCGTTCCCTTGTTTTTTTTTTTTAATTCATTTTGGAAAGGGGCCCGGGGGCCCGCCCGTGGGACATGGGAGGGAAGAGAAGAAGAAACTTGTCTCTCTCCCCTTCCCACGGCTGGTCGCGGGCACATCTGTATACACTTGTAGTTTTAAAAGCAACGCTACGAATAATGAGTCCATGCGAACCCACCCAACCGAAATTTCGAACCCGCGATGATAACCATGGCTTTTTGGGACGGATGGCCGAAGTGCCGTACGGCTACGTGGAAGCCGACATTGGCGTGCCCTCGTGGTGAGGGGCCAAACTCTTACGAGGCCGGCCCCCTAAGAGTTAGTTCCCTTGTTCTGCAGCAGCAAGTAATCTACGTCCGAGTTCCTAGCGCGACGGCGAATGGACGTGGACGAAAGACGCGGGAGACGGTGCCTCGTTGCCTCCTGCGCAGACCCCGTCCGCTCATCGTTTCGCCAAGTAGGGGAGGGTGGAAATAGTGTATTGCTGCTTGTAGTATTTCCACCACATAATCGCTATTTTGGTCCGCGTTCCGACGTTTCCCCTTCCCTCCGTGCAATCTCTCTCTCTCAAACGCGCCTCTCCTCTTTCCGTGGGTATGCTCGTCTTCCCTAACCACTGAACGCCGGCACTGCTCTCGGCAGAGAGAAATAGAATTTTTTTCCTCTGGTCCAATGCGGGCTTCGTACGATAACTGCCACGGCGAGCCGGGGCTGCCTTCATCCCAGTGGCAGACCCGCCCGTCTCTCTCACGGCGGTCGCTCGCGGCTGGTTTATGCTCATGTGTGTAACGAGTCTCGACTCCGGCGCCAAGATGCGCACCCGTCTCGCTGGTAATGTGAATCGTAAAACACCCCTCGCTTGCGGCGGTGCCCAAAGGATATAATACATGTTGAAATCAAGAAGGGTGGCGAGGTTCCGGCCGTGTGAAGCAGCAACATATATTGCACGGCCTGCTCCTGCGTCAAGGCCGGCCAAGGGGAGAATCCACGTTCGTGACGTCATGGCCCGAAGTGCCCTTTTTCTCGGCCGGCCTCATTCGCATACCTCGCCTTCGTCCGCATCGCTACTCGTACGCTGCCGTTTTTGGTCTTCGATCTCTTCGGGCAACGACTCGTGTGCTTTCCTCTTAGAATCGGGGCTGAGTAGGCCGTCTCCGTTTTCGCTGTTGGCGTTCTGCGTGGAGGTGTGGGTGGCTGGAATGTTTGCGGCCTCTTTCAATGCCACATCTGAATCCCCGGGCGCCGTTTGCGATGCCTCCTCGGCCGCCGCCGCTTCGACCGTATCGCGGTCCTTCATGGCGACATCGTTCGTGCCCTCGCCGGTGCCGTTAGCCTTGGGCGCAGGGCTCAGCATGTTGTGGTCTGTTCTAGGGGTCGCGTTGGTGCTGGAGCCCTCGCCGCTCTTGCGCGTGGCCTCGAGGCTGAATTCGGGACTGCCCTGGTAGGGGTTGTCCTGCTTTCGCAGGGGGTTTTCCTTGTAGAATTCGTTCAGCACGGCGATGGCCTGGATGATGCGATCCGTGTTTCCCTCGAGCGCCTCGTACCAAGGCATGCCGTCGACGTCATCGATACGCTCGCCGGTGAAGTTGCTGGAAAAGAACAGGCTGGCAATGGTGATATCGCGGGACTCCATGATCAGGGGCAGCGAGGTCAGGCAGGCGTCGCTGCAGAAAGCCCAAGCGGCGTGCCGGAGGCGTTTGTTGTGGATGGCGGCAACGCGCTCCAGCATCTTGTAGAGCTGGCTGTATGGGTGCTGGATGATCAGGTCGAAGGTCAGGGCCTCGAGCATGACTTCCTCGTACATCAGGATGCTGTCCCGCCAACGCCAGTATTCCTTGGACTGCTCATCAATGATGAGCTTGGCGTTCTTCTGGGCCACTTTGGCCACGGCAATGATGATATTCTTCGTCTTGGTGCAGTTTTCTTCCGTCTTGTTCGCTAGGAAGAGGGCAGTGGCGGCGATGTTCTGGCGACGGGATGTCAGCGTGCTGCCAGGGGAGGAACAGGTCAAGAGGGCCGCGCCCGTCCCGTGACTTCTGTCGCCGGGGAAGGGACGGACGCAGTGCAGCGCGGGAGCTGGGACGGGGCCACGAGCAAGGGCCAAGGCGGGCACGAACTCACATAGTGGTGGATGCCTAGCTTCTCGTCCATGCTGAAGCGCATGTAAAAGCGATGGAAGAAAACACCGGCCACGTAGAGGGTGGTCTGCGGCAGCTCCAGCAGGATGCCGGCCTGGTAGATGAAGTTAACACCCTTGGCGCGGCGCAGGCGCACCTCGGCGGGGCTCATGCCGTCGATGATGCTCGGGCAGCTGGCGACCTCATCGCGGGTGAACAGCCACTGGTTGGCCATGGGGGCGGGCGGCCTGGCGTTGCTCGTCGGGGCGGGAGAGGGTTGCGCGCCACTGTGACGCGACTGGGGGCGCGAGGACTCGTTGCGCTCGCGGTAGGGGGCATGGGAGGGCGGCGGCGTGGGAACGGCGGGAGGCACGTCGCGAGGTCGTCGTGAGGGCGAGCGCGAGCGCGAGGGTCGGGCGCCGTTCGAGGGAGGGGAGGGCTGTTTTGGAGGTTGCGGTTGGCGGGAGGGCGGTAGGTAGCCTTCACGTGCGGGTGGTCGATATCTGTCGATGCTCGCCATGGCGGATCTAAGATGGATAGGTTGTTGTCGGGAGGCGGGCTGGTGCCTTCCTTGGACCCCGGTACCTAGTCCCAGATTGCTTTTTTGAGTTCGCCAGGGCCGAGGGCAATCGTGGCGAAGGCCGAGAGAGGCAAGGCGGCTGCGATTTCCGAGGGGCGTTTGTGCGGGATGGAATGGGAGAGCGGGAAATGGATGTTGCTAGTGGCCGGGTGGGAAGTATTATGGTAAGTACACTGGAGACGGAGACGGAGACGGAGACGGAAGCGTCGTCAACGGAGGAGGGCTGGATCGAAAGATGGGATGGATGCTCGAGTGGCTCGGCTCGCTCCCCAGGTCGTGCGAAGTTTTCAGCGATGCTCGTCCCCAAGACTGGTTACGAGCGTCCAACGAAAAGAAGGGCAGCGGCTGCCATGACACGAGCAGTCAGAGGGAAAGCAGGACGTGGCTACAGGGTTTCCTCTCTCTCTCTCTCTTTCTCTCGAGGGGTTTAAAGGAATCCAAGGTGGGAAGAGCAAGCGGGCGTAGGAAATATCTTGGAATGCGATTCTTCGCAAGCACGCTAGGCAACGTTAGCAGTCAAGCAACCAGACGAACTTACTACTTTGGCGGGTTAGGTACCTCATCCAACTGGATCACAGTACCGTCACGGTATGAATTCCACCATAGACCCGCTACGACCGCCCGGGGCGACGGATCCTCCAATGTACTGACTGCCCGCTCGCGAGCTGGTCCGGGTTCATCACATAGTAATTAACTACTGTGCACTGCATATTCGTAGGTAGGTAGTGGATGAGAGGGATCTAGTCGAGGAATGAGATGAGGTATGTCAGTAAATAATGTAAGGACTTGGAAGGGTGCCTAGAGAGAGGTACATACAGTACGGATTCCCTCCAGGCCTCGACGGGATTCCATGGGTGCCATATCCCTGGCCTCTATTAGAGGAGAGCCCTTTGCCGGTGGCGCCTTGGGGGCATGGGGCCCACATGGGACGTCGTGGGCCATGAACGGGGGTACAGGCAGGGCTAATAGGCAAAATGCGCATCGATGCGGACTCCTGTCGTTACTACACATATCGGGGGCTTACATAGGCCGCCACATCGATTTTCTAGGGCATAAAGGTATCTAGGTAAAAAGGTACTCACATTCATACAAAGTAGGGTTGTCCTTAATGCTCTCGCCTGGGTGCCTGAGTAAGTACAGGCTGGTTAGGTACTTCTATAAGTACATGATGCTGGAAACTGAAGTAATGTAAGCCTTACGGGGCATCTATACTATACGGCCTAGGTACTACTCCATTCTTCAGGTCCGACCCACTCGCTCGACTTGTACCGGCTGGCGCCTGGTGGTCCGTCTGTATCTAATAGATAGATGAGGAGATACTTAGGGCGAGAAACCGTAGAGCTTTTGGGAAGCCAACTCCAAGTCGTATGGAACGCCTCTAATCTTTGGCGCAAGCAAAGGGCTATCCACCCAATGGCACACGGCAGCACCCAGTAAACCATAGGAAACATAATTGGTGTATAGGAGGAACACATGATAATCGACCGTGGGAATGCTTCATGTGGTTCCTTCTACGTAGTATTTGGGGGGGTATCTCGTCATTCCCTGCCTGTCGGGCGGCGCAGGGGCCGGCTATGGCTGCGAGACCGTCAGAGGGCCGCGTTATCGTCGCGGCCCCAGAGCTTCACGGTCCGGTCGTGGCCGCCGCTGACAATCCACTTGCCGTCCCGGCTTACGTCCACGCTGGCCACCGGGCTCGTGTGGCCGTTTAGCGTCTGGATCAGGGTCCAGTCGTCGGCCGAGAAGATCTTGACCGTCTTGTCGAAGCCGGCCGACACCAGGAACGTGCTCGACTTCCGGGGGAGCCGGTGGCCCTGCGCATCCACCCCCGGCTCCGCGCCGCCCTCGAGGGGGTCGTCCAGGCCCTTGTACCACCGCAGGTCCGACACGGCGCTCTTGTGGGCGCCGATGCCCCCCGTCCTTTGCACCTTGCGGACGTCCCAGCATTTGATCCAGCCGTCGGCCGAGCCCGTCAGGACGCGGTGGCCGTCGGAGCTCCAGTCCAGGCCGTGTATCGGCTTCGTGTGCCCGTCCATGTGCCCGTCGAGGATCATGACGGTCCGGCCCGACCGCACGTCCCATATCCTCCCGATGTGGTCCAGTCCCGCGCTGGCCAGAAGCGAGCCGTCCGTGTTGAAGCTCACGGCGAAAACCCCCCGCGAGTGGCCCTCTTGGAGTAATAATTCGGTCGTCGTCTCGACATCCCATAGCCGCCACGATGTATCTTCGCTCGCCGTCGCCAGATACCGCCCAGAGGGGTGGAACTCGGTTCGGCAGACCCGGGCATTGTGCCCTTGCAGCGTGGACAACGGCGTGTCCTGCTCCAGACTCCACAAGTTGACGTGGCCTTCGGCGCCGCCCGAGGCCAGGTTGACGGAGCCTGGGCTGACGCCCCTTTCCGGCAGCGTCGCCCCCGGAAACCAGCTGATGCCGCCGATCCTGTCGGTGTGGCCTCTCCACGTCGCCTTCTCCTCCATGCTGGGGATCTCAATCAGCTTGATGGAGCCGCCCCAGTTGCCCGCGGCGACCATCTCGCCGTTGGGAGATATCCTCGTCATGCTCACGTTCCGGTCGCCGGCCGTCTGGCTCCCCTGCAGCTCAAAGGCCTGCAGGCGCTCCTTGATCTGCTTGCGGAACTTGACGTGGGCGCGCAGCGGGATCCCGCTGTCTTCCTTGAGGGCGGCCACGCGCCGTTTCGCCCGCGGCAACGAGTAGGTGGCCATGTTCTGCCGCGCCTGCAGCAGCTCGTCGCTGCCCTGTGTGTAGAATTCCTCTTCTTGTTCGTCCTCGTCGGCGTCGGCGTCGGCGTCGGCGTCTTCCATCTCGACGTCGGCCGACTCGCCGCCGGCCGCGGCCTGCTCGGCCTGCACCGTCAAGAGCTCGCGGAGCCGGTCGCGCCGGTCGGCCGGGCCTTCGCCGAACAGGGTAATGGGCTCGCCGAGCTCCCGGAGCTTTGCGCGAACGCGGCCATCGTCGGTGGGCACGGCAATGGTGGCGGCGCGTCGCTTGCGCTCGAACTGGGATAGAAGGGCCGAGGCCTTCTCGGGGGCGATGCCGGCGCCCGCCGAGGGAATATCGTAGTCGTTGTCGGTGGGCAGATCCTCCAGATTGATCCCGCGGTCCTTTGGACATGTTAGTCGTGCGCTCGTGACTGTGCCGGGGCGGCGTAGCTCTACCTCTTGCACCTCCTCCACATACGCCTGCCGCGACGGGTGCATCATCTTGGGCCTGGGGGGGGGAGGTGTGAAGAAGCGAATGCTGGGTAATGCGGGCCGTGGAATTGCTGTCTACCAAGAACGCCGCCGGGTAGAAGGGCTGGCTTGTGATGGGACCGTAGCGATACAGTGTACGCGAAACGAGGCAACGCGACCAAAGATTTGCGCAGGCGAGCTAGAGAGAGAGAGAGGTACTTGCGCAGCATAAAGTCATTCCAGGATCCATTGATAGCACCCACGGAAAGCATGGAAGCTTTGGTGGGGCAATAACTGGCTGCTTGAGCGTGCACTTACATAAACCCAAACAACATACCAACCGCTCAGGTTCGGGCAACGGGCTATCAGTCACGACGAGCACCTGCCGGAATGGCTTCAATCCCCTTGCATCTATCTGATCCTATCGGTCATGCCAGGAACATTGCTCGTAGCTTAAGTATGCCGAATTTGGGCCATGGGCCTGCTAAACAACCCCCCCCAAACCGGGAAACGCAAGCAGTCCTCGGTGGCATGGGACGCACATGTATTGCAGTATGTAATATCCATGATCACCAACCCGACCTAGTACCTGTGCCTTGGCGAATGCGAGATCCCATACACACGACTCCAACTCTAACAAGGCCCGAAACCCTGGTCTACTCAAATACTTCGAACCCAACCAGGTGCGGAGCGACGGAGTCGGTCGATGCACCAAACACCACGTCGTTCTCGCCCTCTTCGAATCCATCGACCTCGATGGTGAGGCGCCCCGTCTCGAACCAGTTGCCTCCCGAGATGGGGAAGGCCCATCTCTTGGCCTCACCACCATTGACGCTGATGGTCATGTTCCGCGTGTTGGATCCCCAGTTCCAAGCAGTCCCGAGGGCCACTTCGTAGTTGATATAGTCCACGCCCAGCAGTTTGGCGCCGCCGCAGGAGGCCTGGACCCCGCTGAAGCTTATACTCGCCTCGCCCTCGAGGTCCACCACCTTGCTGTTGGCAGGAAGACATTCGCCCTCGCCACAGCTCTCCAGCCTCGCCGCGCCGCCGCCGATTACTGCGTCCCCTACCGCGTGGTAAGAAGTCGACGTGGGCGCCGTGGCGTTGGCAATGTCGGAGAGAACAAGGAGCTTCAACTCGTGGCCTGCCAGCTCCATGGTCTGCACGCCGCTGAGCTGCCCCAAGTCTTTGGCGGCCCAGACGTCGCGGGCGTCGGCCGAGGCCACGCCGGCGGCGGCGAGATCGACCTGGACCGTCTGCGAGTCGTTGCGCCAGTTGGCTATGCCCAGCACCATGCGCGAGTCCGAAAGCTCGCCGGCCCAGATGTCCCACTCCTCTTCGGTGTACCTTCGAACCAGCTGGGCCTGCTTGCCCAAGGGGTCCTGGTTGATGGCGATGACCTCTGCGTTGGATAGAATGTCGAGCGATGACTGCCCAGTCAAAGTCGGGTCGACGGGGCCCCCAAGCATCAGCGGCGACTTGTTGATCGCCCACATACCAAAGTGGAAGCGCTCCTCATCGGCAGACAGAGCATCAAGGCCAACGCTGGTTGGCGGGTTAGTACGCAGTCACGTAGCGGTACACACGACGCGGCACTCACATCAACATGTCCATGTCAGCATATGCACCGACGGTGGTATGTCTGTAGAACGGCACGACCTGGTTGGTAATGCGCCAAATGCTTCGCCATCCATTGTAGATATCGTTGCTGATCCGGTACGCGTTGCTGATGGCGCCGCCCCTGAAACCAAAGCGTTAGTGTCAATACTGCGTGCCCGGGTCGGTGGAAGTGTCCTACCATGTTCCAAGATCATAGCCCACACCCCATTGGCAAACAAAGTAGGCAATGTCGCGGTCCAGGGACTCCAAGACGTCCGCCATTTTTTGGAAACGAGTCGGCGAGATCGCTTCCTCGGAGTGATAGTCTACCATGGTCGTATCGTTGATGGGGTAGCAATTATCGTATCTACGCCCAGTGTCAGCATTGGCCCGCGACTGACCGGGTTATTGACTTACTTCAACGAGTCGCCGCCCCATTCCTCAAAGGCCTGAGCATCCTGCTCCTCGTAGCCTAGTTGCTATCAGCGCGAGGCTCCCAGCCGGTTCTCTCGCAAGGGATGTCCACGTACCGAGGCTGGCAGGCAACACCTCGCTGCCGCACTGCTTATACCCCGCCCCTGAGTACAGGCCAAAGTCCAGGCCCAGTGCGTGGATGAAGTCTCCGAGGGCCTTGCCGCCGCTGGGGAAGACCGTCTCGTTCCACTGCATGCGGCCCTGTTCGTCCCGCTCCTCCGAGTTCCAGCCGCAGTCCGTGGTGACGATCTTGTAGCCCAGGTCCGCCAGCCCGGTATCGACGAGGGCCTTGGCGTTGGTCTGGATGTCCGTCTCATTGACGTTGCAACCGTAGTAGTTATAAGAGTTCCAGCCCATGGGCGGCGTTTGGTAGCGGAAATTCTTTGCCTGACCAACATGGCCCAGGGCAAGGAGCGCAGCGGCAGTCAAAGGGAGGGCGGCCATGGTAGCAACAGTATTTGAGACGGGCTAGCCTCTACGCGCTTGGGTAGGTTTGGCAGTTTGCCTATCCGTGAAGGTCTCCTGTTTTCTTACAAGCATGCTTCATGACCACCGCTTTTATAGCCGTCGCATATGTACAAACAAGACGGGAGCCACTCTCGCTGCCCTCGTTCGTCACTGCGGCACGCTTCGGTTTCCCAACCCCGAATGCTCATGTTACATTCTGGGGCGATTTTGCCGTCTTGGACATGCCATACTTGGTCTTGGAAGCCAGAGGGACCATTGGCTGTTTTGTTCTGGACCTTGACGTTTGCGGGGAAAGTCGTTGCCCCATTTTCCCCAGATCTGGGGTTACAAGCGGCCCTATGAGAGAGCATTCCGCTGCAATTGGTTTCCTGGTTGGCCGAGCATAGACGTCGACTCTGGTCCTTCCAACCCGAGTCCCGACGTGGGTAGTGCCTCGCATTTCTCCCGAAGCAGTGGCAATGGTGGTTTCTCACTGCAACTATGTGGCGCTCCGGCGTAGCTCGATGGTTGATGCTCCGGGGAGGCGCGGGAGTAAGCAGTAAGTATCCTCCGCAGAGTATTCCGCCTATCCCGCCCGCGTGTAGCAGACGGTACGATGCGCTCGGCGAGAAACTCGGTGCCATTTGGCCATTGGATCAAGGCACAATGAACACATCTCGAGTCAACACCACTTCATTATCGTGTAGACAGAGCCAAGGATACATGGATGTACAAGATCCGCGGGGCTGCTACCAGAGAATGAACACGCCGGATGGTATGATGGGTGACGGTGAATCCGGATCGCAAAATCTGAATACCCGACTGATCTTTGGGTTGAATCTCCTGAAGCCACCGACCTCAAGAGCTCTGATCATGTACCAGCAAAGGCATGCGAGGTTACGTACTGCGCGGTGAAAAAGGTCGGCCTGGCAGCATTTATGGTCTTGGCGCTGCCGGCCGAAAACCGGGCTCGACTGCATGAATGGTCACTGTTCTCGTCCAGTGCTTGAGATGGCAAACACTGCGGCTAGTCGGCCCGTCAGACATGCATACGCCGTGAGGCCGTCTCGTTCAAAAAACCGCCTCGATTGCCCGAAGCGGAGCATGAACGGCAGTGGGCAGGTGGGCATCCAGGATGATGTACAAGTATCGCGAGTGCGGGGAAAGGCTACTCCACACGATGATGATGATGATGATGATCACTAGCTGTTTACTTACTAACAACCGCGGGGCTCGGGTCATTCCTACGTTCCGTCTCTGGCCGAGGTTGTCCGGGGAAAGCAAACTTGGATTTCTATACAAACTTTGAGAACCTTGAGGTCTTTACATTGGATCACGATTGTCAAATCACACCCCCCCAGACTCTACCCGATATCTGGAAGCCTACTTGGACATACACACCATGGCACTTACCGGCAGCTGCATGTGTGGGGAAGTTAAGTACCAGAGTACCAGTAGGTGATGCAGCGCCTGGGGAAAGGTGGACGGTCTTTATGGGGACATGCACAGGAAGGGTGTCTTCTGACGAGAGCCCAGGCGAGCCGCAAACCACGGCCCTGTGCCATTGTGTCGACTGCCAAAAGGTACGAGCCAAGCCACGGGGGTCGAGACGCAGCAACTGAAACCCAGAGCAGTGGACCGGCGGCGCCTTTACCTCCAACGCCGTAGTGCCCGAGGACTCTTTCAAGGTTGTCCAAGGTGAGAGAGACATCATGCCCGGCCCAGGAGACGACCCAGGAACCGGGCAGCTAACGGCCTATTCTGCTTCCCCCACCAGGCGAACCCAAGATCTACGACATCAAGGGAGAGTCGGGCAAGAACAACCGCCACCACTTCTGCGGTACCTGTGGCTCCAGCTTGTACACCAAGCTGGACATCATGCCCGGCGTCATCATCATCAAGGCCGGCGGTCTAGATGAGGGCAAAGCCAGCCTGGGCAACAAGGTCGACGCCGAATTCTACACCAAGGATCGAGTCGGTTACCTGGCTTCTGTAAGCGGAGCCAAGCAAGAGACTCGTCTGGGTATGGATTGAGTGCATACTTACCCAACCCCCGGGAGGCACATTGAGGATGTAATTCGTCAACCTCTATACACTAAAGGTGCATTTTCGAACAGCCATATAGTCCACGTATACAGTCGCTAGTGCTTCCAATTATTGGTGATTCCAAGAACGCGAGTACTCCAGTTTTCCTATTTATATTGGTAATTGCATGGGCACTACGGGCAGCCATATCGAAGCAAAGCTACCAAGCCCCGACGTACCCCCTCGGTCCTCACTGACTCAGGGTAACCCCTACGACGTGCCAGAAATCCATGCGCGTAATTGTAAATGCCTGGGTGAAGTGCGTCCCGACCAATTGTTGGGTGTGTGAGCGACTACTAGGCACCCCGGTACTTAACTGTTCTTCCAACCTTCTGACGTTACGGGAGCAGCCTCCCAATATCCACTGCCACGGATAACTACTTCCATTTCACAGTTCCAATCGGATTGTGGACACCGAAGGTATACCAGGGGGCCGTGATGAGTGCGATAGTCCCAGAGCGCCCTCGCGTGGCCAAGCACTCGCGGATCAGCAGGAGGCCGATGGGGCCTACCACGACCGAATGCCCTCCCGAAAACGGCCCAAAGAAGACCCAATTGCGTCGAAAGTGGGCGCAACCTCGTGTTTCCGAATGCAACCTCTCTAGCTTCAGGCCCTCCCTTTGTCTGGTAGCATTGGCACTCCGCCCCGGCCTTTTGACAATGAGCAGTCGATAGCAGCTGCGCCAAACCGGTTTTCGAGGGCGACAAAGAGGAAGACTTCCCCAAATGCCCGTAATACCCGGGGTCACTGACAGGTAATGACTCTAACTTTGCGAAAAGCTCGTATTCAAACCAAACAGAAACGACAGCCCGCGATAAATCCAGAGCCCGCCAGGCCGAACCAATATTGCCCGCCATGGATTACCAAATCGCGGTTAGGGAGATAAACCACCAGATGGCTTTGTATCGCCGAGGGAGACGTGATTACAGGCACCCGGAGGAATATTCCAACCAGAGGGATTTGTGGATAAATGCAGTATTGCCTGCTCCGTACTCACCACGCATTTTCTTGCCTCTTCACAAAGAGAGGGCTCCCGTTTTTCACAGGGTTATGAAACATACACGAGAGAGGTGGGAGAAGTACGGAACTCGCACCAGGCTGATACACAGTTGGTTCGGCGTGATGCCCCATTCACGATTCCAGTTCAAGCGAAACCTGGGGGCGGGAGGTCAAGGCCTGACCATGCAATTCAAATACACCGATCCCGACGTGTACCCTGAAGGTCGCGATTTTGTCCTCAAAACCAGCGTCAACAACTGGGAGGATCGAAACTTGCGCCGGGAGGAAGACTGGGCCATGGTAAGCACCAAAGCGGGCATGCGTATCCGAGTTGAAGCTGAATCGCAGTCGAGAAACTGCGACGCAACGCGCACATAGTCCAGTCGATCGATCCAGAGGAATTCGGCCTGCCGCCGCGGAGGAAGTTTGAGTTCGATGAGCCCGGCTACGACGAGGACTCCAGCGAAGACGAGTCGAGCGGGACCGAAAGCGAGCGGGAGAAGCAGCCCCCCAAGCGAAAGCCGACGCGCAGGGAGCTCAACGCGCACCCGGAGATGCTGGAGCAACGTCGTCTCAGAAAGCAGGCAAGAAGACAGGCCGCCAGACAGAGGTTCTTTGACCGGAAATTGCGATATACACAAATCAGAGAAAGCCGGCTCCGGCGTTACGTACTAGGAGTTTCGCTGCCCCCGCTGAGCGAAGAGGACCCGGGCGACGACAAGGACCTTCGAAGATTGGATTACTTGCTGCTCGAATACATGGAGAACGGCGATCTCTGGAAGTTCATCCAGCGAATGCAAGAGTCTGGCCGAAAAACGATCCCGAACCGGGTGCTATGGGCCTTTTGGCTGTGCCGTACGTATTTCTACACGCATCGGACGAGGCCACGGAACGGGCAACTAACCACTTATACCAGTCGTGAGATCCTGCGTGGCCATGGCCTATCCGGTGAAAAAGTTTCACCCCGACAGACACGAACCCGCGACTGGCCCCCCCGAGGACCAGACCCGCGAGGGACTCAGGCACGAGCCGAAGGGCTTGGATGTGCCTTCGAGCGGCGGGGGCCATGACCAAGTCCCGCGGAAGCGAGAGCTGCTCGAAGAGATTCCAAGACTCCAGAAGCGGGACCGGGCACAGCCCATTGTCCATTTCGACATCGATCCGCAAAACAGTAAGTCTCAGGAAGCCGGTCCCGGGTTCGACGTCTAAAAACTGACCACCCTGGAGTTCTGATCGGCCCCGTCGAAGTACCCAACACAGATGTGAGTGAATGGGCTGGGGCCCTCATGCAGAAGAAACTCGACGATGCGTTTCAGAAGTTGGAATTGAACAGGTCCAAGTTGGAATTCGATGCGGCTAGGATCCCACTGAAATACAGGGTTCAAATTGCAGCTTACCCCCTAATGAACACCGAGGGGGACCCCAATACCATGGACAACCGGCTCAGCGCGATCGCCCTCTCCATCGCGGCTCAGAACCCCAACAAGACAGTGCCCAAGAAGGATGCCATCCTCCGGAGACTGCAGGCCGACACCTTTGAAGCACAGTTCCAAGGCTTCACCGAGTTTCTGGATCGGTCAGAAATGGGCCGAATCGGGGATCCCGACCTCGACCGGGCGGTGCTGGCGCTCCTTCTTGCCGGGAGGGCCCAGGACTTGAGCGTATGCTTGTGTGTGGCGCGGGGTGCCGACAGTATATACGTCTACCCGCGGCCGAGCAAGACGAAGAGGAGGCTGGAAGACGTTGACGTTCTGATCTCCCTCGAGCCCAAAGCCGATCAGGTTTGGTATACCGGTTTGCAGGAAGTCAGAGACCCCCATGTGCAAACGGCGCAGGAGTCGGGCGACGGAGGTTTGTCCGAGAGGGCATACGAAAACGTGGCGATCGGGATGGATCCGAACCCATTCCGCCACCCGGGGGACGGAGTCATCGCGGACCCTGAGGGTCTTCTGCGCCGCATGGTACAACCCGAGAAGTATGCGGAACACGCCCTGACGCCCCGACTCAAGGTAAGTCACCCGTATCTCTGTCGTAGGTCGTCCGCTTGATGCCCGCAGCTGACCTTGCTCGGAAGCTTGCCGACTTTGGCCTGGCGCAACTCATCAAGCCTCAGAAGAAGAAGTGCGTATACCGTTCCTGTGCGGCTCTCAGGAAGCAGATGCTGACACCAGACCAGTTCCTTCTACAACCATTACCGGCTATCGGGCAAGACCGGCTACTTGGCCCCGGTAAGGAGACACGGCCCAAGTGGAGGCGGATTTCCCCAAGACTCACAGATAGACAGGAGCAATTTTGCGAAGAATGGGATACTATCCCAGACGACCCAAATGGAGCAGAAGTGAGCGAGGCCACTGTTGCGGGCCAGTTTGGCCCAGCCACCAACGTCTGGGGGATAGCCCTTGTAAGTCTGCCAGGGGGTACCCTTTTTGCACAAGACACCTGGAACGCGCGACATAACTAACGGAGCCAACCAGACCATGTGGCAAGTGATTACGGGATACCACGTGACGATGCCGCCTTGGCCCCAGGACCCCTCGCACGTTCAGTGGGCGGCGAAAGAAAAGCCGGCGGCGCCTCCCGGCCCGACAAGACCGCCCAGCATGCCGCCGAAGGACGACGACGGATACCAGCCGGGCCTCCGAGGCGGCAGCGGGCGGCCACGGCCCGAGAACCCGCTTCCCGATAGGGGCCGCGGTCGTCCGCCGGCCCCGGGTCGGGCCCCCCAGCCCGTGCGTGGGCCTCCCCAGCCCGCGCGTCAGCCTTTGCCCCCGCGCCCCGGGCCTGCGGGCCCCGGCCAGCTTCGGCCCGGAGACTTCCCGCAGCTCCAGCCGGGATACCTTCCGCCGCGCAACACCGGGGCCCCGCAGCCGATCGTGTACGGAATGGACGCCGTCCTGGCGCCCTTGTTCGCCGGCCGGGGGCTTGGAAACCGTCCGCAGCATGGGAACCAACGCCCACTGCACGGGAACCAGCCGCCGCCGGGGTTCCCACAGCAAATCGGGAACCAGGCCGGAGCTGGGATATATGACGAAGGCGGGGGCGTCCGCACGCCGCCGCCCGGCCCTCCCGCTCTTCAGCCCGGAGGCCTGCAGTGGGCGGCGGGCGTCAGCGGGCCGGCCGGCCCCCGTCCGCTGCCGCCGCCGCCGCCGCCGCGACCGCCGCAGCGAGACGCGAAGGACGGATCCGACCCGAGAATATCGTACTGCTCGCTGCTGTTGGACCCCCAGCACCGCGGGAAGTACAGGTGGGTGGACATAGACCTCCGCAGCGTCATCTACCAGTGCATGTACCACCGCCCGCGGGACCGGCCCAGTTTGCCGGCCCTGCTCGCCCAGGCGAAGCAGGGGGCCGCCAGGAGCTTCCCCGGCGAAAGCGACGCAATGATTCGGGCGTGGGTGGCCGACCTGTTCCACAATCCCAGCGAGAAGGGCGCCGTGGGCCCGTGAGAGGCGCGCGCCACCGGTGATGGCTGAAGCGCCGATCCCGAGCTGGGGCGGGGAGGAGGGTGCAAAGGACGGGAGAGACCAGAAGGAGATTGCCCACGGACGTGTGGCGGAGAGCACACGCGCCAGGGGAAGTAAGGAGGCCTTAAGGGGTTTCACTATCCTACACAGAATTTTGAATACGACGAGAATCCTTCACTCGTTTTCCAGTGTCCACTGCTTGAATACGAGCGGGGGGGAATTGCCCACTGCGCGAACGGCCATTCACAGAGCCGTGCTCCGGGGTCCTCAGCTGACACTCACGCCACTTGCGGTACTGATTCCCAGTCACTCGGTCAGCAGAAGACGCCCGAGTGACTACTGCGTAGCGAGGGGGAGTACCCAAGCAGCAGAGGCAGAAAAGAGAACGGCCCGGCTCACGCAGGTCATCGGCCCAGGTGCAGTGCCCAACGAGTGAGTGTGGACGGGGGGGGGGGGGGGGGGGGGCCACGGAGCGTGACACGACATTGCAACCCCCAGGTTTCCAATGGCATGAATGATGGGCTTGCTTGGGTTGGGTTCAGCTGATCGCCTTGACTGGAATCTCGAGGCGTTACAGCGATCGACCACTAGCGCCGGGTGCTTGGCCAGCCCGCCCCCCAGCGCGGGCCAGCAAATGAGAGGCCGAGATTTGGTCAGGCGGCTTGTCTCTCTCTTCTTGCCGCCTTGGGCGCGGAGGGGCGGAAGCGAGTATTACCGTTCACAGCACCTCGGAGACACATGGGATAAAGACCGGGAAGGCTGCTTTCGGGGCCAACTGGCCGAGAGACATCCCTCCGCACGGGAAGTGCAGATTTGAGGTGGCAGCGGAAGAGGCAAGAGGAGAGGAAGAAAGAGGGAGAGAGGGAGAGGAGTTTGGTCCATGTCGCGCCGAAGCCAATAGTTGTGGTACTTAAGTACCTAGGTACTTAGATAGGTAGGTGTAAATGCACTTTTAACAAGTCGGCCAGAGTCATTTGTGGAAATACCCATGAGCATGCCCATCTATGCCCGTGTCGTCTGGGACCGAGTGTGTGTGTATATGTGTGTATGTGTGTGTATATGTGTGTGTGTATGTGTGAGTGGATACGGGGAATGAATGGGACGACCAGAAAATTCTGGCTTGTGATCCGATGCTATGCGGGCGCGACTGCGGGCGCGCGCGCGCTGACACCGAATTTTTAGACCACAATTTCCCGGTTTTTTTTTCCCCATGCGAATGCAGCGCGCAAGGCACCGTATCATTTGCGCCGGGCCGTCGGTGAAGGCGCGTTGGCCAGCCGTGTGTCAGACAATCCAATCCATTTATCCCCACCCACAGGTACTAAGTATTACTGTGCTAGGCTGCATGATTTAGATGTACTAAGTTCCATGGCCCGAAACTTTGCGTGGGCTGTACTTTTCACCCACGGGCCGTAACAAACGCGCGCTCAAATGACGACCTGATCCCGCTCCTGCCCTCTTCCTTCCCTCCTTCTTTTTCTTCCTCCTCCTCCTCCTCGGTCGACCACCGACGAACGAACAACCACCCCCGCGCCCCTTCGACGATTGCCAATGCAGCAGCAACAAGACACTCGGACCGTTTCCTTCTCCTCGTGTTCCGCCCAGTGCCAGATGCGCATTACCGCCCACAAGCAACTGCGCGCATTTCTCTTCGAACCTCGAGCTGACGCGGAGCGCCGACGGGGCTCTCGCATGCCTTGAATCGGGGCGGGCTGAAGCGCCTTCTCAGACGAAGAGAGCAGCACATTACCACACCTACACGTGAGCCCGCGCCTACGCGCCGTACGCACCGTACGCACCTCACACCCCAACCCCTGGCGGCGCGAGCGACGACACCACGACGACGTCATCGCAACCGCCCACCATGATCGCCCCGGCCCCTCCCGCGCGCACCACCGTGCGCGGCTTCGGCACCATGCCCGCGCACTCGGGCGACGACGACTCCGACGCCGGCAAGACGCCGCCTCTGGGCTCGCGCCGGAACCGCGCCCCCCGCCTCGACGACGTCGTCAGCGCCAACTGCAGCCCTCAGCTCCGCCCCCAGAACTCGCCGGGCGTCAGCGGCATTGCGAAGCTGCGCCAGCAGATGGACCCGCTGAGCCTGAACGGCTCGGCTTGCAGCACCATGACGGGCGGCCGGAGCCGCCTGAGCCGCGCCAACAGCTACCGAACCGACGACGACGTCTCTGAGGCCGGCTCCACGAGCTACGAGGTCCGGCTCGAAAACGACTTCGTGAGCGAGAGCGTGAGCGAGAAGCCGCGCATGGGCGTCATCGAGGGCGGCCTGGTCCAGCGCAAGATGCAGGCCTCCGATTTCGAGCCCCTTCGTTGTCTCGGCAAGGGCACCTACGGAACCGTGGTTCTCGTCAAGCAGCGCACGACCGGGCGCCTGTACGCCCAGAAGCACTTCAAGAAGGCCTCGGTGGTGGTCCACAAGAAGCTGGTTGAGCAGACCAAGACGGAGCGTCAGATCCTCGAGTCCGTCAACAGACACCCTTTTGTCGTCAAGCTGTTCTACGCCTTCCAGGACCACGAGAAGCTCTACCTCATTCTCGAGTACGGCGAGGGGGGAGAGCTCTTCACCCACCTCAACACGGAAAAGATGTTTCCCGAGCCCGTGGCCGCCTTCTACATGGCCGAGATGGTTCTGGCCCTTTCCCACCTTCACGACACGCTGGGTGTCGTTTACCGTGACTTGAAGCCCGAAAACTGCCTCCTGGATGCCCAAGGCCACTTGTTGCTGACCGACTTTGGCCTCTCCAAGGTGGCCGCTGACGAGGATGCCGAATGCAAGTCGATCCTCGGCACGGTCGAGTACATGGCGCCCGAGGTGGTTCTGGGAGAGAAATACGGCAAGGCGGTCGACTGGTGGTCCTTCGGCGCGCTGGGCTATGACTTGATGACGGGCAACCCGCCTTTCCGCGGCGGCAACCACGCCAAGATCCAGCAGAACATCGTCAAGCAGAAGCTCGTCCTGCCTTACTTCTTGAGCCCCGACGCTAAGGATCTGCTCACGAGGTTGCTCCGGAAGGACCCTGCCAAGCGCCTCGGAACCAACATGCCCAAGGATCTTCAGACGCTCAAGAAGCACCGGTTCTTCCGCAAGATTGACTGGAAGAAACTGGCAGCCCGGGAGGTCGAGCCTCCCATCCAGCCCATGATCACAGACCCTGAGCTTGCCGAGAACTTCGCGCCCGAGTTTACCGAGTTATCCATGAGCCCCGTGGTGACATCGAAGAACCCCTGGGGCATGGCTTCGCCCAAGGACGGAGATGTCCAAGATGACCCCTTTGGCGGTTTCAGTTTTGTGGCACCGAGCAGCATGCTGGAGAACGCCGGCTTCCTTTCAGCAGAAGCCTAGAGACTTATCAGCGCCATGCGTAGACGCAACAGAATAGATTGTCGGTGAAAGCGAGGTGCATCAGCATACATACTTAGTTATGGCGCACGGAGCACGCAAGCGGTATACATGCAGACATTGGTTGTCCAACAAGCGAAGACTTGGTGACAATGGTTTTGTCGGGACCCCGGGCATAATACATAGACAGACAACAGACAGACAGGGACGCAGAGCCGGTTATCACAAGTAACACATTGCGAATCATGCGGTCCAACCTGCGGTAATGTCCAGCGTACGTCACGTGCATCTTGGTTCGTGGAGGGTATGCGAATCGCGTTCATCTCTTGATTCCTGCTTGGATGCTGCCCAAGGGGCCGAAGTTACGAGCCGGCCAATGGCAACGAAGGCATTTATTTTCATTACTGTGGCCTTGGCCGGGCTTGGCAAGTTGAAAACCGCCGCCCTGTCCTCCTCCTCCCCCCCTTGCCGTTCTTGTCCATCCTTTCGTGAGTCTGATGCGCTGGTCGGACCGTCCGAGCCGTATCCACCATCAGTGCGGCTTGCCGTCGTGGTCCATGTCTCGGAACCGGGGGGTCCTCGGGACCCGAGTCTGGAGAAGAAGAAGAAGAAGGAAAAGGGCGATCCCCCCCCTCGAGGTTGCATACAGGAAATTAGGCCTTGGTCTCCAGTAATAGCCGTGTGTGGGCAGGACTAAGAAACTTGCAGCCTAGCTTCCTTCCCCCGTGCCCGCTCTCCCAGGGGAGAAAATAGGTGGTGGGCATGGGGCAACGGACGGGAAGTCGACGGTCACAGGCTGACAGGGAGTGGGAGGGTGCTCGGGAAAACCTTACTGAATAGTATGTGGGAGGCCCCCCCCCTTCTCCCCCTCCCCGCTCCCTCATTGTGCGAATAGGGTAAAAGACGGGGCACCGGCAACCTCCTTTCGTAAGGTTGCCGCTAGGCGCAGGGCCACCACCCACCACCTCCCCCCATAACGGGACGCGTAGGCGGAGTGGCAGAGAGGCGCGGCGGCGGCCCAGCGGGCGAGAGAACCCGTGCGTTCTTTTTTTGGGAGCATTTTCCCAAAGCGGACAATGAGACGGGTTATCGAGATGACCTATTTTGCGCGAAGCCATGCGCGTCCACGGCGCCGGAGCACGATGGGTGGCAGAGAGAGAGAGAGAGAGGTAGAGAGACGAGAACAGCAGCGGCCAAATGCGCACCCTCTTTTTTTTTTTTTACCAACGTTTCCCGCGTCGGAGCGCAAGAAGGGGGGGCAGGGAAGGCAGGTGAAGAGGTCCGATGGGTAGGTAGGTAGGTAGTAGGGGTTGCTACATACATACTTCGTGCCTCTCCTTAGCATAGAGCCTGCGCACATGCGTGTCATCGGCAGTTAGGGATGAATGTGACATAGCAGCCCGCCCCCCAAAACCACACGCTTGGGAAGATGCCGTGTCGTCAACCTTCGACGTGGGCCTCTTTCCCTACCATCCCCCCTGCGCCATGATGATGCGGTGCATCACTCAACCCCCCCCCCCCCCCCCCCCCTGCTCTATTAGTATACTCTCGACCCGAACGACCAGCCGGGCGCCACTGGCAGAGCCGCGGATAGGTAATCATTCACCTGCTGAGTCGCTACCTACCTGCCCGCTTCCAAGAAGGAACCGGTCATGACAAACGTCTGACAAAGCCTCCAGAGCGCCGAGCTTTCGTGGCGCTTTGGCGAGATACTCGTACACGTCTTCCATCCCCCCCCCCCCCCCCCCCCCCCCCGATATGGCGTAGCACAGCGTGGCTGGGCTGAAGTGTACGGTGCCCCGCCAGCGCGCTTCGGTCGAGGTGATGACGAGTCGCTCGTAGCGGTGCGGACGTATGGGCAATCGTGTGTGCGCATGCGGTGTGTGTGTAAGTTGTCCATGTGTTTCGCTGCGCACTTTCTTCGAGGGGCCACGGGGGCGGGCGAGTCGGTACAGCCCCATCGGCGTGGGTCTCTATCGCAGAAGCAAGCCCGCACGCAGCCCCCCTCCCCCTGCCCTGCAGGCCACGCTCTCTCTTGACTTCCGGGATCCCTTCATTAGGGGTCTGTGTCGGCAGTGGGAGAGAGAAATAGAGAGAGAGAAAGAGAAATTGTGGGCTTCGAGAAGTATCGAGCGTCACGCCGATCTCCCTTCTCGGCAAGGTAGCCCCCGGCACCACTACCCCTACAGTACACCCACCCACCCCCCCCAGGCAAACCTCCAGCGTACACAGTAGTAGAGAAGAGTTTCCCATCGTGCGGCAGGCTCCTCCCTGTCGGGGCTGGTACATCCTGAGCCTCCGCGTGCCCGGTTCGAGCTGCTGCGTGCTTACTGCCGTGGGCGTGCGGCCCCCCGGGTACGTCCCCGGAAGCTTACGAGATGCTGCGTTTCAATCGTCGCATGGCATACCTCATCCCTCGCGGTCGGCAAAGAAAGTCTCGCGGCAGATGGCGCCGGCTAAAGAGTCAACATCGTGACCGAGGAGGGGGGGGGGGGGGGGGGGAGGGAAGGGGGAGCGTAGCCGTCGCCCGTTGTCTGGGGCCGGGGCCTGGAGACGAGTACAAGGCCTGAGTCCTCTCCCAGCTCCGTTTCCGGTGTGGGAGATAGATAGCACCTGAAGGATTCACGCCCAGAAAGCTCGGCCGCGACAACACAGCAAAGTCGTAGAGCCAAAAAGAAAAAAGGAAAACGACAGGCGGGTCCTCTCGGCGCCCCTCGGCCCTCCTAGCAGCGCCCAGTGCCGGTACCTGCGCATCGCTGGTTCCCAGGCTGACTGTGCCCCCCGTCTGCCCGTATGAAACACGCCTATCGAAGCTAGCGGGGCATTCCATAGGTCGGTCATGTAAGTAGATATGTAGGTTGGTACAGATCTCGTGGGCCCCATCCCAGCCTGACTACATAGTACTGTGTAAGGAAGGTAAGTATGTACATAATTCGGAATACTAGAGTAGCCCCTTACGGAGTACTCCGCATCGGTCGCAGCTCCATATGGGCGGAGAGTACTCCAACATCCATCCATTAGTAGTAGCTCGGGTGGAGAGAAACAGGCCGTTCAGCCCGGGCGGAGAAGGAATACTAATAGGTAGCGGTTTGTTGGTCGGGCGGGACGCGCCAGGACCCCCATGGAAAAAGAGAGGTATGTACTTATTTCTGTACCAGGCGCTCAGACTGCGTGGACGATCGGTACCTGCCTGGCATCCATCCTGCGAGACGCGCCTCTTTCCACACCATCACGGCTATCTACCGGATGAATGCCGCTTCTGATAGGTACGCCTGTCGGGAATACCAATGGGATCTTGGCCGGCAGCAGCAGTAGCAGCACAAGGCAACGCGCAATGCTCGCCGATAAGCCCAACTGCCCATTGGTCACGAGCCCCGACACCTCACGGGTGCCGCATCATCGCGCGTGGCTGTGTGTAACGAGCCAAGAGAGTATGTACTATATGTACGCGGTGTGCAGGGCTCCCGCCGGGGGCCCATACTGGGCTGGCTGACTACCGGGTCATGAGGATTGGGTGGGTAACTGGATGGATCCCGGGACGACGTGGATGGATGCATGCAGTTGAAAGGGACCTCTACTTAGACCTGGAATGGAGAGAGGGGGGAGAATGGAGGGCGGCGGACCTCCGCCAGCGAGGCCGAAGATGAGGAAGCCGCCGGTTTCGTCCATGGCATTTGAGTTCTAACGGCCGTCCAGAGTCAGTCTGGACTGGATGTCACACAGCAAACCACAACGGGCACCCATGCTCTCCTCTCTTGATGTGCCACACAGCAAACAACACCGGGTATCCATGCTCGTCACTGTCTCTTTCTCTTTCTCTCCCCCCCCTTTCTCTCTCTCCCCCCCCCCCTTTCTCTCTCTCTCTCTGTGTGTGTGTAGCTTTCTCTTTAGGTACCTACTGTCGGGTGTAAGAGGTTTGTATCCCATCCAAGTACATCATGACTTACATCCAATACCCCCCAGCTCCGGCCGCCAAGCCCCAGCCAATCAGCCCTGCAGGGGGACTATGGCTCCATCACCTCATCCACGGCGCTGCCGCTGACATCGATGGCCCGGCCAACGCCCCCCGGTTGCCCTGGGGAAAGACCCATCCGTGATATGGCAACTCCAGGTTATTATCATGCCAAGTACCCGGGAAGCCGAGCGTGTCTCTGGCCTGACAGCCGCCTAGCCAAGAGGCCCGCACGTCGTGGGCCACGGGAAACTCTGTGGTCATTGTCCAGATTGAGTTAGGTTGGGCTGTGCGATGGAAGCGCTGCACAGATGGCATCGCGAGCAAGCGACGCCCTCCTCCCCTCCCCTGGTCCGGCCGGCCGCTGGCGATGCCACATATAAGAGCCCTGCATGCCCGCCCGCTGCTTCCCACGGACCGATATCGAGGCCAATTCCGAGGAACCAAGCGTCGCCCTGCAGCTGCCCTTTTACTGCCCCCGTCCTCTCTCCTGCCGCTTGCACCCAGACGCCGCGTCTCGCCATACCTCCCACCGCCCAGCGCCCCCCGAACCCGCCTTGTCACGCACGCAGTATCACAGCGTGTCGATCTATCCTTGTCCCTCGGCCGCCTTCCCTTCGCCCAGGCCGTCCGCGAAGTGGCTGCAGAGTATCCTTGCGCCAAGCGAAACACTATTCCCTTGGCGGCACCTCGCCATTACCCACGGCTCACTTAAAGCCCTGTCGTGCCCCCCTCCGTGGCACTGACCGAGAACGGCTTGTGTCGAGGCAATATCCGACACCCATCCGCCTATCAGATCGCAAACGGTTCTGCCACACTTTGTCGAGATGAAGTCCACTTGGGCATCTGCCGCGCTGTGTAAGTAGAGACTGCTCTCTATTCCACCAGTCCCTTTTGCCCCATCCGCCAGGGTCCCCTATTCTACCACCATGGGCAACCTACCAGCAAGGCTACTCCCCTCAAGTGTAGAGAGAACGGCCTGCCGTTGCCTCCTTCACCGAATCCACCGCTTCCGATAGACAGCCGGCTAACATAGGATACACCAGCTGCGCTTACATACAGCACACTTGTCTCAGCCAGCGCAGTACAAAACTGCATTGGTGACAACAACGATATCTGCTACGCCGTCGGCGTGCCGGAGGCTTCCGCCAGCTCCAACTCGGGCAACATTTACTTCCAGATCTCGGGCCCAACCTCGCAATCATGGATCGCCCTGGGCACCGGGTCGCGCATGGCGGGTTCCTACATGTTCGTCATGTACCAAGACGGCAACGGCAACGTCACGGTCTCGCCGCGGCTGGGCACCAACCACCAGATGCCCGTCGAGGACACCAGCAGCTCCGCCGCCAAGCTCACGCTTTTGGCGGGCTCGGGCGTCGAGGGCAACATGATGCGCGCGAACGTGCGGTGTGCCAACTGCCAGTCCTGGGACGGCGGCTCCATGGATCTCACGGGCACCTCGGACTGGATCGCCGCCTGGCTCGGCGGCGATTCTCTCGCCACCACGGACAAGAACGCCGACATCTCCCGCCACAGCGACACGGGCTCTTGGCAGTTTGATCTCTCCCGGGCCACCATTGCGAGCGATGCCAACCCCTTTGTCGCCTCCGACAACGGCGGCGACTCCAACTCCGGATCGGGCTCCGGCTCCGGCTCCGGATCGGGCTCGGGCTCGGGCTCGGGCAATGGATCGGGGTCTGGAAACAATGCCGGTAGCGACGGCATCAACTCGGGCAACTCTGGTGTTATCAACAACAGCGGCGGCATCCCGAAGGATACCAAGAAGGTCAAGAGTGCTCACGGTGTCATCATGGCTATCGTCTTCGTCATTCTGTACCCGCTCGGCTCTGTCCTGATGCCGCTCTTGGGCAACTGGATGGCCCATGCCGCTTTCCAGTTCTTCAACTTTGTGTTCATGTGGGTTGGCTTTGGCTTGGGCTACGTGCTGGCACAGCGCACTTCGATCGTAAGTCCCCCTTTCCTGCCCCTCCTCTCCATACGGTCCGTTGCCCGCGCTGGCGAGGCCGTCTCTGGGATGGGTGACCTGTCGTTTCAGTCACGTTGCATCGTTACTAACACGCATACCAGAACTTCACCGAGCACCACACCGTCCTGGGTACCGTCGTCGTGTGCCTGATGGTGCTCCAGCCCGTCTTCGGGTGGCTGCACCACATGCACTACGTTAAGAACCAGGCCCGCGGGCCCGTCTCGCACGTCCACATTGCCTACGGCCGCATCCTCATGCTGCTGGGCGTCATCAACGGCGGCCTGGGCCTGAAGCTCAGCAGCGCGAGCGACAGCCTCGTGGTGGCGTACGCCGTCGTGTCGGCCATCGTCGGCGTGCTCTACATCGCGCTCAAGTCCTTCTCGAGCTTCCGCAAGCGCCGTAACGTCCGCGGCAACGGCCGTCGCGCCAAGGGCGAATACAACGGCGTCGAGATGAAGTAACGAGAGACAGAGAGAAAGTGATGACGACAAGGGGAAGACAGCCCAAGCCCCTTAGGTCGCGGGTGAACGGGCCCCCCGGGGGGTTTAGTAGAATGTGCAGGGCACGCGAGGCTGCCCGCCCGGGAGGAAACATGGGAGTTTCTTCATATGATTTTTGCAATTGGTGGCGGCAGTGAAAAGGAACCTGCACCACATGGCGTTGTTGTCACCAGGAATTATAAATGATACCGTTCCCTTTTGTTCAAGTACTTATAGCCCATACAGGTTCGAAAATCAAGCGTGGATGATCTGTTGCCGATTAAAACAGGCAAAAGCTTAAGCCCATTCTTCACAAGAAAAAGTACCTAGGCTGCGTGTATCGCGTGTTCGTCCTCACGTCCGAAACGCCGCGGATCCTTTCCTCGTCGGCAGCCTGGAGTCATGGCCCGGTGACGCTGCCACCCTGAACTCCCCATGTCCAGGGGTGCCAGCCGCTGGTCGCTTTGGCTTACATCATTTATCTTGCCATGGCGGCGGCTGACGGGCGATCACTTCCAGAGGTGGTTTTCTTTTCCCGCAGTGGCCGTCGTTGTCCGGCCCCTTCCCAATCGCTAAGAACTTGTTACCGATGGGCTGGGAAGCGACTGGATTGGCCCCTAATGTTCGACCCCCGCGCGTCTCGCTCCCCGGCGGGCCATGTCGTACTTTTGGCTGTTCACTCGGGGGTCCGGTACAAAGGCCATTGTGTGGCAGTGTGCCGAAGAAGCTCTCGCCACGAGGCCGCCGCACTGCCCCGGAGTAACGTGCTTTCAAGATCGCTCCGCCGAAGGAACCTAGACTCTCGACTCGAAACGGACCTTTTTGGTCACCGCAGGCTGTCCCGCGGAGGCCACGGTGAGAAAGCGGGCGAGCTGGCCTCGTTCAGCCCTGTTCAGCCTGCCGGTGCGGCTGAACCGACCGAGGAGAGGGGGGGGTGGACTCTGGCCTCGCGACCCCTGCTGCTGCTGCCGCTGCTGCAGGGGCTGCCACGGGGTGGCGAGCAAACAGGCCGACGACCAATAGGCGTGACTCCATGTCCTCTTTCCCCCCCCCCCCCCCCCCCCCCCCCCTTGCCTGGCGCCGCCAAGAGCCCCGTCGGCCCCGAACATTCGGAGCCAGACGAGGGCCAGGCCTGCCGGCTCAACGTCGTGAAGGGGGGAGAGCGAGCCTCGCCCACCGCCGGAACGGCCCAAGCGTGCCAGGGCCCCGTCGTGGAAGAGGGAATGGGAAGCAAGGGCTCGCGTAAGACGGCCGTCGGACTCATCGCGTGTGCCCAGGAGGGAAAGGCAAGGGAGGAAGACAGCCGAACGGAGGCCTCCCTCCCTCGCTCCCCCAACAGCAACCGGGGGGGGGGAGGGGGGGGGCTGCAGGCGGCAGCTTACCGCGCGGTGAGGGGAGCCATAAGAGCGAAGAGCCGACGACCGAGTATACACATACGTGCCCACGCTGCGCGCGGTGTTACACAGCGCTTTGGGGTTCTGCCTGGCTCGGGGTCGTCGGGCTCGTGTGGTGGCCATCGGGTCCGCCTCGTCTTCGTCGGACCCGTGTCGTTGGGGGGGCGGACACGAACCTTGCTCCCTGTGTGGATCGATATGCAGGACACGGGCAGGGGCGTCAGACGGACAACAGGCCTGCCCCTTCCCCCCCCCAACCAGCCGACGACGATGATGATGATGACGATGACGATGAGGGCCGGGCGACGGAACCATGGTCGGCACCGTTGGGACACAGTCACGGCCCCCAATCTGAGGGGCATCGAGCGCTTTTCCATACGGTGCTCGGCCTCCGCGACTTTCCTGCAACACACGCGACCTCGGGCGCCGAGCCATCGAATGACCAGCGTTCTCGTCACGGAACCTGCGACGAAGGCGCGACGACGACACACTTATAAGAGGGATGGCCTCTACACGTCGGACATAACAGCGCTGGACCAGAGACTATCTTGGCCTCATCCGGGACGAACTGTTCATTCATAAAACGCGCCAACCAAAGGTGATAATTACCTCCTGGGCGTTTCTCTGCTCACTTGTCCCTCTGCAGCGGCTTTGGCCCCCCCCCCCCCCCCCCCCCAGAGCGACCCCCATTCAAACCTCGCCGGATATGCACATACCAGACCAAGCCGCCATGAACGAAGCAGCAGCCGCAGCCGAAGCGCCGCCGCCGACGCCACCGCCGCCTCGCTCGCCGCGCGCCAAGGCCAACATCGAGCTCTTCCAGCTGCACCGGGTCGTGTCCGAGGAGCTGGACGCCGGCGGGCCGAGCTGGGGCTTCGGGCGGATGCGGGACCCGCGCGACGACCTGCGGCTCTCCGAGCTCCTGGAGCGGCCCGCGTCGTCGCCGCTGCCGTTGCCGCCGCCGCCCCCCCTGGCCCGACGGAGCAGCACCGTTTGCAGCAGCGGCGGCGGCGGCGGCGGCGGCGGGAGCCCGCTGTGCCGCTCCGGCACCGTCCGGTCCGTCGCCAGCGCCCTCTCGTCCATGGCCGGCGACGTGGCGCGCGTCGGCGATGTCGAGGCCGGGCTGCCGTCGCCGCCACCGCCCCGGTCCCCGGCCCCGACGGCGGTGAAAGAGGCCCCCGCCGACGACGACAGCGTCGACGACGAGCAGGACCTCGTCGGCTGGGACGGTGATGACGACCCCGAGCATCCGTAAGCGACATCCGGTGTTCCTTTCTTTACCCCCCCATTTCAGCGCTCCCGAAGTTTTCTCTCTTGGCTTTCGTCGTTGCGGCTCGAGCGTGCTCCGAAATACACTCGCTACTGAACCACCTCTTCTGGGAAAATACTGACTCGGGATGATGATAGGTACAACATGGCGCCGTGGCGCATCAACCTCACGGCCGCTCTTCTGGCCCTGCTGGCCTTGCTGAGTCCTCTTTCTTCCGGTGCGTGCTCTCCAGCCCGGCCACCCCTGATGATATAACATACTTGTCGCACTGACACCGCGCACACCCCCTCTCTAGCCATCGTCGCGCCGGCCGTTACCGCCATCATGGCCGAATTTCAGTCTTCCAACGAGTTGATCGAAGCGTTTGTGGTGTCCGTATATGTCCTGGGCGTGAGTTGCCTTTCCCCCCGTATCTTTTCGTTATTCTGTACCCACGTCTGCTCCCTCGAAACTGACTCGGTGCAACCTCAGCTGGCGTTCGGACCGCTCATCTGGGCGCCGCTGTCGGAGATCTACGGCCGGCTGTGGGTCTACCACCTCACCAACATCGCGTTCGTGGGCTTCACGGTGGCGTGCGCGCTGGCGCCGTCCATGGGGAGCCTGTGAGTTGGACCCCACGTGCCGGAGACGCCCCGGGGGACTGACAGCATGGCAGGATCGCCTTCCGCTTCCTCGCCGGCTTCTTCGGCTCCTGCATCCTCGCCAACGGCGGCGGCTCCTTCGCCGACATGATGCCCGCCGAGAAGCGCGGCGTCTTCCTTTCGCTCTTCGTCATGGGCCCCATCATGTGAGCAGTCTCCTCCCCCGCCCTGGGAACTCAAAAGAGTAGCTAACCCGAGATCGTAGGGGCCCCGTCATTGGACCCGTCGGGGGCGGCTTCCTGGCCAACGCCCGCGGCTGGCGCTGGGTGTTCTGGCTCGTCGCCATCGTCGGCGGCGCCGTCACCGTGGCCATGATGCTCGTCTGCCGCGAGACGTACGCGCCGCTGCTGCTGCGGCGCAAGCTGCAACGCCTGCGCCGGGAGACAGGCAACCCGCGCCTGCGCGCCGTGAGTTGAACCCCCATGGTGTCTGTCCATCATCTTTTTTCCGCGTGGGCAAGCCATGGCAGTTTTATGCGGATCCTTTCTTTGTGATTGCCAACGGAGTGTCCTCTCCTCGGAGAAGCAAAGAAAAATACTGACCCTAGCGGCAACTAGAAACAGGAAGCGCTCGACGACGGCTCACGCCCCCTCGACATCCTGCGGCACGCCACCGTGCGGCCGATGCGGCTGTTGGTCTTCTCGCCCATCAGCACGGTGACGGCGCTGTACATGGTGGTGGTGTACGGGATCCTGAACCTCATGATCTCGTCCGTGTCGCAGGTGTTCCAGCAAAGCTACGGCTGGTCGCCCGCCATCTCGGGGCTGGCCTTCCTCGGGCTCGGCGTCGGCTCCGTGGCCGGCGTCGTCTTTACCGCCCGCTTCTCCGAGGCGTACATCCGGCGCCGGGCCGCCGCCGCCGCGGACGGCGCCCGCCGCCCCGGCGACCGCCTCGTCCTCCTGCCCGCCGGCGCCGTCATCGTCCCCGCCGGCCTCTTCCTCTACGGCTGGACCGCCCAGTTCCACACCCACTGGATCGTGCCCATCCTCGGCGAGGCCGTCACGGGCGTCGGCATCATGATGATCTTCATGAGCACCGTGTTGTGAGTGTTTGTTCCGGCTTCTCCCCCTTCTTGCCCCCTTCCACGAAAAAAAGAAGGCAAGCTGGCTGACGGGAACCGCCAGCTATCTGGTCGATGCCTACACCGTCTACGCGGCCAGCGCGCTCGCGTGCAACACGTTCCTGCGGTCCATCGGCGGCGGCGTACTGCCGCTGGCCGGGCTCACCATGTTCACCCGGCTCGGATACGGCTGGGGCAACAGCGTCCTGGCCTTCATCTCCCTGACCATCTTGCCCGTGTCCCTGCTCGTGCGCCGCTACGAGGAATACCTGCGCACCCATTTCGAAATTAAGGACCTGTGAGATGCTTTCTCGAGACGTTGAACGGCGTGGGCATTTGCATAGGTATGGATTACCGGGCCGGACAGACATCCTAATGCTTGAAAGCCAGTAAGCTGACGGGAACCGGGACCAGATGACGTCTGAATCATACAGAGAGCCAAAGATACATCGGCCTTGTTTGCCAGTGGACAGACTCTCAAGAATTTAGCTCTACCAACGGGAACAATGACGGGATCTCTTTGCTGTTCCCATCGCTACCCTCAAGAGGAGCTGTTACAATGCTGGTCGTGTCAGCAGGAGAGCCAGAGAACAGAAGGGAATGCAGAACGCTGTTGTACCATGTTCAATACCTACCCCAGCCCTAGGGAAGAACGTGGCGGGGAGGGCTGCATCTCATGCGCCTCAAAACGCGTAACCCCCCCCCCCCTGGCCAGGCGGGTAGCAGCACAGAAGTGCAAGGGTGCCGGACAGGGCAACTGCAGCTTCCGGGGATCTCGGGCCCGGTCTCCCTCATGACATCTGGCGGGAACCCCGTGAACATGGGGGTGGTTCCCACGAACAGATACTCACCCTAACATGGAGGGCATGGTCCGTAGGGTATTGGACCGACCGCGCCTGTCAGTACGGTGGAAGGTTTGCAGAACGCGGCCCAATGAGGCTTCACGGGATAATCTAGGATGCTACCGAGATAGATAGATGAAGACACCCCCACTGATTCCGCAGTACGTTTGAGCCCTGGCTGAGAAGGGGGGGAAGGGGGGGGACGTCCGTGAAGCCATCGTCCCATGGCCCGGTACCGCGGGGCAAAACACGTCGCTTTGCACCGCTCGCGAGCCAGGCGGGCTTTTCGAAACGACCCTGTATGCCCGTTCTTTGCCGCCGCTTTCAGCCGTACGAGGACCATACCGCCGCGTCGCGCTGCACGAGTCCACAAAAAGAGAGGTGGGGGGGGGGGGGGGGAAGGTGTTCTCGCCCTTCGGCGGCTTCGGCGAGGTTCCGGCTGTTAAGAGGGCGCGCACGGCGGCGGCGGCGGCGGCGGCGGCCCCTCCCCTAGCGGGAACGATGGCGGGTGTTGCCGTTTTAGAAACTCTGGTCACCCAATACAGTAATACGCTCAGTAAGCACCAGGCACGGGGGAAGGGCAAGACGGGTGGTTCGTGGGCGGGCGCTGGGTGTCTTGCTGATAAATCGCCGGTGCAAAAGCCCGTAGGTCTGACGTAAGGGGAACCGGAGGTTAGCCAGAAGAATACCAGCATCTCGGGGGGCCCCGATATCCGTGTGCCCACTCCGATCCAAAAGTGCACGGTGGGGGGGTACAGACATCGGGGCTGTTATTACGTATTGTCTTCCGTTTCACGTCGTCTTCCAATTTTTGGCTGTGGTGACGGCTTCAATTTGATCTCACGCCGCTCGCCGGCGACGGAGTTCTTGGCGCCCTTCCGTTGAAAGCTCACCAGCGTAACCGATGAGCCCATGGATGCCGGTTGTTGTGGGAGCTTGCGTATATCCTATTCCAACGGCTCCCGTGCATCGGAACTCCCATTGCATGGACCGTGTAGGGCTGAAGCAGCCCGGCGATCTCGCCTGGGGTGCCTGAGGCAAGCGCTGTTATTGTAGGCCCGCGACAAAATGTAGATTCCGTGGCCAGTGCGACCCGCAGCACCAGTAACCTTCCATGCTGAGGGTTGTACTGCTGTAGGACTGGTTCTTCGTGCTTCCGGAAACTGGGAAATTAGACTTCACCATGTTCCGGATGCACAAGCCGGGGTGGACGGATGATCTTCTACGTGTCCCTAAGCTGTACCTATGTAAGTACTTAAGTAGATCATGAATTAGCCACCTCCTACGAGATTGGATGCTTATGACCCCGGCTTTGCCGTACATTTGTCCCCAGGGCAGACAGAGCCTAGGCGGGCGAGTGTTCTCACAATGCTGTCGGCTATGTATCGATGGCGCGGGGCAACCTCTGAGAGTACTTTCAAGACCTGCCGAATCTTGGATTCTAGTCCTTGGTGCCTCTGGGGAGTAATCCGGTGCGTGGCTTCCATGCGGAGGGCATCCAGTCTCAGTGTCAACCTCCGTAGGGATTGGTGGGCTTACGGGGACACCAGGGTACCGACTTCCTAAATGGGCAGATGGGTACTTACCTACCTAGGTATGAACTGTTGCTGGTTGCTTACCTCTACTTTATGCGAATCGAGCGGCCGCTCACCAACGTTGAAATTGAGTTGGTTTGGTTGCGGAGAGACATAGGGACCTGTGCCTTCCATTCCCATTGGGGACTAGTAGGAAGCTTGCTTGCCTGCCCGCTCGGTTGTTTTTTCCCTGGTGTACTTCCCATACTCGGTACTTATCCCCTGTAAGTAGGGTAGGTACAAACATAGGTACCTAGATAAGTACCTAAGTTACTAGCTGGTGGTGCCTGGCGGTGCCTGCCGCCGCCTGTCGCGGAGTTCGGATCGCTCTTGCACCCCCATCCCCATCCCCATCCCATCCAAATGCCCCTGTTCCGTTCTACAAGGTTGCCCGCTTCTTCCCTGCCTCAGCCCTGCTGATGCTCCCCTACTATGTAGGCTCCCAAGCTCTCCTCCCTTCCCATCAGAGCAGCTTCCAACCACCTCCGTTTTTTTTCTCGCTCCGTTGGTCACCGCTATGCCTGGGACGCTGACACCGCAATGCTCAATTTTCGTACATTAAATATCAAACTTTTCTTCGCTAAGCACGATGGTAGTTTGAGGCGAAGGCTGAGACCGTGCGCGCTGAGGGTCACCCGACAATATCTGGTAGCCGCTACGGAGCATGCCTACGAGCTTGGGCAGGTCGATCGAACCACTTATCGCTCAGCTGCCATAACCTCATGCGTTGCAGACGGGTCATCGCATCACTCTATGTACCCGCTGATGCTGAATACAGAAGACCGGGCTGAAGAACGTGCGGATTTGCAAGGTTCCTATCTCGGCACGTCCGTGGGATTGCGTCTCGGCTTGGATCCTCGATTGAAGAACGCGGGGTTTCGCCAACGGAGACGCCATGGATACCCCCCTCGGGATATACTATTACCAAGGTCACCGTTATGCATGGCTTCTGACCTCTGTTTTGGCCCGAGGTGGCGCGGCAGCGGAAACACCCCCGCAAGCCCCTCGTACGGGTGGTACGATAAGCCGCAGTGACGGATTCTTTTCGGCCGGCGTACTTGTCACAGCGGATTCACCACCGCTCTCCGTCGTCATCTGTCGGTGGCTCTTCTCGGGCTTGCAAGACCCCTCTACCTGGGTTACCCACTCGCCTGTACTGCTGTCGCGGCATCCAGTCTGAGCCCAACCAGCTATCCTCACACATCTCTGCCGCCCGCCCGGGGCCAATGAGTCCGAGTAGGCAGCTTGATGACCGTCAGATTCTGACCCAAGTTCGCTGCTTGCAGATACCAGCATTGCTGATGGCCGTAGCAAAAGCGACAATAAGCCGTCTGATTGGCTTGTGTGCAGCGGCCCCATCGCCGAGCTGTGCCAGTGGTCTCGCAAGCCACCGTCCTGGGGCGAAAAATAACTGCGTCGAGCAGGATGGCACCTGGACGGCGGCTGATGACAGGGTAGCTTGTGCGAACTGAGCTGGCCATGAACGACACACAAAGCTTATGGTGGCTATCCACCACTTGCACGGTCCTTGGCCCTGCCGACATCCCAAGCCGTACAGCAGTATTCCTAATGGGCACGTAATTACGGTAAGACAGGAAGGCTTGGGCTTCGTACCCACCCAGCGATATTGACAAAGGCAGCAGTTGCTGAGATTGCGATATACCTACTGCCGTCGTTTGGCCGTAACGAATCTCCGGGACGCTGAAATGTGGGCAACCAATGCTGGGACACCTCTAAGCCTCTGGATCTTGAGTTTCCATCTCTGGCACTTCGTTGGCTTTCTGGCTGATGGGTTTTTGAAGTTCGACATCCTCTTCCACCGCTAACTAATGGAGTCCTTGAGCCACACCCATATCATGGCACATATCTGTGCGCGAGAGGAATGGCTCGCTTCCTCCGCCGCAAATTGCGATAAAGAGCAAAGCGCGAACTATGCAGTGGAAACGAGGTTGCGATCTTGCATGGCGCGGGACACTGGACGTCGGTCACATGAGCACGTTTTCCACAATCGTGCAGCCCTCCCTTCTGGTTACAACGAAACGTGTCACTGCAGGCGACCCTGGGGAAGCCGTCCAGTGGTAGCATCGGCGACACTTGCAACGTAATGGCTCAGGCAGGCTTCATCTGGAAAAGGCAGGCTCGCACTCTACTAATCCCGCGCAGCTGGCCACTGACGTCTTTGACGGTCCTTCTTGGACACCCAAGCCTGGGTATCCACGCATGGCGGTTGTATGAAACATGACTAAGTACGTCTATCCCCAGCGAGGTCCCTGGCTCCGTACCCCAGAGGCCCTCTGTGGTTTGCAATACCCAGGCTTGGGGGAAACACGGGATGGAAGGTGGGTGGGTGGATAAATCAAACCCAGCGGTTATATGTGGAACAACAGACCGCGAAGAGGGGCATGCTGGGTCGCGCCAGTCGTGGGCTTCTCGCTCGTGCGGACTCGACCCCTCCCGATTGGGTCTATCTCAGTAAGGCTGTCTGGCTGTCAGCAGATAGGGATGGATATACGTAACTCTTTCCGGCTGGTCGGTCGGGTGTGAGGCGGGCCACAGCAAGCTCCTTGCGAGCCGGCTTACACGGGGGGCCCAATAGGGCAAGCTCCTGGCAGGCAACCGAGGCCTTGGCATACTACGTACAGCACCTCGACACTGCACGGTACGTTTCTACCGAAATTGGAGGGTTGTTTCCCTACCCAGCCCGTGGCATTACTCACACAGGAGCAGGGTTGTTGCCAGAGCGCTGGGTCGCCACGAGCACGAGTTCAGTGTGGGGGGTGGAGACGGAGCCAACCGTAGCTCCCAAGACCCCCCGTCGCCCAAAGTCGCTGGCTGCATGGATGGGGGACTCAACCTCTCATATTCACACCCATCTATTCACAGAGTGGTGCCCGAAGGGACCGTTCGGAAGTGCGTCAAACGGCGCTGATTCCATCCTCAACGTCCGTCGCTTATCAGTTTCAGGCAGGGGGGTGGAGGCAGGACAGCCAGAAATATCAGTCCGAAGCCTGTGCCGTGTCGGCGGCGCAGTGCGTTGGAGGATCCGGAAGATCACACCAGGTATGGCCGTCACTTCCTACGGAAATCATCAGCGGGCCGTTGCGCCCATTGGGAAGACGTCTCCCGTCCTCGCGCTGCAAGTACGGGAAGCGGTACGTCTACAAACCGCCTTCCAAGAACGGGAGGAAAGCCATGCCGCGTCCCAAGCCGTGGGGGAGACCCAGTGCTGGTCGACTCGCCCCGCGTCGCAAGGAAACCGGGCCTGGGACGCCGGTGTAACCCCTTTCGTCTAGATGCTTGAGGCTCTCGGATGCGCGATAAGTCGGTACATCCCTTGTTTTGGATGGACGCGATTCGCTGATTGGAATCCAGCAACTAGTTGCGCTGCCATGAACCGAAACGCAGGCCACCAGAGAAACTGCGGAACTTCTTGCCCGTAGACAAACCCCCATGCCGCCAAGATTCTGCACCTCTTTGTCCTCCGCGCTGCGACGGAAGAGAGTACTTGGCTATCGTTGCCCCGAAGGCCTCTTCTGGCATCAAACCTGTATTCACGTTGTGATCTTTGCTTCGACCGCCGATACTTTTGCGTATCTCGTTTCGTGGTAGCCGGGATGCTGCATTTGTTCGCGGGACCCCGAGGCCCCAGACGCGGCAGGGCCACTGGCACGGCATTCCTGTGGGATCTTGTGGCTAATTCAGGAAACGTTACGGGAGCTGCAGGAGAACGCTAATACTCGATTGGGCTTCATTTGGATACTCACTGATTCCTTATCCATCAGTACAAGTACCGCCAGCACAACTCTCACCGGCGGGCCAAGGACCCTGGTGTCACCTACTAAAATGGTGCTCAGCCAAGCCCAGTCTGCATATCTGACTTGACTACAAGACATTCGAAGGGATGCGAATCATTGGGCCAGCATGGCCGAGTGAACGTGGGATCCTTGCCAAGATCTTGACGTCCACGGCCAGAATGCAGGCAGGCTAGCGGCGTTCATGGCCTACTTGGCCGGCTACCCACGCCACAGCAAAGAACTGCACTTACTGCAGGGCCATGAAGTCTTGACTATGGGCTAAATTCTGATCTAAGCTCTCAGGGTCCTGTGTGTGAGAAGAGCCTCGTTTGGACTGGGTGGCTGGCTGATCGGCTGGCTGAGAAGGATGAGGATCCTGGACCGCTACTGAAAGGCCTTGTTACGGGAGTATATCTACCCCAGCGGTCAAGGAGCCCGGGCCTGTTGGAAGGGTTCTGCTCCTCGTTAGCTATTGACCACAGAAATTAACTGCCCTATATTCTATTCTCGAGACAGGCTCCCCCGAGAGCTATGGAGTCTACAGCACCGTCACCGGAGTCGCTGCCGGCTTGCTCGCCCGGCGGCCAGACCCCTCGCAAACTTCGCGACAGCTGCCACCACTGCGCAGCTTCAAAGCTGAAATGCAGTAGAGAGAAGCCTACCTGCGCGCGCTGCGCAAAGCGTGGCAAGAAATGCCAATACGTTTTATCTCGTAGGGCCGGAAGAGCGCAGACGACGCGGCTCAAGACCACCACTACCGACTCCGCAGCTACCATGGCGCCGTCCGCTCCGGGTCCTGCACCCGTCGCGCCGAACATTGCACCGCATGTTACACCTGCACATGCATCAGTTTCTCCGCAGTCATTGTCCCCAGCTACCACCAGTCACGTTCCGTTGACGCCGGCGACCGGGAGCTTTCCGGAGATGCTGCCGTCCCTGATGTCACCAGCAGATGACTCGCCCCTTGAGCCGTCACCGAATGCGTTTGGCCATCAGTTCTACGACCTCGACGATGTGAACATGACCTGGCCGGCGTACGACTTTCCGATCCCGACAAGCTGTACGGAGCCAGAGTTCATGATGGTGCCTCACGATCCTGGCTCTTACATGACGCAAGCATCCATGTTTCCGACACCTGCACCCACTCTTCCTACTACGGACGAGACTTTTACGGAATTTACGCGGATACATGGGTTTTCTTCGCAGAACTCGCCCGGCCAGGCCATGGCCACAGGCTATGGAGCTCACCCACTTGGTACCGAAGAGCAGATACAAGACGCACGGTGTTCCTGCATGATCCGTTCACTCGGGATGCTACAGCAGCTCTCTGCATCCACGCGCGGTCTCGGCGAGTTTGGCGGTCTGCGAACTGAAGGAACCCTAGCCATCCAATCAACACTGGCCGCGAACAAGCAGCACATCCAAGCCAGCATCACCATGGCCGAGTGCCCGTGCTCCGAGGACGCCTATTTGCTGTCTTTCCTGGCTTTCATCATGTTCAAGGTCCTCGGCTCGTACCGGACCATGCTGAGCGGGCTGGACGGTGCGGCTTCGCCAGCCAGCACGAGCCTGGACGGCACCATGTCGCCGTTGGCTCTCGGAAGACACGCGACTGAGGACGACGAGCAGCTCCTCATGGCGGCGCAGTGCATTTTGGGAGAGCTTCACCACGTACAGCGGCTGGTAACCATGCTGTCGCCGCGTCTTAAGAGCCACGGAACAGCGACGGCGAGGGCGCGAACCGACGCCTCGGGGTGGGATATAGGCGGTTACGAGACCCGGGATGCAACGCGACCTTTCTCTCCTAATCTGTTGTCACAACTAGAGCTGGACCTTCGGCGGTCTTTGCGGGCTCTTTCATCGAATATCGCTGATATCCTGCGTCGGGGATGATACTATAGACGAGCTTTCATTTCCAATAGATCTGGCGGGTCTTGCCCGGCCCCCAATTCTCTAGCTTGTTTGGCCATGGCTAACCTAAGCCCGAGCGAGCCTTTTCCCCCTAGGTATTGACTGGATACCATAATAATAGTTACAGGGATGTCATCCTGGAGGCTCAAGACTAGAGATTCTCCATAGTAGGAAGAGTCAGTATTCTTTCCCGTCGTGTTTGGCCTGGACAAGACGCCGTGGCAGTCGGGCCGCTGACAGGTTTCCTTTCTAGGGAGAAATTCTTGGCACTTGGCACGGGGTTACTCGTCGGCTCCGTGACGGAACTTATAAAGAGCCAAGCCGGTCGGCGTTTTGGCTCACTTGCCGGCGGCCTTCCCCGGGGGGAAAATAATAGCTTAGGTAAGTACCTGTGTTGAGCCCTTCGTGTCTCCGGTGGGCAAGAACAAGACAAGCCGCCTTCTTCGACGCCAAGCGCAGACAGAAGCCCATTTTTGGGAGGGCCGGGTCCCGACGCGCTCTAAGAACCATCCGATAGATCACATTCGCTCTGCCTTACTGAGCTGTTCGACGCGATCGGCGTCAGACGGTTCATCGGGTCCGGTCCCAAACCATGTCAAGATCCGCGAGGACGTTATCTTGCCGCCGGCGCTGCGATGGGCCATGGTATCGGACGACGCGCCGTTATTGCCCTCAATATGAGGGGGCATACACACATACGGCAACGTCTTGGCTCGCCAGAACCGCACCGCTCGTCACATCCTGCGCGTCTTGATTACCAATCTTCCCAACTCGGAACACTGGCGACGACAGCTCCGCCATGCGCTTTGCCGCTCGCTTGCCGGCCGTTGGCCCCCCCCACCCCAAAACGGCAGGTGGAACAGACATACATGGGGGGACAAACAACGACGAGAGAGAGAGACAGAAAGAGAGAGAGAGAGAGAGAGTGAGAGAGAGAGAGAAAGAGGGAGAGAGAGAGAGAGAGAGAGAGAGAGAGAGAGAGCCAGGTCGTAAGAGAGACACACGGCCCAGCCAGATGCCGGGATTTTCCTCTAGGCAGCCCACGCAGCCTCCGGCAAACTGGAGAGACTGACGGCGGGCGGGGCGCAACGGGTAGCAGCTGCCGCCCGCTCCGAAGCGATCTCACCCGCGTCCCTGCTTCATCTGACATGCATAAAACGGTATTTTCGCCAGTCTTGGCGTCGCTCAGCCTGGTGGGATTGTGTACACGGCCATCCCGGAAATGTCAGTTCGAGGGCGCGCGGGTGCTTGGCTTGACCGCCTTTCTATCTCCCCCCCCCCCCCCTCCCTTCCCGGCGCGTCCCTCCTTTCTTCGCCGGTCCGCCCCCCCGCCTCCCCCCCCCCCCCCTCGATCACACGGATGCCGAGCCACGTCTTTATGTCTCCTGCGGGCCAAACAGACGAAGCCCACCGACGTACTGCCGAGTCGGTGGCGTGTTGTTTATCTGGCAGCGGGCAAGAGTACGCGATGTTTGTGACCAGGGTTTCTCATTTCCTTTTTGTATCTTTTTCCGCAGCTCGTCGGATCCGGCAGGTGTTTGGGTAGGTATTGAACGTGCACGCAGCGTGGCACGTTGAACCCCCCCCGGCCGGTGCAGAACATCATTGCTTTCCCGGAAGAGCCCTTCCACCCCTTGCTCCAAAGCGCCGGCGTGGCACACGCCCGCAACAGAATGAATGCGATAACCCCCGTGGTTCCGTCACGACGCCACGGGCCTTACGGAAATGTCCGACGGAGATACGGTGAGGCGCAGCGGCTCCTTCCGTACGGCCTTATTATTAATTTTCTTCTTTAGTCTGCCGGCCAAGCTTCGTTCTGGAGGGTGCTTGCGTCAGCCCTCCGTCCCCCCCCCTTAAGTCCGGGAGGGTGGCGGGAAGACGTGGAAGGGGGGGGGGGGGGATAGGCTGACTGCATGAAGGCCTGGACGGCGGCCGTGGCATGGGGGTTACCACCGCCTTAGCTACACGACAGGGGGGGCGGGGAGGCCAAGGCCCTGAGGATTGATACTGCCGATGACTACGAGGCGCCGTCATACCTCGTGGGCGCCATGGGTGCTTGAGAGCCCGTGAAGGTGGGAAAGGGCCCTGAGGGTGGTATCGTGGCTTGCTGCTGACGAGCGCAGGAAGTTCCTCGCAGCGCCCTTGCCGTTGGGGAAAATGTCGCGCACGCCCTTCGGCATGGGCACCCCATTGGTCCTCATACGTCAGGGTCAGGGTATCCGAGGCGTACCACCAGACAGCCGTTTGCCGGCGGTCTCGGAGACGGGGCAAAGGGGAGCGAGGGGCGGGGCGGCCGGTGCCAGGGGTCACCGTCCCGGGCCCCACGGCTTGGGCACCGTCGTCTGTAGCGCCGTCACTCACGGTCGCGCTGGGGCAGTTGGCCCGAAACCACCTCTCCATCCCCACGGTTGGTGGGAGCGCAAAGACCGGAAGCGAGGCGGGCAAAAGCACAGGTTCTCACATGCCACCGCTTGCGCCAGCGAGTACAGATAGGACCCGGACTGGCAAGTGAAAACCCCGCCGTGGCAATATGATATCAGGAGTACCTACGGCCCGCGAGAAGATCTCACCAGTCGGAACAATGACTAGGGTAGGTGACCATATCGATTTCTCAGGCTGTGTTCCTCACGGCCGATGCACAGCAGGCCGGAAGCTGTGATCAGTCTGGAGTGGACTGCTGGAACCGGGGGCCCATGACTGGGCGTCTGCGCTGTCTGGCCCGCGAGGCAGCAGGCGACCACGCGGCGAGAGGATACGCGACGGTCATTCCAGGACCTCCCCGCCAGGAGGCGGTGTCGGGTGCTACTCCCCGCAGCCCGGGCGTCTCGAGGACATGCCGTTCTGTTGGTTTGGCCAGTAGAGCGAGTGCGCGTGCACCCGGCAGAGAGGGCGCACCTTTTGGTTGGGCGTCCGCCACGGCGCCGTCCTTTGCTCTCTCCCCCTCCAGCGGAATTCTGCTTTTTGATGTCCTCTCCGCCGGGCTCGCAAGCAAAGTTCACATATAGGGGGGGGGGGAGTTCATCATACACGGCGATGCGATCGAAGCCACGTTAGTTCTGCGTCGCTCATTCGGGGACCACTCCATCCCCTCCCCACCCCCCCGCCTTGCCATCTTCGTCCCTGCAAATGCAGAGGAGGACCGGGCAACCGCGAGGAGCCTGGCGGCCAAAGAGATAAGTGCCGTTCCGTCGCCTTCTCAAAGGAATGCATAAGGCTGGTCGGGTACATGGTCAAAGATCTCTCGGGCTGCCAATTTGGTATGATACCTACTTACGTAGAACACGATGAATCACACAGCCCGGACCGCATCTGAATAGATCGATATGAAGCGAGAAGACCGGGGTTTCGATTCCGGGAAGTGGAAGTGGACACGCAACGCCGGTCACGCTTCTGTATTCGTGCTCGGAAGTATGCGAGTCGCCCTGCTCCCAGTCCTCAACCCGACGGAAGCCACTGTGCCCCGTATGTCCGCTGCTTCTGGCCCCCGGGGGCCATGCCGGGTTGCCGAGGATGGCCGCCGAGGTGTCCGACCCACCACGGAGCTCTACGATGGCGACGTGGGAATCGATGGCTCGCCCCCTCCCGGGGTCGTACTACTGGCCTCCCTACGTCCCTGGCATGACCTTGCACTTTTCCGTGGTGCCAGGCTGAAAGAGCCAGCAAGCGCTCCGCGTCCTTCTGCTATCGAGATGGCGCTGCCAGGTTGCACATCCTACACGGTTCTGTCTGTACCATCGCACCGCTGTATAGGCCCCCCCCCCCCCCCCCCCCCCCCGAGCGTGGGAAGACAGCACTCTAGCGCGGGGCCTTTCCGGGAGCACGACAAATTCCATGCCCTGGGCACATGCGCAGTGCGCAGTGCGCACAGCTGGTACGTCCTTCTGGGGTCGCCTTCCTCGTGGACACAGGAGAGAGAGTGCGCGTGCTGATCTCCTTTAATGAGTCTCCAGGAGACCGCTGAGTACGGGTGCTCACAAACTAGAAACTTTCAGGTATTGGCATCCCATCGAGTTGTTCCAAGACTCACTTGCGGTAGGGATAGCTAACAAATCGCTTGCACCTCAGCCTCCTGGAGCCGGACGCGCAACGGTCGCCATTCATCGCCCGCCACAAATATTCCGTCCATTCGGTCCCTTGGCTCGGTTTCCGAGGCGATGACCCTCGATGAACCGATCGCCGCGACCGCCCCCGAGCGGCTAGGCGGCTGGTCGCCTGTCTGGCTCAGCCCCGGGGGGGTGGGACACCCATCTACGGTGCAAACGGGGCGACCCAGAGCGACGGCCTGCGCGGGTATACTACGCCACCAGGAGGCAAGAGGATGAAATGAGAAGCACGGCAGCAGAAAGAGGTTAAGTCTCTGGCAGAACCGTTGCCGCAAGTTTCCTCGACGAATGCTGGCATGGGGATTTCGTGCGGAGCGTGTGGAGTAGAGCCGTGAGGGGAAAAAACCGAAGGTCGCCGTCGGAAGCGGACAAGGCTTCTCCACACTTGCCACGGCCTCGGTGACGGCACGTATTGACAAACCCAATCGTCCGCGCACCAGAGACATCATATATAATATCAACTTGTGCTTAATGGCTGCCGGCGGACGTTGAAAGTCGAGTTCCGAAAACCTTAGACTCGTTGCAATACCCCCCTCTCTCGTCCGCGATCCCTTGGTGCCGACACTCTAGGAACCCCGCCTGCCCTCCCAAGCCGGCAACAGGTGCATACTTAGGTACCCTATATACTGAGCTCAATACGTACGCCACCAGCAGGAACGGCATCAGCAGCAGCAGCCGTCATGGCGGACGACCAGCCCTTCCGCACGCAAGCGCTCGTGGCCCGGGGCCCCTTCTCGGCGGGCCAGTGGGCGCTCGAGGACGTGGAGCTGCGGGCGCTGCGGGAGGACGAGCTGCTCGTCGAGGTGGTGGCGTCGGGCATCTGCCACACGGACCTGCACTGCGGCGACACGGCGGCGGACGCGGGCGTGCCCGGCGTCCTCTACCCGCGCGTGCTGGGCCACGAGGGCGCCGGCTACGTGCGCCGCGTCGGCGCCGCCGTCACCCACGCCCGCCCCGGCGACCCCGTCCTGCTCTCCTTCGCCTACTGCGGCGCCTGCCACGTCTGCCGCGACGGCCCGCCCTCGCACTGCACCCGCTTCTTCGACATCAACTTCGTGGGCGAGCCCGTGTTCCGGCCGGCCGGCGCCGCTAACGACGACGACGCCACCGGCCCCCCCATCGCCGGCCGCTTCTTCGGCCAGTCCAGCTTCGCGCGGCACACCATCGCCGACGCCAAGTCGGTCGTCAACGTGGCGGGGCTGGGGCTGTCGCGCGCCGACCTGCAGCTGCTGGCGCCGCTGGGGTGCGGGCTCAACACGGGCAGCGGCACCGTGGTCAACGTGGCGCGGGCGGGGCCCGACGACGCCGTCGCCGTCATCGGCCTGGGCGGCGTCGGGCTGGCCGCCGTCATCGCGGCGCGGAACCGCGGCTGCCGGCACATCATCGGCATCGACCGCGTCGCGGGCCGCCTCGCCCTCGCGCGCGAGCTGGGCGCCACCGCCGCCATCGACAGCCGCGACCTCGGCCCCGACGCCCTCGTCGCCGCCGTCCGCGCCGCCACCGACGACGGCCTTGGCGCCACCGTCGCCATCGACACCAGCGCCCACCCGCCCCTCGTCGAGGCCGCCGTCGCCTTCACCCGCTACATGGGCCGCATCATCCAGGTCGGCACCGGCATGCCCCAGGCCCGCCTCTCGCTCCACATGCAGAGCTTCATGGTCAGCGGCAAGCAGTACTTCGGCGCCGTCCAGGGCCACAGCCGCACGCGCGACGACATCCCCCGCCTCGTCCAGTGGTGGCGCGACGGCAAGTTCCCCGTCGAGAAGCTGGTCCAGTTCTACCGCTTCGAGGATTTCGCCGACGCCGTCAAGGTCATGGGCAACGGCTCCGTCGTGAAGCCCATCATGTACTGGCCCGAGGAGGAACAATAGGCAAACGCCGGCGAATGGCAGGCTGCTAATTACACGTACCCAAGCAAGCAGGTACCTACCTGTTATACGTACTGTACAAGTTTTTGTTTTATACAAGCTCTCCTGACCCCGCGGCCGGGAGCCAGCTGGTGTCTCTACCCCCGTGATGTGACGTGCACTAGAAAGGTGGAAGGGGGGCCAATCACTCGGGCGCCTGCGGCACGAGGCCCTCGGCCATCTGGATGGCGCCTTCCATGTCGTCCTTGTTGAACATGAACAGCCCCTGGATGGCGGCCGCGCTGGTCTGGTGGCCGGGCTCGAACAGCCGGAGCTCGTCGAGGCGGCGGAGGAAGCGCGCGCGGCCGGCGCCGTCGGCGTCGACCTCGCCGTAGAAGTTGTCCCACATCTGCGTCGCCTGGTAGCGGGTCGCCTCGCCGATGCGCACGTGCATGTCGACGCGGCCGGGGCGGGTCAGGGCGGCGTCCAGGCGCTCCGGGTGGTTGGTGGTGAGGAAGGCGATGCGGTCCTCGCCGGCCGTCAGGCCGTCGAGGGCGTTGAGCAGGCCCGAGTGCGTGACGGTCGGGCCGCTGTAGCCGTCGGCGCCGCGGGGGGTCCGGTTCACGAAGGCGGCGTCGATGTCCTCGAGCAGCAGGATGGTGCGCTCGGGCAGCTTGGCGAGCAGGAAGGCCAGCTTGTCGTCGGTCACGCCGATCTCGCTGAGGTTCACCATGGCCACGCTGTAGTCGAGCTCGCCGGCCAGGGCGTGGATGAAGGACGTCTTGCCGCTGCCGGGCGGGCCGTGCAGCAGGTAGCCGCGGCGGTAGGGGATGCCGCGGTCGGCGTACCAGGGGCGGCGGCGCAGGAAGTCCTGGACGTCGGCCACGATGCGCTCCTTGATGCCGCGGTCCAGGACGACGCTCTTCAGCAGGCGCTTCATCTTGGGCTCGCCCACGGGGACCCAGTCGAAGTTGCGCACCGAGTAGACGAGGGTCTTGCCCTCCTGGGCGCGCACGGCGTCGGCGTGGGCCTCGCGGAAGATGTCCTCGAAGATGTGGCGGTGGGCGTACAGCGTCGTCATCTCGACCGTCTCGTGGGGCTCGCCCGTGTTGGTGCGCGCCGTCGACTGCTTCTCGCGGTGGACGGCGATGTAGGCGTACTTGTACTTGATGAGGTGGCGGCCGTAGCCGTGCTGCAGCAGGAAGTTGGCCTTGACGGGCCCGTCGGGGGCGACGCTCTGCGTCGTGGTGGCGACGGAGAGCTTCTTGACGCGCGTGAGCCGGTCGGCCAGGAACGACGCCTGCGGCCGCGGCTGCGAGAGCCAGGCCAGGATCCACGGGTAGGCCGGGTCCTGCTTGCTGATCTCGACCGTGACCTGCAACTGGCGCCGCACGAGGCCCGCCGTCGCGATGGCGCCCTTGCGCGCAAACGCCAGCGCCGCGCCCAGCGACGCGAGGCCGAACCCGCCCGCGAAGACGGGGTTCCCGAGCGCCTGCTCGAGCAGCCCGAGGTTGCTGGTCTCTGGCATGATGGGCGGCGACTGGGAGCAGGAGAAAGACAAAATAAAAATAAAAATAAAAGCCCGGCGCAGCCACCGAAACTTTGGAGGCGCTTGACGTATGTCGCTGCTTCTTTTTGTGGTGGGGCTCCGCCAGCTGAATGCATGACTAATAAGCCCGGCCCCGATATCCCCGGGTGGTGTCCCACTAATTAAGCTATTGATAATACTCAAGTAAGTACATCTTTATCTTTCCCTGACCCATGCACTGGTTCTAGCATACATATAGAATAAATACGCATACTGTCCACATTCTTCTTGGATTTAACAGATTAAGGGTAGAGCTAAGTTCTATTGAAAAAAAGCTATGATAGGGCGGATCTACGTATAGATAAAACCTACTATGGAGTGAAGCTGAGACGAACAGAAGTAGCGATGGGTTAAGATTACTACCTACGGACAGAAGTTACACGGGTGGATACCACAACGGACAGAAGCCTAGCCGGAAAATAATATTGTGCTAGAAAAGATTCAATGAGAAAAAAGGTGTTGATACCTCTGTATAGGTGAGATAGATGCTTAGATTGATTACTGAGGTAGTGACTGTCTAACTAGGAAATCCTTCCTGACTTCATATCCCACGCCATCCCCTCACTGATAACGTTGATCTGTAAGGTGGGCTGTCCTCGATCCTGCAGATTTGGGTCTGCTGGGTCTGGGGCGGATTCCCCAGATCCCATCATGCGACCTGTAGTCCTTGGCGTGGCTCTCCTCTTGTGACGGTGCGTTGGTCCATCGGGGGTGATCCTTCTGGTTGGTTGCTGCTTGACTGCCCACGCTCTTGTCCCCCATCTATAAAGCCTGGCTGGGCAGGGAAGCCCGTAACAGACAGCCTCGGCCTGGGGGGTTCCGCCCTCCTCTCCCTCAAAATCCGCCATTAGGACATTTCACGGCACCGTTCGGGGCCCAGCCGCAGCAAGAGCCGTCGCCCCCGCCAGATCCGGTCTAAAGAAGTATGTCAGGCTAGGAGAAAGCGCATCGAGTATTATGCCAGGGGTGAACTTACACACTTGCCGATATCGCAAGGGTAGTTAATAAGACCCCAGCGGCATGAAGTACCATTGCAGCTCTAGAGAAATACAAATAAGCTCAAAGCTCCTCAAAGGAGATTCAGTGTTTCTGGGCCGGATATTTGGTACTTACCCCAAAATATTGGAAGTCACTTGGGCAGTCCTTTCTTTTGAAGAGTTGAGCAGGATGGCTCGAGGGTGTCGTGGCGGGAGCAGGAGCGGCGGCGGCGATGGTGAGCGCCGAACCGATCGCGAACAGTTTAGTGAATTGCATGTTGGCGGTTTGTTGCACGAGAAAACTTGTGAGGATTTATGCGAGTTGTTTGGGGTTTATGCGGTGAGTTGATAAGAGAGGTGATGCGAACAGAACTTGAACCGAAAGTGCTGGGGCGGCGCCCGCCTTAATATATATACCAATGTCGAAAGAAAAGGCGACCGGTACAATAATTGTACGGCCACTGTATCCGGTAGTCCGTATATGGACGGCCATGTTGAACATGCGGGCATCTTCCGTATACAGCTTGGGCCGTCGTCGCTGAGATCGACAACCACGGACTACGTAGTCAACGTGCTCAAAGGTAAGCACAACCACAATGGTTCGGATTATGCAGCCAATAGCACATCATGAGGGGGCTCTCCGTTTCCTCGCGTACACACTGCGTGACGGAATGCCAAGATGTGACGACATGTTGTGAGCAGCAGACACGCACATCAGTCGTGGGAAGTCACAGTCCCGGAGCATGAACCGTATAGGGCGTAAGTGTACGGTTAAACAATACAACTCGGCTTTTCATACCTGACAGGAGAGCGGGATTACGTACGCCCAATGAAATAGCGACGTCGGAAAGTCCACCAACCCATCGGCGCGGGTCTGCAACACATCAGCCTAAACCTACGACACATAAGTCTGGATCTGCAAAATATGAACAGATTAATACCTTTTCAGGATGCTAAGCTAAAAGCTGACCTGCGTCAATAGAGATGCGTCAGCAGTGTAAGCACAGTAAGTAGCCTTAGTGCTGATGATATGTTGGCGGTAGGCCTCCTATTAGGGCACCGTTGTACAATTTTCGGCATATATTTGCGAGCTACAGCGTCGGAACTGCAGAGAACGCTATATCCAGGAGCTCACACGCAAGGCAATCACGCATGTCTCTAATAGGAAGGTGTAGACCGTTCCCCCACGTGTCATATCTTATTGATCGATAATTAATCCGCACACGGGGTAACAGACGTATTGTCGCATGATGCTGATAAGCACGTCCTGTGGCCCGCAAGTGGTCTTATGTGAGGCAATGTGGCTTTCTGGGTGCATCAATATGGCTTGCCCTCCACCGTGCCTTGGGTACAGATGGAACCGTTGACGTTCATGGCGGTGACGGCGAATGTAAGCAATGCCGAGTTCTGCAAAGGCTTAGATACGCCGCGCAAGGGCAAGGTAGCATATAGTATCAGGGTCTTGTCGTTGAAATAAAAGAGGTTTCCAGTACAGAGCCAGTAATGCCCTCTGCGCCGCCACTTCAAACAACATCACAACAACCCGAGGCACGCCCCAAGTCCCTCCCCCCCGGCGCGCCTCACAAGCGTAGCGACTTCCCTCCCTACGATCCGTTGGCCCAGAGCCGCCACTGGAGAGGCTGTCAAGTCGGCCAGGCGACGGAGAGGCTGACGCTGGCTTCTTGGACAATGGCGGGTTTCATGACGCCGAGACAGGTATTAGCCACAACGTCGGCGGCGCCACGGCCCACGGCGAGGCACATGCCTGCTCACGCTCAAATGGTACCTGGCCATCAAAATCGCCTCGACAGCTTGTTTTACCTGCTTCCGGCGGCCTGGGGAATGTGCTCCATCGCAGCCTGTGCATACGCATTCTCATCCACTGTAATGCATTCTGGGCCACCAGGCCCTCGAAGATATATACAGTAGTTGCTTCCTCTCCCCCGGCCCAACATCTTCACCGAGAGAATCCAGGCTTTTGCGGCTTTTGGTCTGAAGTTTCAGTCCGTGTATCATCATTCGTCCCATCATGACCCAGCTGTAACGGGCGTCTGCGAGTTCTTACGCCCGACGAGACTTATCGACGGCCGTAGAATTTATCGTCGTCGGCAGGGTCGAATCCACGGGCCATCTCATGGGCCTCTTGATGGGCCGCCTTGCGAGCCCCTTCGTGTGCCGCCTCGCGATCCTTCGTTTCCTGTTCCGTCTTCTCCTTGTCGCTCTGCTGGGCCTGTTCCTCGGTTTCCTGCGCCTTGTCCTCCGTTTGCTGCGCCTTGGCTTGGTGTTCCGTCCGTCTGTCGACCCCGCCGACGTGGGCACCTATCCCAAGGGTTTTCGAGTCAATATACTTCCATATACGTGCTTGGTAGAACAGAGAAATGAAGTCATAGCCTACCCTGCTGGTGAGCCCGACGTCGAGCTAGGACTGCCTGCCTGGCCTGCCATGCGCGAGGACCCGTGGGGGGCCGAAACCCGGCCACTTGGCGCTGGCCTGCGGAGCTGGACGATCCGGAAACATTGCTGGCTCCTTGATTGAACGGAGCAGCTCGAGGGTTTAGGCTCTGCTCGCCCTTGTTGGCGTCATTGGAAGCACTCTGTTGGCTGTTTGACTCGTTCATTTTCTCTTCTTGGAATTTGGCAGTCTGTTACGTGTGGCGTCAGTAGGAGTTCTTCAGGCAGCGATATAGTGTTTACTCAGGACATTGGTATTACCAGCTGCTTGGGAAGTCCAGACTTCCAGAGTAAGGTGGAGGAGGAAGAGGGGGGTGGGTTCGTGTTGATGTCGAAGTCGACGGATAGTGGTCCTTTCTGATCTCGATATCAAGAGGTGGAGGAAATATAACGTGAAGACAACTGAATTGATTGTTTTGGGTGCTTGATGCCGATTCCCGGGGTATGGATTTCACCATTTATTACAACCACGGTACGTACCGAACGCTTGTGGGAGCTTAGAGAGTAAATTGACAATCGGAGGGTGGTTGCCTGGAGGGCATAGGTACCTCAGTATCCACGGAATATTTGCTTGTAAGAAAATAAGAACTAAGTGCTTTCTCACAAGGGATAAAGAGCATCCTGTTACTGGTGGGGCTGCTGCTGTTTATTGCGATACCCGTCGCCCTCCGCGGATTTGGAGCTGGCGATGTTTCCATGGAAATAGACTATAAATGAACACCGTTCAACATGCTGGTATCTTAATCATCTCAGTCGGCTCAATTACAACGTGCCTGGGGTTAAAGCACCCAGGGTGTGGCAGCAATGCTCTCGTCCCTGGAAAAAAACCGGTCCCACTGTTGTTCTTCGTTTCTTAATGGTATAAAGTGGCCGGCGAAATATTTCGTAAAGTAGTTGGTATAAATTTATAACCGGGCGACCATGATTCTATAAAGTCAACTATTCGGCCATCTCGTCTTCGTAACTCCCCCAGATCCATGCCTTGATGGGGTCCAGAGTCTTCAAGGAGGAGTTGACCCCTTCGATATTTTTAGTAGACCCGATCGTTAGAGCCCTGTATATGGGGACAGGCCCCTATGTATTGTACGCAAAGTACAACCCCCAGTTGTGGCCAAAGACATGAAGAAGTGGCAAGCTCGCCAGGCGCAGAGAGATTATGGAGACTTTCAGCCGAAATGTCCGCCTTGAAGACTTCTCTCTCGACGATTTCAGCCGACCGACCCCCTTTCCGGACGATAGTAGGCCCGGTACGGCATACGCCAGGGCACCAGATATATAGGTGAAGGGGAAGGCAGAAGCATTTTGGTTGTACGTACGATTCGACATTACCGTGGAACAGTGACGGCAGGTGGTTCGTGCATTCCTGGACCTATGTAGCCAACTAGATAGGTGCCATCGGCAGACCTGCCTCTGCACTCGCGCAAATCGCGCACCTTGGCCGCCCGCACGACCATGTTCACGTAGCCGCGGCCCTTGGTCACGCGATCAGGCTTTAGTGTTAAGGTGTAGCTCTTCTCGCGACTGCTGGTGCTTCCGGCCTTGGTGTAGGCCAACCAGGCGACATGGGCGCGGGACAGGTCCTCTAGGGAGTGGCCGCCCACGAAAACGGCGTGATCGGGCGCGGTATCCGGAGACGTCTCGGTGAAGAGGGTAGGAAAGGCATCCACCAGCTGGAAAAGGGCGCCTACCAGGACCGAAAGGAAGTTCCTTAGCGTAGTCAACATCTTTTCGCCAGACCTTTGGCAGCGCGGCCGGTTTTCTGGTCTCAGATTCGTGACAGGAACTCGTGCATGGTTTCCATCTCGATCGAGCTTCTCGGCGGATCGATGGAATGCAAGGCGCGAACTGCAATATTGGCACAGTTTTAAGTAGTAGATTGGCCCAGGAAGAGACGTGCCTAGAGACCGTCCTTAATTTCTTGTCCATGAGCTCCGTAGGAAAGACAGGACGCCGTCGGGACGGCTGTGTAGTCTTTCATCTTCTTGCATGCATCCTGGCGAGCTCTCGGTTCCGCTTGGCGCGCTTCTGGGAGCCCTCGGGCGGCCTGGGTGTCGACCACGATCACCAGGCGGTTGGGAAGGGTGCATCTTGATGTTTTCGGGAGTGCGCGCTTGTTTTCTAGCGCCCGAATGAGCGATTGGGCGTACATAAGGGAGTCGGCAATGAGGAACTTAAGCATGCTTGGTCTATTCTCTTGCGGTGGGGTCGTGTCGTCCCGGACGGTGGTCCAGAATATCTCCATTATTCCACTGTCTCAATACCTCTCGAGCATAGCGGTGGTATTTCCGGATCGAATAGCCGCAGGCCTCACCAACTTCATCTTTCGTCGTTTCGGAGGGGGTGGGCTTGCAGCGTTGACCTCCGCCGCGCGTCTAGGTCACCACCTGGGTTCCTGTCTTCGGCGGCGGCGCCTCTTCACCTCATGATTCCCACCACTCGTCCAGTCTGAGTCGAGCTCGTCGTTGGCCTCCCGTCGCTGGCTCTGTTGAACGAAGGAATGGGCCGAAGAGGGGCGGCGAGATTCTCGGAAGGCTCGTCAGCAGGAACGCCTTCTTTAAACGGGTCTCCCAGGTCTGCCTCGAGATCTGCCTAAGACTGGAACTTGGCCTCCTTCTCGCCAACAAGAGGTTGCTAGGGGATGGCGTTACCGCCGCCCTGAGGCAACGCCATCTTAACAATTGGCGAGAGCCACGACGACGAGTCACGACGGCCACAAGAACCGGGTGAGAACCGCGCGGGAAGTGTAAGAAGAAAAGGATACCTCAAAAGAATGATGGGGAAACCAAGGAAGGGCTCAGGAGAGCCAAAAAAGACGTCTGGAATGGCCCAGAGCGGACGAAGAATGACTGCATTTGGGGAAAGGAAGAAAGAAGGAGGAAGGGAAGGGTCCAGAGGAGGTTTAAATAAGCCAGGCAGCTGCATGGCGCGGTCCCAACTAGGAAGAAAGCGTGAGGCACCTAGCAATTGCCAGGTGAATTAAGCCCTCGAGAGTATCCATCCTGGGGTTCTTGGGGTTTCTCCAGAAATGTAGTTGATTGCGAGTTTGTCTGTCTTCCTAGCTGAATTTGCTGCGAGTGTGGACTAGTGGCCAGGCCGGCACACTGGCCACTACCACACCCGGGGTCCTCGTTTCCTCCCTTCAGGTTCTGTGCCAGCAGCAAAAGCTTGCGCCATACACCAGATTTGATCTTCGGGGGCTCTTTTGACGCGTTAATATCGTTAGCCTACCCAGGTTTGGCTACCTAAGTGGGCACGGCCGGCGCTTGGTATAAGTGTTAGGGCCGTGTTGGTACTCCCCACGAGCTTCCTTACAGATTCGTCGGAGTTCGCTCTCGTCCCCAGTAGACAACGCAGGCCAGTCCAAGAACGCAGCGTCCTCCATGTTCTAGAGGAGGTTCGCATATGCTGTCTCCCTTCCAACGCGTCGTAATAAAGAGCTGGTGAGAATTGAATCACTTCACGTGAGCGTTATCTTACGGGAGCCTCTTTACAAAATAATTACTACTATTTTACTAGTAAAACGATGTGCCCCCCCCCCCCCCCCCCCCCCCCCCCCTTTTAATGTCAGCCGACTCGTGGATAAGTGCCCTTAACTGGGTATCTGAGGCTTGGAGGACTTGGATCCAGTAGCTAAAAGGTAACTACTATAGCTTTCCTCATTATCACCATCTTCGCTTCAATTGCAACTGGCTCATTCCGGACTTCTGGCCCTTGCCACCATCCCGTTCGTGAGAGTTGCCCTGAAGCGTTCCTTACATCCAGGATTCATCCGCAGGGTTGGCTTGTTTGGTCATCCAGGAATCGTCGGTCGGGTTTGCTTTTGCCCAGGGCTCGTTTTCAGCAGCCACGTCTGGTTGGGAGTACTTCCGGCCTTCTTCCGTCCATTTGTCCTGTAATGCCACATCCACTGGGGCAAAGACATGATGGCGAGGATCATCAGTGCGAATGTGCTGGTTTTGCCGGATCCGGGGCATCCTGACACTAGAATCAGACCAAAGGGTGTGTCAGACACCACCTCGAAGAGTTTATTCTGGTCTTCATCGAGCTAGCTGTACAGCTGGAACCATCGATTCGAGTCCTTTCTTGGGGATCATGATGACTTCTTGTGCGGGGGCGACCTCATGTTCCCCGGTGGGTTTTTTGTCAGCCTTCTCCGAACCCGTCGAGTGGAAGTCCCACCACCCTACACCCAGAAGAGTCAGCGCCGTTCGGTCCCACACTCGTCGGTGAAGGAAATGACACTCACGGGAGTGCGTCGGCCGGGAGTAGCCGGTCCCGCCTGCTCATTCATGAGCTGCATCAGTCGCTCCACGGAGCCTGAAAGCGTGTTCCTCCTCGTGCTCGTGGTTGGGCTTGCTGCCATCAGGGTGTTTCCCGCCATCGCCATCAACGGACGGTCCTGATGTCTCTGACAGTAGAATAAAATTCTCCGAGAATGGAGCCTCCCCTTCTCGGCTGGCTCTCTTTTACCGCCCAAGATCATTGTCGATCTTGATTGGTGCTTGTCTCATGAGTGTTGCATTATTCCTTAATTCTTCTTGGTCTCCAAGGGGGCAGGGAAGAGACTCCCTTATATACACGAGGGGACAGGCTCAGACAAGGAGATACCCTTGTCTTAGGACATGTGTTAGATCGGAAATTCAACAGTCCATACAATGCGCATAACTCCAGTGGAGTTACCTTCGCCTGGCAAAGCGACTATGAGCAGCTTTAACGCGAAGCCGATGCTTTGTGTCGTCCCAATAGTGGCGGCTGTGACCGTGTGTTTTGAGCTCATTTCTCTCCACCGCCGCGGCAGGGCTCTGTATCGTACCTTCGGTGTCGAGCCAAAACCGGAGACCCCTTAGGCCCTGGAGTATGCGGCCGCTGGCTAGCCAGCTGGGCTCCCGGGCTTGGACTCGTGATCAATATCGGAGGGGTTTTGAAAACTTCTGCGTTCCTGGCGTAAATAAATAGAACAACGAGCTGATATTTCATCGAAAGCCTTGGGTAAACGGTATAATGGGGGATGGTGGGGGATGTGGAAGTCACGGTTGTGAGGAAGCGGGTTTATCGCTTGATGCAATGTCATGATTGAGAAGAAGATCGGAGCCGATATTCCATAACTACTGCCTGTCCCTGCCGCTGATCTGGATCTTGAGAGGCTTTTCAGGCCCTCCTGCCTTTAGGTCAACCCTGAGTCCAAGACGAGTGTCCGAAGTGCATGTTTGCAGAGGCCATGGCTTGAATCAGGGAACCAGGTGTGGGGAGTGTCTTATCATATTAGGCATCGAAAATAGAGCTCAAACGGTGCTAGGTGAACTCGGGGGGAAAGTCCTCAATAGAGGTGTTGGGCCCGACCTGGTAGTCTGAGGTATTTGGTCCGACTTGGTATTCTCCGCGGACCTCCTTGCATATACGGAGGAGCTCGTCCTCGTCGGCTGCGGATAATGCGGGCCAGTCCAACGACACGCTGTCCTCCATATTCTCCATGAGATTAGCGTAGGCCGCGAGAGTAGCAAAATGGGTCGCATCTGTTTCGAACGATCCTTTTTGCAAGGCCTGGGCGGCTGCAGCCCGTTGCTCACATACTTGCAAGTTACGGATAGCGTCCGTCAGTGTCTTTTTCACCGGCTCCTTAGGCGGGGTTGCGGGCTTCTTCTCGCTTTTTGCAAGGGGAGGGAGCTCCGGCACGCCCGGCGCAACTGGGAGGTCGCTGGCACCCCCCGGTTGCTTTGCCTTGGCCACCTGGTCCTAGGTAAGTAATACAGGCCGGGCGTATCTTCATTATTCACCTCATTGGTATACACGACCGGCTGTCTAACGTGGCTTTCCGACTTAAAGATGATAAGATGAGTGTCGCGCAAAAGCGGAACCGCAATTACGCTGTAGTAATTGCGCCTTATAAGTGCGACAATGAGTCTTTTTGTATTCCTCGGTAAGCTCCAGGTCGTTCAAAATATTCCTAGCGATTTTCTTACCTAGAGTTAGTACGATGTTCTTGAGAACACCGCGTACAACTGCCTAGAATTCCAGAATGGAGCCGACCGGTGCCAGCTCGTTCTCAGCGGCGGCCTCGGCCTGCTTGTTCTCGGGCTGGGCTGTATCCTGTGAAGCCTGGGCTGCGGTCTAATACTAGCGCCATCACTGCAGATAGCCCTGGACATCCGCGCCCGTGCTGGAAAAGGTAATGTATTGGGTTTCAGCTGGAAGAGTTGTCCATTCGATCGTTTCCATCGTGTCCGCCAGGGCCACTGGATTTTTTAACTGGCGCTGGGGGGGTCGACCGTTGGAAAGTGCATTGGATGGGATCTGATGGTTATCCCATGCCATCAAGCCTAAACCTCCAGCAGTGGTGAGGGTATGAGGATGTATCGGCCGTATTAGTTGTTATAGCCATCTCTCAGTCTTACGTGGACCCTGTTCGATGCTTTCCGCGATTCTTTGATGGTGAACGATTGCATCTGCGCCCCAATAGAGCCTTTGATGATGAATGTGCTGGTGACTCACCTCTCGACGGTTCTTGAGTCTTCCCGTTGCTTGGTTGTCAAGAAAGCCTCCCAGGCTCGAAAGGAAGTCTCTAGTGCAAGATGCAGTCCTATAATCTGCCCTCCCGATCAAATGGTTGTATGGTCGTCGCGCTGGAGGCTTATAGTGAAGCGTTATTTTAGTATATAATTGTAAGAACCTGTGTATGGGTCAGAAAGAGGGTGAAGCAGGCATGGTTCACTAAGCTATCTGCTGTTACTGTGATGCCCTATTTTTCTTAGGGCCCTGGCGCCACGTGCCATGTGTATAAGGTCCCGGACGTTCTCGTCCGCGAGATGTGACACGTTCAGAATGGGCGACGACATCTTGTCTGGTATGATATTGCGGTTGGACCGGCGGCGTCAGGTTCTGTTCGGCGATGTAGCTGCCTGGTTGAATCGCGGATGCCAGCGGACAAGCTGTGGGCGATGGACGGTCCAGGTTTGAGAATATTGTATTCGGACGCGTATACGCCCGGGAATATTG